>CM076582.1:468156849-468765360 GCA_034641835.2 Pinus albicaulis
AAACAAACACCTGCACTTAATAACTAGTCTAAAATCCATATTCTAAGCACACAAGATAAACCTTTGCAAACAAACATTCGAGAGATCCCTCTCTGAGAACAGGAGGACTAGATCCTGGGACTCTAAATATTGGTTCTGATGTTGCCTTGTCTTTTGATTTGCTAAACTATCAAAACACGGGACACCAACACGAGCTAAGACCCATGTCCTCTCTTAGCTCCGTTAAACTTATTATGATGAGCTACATTTTATTTCTCACCTGCATTCTGAGATGTTCCTTTCTTCTTAGGCCATTTTCCTTTCGTCTTTTCAGTACCCTTCCAGTAACGCTTGAAATTAGGATTGCACTTTGACTACTCATAACAATGATTTAACTTCTTGATAGCTTCCTCCAATGACAGAGGCTCATCAAAATCAATTTTATCTTTAAATGACAATGGGAATCCATCGATTAATCTTTGGATCTTTTCTTTCTCATCCTTAAGATAGGGCACATATCTCAACAACTCTAGAAATTTGGTTGTATACTCCTCATCTATCATAGAACCCATCATGAGTTCATAAAACTCTTTGGCCCTTCCATCATAATATCTCTCAGACAAGTACTTCTTATTTAAGTGTATTTCAAACTCAACCCAAGTGATATTCTCTTCTATGATTCCTTTTACATTCTTAATATCTTCCCACAAGATATTTGATTTTCCTTTGAGTCTGAAGGTGGTTATCTTGGCTTTCATGTTATCTGAGTAGTCATACAATCTGAAAATTTTCATCATCCCAACCATTCATGCTTCTGCATCTTCCAATTTCTTCATTTCCCCATCAAAAGTAGGAGGCTTGGCTTTCTTCAACTCCTATGGCAGGCACTCTCTCCTCTTGTGATGCTAGTAATGATGGCAATGATGTCTCCTAGAAGAAGAGCTAGAATAAAACCCATGCATACCAGTCCTCTTGTCAAGTGTATCCAAGAGTTTTCCACTCTTCACTGTATCATAATTTTCCATCATGTACCTTCTATGAGACCTGCTTCCATCTGCCCCATTAGTCTTCTCCTCCTTCTTATTTCCGTGACTGATCCCCAGTTGTCCTTTCTTCTGTAACTCTGAAAGGCTTTTAATAATCACTGCATTGACTCCATCTTGATTTTCTTGAGCTATGGAAATCCTTTCCTATGCCTTAATAAACCTATTATTATATTATTTACAACTTCTGATCTCTGTCTGTAGACTTTTCTATGTATCTTCTAGATCAGGATAATATTCCTCTCCTTGTTTCTCAACTGAATTTTCCCATTCCATTGATTTCACTCCAGGCTTGTACATGGACTCATGTGAAATATAATCCACCATTCTACTTTTCATATTTTTCCTTATATTTCCTACAAACATACCATGTTATATAAACCAAATAGAATACATAATCAAAATCATACCTCAATGTATCTCAGGGGAGGCTTTTACATCTGCCCAAGTCAATCCATATTAGCACAATGTATATAATAGGAACCACATATCAACATCATGCATGACTCAATACAAATTGAGACAATAACCACATGCATGATAACCATAAACATTTTCATTTACCCTAAGGTCTAATACCATAAACCTCGCTTTGATACCACTCTATAACACCAGTACCATAGAAAATTTTGAAGGGAACGAAACTACTTTGATATCACCCTGTAACACCCCACTGCACATTTACCCACTTTCACAAGCTCTCCAGGGTAAACAAGAGTTGAGAGTTAATATGACATGACCTGAAAACCAAGTTCTAGCTATGGAAGTGGGGCCTACTAAACTGACAACCTTTTGCAACCTCCCAGGGACACCTAATTACTCGGATGTCAAACAACATCCACTAGTGATCTTTCCCTAGGATGGAACTATCATTTTATTGACTTTATAGCCCAAACACACACATGCAGGCTTTTTCATGCATCCAGAAGGCTTCAACTGCATGCATAAGCCTTCCTCTCTGCATCCACAGTCGCACTCATAGGCTATCTTCCCTGCATCTAGGGACTTTGGCCCAGAAAATAGGGGCTATCCTCCAGACCAACTGCCCATAACACTATCATCCAACTACATGAGTCTCCAGAATCAATTTCCAGGATCAAATTATGCTCAAACTTTACAAAATACACAATATTCATTTATGCAAACACTTTGTAAACACATTACATGTAGCTCATGAATGCATATATGTTCAATAATTCACTAGATCGTATGAGGATCATCAAGAAGCCTCACTTCCCTCTCTTACTAGTTGTAACAAACACTTGTAAGCTTGTCAATCCATGGAATAGAACCATAACAAGAGCACATCATATAATGAGATATATACCATGCATGTAACCAACATTTAACCGAAATCAAGCCATGAAAAACTAGTCATAAAATCATGCATCAAAACGGAACATGTTTTCATTTCTCTTAATAAGAAATAACACATAATAATGTATGCATAAATCCAACCAAGTTAGGGACTTCCACGTACCACCCCACCATATATTGGGACTAAACCAAATATTTCTTTCATCCCAATCACCCTCATTCCATATTCCAAGCGTAAATGTGGGATCACATGGGATAAACCAAAACAGAACCAACCAAGGCTTCTAGAGGCTAAACCACCTCAACCCTCAACCACAATGATTTCACCTAAACTAGTCCAGAAACCACCAAAACCAAACAAGTTTGGATTCCTAGACTTTGTTCACCATACCCAAAGGAATTTTATTGTCTCCACCCACCTGTCAAGAGTTCCAGGAGAAAACCATCTCCACCCTCAACCCTTGGGAATTTTCTTGAGACCACCTCAACCAGGATCCAAAATCTACTGACAATCCAAAGCTTTAACCAAAACAAGGAACCCACTACATCGTGGTTATCTAGGAAATGGAAAGGAAAAGTCGAAACCACTGTCAATCTAGGAAAATCCCATGCCAATGACAACAAACTAACGAAATAACCAAATGCATGTACCATGCATTCAAATATCAGCAAGGAAATCACACATGCAACCTATTACCTGCAATGTTCTCCTATTGCAGCTACTTTTCCAACCTTCTTCTTTGCTACCCCTATTTCCTTTCTTGCTTGCTCCCTTGCTTGTGCCCAAGTGATCTCCCTCTCCTCTTGGAGTTCGATTTCTAAAACTGATCAAAAATTGTCAATTGTTTCTCAGGTGCCTATTTATCATTGATGTCTAGTGTCTCTTTTTTTTCCTTTTCCTTTTTCTTTCATTTTCCTTTATTTTCTCTTTTAATTCTCTTGCATGCATATTCTTGTCTCTTAATCTTCCTTTTCTC
The DNA here is from genome assembly GCA_034641835.2 of Pinus albicaulis. NCBI lineage: Eukaryota > Viridiplantae > Streptophyta > Pinopsida > Pinales > Pinaceae > Pinus > Pinus albicaulis. The sequence continues at coordinate 468,160,166 of CM076582.1, forward strand.
TTACTTTCCTTTTTTCCTTTAATTAATTTCCATTAAATTCATTTTTCCTTTTCGAGTGCCAATGCTAATTTCCACAACCATTAATCAACCACAAGTGATACCCACTTTAATGTTTTTCCATCCATTTAACTTGGAATATGTGTCCTATGACCTTGGTATTATTTTGTCTTTATAAAGTCCTTCCATTTACATGGAAAATCAATCCAAGGTTCTTACAAATAGTTCAAGTAATTGATTCATAGTCTTAATTGGCATGTGTGAAATAAATCCCTATGTTCCAAGGAGTTGAGAATGCATTATTTCTAGTGGCATGTGAATTGTATGTTCTTAGACAAAGTTTATGATAAGAGGCTAGACCTAAAGAGAGATAACATGGTGGAAGGATAGAGGTATAGAGGAAGCGTGGAAGGATGAATATCAAAATATGAATCAATGATTAACTATTTAGATATCAATAAGGATACGAGCACATGGAATGGCATCATATATTAAATATTACAAAGGATCAAGGTGTGTGAAGATACCATGGAGTGAACAAGGAATGAAAATGTTTCATTGATTACATTATGGAATAGAGGACACAAGAAATGGAAATGTTCCATTAACTATAAGTAATCAGAATCCGGGAAATTAGGAGGAAGGTGAAACAAGAAGACATTATAGTACTTAAAGATCATATTTATTGAATACATTGAGGATAAAAAGGAAGGAAAAAGAAGAAATTGTTATAGACACCATAGTTTTCCATGTCCATAATCCAAACAATGTGAATAGTATATGAGTGCCTATGTAATACTACTATAGCCATAGAAATAAATATTTTACAGCTAATGTAACAATGCATATTTTTATTTTGAAAGATTTAATGAAAGTGGAAAACAATTCATTGTTAACCATACTATTCCCATCTATTTGGTACCAATATGTAATTAAGAGTATGTAGAATGCATGCTCATGAGTCAATATGTATATTGATTTTTAATTGTTGAGAACATGTCTACACAAGAGTGGGGTTTCCCTATTATGTGTGTCTTGTTAAAGGCTAATTTGTTCATTGTTGAAATCATTTTTCCATTATTGTGAATATGCAACCTATGTGAATAGTTTACATATTAATTAGAGATAACTTGTGGAGGCCACTATGAAATTTTGATTTATAGGGGGATTACTAGTTCGTTGGCTAACATATATTCAAAGCTGGTTTTAAAATGGGAATTACTAGTGGAAGTGTTGATGGCTCTATTAATACGGTTTTGAATATAAAACAAATTTTAAGACCAATTCCTTGGATGATTTTGATTTTTACCCTTAAAATTTGAACCAATCTCTAGTTCACTATGTATGTTTGTTGATCCATTTAAGGATGGAAATTTTTATATCTCTTTAACTTGGTCCCCAAATTATCCAAAAGAATAGTCCAAAAGGCACTAAGAAATATGGCATTTATATTTATGATGATGCTCATTGGTATCCCAAAGTGCACTAAACCTTTCAAAGGACATGGTTGTTGTTGTTATCTATTAATAATATTTTTACAAGGCATGGGAATGCACATCTTACTAAATCTATCTACTACCAGAAATAGATAGTCATGTCATTTCCTAGTTCTTGGAAAACTATCAATTAAATCCATGGATATGCTCTCTTATGGTTTAGTAGGCACATTTAAGGGATGGAATAAACCTTTCCACCTATCATTGTTTTTTAAAATATGGAAAATAATGCATCCTTTGATAAACTAATTTACAATTTCTTGAATTATAGGAAAATACACACATCTCTATATGTTCGACACTATTTTCCAACACCAAAATTCCCTGGAAACTTTGGAGGTGTGAGCCTTTATGATAAGTTGCAATATTTTTCCTTTAGGAAAATAGAGCTTATCCAATGTATAGAGCCACCCATCCTCGAGATCGCAGTCAACCTTTCTATTACCTTCTTCTAAAAACTATTGGTCTCATAGTTTCTAAAATACCTCCTAAAATTCCTTGTCTTCTACTTATTCTTCTTAAAAAGGATCATGGTTGAAAGGATCCATGTGGATAAATATACCCAAAGTTGTGACCTTGGGTGTAGTTGGAATTGAAAGCATGTCTTACAAATTGTTGGAACCTTCTTTTTATATTTGATGATAAGAAGTAATTATAATAAAAACCATATCCACTTGTATAAGCTTGATTATTGAAGCTTACTTTGGTCCTACAAATATTGCAACATCTAGTTATCAGAGTGAATGTTGTTTTCCTTGTGTATTAGATAGTGATTCCTATTCTTAACAACTTATACCAGCATATATATCATTTTCATATTTGGGTAGTTTAATAATATACCATGATTTATTTTAGAATGATAGCATACCACCTTACCTCCTTGCATCTAGAGTATTCCCATACCGTATCCACTTGCATTTGTCTCGACTTTGTAGGGATCCTAAAAATTGGAAATTTTACACTTGGTGCTTGACTAATCTTCCATTCTAGCTCGTCAAAATCCTTATGTTGTTTCTTTCGCAATTTGAAGCTCTCACAACTGCTTGTTATGTCATGGAGTGGTGTGGTCATAGGTGAAAATTATGTTATAAAATTTTTAAGCTATTGTATTGTTCCCACAAAATTCTTAACTTAAGTAGAATTAGTAATGATTATCCACTTGATCATGGCCTCCATATTCATAGGATTAAACTTTAGTTCCCCTCTATCATTCATATATTCCAAGAACACCAAGTACTACTAGGAAAATTCACCTTTCTTAGGGTTTTCTAGCAGTTTTTTCCTTTTTAGGGTATCTAACACTTCCATAATATGTGAGATATGCTTTACTTGGTAGAGATAAAAATAAAATATCATCCAATTACACTACTATAAATGAATCTATATAGGGGCACAATACTTCATTTATCAAACACATAAATATAAGTTGTGAATTATATAAACCAAAAAACTTTTTTAACTATTCATAAAAACCTTACCTCATCTTGAAGGAAATATTCTAAATGTATTCTTCTGTTACTCATAGTTTAAGTGGTATCACAATTTAAGTTCCAACTTGGATATGTACTTGGTTTGTTTTGGTTTATCTAGTAAGTAGAAAATATTGGGTAGAAGGTATATGCATTCTCCAAGTCCCGTCCTTCTTGGGAAATATATGATAGGTGGCCCACAAGGTGAGGTACTTGGTCAATGACCCATACTCCAATAGTTGTTTCAACTGATTCTTCAGTTCACCCACTTCTAGGATTAATTATCTATATAAACCAGTTTTGACAATGGAGAGTTAGGAAACAATTGTATTTGGTGCTCCACTTCCCTCTTAGGTGATAACCATTTATTTTATTGCAAAACTTCTATATATGCCTACAAAATCTGCTTTAACTAACACTTTTATATTTAGTATATTCATATATATATTCCTTTAACAATTTTCGCCTTGTTGATTATATCTCAAGGACAACTATACAAACTTTCTACTTAAGCACATAATAGAGATATCTTGAATTTACATATTGTGCATTAATAATGAATAACTTCCCACCATTGGTTAATTGGTATTGATTTCTTCTCCTTATGAAGATACCATAATTAAGTGGTATTGGTTTTTCCCAAATTTTAGTATAAAATTATTTTACCTTGAAAATCGCCAAAAATTTACAAAGACTATATAAAATCACAAGAAATTTAAATATATTTACAAAAATATTGCTAAAAATTTTCGAGTTTGTATATAAGGGATTAGTAATTTTCACTAAGGTTTCTAAACCTTATGATAAATTTTCTTCCTTAAAATATTCCCTGCACTACATCACACACATCAAGTGGTACTAAATCTACCTCTACTTCATCCCTCTAGTTTGTAATGATAGATATTTTGATCTTACATGAATTAGTGACCCTCAATTTTTCATTCGCATTTACCCATGCCAATGGGTATGGAAAAATATGGTCAAGAACTCCCATTGAAATCTTACTTGCTACATCCTCTACTATGTGGTTGGCCTACGAACCAAAATCAAATAGAGAATCCACCTTTATATTCTAACTTGAATCTTCATAAGGACGATTTTATTCATCTTTCTTCCTTAGGATGAGGCTACTAAGTTCACCTCCTTCTACATATAGTGTAAAATAAAATATTTACACCTAAGATACTCTCCATCTACCTTCCTAAATTCAGTGCTACCATGTTTTTCTTATTGGTCTCATTCTTGTAGTTTTTAAAATTTGATTCTAGATGTAGCTTCAAACAATTATTTTTGGTATGACCATTGATATTATAATAGTTATAGTGGTTGCTTCGATCCTTGCACTAATGTGTATGGGTTTTCATCTTCTTATCCTTCCCTTTATACTTCTTCTTTCTCTCCTTGGAAGTGCCTTGATGGTCTTTTTATTTGGAATTATTTGGTTATCCTTCCTTCTTGTCATATCCAAACACAATGTTTTCACATAGGCATCATCTATGTTCCTAGGTTTAAAAATCATCACTTTCCTCCTTAAATAATATTGGAGACCACCTAGATGCTCTTGGAGCACAAATATGTCCTTAGGATATATTATTAGCATAGTGGTGTACTCTTCTACACTTTACCCTTTATTTTGTCAAAATAAAATATAATAACTCCATTGTTCATGCTCATATCCAATAAGGTAAACATGGGACCTGATGGGGGTTTTAAACACCTCCCACTTAGTTACTTCAATATGGAAAATGATATTTTTTTCTCTTCTCCTATGTTATGAACATTGAAATATATGTGTACCTATTGTAACCATTACTTCACCTTATAAATCTCAGTCCCATATTGATAATGTTTGATGTCCACTTTCATTTCTAATTTGAGTAGATATTAGGAAGAAGTCATGCTGAAACTTTCTCTCTATTTCTAGGCTTCTTTTATGACTCCTTTTCCATTTCTTCCTTGTCTCCATGTTTTTCTTGGACCTAGCTTCCAATTTAGATCTACCAAACCTCCCTAAAGATAAAATATTTCTCTCTAGATATACCACAAGGATTAGGATGTTGTGAGAGAGGTCTAACACTTGTGCTTCGAGCTTTTAGAAGATCTCCTTCAAGTAACATCTTAAATTGTTGCTGTGCTCATTTACCATGGCTAGGGTTGGAGACTCATTTATGTAACCCAATTTTTGGGTCCTACAATTTCCCATAAAATCCCTAGAGAAATTTTTATCATACCAATATGATCTATAAAATAGTACAAATATTCCATTAGAATAGTTTGTCACATAAATATAACAAGCTTCTACAATGTGTGTGTGTGTAATGTAGAGTTTACTTATTGTTATAAGTAATATTGTTCGAATAAATTAAGAATATGCTGAAAGGAGCTAAACAATAAACTTCACCATGTCCACACAATGAATATAAGATACAATATAAGAAAACTAATATGAAAGAAAAACTAGCTAGAAGGTTAGGAATATGCCTTTCTCTTTTCTTCTTATGTATGAAATGCAAATAAAAATAAATATGGTCTCACTATGGAGTTTCCATAAACATTGTCTCTTCTATGGATACTATAGGATCTTCTACTTCATCTGTTCTACTCACAATATCCCACTCCTTCAATTATCTATATAGAAATAAATTAATACAACAAAAATGGAACCCCTTCCTTTATGAATCCTAATATTTTACATGTATTGATAGTTATCTAGGGTTAAGGTTTTTAATACCTCAACTTCCAATTAGTTTTAGAATTTTGGACCTTGTAGAATCTTCTTCAACATTACACATGTGAGTTGTGGGAGTTAACATGGAAACCACTTGGTATTGTGGTGGTCAAAAACACATGTTAACTTGGGGGAGGCATAACTTTTTCATGTGAACTCTAAGTGAGATAAATGTTTGCACTGATTAAAATCTCTTAATGTGTATAATAATTTTGAATGTATAGGACTTCATTCACAAAGTTTTGATCGCCAAAATGGTATTTTCATGCCCAAATAAACTCCAAAAGTTTCACCACCCCAAAACACCAAAATAGGACTTGCCCCTAACATGGGCCCTACTAATCAGTTGTCCCAATTTTTCCACGTACAAAGTAAAAACTTATATATTGGTTCACTTTGTATAAGATTACCTACCATAGGGGTTGGAGAATGGAGAGGTAGGGGGGCGGCTGGGGAACCCTAGCCGTCGATGGCCCCTGCTTGGCTCTTCTGTTCTTGACTTATATGTTAGAGTGGGGGCTTTCATTGTGCAATTTCCTTTGTAATATTTTCCTCCCTGGTGTGTTTCCCCCCAGTCAGTTTGTGTGATTTGTTTGGGGGTTTTTGGAGGAGTTTTTTCGCAGTTGAATATTTTGTGCAACTTAATCTATATTGCCAATGCTTCATTGTTTCGGATCTCATAGGTATGCTTGCGTGTGTTGTTTGGTGGTTTTTGGTGGTGCTTATGATTCATTGTGGTCGTATGTTGCCCCTTTTACGCCGAGTTGTTTTTGATGGTTGGACTACTGTCGATGTTGCCTATTTTTTCTCCTCACTACCTTATGGTTTGGTTGTATTTTATCCCTGAAGGTTTTCTTCTATGGAATTTTATGTTGTTGTATGCCATGACGTTTGTATTAGTGTTTGTTTTCCAAAATCTATGGTTTTATCGCCCTGCCTCATTTTGCTTATCTAATCAGAGCTCGTTTGTATGAGATCTAGGATTGTCCAGCCAAATTTAAATAGAGTTTACTTTGTATCTTTCGATACCTCTTTGTATTTGTTTATGCTCTCATGGACATCTCAACTTTAATGTATGATATTTGTCTATTTTTTGGCAATGTTTTTTCCTCTAGCAAGCTAAAATGTAATTTGTTGTTTAGATATCTTAAGAATACATTCTTGTAGTGTATATACAAAATTTAACTTCATCATTTTTATGAATTAAATTAGGACCTATTTCTAAAAATAAAAATAAAATAAAATAAATAAAAAAATTTACCTACCATAATTTGTGGATGAAATGATGCATTAAACTTAAAAATTGATAACACAAAATATTATACAAATTTTTCAAAAGTAAAACAAGAATTTGGGGTCATGGTTATAAAAAATAGTGAATAGTAAACCAACATACATGTTTGAAAAACAACTCACTATCTTTGAACACATTTGTAATTTTGTTACATGGAATACAAATAGCCATTTTAAACCATCTTTGAAAGCATTTGTAATTTTGTTACATGGAATACAAATAGCCATTTTAAACCATCTTTGAAAGCATTTGTAATTTTGTTACATGGAATACAAATAGCCATTTTATAAAAGTGGCATGCAAGGACCAATATGCAATCATGCTTGTAAATATTAATGTCTAATCCACTAATAAAGTACATTGATATTATCTAATTTTAAGGTCACGGCCAAGCCAGTCACCAAATTGGTGTTTGAGACCTCCATGTTTGTGAGACAAGGGACCCACCTCCATGCAACGATTTCACTACTAAGTCTATGAAGGCATACATACTCTACCCCTCTGGTTTTGAACATGTGACCTCTTAGGAAGGAACACATGCTCTTAATGTTATTAATGAACTCTTTGGTATAAAAGCAACCTACTTTTTATAGTTAGCCAATATAAATATCTTTACAAATGTTGCAATGTCTTCAATATGCCAAAAAAAAATAGTTATTTGTAATGAATGTGACGTATATCAAACCAATTACAATGCAAATTTGATTTAACTTAGTACAATAAATAATTTTTGGTGTACTCAAGAAAAAAAGTTATGATCTTAAATTTCTATAAAAAGTGACTAAAGAATGAAAATATAAATATAAAGAATGAATAAAGTAACTTTAGTCTTCATATTCTACAAATTTTATATTCATATTTGATATTCATATAAAATGTTATGTTGAACATATTAACAACTTTATATTTTTATTTAGCATATTAACAACTTTATTAATACTTCCCTTTTTACTTAATAATAACATGACATGAAATTGTTTAACATAAGTAACCCAATTTAAGTGTCGTTGTTCCTTAATCTTAATTTGTGAATTCAAGAAGATAAAATGTTGATTATTCGTATGAAGTATAGTCTCCTTACTAGGGTCATTCTTGTCTTAGTGGTCTAATCTGTGCATATCATTAATTAGATTAGTTGTGATTTTGTTTGTCTATAATAATTCTAAATGGCATTATTTCTAAATGGTATGTAATTGGTTATTCACTTTTTGTAATAATTGAATTTAAATGGCATTATTTCTAAATGGTATGGAATTGGTTATTCACTTTTTTGTAATAATTGAATTTATGATATTAATATAGATTTATTTTAAGCATGAATCTAACATATGTTGAGAGTTGCAATATTTCTATAAAATGCATTTATATTTATATTTACAATGAAAAAGATTATTTCTACCATATTTTAATGAAATGGTTGAAAACAAGAATTGTTACGATTTAGTTGGCAACTAATTTTGAATCCAATAAATAAAATGATAACTTATTTAGATAAAGAAAGTTTTACACATTCTTTAAATTCATTAGTAAACTCGGAAATGACTTTCATCTTCATTTATTGGAGTTTTCATCATGTGAAGTCTTGAGGCATTGATCATCATAACTTTGGTGAGGAATGTTGTGGCTCCAACAAAAGGTATTCTAGATCATGAGGTATTCATAGTGGACTTCATGGCTATTGCTCACAAAAGATAATTAACCATGACTTTCTTTGGAAAGAAATTTCATGTGTTTTGTGCAAGGAATGATAGGTTATTTTGTTAATTGAAAATATTGCTCTTGACTCTTGAAAGTTGGGATTTTTGGGTAGAGGAATTAATTATTTCATTGGAAGGTTCTACATGGTTTCTATGCAATAATTATCTAAAAAAAATGCAATAGAACTTTACATATTAAAAGAAAATAAACCATGTTGTTTTATTAAAATAATATATTGCAAGGATGTTATTAATCTTAAGAAGAGAATCCACTTGAATCCCAAAAAAAAACTTGAGTCATACTACTTTTCATAAAGAATTCATATGAACTACCCATGGTAAAAGATAAAGAAATCACATTACTTTCTTGGAAGAAAATTGCATGGTAAAAGATAAGTTTAGGATGTTGTTTTCTTGGAAATAAAACACAAGTGAAACCTACACACAAAATGATTAAAGAAATCATGATATTTTTCATGAAAAGAATTTATATAAACTTTTCTTATAAAAAGAGAAAGAAAATAAGTTATATCACTAAAGAAAAGATTGCCACTAAATTATGAGAGAAAATTAGATTATTAATTTCATTAGAGATATTAGCATGATTCGTATAGACTTTTAATATGAATATGTGCCCAATAATAATATCCATTATATTGGAATCCTTGAAATAAATTTCTATGTTAATTATTATTAATTGCATGCATCATTGTATTAGATTTTGAAGTGAAATGTCTTTGCATACATTATCAGAAAAGAGAAAAGTTAATTAGATTAATTTTCTTGGAAGAGTTTTCGTGTTGTTTATTTAAATTCTGCAAGGACTTGAGTGTAGGAATAATTGCAAAGGACTTGAGTGCATGGATTGATGAAAAATAACAATTGTTTTCTTAAAAGATGAATATGAACCTTGTTCATATAAGAAAAACAATGCATGTCTGTTTCTTGAAAATATTATGTACATTCAAGGGCCATTGTGTTAGAAAATAAAAATAAAAAACACATGTTGCATGCAGAAAAGGGTAGTCGTTGTGATATAAAAAATATGTTTTTGTGTGTAGATAAATAAATTTATCATGCTAATTTCCTTGAAAACAATAATCCCTTGAAAAGAGATGAATTGTGTTAATTTTTTGATTTAGGTGCATAAAAGGTTAAGCTAACCTTGCTATTATTGCTTGGGTTTTATGCATAAAATATGGAAGCATGAGAAACTTTGAACTAAAGATAGAGAAACAAGGTTATATTAATGTCCTTTTGAAAAATAAATATGTATTTGTTTACATGAAAATTATATTTAATGATGGTAGAAGTCTAGAGAAGGGAATATGTGTTGTGTACATTAAAGGAGGACTATTATGATAAGATTTTGTATGCAAAAAGAGTATTCATTGTGTTATAGATATATGTGCTTCACATGGATATAATAACTATTGAGCTATATTTCCTTAGAAAAAATTATATGTGATTACTTTTATGCTATCATAACTATTATGTTAGTTTCTTTTGGAATAAGGTCATGTATATGCATGCAAGATTTGTATTATCTTTTATTGGAAATAATATACATTTGTATCTGGGAAATGATAGCATGTTGTGTTAGCCTATGTTGGAATAGGTTTTTTGGGAAAGAAGATGAATTACATGCACAAAAACCATAGTAATGTGTTTGTTTCCTTGGAATATATATATATATATATATATATATATATATATATATATATATATATATATATATATATATATATAATGTTAGTATAATATTGGGAAAATAAAACGTGTATTTTTATGCTTTATTTCATTAGTTTTATGGAAAAGAAAACATGTTTTTTCATGCCTTATTATGATATATTTTCTTGAAAAGGAAACGTGTGTTTGCATTCTCCATTGTGTTAAGTATTATTTTGGGAAGATTATTTTGGAAAGTATATGCATTTGACTGCATAGGAACAACATCCAGTGTGTTAACTTTCTTTACGTATTTGCATGCACCAAAATAAATAGTTGAAGGGCTAGTTCTTTTGATCAAGTTTATGTATTTCACATGCACAAATATTGTTTGGTCCAATCTGCTAGTGTAGATTAGGCTTCAAGTTCTTGTCAATTCGAGTAGGTACACTTAGAGGTACTTATCTAAAATATATAGATCTAGAAAGATTTGGTTTCCTAAATGAGAGTTTAGTGTGTTGGGATTCAATACTCTCTTACAAGAGATTTTTCTTTGTCTCCTTCCACACTTGAACACTTCCTTAAATAAAACAAATCTAATCTTCTAAAAACAAAGTTCTTATGATTTGTCTGAGATTCTAGTTCTCTTACAAGAACTTAATTCACAGAACCTCTTCCAAATTCTTAGATTAACACACTGAAATCAATTATCTCTTCTAAGTCTCAAACCAACACACTCATCAATCATACCTATTCAAAACAGAAATCAAGGTAATAATTTTAAAGTCAACCAATAGTTAAATCCTCTTACAAGGTTCATTCATTAAACTATTAGTTTGAATTTTGGAATTATAACCATGACCATTAAGCAGAAATGATAAATTAAATAGCAAACACAACTTTGAATTATGATTCATGAACTTGCAGCATAAAAATTAAGTAGAAATGTACTATCATATCTTAATATGCAAGTTTTAAATAAAATACACAAAGAAAGTGTACCAGGGCTGTAGTGGGGGCCCTTCACACTTTGCAAGCACACTTGAGATAACTCAGATGTAGAAAATGATGAAATATAACACCATGAAGAACCGGATCTCTATATTAAGTCTGAAAACTAATTAAATAAACCAAAATTTGAAGCTTGTCACGTATTGTATCATGTCTTGTGTCTCTCTCTAGCCTTCAACATCTTTCTTCTAACTATTTATTATTGAAATTCATAACAAAAAGAGGCTATTCCTATTCCTCAAAATCCTAACTAATCTCCTAAAGGGGTCGAATTAGTTCAGGTTCATTTTTACAAGCAAAATATAAAGTCTGTTCATTAATTGCTCATGATTTTATGCTGAAATGGCTGAGTTTGACCAGCGTTGACCGGCCACCTATGGATTTCGAATATGAAGGTGAACAGATTTTTCACCATCCTTGTACATTCAATATTAAGCCCTTAGTCTTCGTTTTGGTCCACCTGTCATGTAATGTGTCAGAACATAAATCCATTACAGGAAGTTACAAGAAACTGTAATTTCTTGAAAAATTATAGTTTTAACACAAAAATTCCCAAAATTAATTTCAATGTAAAAATAATAATAATGGCACTATATTCATCATTTTCAAAGGGATATAAGAGTTTTATGAAGATTAAATGAGTAAAATAATGGGTAAAATGAAGCTTTTAGGTAAAAAGATAAGTCATGAAATGGTACCAACATCTCCCCCAAACACAAGACTGTGCATGTCTTCATGCTAACCTGTCAGACTCCTCTATTTGTTGCTTCTGCTGCCTGCAATAAAATATCCACATTCTTCTGAGCTTGATATTCATTCTTCATGTTTTTGTATTTGGCCTTCAGAGCTTTCTTCTGTCTATACCATTTGCTAGCCCATCTACAAATTTCAGTGTTGTTGGCTTTGAGTTTTTTTATTTTTCTCTTCAACTTTTCATTTTCATCTTGATTTTTCTTGATTTGTGTTCTCAGTGCTTCATTCTCTCTTTTTACAAATCTTTCCAACATTTCTGATTCCATAAGCTCTTGTTGCAAATCTTGAATTTGCCTTTCTAGTTGCTTTTGCTTTTTGTTTGAGGGTGTTTGCTATTTTGGTTCTTCTTCACTGCTTTTGATTTCCAGTTCTTGAATATTTGCATCTTGGGCTTGCTGTAGGTTATCATTATATTGCACGGTCTTACCTTTAATCCTTCTAGATTTTCTTGTATAAGTGGTAAAAATTTTATCTTTTTCAACTCTCTTAACTTCTTCCTTTCTCATTTTTCTTGTTCTTATACTGCTGCTAGGTAGAGAGAAAGTGTTTAGTCTGAATTCTGGAGTTTAATCATCTATTTCAATTACATCAGCCATCAATTTTGTAACCTCTTGTTTTTCTTGTTCTTCTTCATCATTTCTGATTTCATTAGAGATTAAAAATCCCTTTCATGTCATCCCTGTCTTTTGCAATTCAAACTCAATCAACATTTTTACTAATCCGAAATGATATAAACTTCTATCCATATTATTTTTCTGCTTCTGTATAGTTTTAGACATTTTAGTTAGGCTCTGTAGAAGGAAATATGGAAGACTGATGGTACATTCCCCTTTCAAATGCAACAACATTTTGATATGATACAAATACACTATGCTATATCTGCCCTTTCATCCCAGGGATGAACAAGCCAACTTCTAGAAACTCTGATTTTCCAATTCACTGAGGACACTTTGGTTATAGATATGAATTGTGTCCATGATTTCTCCTTGAATTGCTTGGTTTTGAAGTATTTCTCACACTCTGTACTGATACCTATTTTTTGAGCTATAGTGTCCTCTGAAACCCTGAATGAAAGACTCCCTACTGTGGCTCTTTCTCCATTGAACAAAGAAGCAAATTGCTTTGTGACTTCTTCATTATACCCATTAAATTTTTCTAAAAATATCAACCACTGTCTGTCTCTCAAAATTTTAACACAGTCTTCATCTAATTTTTAACTTTCAAACTTCTCCGGTTCTGCCCTATTTTCCATTAAATTCTCTTGTTCTAATTACCTTGTCTGCTTAAAAAAAAAAATTGCCCAGGGTTTTTTTTTTACAGTTACCTCTTTTGTTGCGTTTCTCCTGAAGTGTTTGGGCTGACTTCCACGTGTTTTTTATAAACCCTGAGTGCCTATTTTTTTTCCTTGAATTGCTTGAGCAGCGTATCCTAGCAGCTCTATATTCTCGGTAACTTCTATTTTTAAACCACAGAGCCCGAACTTTAAAAACTTAATTCAGACTTTACCGACCTTTGTGAATGGAGGAATCTCAAAATTTGAGCCTGTTATAATGAAATGAAGTTGATAGCGTAGAGGATAGGGTCATGTTGGCAGAGATCATAGTCTTGGTTGCAGGGTATGTAAGCGTGGTTGCAGAGGACGGAATCATGGTTGCAGAGGAGTGAAATGATATGTTGCGGAGGATATGATCGTTACACTGGTAGTGTATCTCTCTAATAAGGTCGCGGAAACCATTTGTACTAGCTTCCAATGCGTTAGAATTGATTTGAAAGGTTTTAAAAAAAATGTTTAAAGGGGTATAGATATAGGTTAAAAGTTTAAAAGAGATATAGAGATAGGCATAGAGATAAGCTAAGGATTTAAAAATAGTGGTGAGGGGTATAAAGGTATGGATAGCAATGGAATATGCATATAAAACCATTAAGCATATAGAATAGCTTATGATTTTTTTAAGGGTAGTGGCATAGCTTAAGATGGTTAGGAGTAGTGGTATAGGGTGATTAAGAGTATAGGTTATGAAACTGAGGCCAATAAGTAGCCATAAATTAATTATTTAACGTTAAAATTAACATAGAAATTTAAGTATTAAACAAGAATCTTACAGTCCTTTACACTGGTTGGCTGATAAAGTTCTGATTTTCTTTTTGCAGGTGTGATTGGTCTTCTTCTTCTAAACAAGTCCCTTACTGAAGATGAGCATGCAACAGGTCCCTCTGATAATTGTTGAAATCTGACTTGCAGACATGTTAATGCAACCTTTGACTTTGCCAACATGTTGATGCAGCCTAACTGATGTGATCTTGCTTGGTTTTGTAGATATATTGATGCAGCCTTCTGACTTATTTTGGTTTTGAAACATGTTACTGCAGCCTTTGAACTGAAGTAGTCTTGCTTGAACAGGTCCCTCTGCCATAATCTTTTAATGATGAACAGGTCCCTCTGCTGGAAATGAATTAAAACAGCTCCTTCTTTGACAATCAATCATAAAACAAATCTTTTTCTTGAGGAGATGAAAGAAAATATGAAAATTCACTTTTTCTTCTCCCTTGCTTATTCATTGACTTGTCCTCAAGTCATTATTGTGTATTGGCAAGAGCAAATAACTTTTACAGAAATGAGAAAATGAATTCTTACAAGCCAATTTCTTGGTTTTCCTATAAGAATTCTAGTTTAGATTGTGCCAGAGTCTGGTTTTCACATCTAAACCTTTATTTTTATTTTACTTTTATTTTATCATCTTTTTTTTAATTTTTTAAAAAAAATTTAATTTTTTTTTAGAAAAAAAGTGAAAAATTTGAAATAACTATGGTAAAGATATCACAGCTTATTGTTGTACTATTTGAACCTCCTTCTGTTGTGTCACTATTTGAATGAAGTATTCTTTTCTTATAGGCTTGTGATAAATCTTCAGCCTATTTCCATTGACTATAAATGTTCTTCCTTCTTCGTCAATGGTAGTAAGTTTGATTGATCCATTTTCAAAAACTTGAACAATTTCATAAGGGCCCATCCAGTGTGTCGTAAACTTGGCTTTATGATCCTTAAA
Source organism: Pinus albicaulis (assembly GCA_034641835.2). Taxonomy (NCBI): domain Eukaryota; kingdom Viridiplantae; phylum Streptophyta; class Pinopsida; order Pinales; family Pinaceae; genus Pinus; species Pinus albicaulis. The sequence goes on from CM076582.1 coordinate 468,175,326, forward strand.
TTTGGAATCAAATAGTAGGGCCTAGTCACCTTCTTGAAGCTCTTTCTTCTTGATATGTGTGTCATGCCATTGCTTCCTTTGTTTTTGCATCAGTATTTTTCTTTCTAATGCCTACTGTCTCATTTCATCTAATTGATTCAACTGCATGATCCTTTCTTTTTTAGCCTCATTAAGATCAATGTCTAAATCTATAGCCAACTTGTAAGTGTGTATTTGAAATTCAATAGGAAGCATTACCTCTTTACCATACACCATATGATAAGGCGTAAAACTTCTTGTATCTTTCCATGTGATTCTATAAGCCCAAAGAGCATCCTTGAGCTTATCCTCCCAGTTTTTTCTATTCATCGCCACTGTTTTGGTGATGATTCCCTCCAGAGTTTTGTTTGTAGACTCCACTTGGCCATTGGTTTATGGATGGTAGGGTGTACTTCTCCTATGCTTGATTTTGTACCTTTCAGTGATGTCTTGAACCATTCTTGAAGTAAATTGAGTACCTTGGTCTGTTACTGTTTCTCTAGGCACTCCATATCTGACAAATATTTCTTCAAAAAGGAAATTGACCACTGCTTGCTCAGTTGCTCTGACAAGTGCCTTTGCTTCAGCCCATTTAGTTACATAGTCAGTACATACTAAGATGTACTTTTTACCCTTACAAGGTGGATTAATGGGTCCAACAAAATCTAGAGCCCATTTTTCAAATGGCTCTAGATGTACTTGAGGTTGTAGTGGCATTTGATCTAAGGAAAAGGGTCTGCCCATGCGTTGGCAACTGTCACAACTTCTTACATATTTCTTTGAATCTTTAAAAATTGATGGCCAATAATAGCCAAGACTGAGGATTTTGAATATTTTTCTTTTATCTGCAAAATGGCCACCACAAGGTTCATCATGGCAAGATTTTAATATATCAAGAATTTCATCATCTCTTATGCATCTCCTAATAATCATATCATAACCAGTATAAAAAAATCTCCATTAACCCATGAGTATCTGGCACTTTCCTTGATTAGTCTTTTCTTCTCCTTTGATGTGAAGGATGGAGGTATTTTTCTTGTTGAGAGATAATTAGCTAAGTCAACATACCATGGATTCAATATTGAAATTGCAAATAAATGTTCATCAGGAAAAGAATCTTCAACTGGAACAACTTCACCTGGATTGTAGAGTCTAGAAAAGAAGTCTGCCACCTGGTTTTTTTTACCTGGTCTATCCAACACTGTAACATTAAATTCCTGTAATAATAGTAACCATTTGGTGACTCTACCATTAGTTATGGGTTTATTCATTAAGTACCTAATGGCAAAGTGATCAGTATGAATAAAGACTTCATAACCAGTTATGTAATGACGGAATTTTTTCACAGCATGTATGATTGCAAGCATTTCCTTCTCAGTTACTGTGTAGTTAAGTTCAGCAGGTGTCAGATTCTTACTGATGAAATAAATGACATAATTTAAAGATTCTTCTTTTTTTCCTAATGAAGCACCTACTGCTGTATCAGATGCATCAGTGAAGATGTGGAAAGGTAGAGTCCAATTAGGTCCTTTTAGAACTGGAGTAGTGGATAATCTCTTTTTAAGTGTTTCAAAAGCTGTTTGAAAATCATCATTCCACTTAAAAGATACATCTTTTGCAAGAAGCTTAAACAAAGGAAAAGCTATCTTACTAAAGTGTTCAATAAATCTCCTGTAATAACTTGCATAGCCAAGAAAGCTTCTCATATATTTTTGAGTTTTTGGTACTGGTAGATTAACAATAATTTGAATTTTTTATTGATATACTTTGATTCCTTATGAAGAAACATAATGACCCAATACTACCCCTTCATTCAACACAATATAACATTTTTCATTACTTAGGGATAAATTGGCTTCTATACATCTTTTCAGAACTTTTTCAAGATTTTGCAATGAATGATCAAAAGAGTTACCATATACTGAAAATTCATCCATATATAATTCAACACAATCATGAACTAGATCAGCAAAAATAGCTAATACTGCTCTCTGAAATGTTGCTAGAGCATTACACAAGCCAAATGGTAAAACATTGTAAGCATATGTGCCCCAGGGGCAAGTAAAAGTTGTTTTGTCTTGGTCCTCTAAGGCTATTATGATCTTGTTATAACCACTGAAACCATCAAGGAAGGAAAATGATGATTTCCCAGTTAATGTGTCCAAAACTTGGTCAATAAATGGCAATGGAAAATAATCTTTAAGAGTGGCTTTATTGCGTTGTCTGTAGTCAACAAAGATTCTCCATTTGCCATTTTTCTTGGGTACTATCACTAATGGAGATACCCACTGGCTATCAGATATGGGATAAATGAATTTGACTTTCAGTAACTTTTGCAATTCATCTCTTACAATGTCCTGAAGCATAGGGTTCATCCTTCTCTGTGGCTACCTCACTGGTCTTATATTAGTGTCTGTGTAAATGTTGTGAGTACAAGTTTCTGGGTGGATTCCCTACATATCAGTATAGTCCCAAGCAAATTCCTTTTGGTATTTTGTCAATAATTCAATCAACTTTTGTTCCTAAGATGAGTCTAGAAGTGTTCTAATGTTCAATGTTTTTCCTAGACTAATCTCTATGTTTTTGCTTTGTGTGTTTGTAATGGATTGAATAGGAAGAATGTGTTAAGTCCCTATATTAATAGTGTAGCCCCTTATTATGTTAGTGTAGCCCCCCTTATTGTTATTATTGTACCCCTGTAACCCCCATATTGTTATTATTGTGCCCTTACATTATTATTGTTAGGTCGGCTAGGATTACATTGTGGCCCACTAGGATTACATTATGACCCCATGGACTCCTATATATAGAAAGGAGGTTTTGTAAATTGTATCATCCAAGAATTGTTCATTTATGTAATGTATTGGAGGTTGCCCCCTCGAAGTGGCTCATTTCTAAGGCGTTCATATCTCATTTCTTCCATTTTTGGAGTAGGTTACACAACATTTGGTATCAGAGCTTTGGATTCTAGGGTTTCGCTGCTCCAAACAGATCTTGGTTCGCAATATTTGCGGAGATATCGTCTGTGGAAGTTAGGTATTTTTTCAAGCTCCTAAACAGGTCATCGTGGCATTTTCGCTATAAAAAATTTTCTACGAAGGTTCAGAATCTGAAATTCGTATGGTGCAAAGCTGAAATCCTGAGGCAATTTTTCAAAAAATTTCAGAGCTTGGTTCGCAATATTTTCGGAGATATGATCTTTGGAAGGTAGTGCTTTTTCAGGCTCCAGAATTGCATCTCAAAGAGGTGATCGTGGGAAAAGTTCAATAACTCTCTCTCTGGAGATTGGATTGGAGTGACGTCAAAATTGGTTGCAAGTACACGGCCTGTAGTTTCTTGGCTATCAATTTCAGAGACAAAGGACAAAACAGTGACACGTGGCAAGTCGTACAAGTTCTCTCTACTGAACTAGTCCATAATTAGGTCATTGTGGGAGATTGGACACAACTTTGTCTTGGAGAATCCAAATCAGGTCAGACCTGTGGCATTCAAAAGAGAATTCAGAGGGCTACTTTAGTACTGAATTTCAGATATAGAAGAGCTGAAATCATAGAGATAATACAATTTCAATATCGAGCTCCTCAAAAGCAAGTAAATGGTGTGTATCTGGTTTTTAAAATTGCATAACGTTTGTTTGAAAAAGCAATTGAAGGGATTCCAAGTGCATATTTTATAATTTTTATCAGTATTTGGTTCTATAATGCCTCCAAAAAATAATTCCATACCCATTAATCCCTCAAAAATCTATACTATGACGCATGAAGAGGAAGAGTTGCAGTATGAGATATCAAAATTACGGTACCAAGTGCAACAAGTTTCGATCTTACGAAGAGCAATCGAAGATGAAATAGATGGTTTAAAAGCAGAAATGGAGGCTAAGTTGGATGGTTTGAAGGATAAAATAATATCTAATATGGATGATAAATTAGTGGAAGATCACAACGAGCATCAACAACAAGTTCTCCAACTCTCAAAGGATAACCTAACTTTGGTGCAGAATCTAATGAAACAACATGAAGATCAACATGACATCGAAAGAAGTTATGAAGCAGTCACAGAAACAAGAAATCGACAAGTACGATCAATTTCAGAGTTTCTCAGCAAGTGGAAGAACTTTCCTGTAGAATATTTCACATGGGAGGATGAGAATTTTATACAGAAGCATCAAGAAATAATCAAGCGTTGAGGACAACACTTGTTTGAAGGAGAGGGGCATGTTAAGTCCCTATATTAATAGTGTAGTCCCTTATTATGTTAGTGTAGCCCCCCCTTATTGTTATTGTTGTACCCCTGTAACCCCCATATTGTTATTATTGTGCCCTTACATTATTATTGTTAGGTCGGCTAGGATTACATTGTGGCCCACTAGGATTACATTATGGACTCCTATATATATAAAGGAGGTTTTGTAGATTGAATCATCCAAGAATTGTTCATTTATGTAATGTATTGGAGGTTTCCCCCTCGAAGTGGCTCATTTCTAAGGCGTTCATATCTCATTTCTTCTATTTTTGGAGTAGGTTACACAACAGAATGTCTTTAAACAATGTTTGTAGAGACTGGATGGTACAAGTTTCCTGAAAGCATTGTGCTAGTAGTTTATCTGCAGCATTATATTGTTCATTTCTTAATTCCTCTGAAATATCAAGTTGAGAAATAAACAAATCTACCAAATCTTTATTGTTATCCTCTTGAAAATCATAGATTTGGTTAATGCTCAAAACAGAGTAAACTTCCTCTTTGTCATTATATTTGTCATCAAGCCATAGGTTATGAGCTATTGCTGGAGATTGTACTGATGGGTATAAGGTAAGTTGTTTTATTTTTGTCCCTCTAGAAATGGTCATGTTGCCAGATCTACACCCAATGAATGCATCAACAGTTGCCAACCATGGCCTACCAAGTATGATAAGATGTTCCCCTAAATTATACTTTGGCTGAAGTACTAGGAAGTATACTGGATACTCCCAAGAGTCTACTAAGACAATTATATCTTCCAATATCCCTTCAGGAATGACTTTGGATCTATCAGCTAATTCCAGGGAAATTGGTGTTAATTGAAAATTTGTGAGCTGTAGTGTTTCATTGTTTCCAGTGTCATCACATTGATGGCAACTCCAAGATCAATCAAGGTATTTGGAATGGAAATGTTGTTAATGATTGTGGTAACTCTAGGGATTCCAGGATCAACATACTTCTCCATTGAAATAGTATTTTTCATAAGGCCAGCTAAATTTCCAATGACATGAATGGTTTGTGAATTAAATCTTTTCTTTGCAGGATTTTTGAGACATAACTCTTTAATGGCTTTGATGTATATTGGAATGTATTTTATTGCCTGTAGTAATGGAATTTTCACATAAACATTCCTTAATTCATCTAGGACATCAAATTGAGGCAAAGACATTAGTAGTTTTGCTTGGATCAATCTCTCAGGAAAAGGAGGTGGCTTCATTGTTTGCATTTGTTTGTTTTGTATTTCATCATCTTGTTTGCTTGGAAGTTCATCATCCTTGTTTTCTTTTTGCTTTATAGCTGCTGGAGGTTCTGTTTGGAGAGTTCTACCAGACCTAAGCTCAATGTTTTGCAGAGGTAGAATGGGGTAAGATGTTCCCTCATCTACACTATATGCTGGTTTTTCTGCTCTATTATTTGGGTTGGCTACAGGTTGAGCAGGTATTTGAGTAGGTCTAGGAGGCTGGTTAGAGGATAGTTGTAGTTGTGGTGTATTTATTGGTGGAGGAGCAGTTAATGTTTGTTGAGTATTTTGTGGTTGATAAACAACTGGCTGTTGAGGATATTGTTGAGGGTATTGCTGATATGGTTGAGGATATGGCTGATATGGTTGAGGATATTGTGAAGGAATTTTTTGTTGAGGATATGGATATCCTTTCCATCCTTGTTGTGGATAATCTTTTCTGGTCTATTATTTGGGTTGGCTACAGGTTGAGTAGGTATTTGAGTAGGTCTAGGAGGCTGTTTAGAGGATAGTTGTAGTTGTGGTGTATTTATTGGTGGAGGAGCAGTTAATGTTTGTTGAGTATTTTGTGGTTGATAAACAACTGGCTGTTGAGGATATTGTTGAGGGTATTGCTGATATGGTTGAGGATATGGCTGATATGGTTGAGGATATTGTGAAGGAATTTGTTGTTGAGGATATGGATATCCTTTCCATCCTTGTTGTGGATAAGCTTGTTGTTGTTGATTAGACCAATTTTTCCAAGGCATAGGAATGTTCCAAGAATTTTGAATAGGAATTTGATATTGTGCAGGAAATTGTAAATTTGGAGTTTGAAACATACCTGGAGGTCTCATTTGCAAGGTCTTCTAGCTCCCATGAGATATAAGTTCTCTATTTCTGCATTAGCTTCCAAATTGTAATTCTGCAAAACCTTCATCTTAGAACAATTAAAAATATCATGATTTTCTGTACAAAAGGCAGAAACCTGAATATTTTCTAAAGGACACTCCTTCAAAGCATGTTTTTTTTCTGCATTTTGGACAGAAGACAGCCATCAATTAGTCTTCTTCTTCTTGTCTCTTCTTTGTTTTTAATGTGTCTATTTGATTTCCTAAGGTGCTTAATAGGTTTGTTTTAAATTCTTCAAATAGGTTACCTATTTCAGCCCTTGTAACACTTGCTCTGGTAGATTTATTGGCTTTAGATGTCATAGTTCTTTTTCCATTCCTTGCTTTTCTTCTAGAATAATTTTCACACAAGTCTACAATGTCATCAAAGGGGAGAGTAGAGATATCACCTTTACCCATTAGGTTAAGGTCATCTACATATTCTTCTCGGATGCCTTTTAAGAATATTGTTTGAATAAGATCATTAGACATGGTTCTATGCTTTGATTTTTGCATATTATATACAAACCTTTCCAAGTATTCTTCTAAGGTTTCATCTTCTTGTTGATTCATTCTAAAAATTTCATCTTTGGAATCCTTTGATCGACAGTAAGGTTGATATTTTTTTAAGAAGATTTGCCTCATACCATTCCAATCAGTCACTGCATGTTCACCTAATCTCATAAACAACTAAGTGTTGATGCTTTTAATGTGGCAGGAAAGAGTCTAAGTCTATTTGCATCATCTGTATACCCATAGGTTCAACATACTATATCAAATTCAAATAAAAATGAATCGGGGTCTTTAGATGCCATGCCATAAAAATTTGGTAATACAGATGGGGGTATATTTTTCATTTTAATTTCTTCATCATTGTTTTCTTCTTGAATAGGAAATTTAAGTGTTGACTCCTTTTCCTCCCTTGGGTTTTGTTTTTGATCATTTCTTTGTTTTTGTTCAAGTTCTCTTTGTCTTTGTTCAAGTTCTCTTTGTCTTCTCCTTTCTTCTTGTTGTCTCTCATATTCTCTAAGTTGTTTTGCAGTAGGTCCTCTTGTTGATGCTCCTCCTTGCTCGATCATTTTGACAAGTTGTTCTTATGATTCCTCTTGCTCAGTGTCAATTTGTTCAAAGAGAGGTTGTTCTTCTAATTTCTCTTCCTCTTGAGACTTTTCAGGGTCAAAAAGAGTTTGTTGAGTTCTTTAACTACTCTGTTTTACTATAGAAGATTCAGGTAGATGTTTCCTCTTTCCTTCATAAGCTAATAGGATTTTTATTTCAATAAGAGTAAGTCTCTGGCCTGATTTTTGTTTTTCCTCAAGTTTTTCTATAGTAACATTTCCAACTAGTGTTGTAAACTCAACCTTTTCTAAAGTTTCTGCTCCCAATGGTGGATTAGTTTTTGGATGGGGGGGTTTTTATAAATCTGTCTTTTTCATCCCTAGGTCTAGACATAATGAATCATGGCTTAACAAAATGAAGTATTGAAACTAAGTCTATGTTTTTGTTTGTTTTGTTTTTAGATTTGTTTTTGTATTTTTTATTTTAATCCTTCTAGTTGCACCTCCCCGGCAACAGCGCCAAATTTTTGGTCCAATCTACTAGTGTAGATTAGGCTTCAAGTTCTTGTCAATCCAAGTAGGTACACTTAGAGGTACTTATCTAAAATATATAGATCTAGAAAGATTTGATTTCCTAAATGAGAGTTTAGTGTGTTGGGATTCAATACTCTCTTACAAGAGATTGTTCTTTGTCTCCTTCCACACTTGAACACTTCCTTAAATAAAACAAATATAATCTTCTAAAAACAGAGTTCTTATGATTTGTTTGAAATTCTAGTTCTCTTACAAGAACTTAATTCACAGAACCTCTTCCAAATTCTTAGATTAACACACTGAAATCAATTATCTCTTCTAAGTCTCAAACCAACACACTCATCAATCATAACTATTCAAAACAGAAATCAAGGTAATAATCTTAAAGTCAACCAATAGTTAAATCCTCTTACAAGGTTCATTCATTAAACTATTAGTTTGAATTTTGGAATTATAACCATGACCATTAAGCAGAAATGATAAATGAAATAGCAAACACAACTTTGAATTATGATACATGAACTTGCAGCATAAAAATTAAGCATAAATGTACTATCAGATCTGAATATGCAAATTTTAAATAAAATACACAAAGAAAGTGTACCAGCGCTGTAGTGGGGGGCCTCCACACTTTGCAAGCACACTTGAGATAACTCAGATGTAGAAAATGATGAACTATAACACCATGAAGAACTGGATCTCTGTATTAAGTCTGAGACCTGATTACATAAACCAAAATTTGAAGCTTGTCATGTATTGTATCATGTCTTGTGTCTCTCTCTAGCCTTCAACATCTTTCTTCTAACTATTTATTATTGAAATTCATACCAAAAAGAGGTTTTTCCTATTCCTCAAAATCCTAACTAATCTCCCAAAGGGGTCGAATTAGTTCAAGTTCCTTTTTACAAGCAAAATATAAAGTCTGTTCATTAATTGCTCATGATTTTCTACTAAAATGGCTGAGTTTGACCAGCGTTGACCAGCCACCTATGGACTTCAAATCTGAAGGTGAGTAGATTTTTCACCATCCTTGTACATTCAGGATTAAGCCCTTAGTCTTCGATTTGATCCACCTGTCATGCAATGTGTCAGAGCATAAAGCCATTACAGGAAGTTACAAGAACCTGTAATTTCTTGAAAAATTCTAGTTTTAACACAAAAATTCCCAAAATTAATTTCAATGTAAAAATAATAACAATAATACTATATTCATCAATTTCAAAGGGATATAAGAGTTTTATGAAGGTTAAATGAGGAAAATGATGGGTAAAATGAAGCTTTTAGGTAAAAAGATAAGTCATGAAATGGTACCAACAAAGATCATAACTGATGTGTTAGTTTCCTTTAAAGGAATCTCTGGAAAATTGTAGTGATTTGTCTTGCAAGAATGTGTGCTTATGCTAGGGGAATATTAGTTATGCAGTATTTTTTTATATAAATGCATTGATGGTTATACGCTTATAAATAATGCATATGCAGTGTTGGTAAAGGAAGCATGTCATGATATTTTTTTTGCATTTCATTAATGTACATGAATAGATGGTGAAGAACCACTAGTATAGATTTATGTGTTGGTTTGATTAATAGTTGATTTAATCATGATATGAAAGGTTGCTAACAATGGAAGTTGCGGGAAAAGCCTGCGAAATATAAAGATGGATTAAGTTATCATTATGGAATATAATATGTTAGTGGTCTATGCAGATTGAAGGAATTTTGACTGCAGTATAATCCATTGACGGAAAGAACCAGGCCCTAAAGACACAATTCTCAAGGGTTTGTGGGTAAATGATGTCATGATGATTGTAATAGTTTATAAAAAGTAGTGTTGTTTCTTAGATGATACTCTTTGTAATATTTTATGGCAATGGTCAAGGGATGGACTCCCTTATAACCATTGAGTTAGGGGTGAACACCCTCAAGAGCGTTTAATAAAAAAATTAAACGTCTGTTGGTTTTCACCCTATGGGGTTTCTAGGGTATATCAGTGTCTAATGATGTGGTTTCCTATTGTGAAATTTTTATGATGTTGATTCCTTGCATGATGTGACGTTCATATTATTAAGAATATGATTAATTAATAGAGTTAAAAGAAGCATGGAATTGATTCCAGGTTACATCAGAAAGTTTCGTTTAATATGCTACAACAGTGTTTGTTATTAGTTGTGTAATTTACTATTCCCTTACTAAAATTACTATATCTAATGATGAAGATTCCAACGAAAAATTTAAGGATGGAAGTTTATCTTAAAGTTTAGAAACCTTGGTGAATCTTACTAGTCCCTGATATGCAAATTGTAAAAATTTTGACAATATTTTTGTTAAAAAAAAATATTTCTTATGATTTTATATTAGTCTATATAAAATTTTGGCGATTTTTAAGGTAAAATAATTTTATACTATAAAATGTGGGCGAATCATTTTTAGAAAAATGGAAATTGGAGAATATTATTTTTGGAAAAAACCTGGAAAATTAGCCCACCTGCGAATATTAGCCCCAAAAATTTTCCAAGGAAGATTCTATCTAATGGTTAATGAGAAATCTGGAATAGTAATTTCGATAGTTACCTGTGGGTAAATTGCGTAAGCATTTTCTAACTCCATATATTGTCATGCGAGGTTACTAGGGGGTCATGCGAGGTTACTAGGGGATGTTACAAGTGGTATCAAAGCTTAAGGTTGTGGCATTGGCGCCTTTGGGAATTGTTAAGAAGAAAAGAAATCGAGGTATGCTACTAGTGGGCATCAGCTTAGGTATGTGCCTAACAATCTACATATTGACATATGCAGTAGACTACTTTTGACCTTAGATGCATGGTGCATGTTTATAACTTCATTGAAGAGTAGTAAGTAATAAAGTCTACTGCAAAATTGTGCTCATAAAAGACAATAAAACCTCTGTTGCACCTATGAACAATACTGAGCACTCACTAGTGAAAGTGAAAATTGACAACCAACCTTTGCAAATATGAAAATATTAATGATACATTTAATGAACATGACTAAAGTTATAATGGACTACTTTTAATGAGTGAATGCATAAATGTAAAATAGGGGAATTTCTTGAAGAGGAAGATAGAGTATTTCAAAAGGACATTGGATGAACCCCTTTAGATGTTAAAAATAAACAATGAGTCGAGTAGTGAGACTTGATTGTAATAGCTAGTTGTTGATTGAGTCTTGTCATGGCGGCATTAAGATGGTTGGCATCATTGATTAGTTAGTGTTGCATGACTACTTATTAAAACTTATATGCATGAATTGGATTTGATCAAATCTTATTAAAAGTTTTAAATAAGTGATTATAGTATCTTCTTCATGTGTTGGTCTGTTGGTAATAGTACATCATGGGAAATTGGAAATGTTTGGATTGGTATCCTAATTGTTTTTAACATTTAAACATTAATGTATATTTGCATATAATTTTATGCATGACAGTGTTGCATGCATGAAAATAAAATGATTGGGAAAGTGAATACTTTTTAAACAATGCATATTTACGACTAACTTTGTTGATGGGATTAAGCAGGGGTAGTTTAATGGAAACAAGAAAACGTGTGAAGGAAAAATGTTGCAATGCAAATTGAAATTGTAAATGAGAAAGTATAATGTTATGATATGCATGATTTTGTTATTTGGAAAAAATATATACCACTTTTATGTTGGTTGTGTTTCCTATCAATCTAGATATTGTGGACTTATGTTGTATGAATGCATGATGTACATAAATGTTTTTTTTTTGTTAATGATAATGTGTGTATGGTTCATTATGTAAATTACCGTGGGAAAGAGTGCTAAAATAGTATTTTACATATGAGACAATTATGGACAACTGTGAAAGGCTAGGAGGCCTTAGGTTGATGGAGTTTTCCTTCTCGGAGGGGTTGAAGGTGGTTTCCTGCCCGAATTTCCTCTCCCTAGAGATAGATAATCTGAGTAAGGGAAAAGAGTTGACCAAGATGGTGAGAGGAGAAAAATACTAAGGAAACTCGGTTGATTTGGAGCATGTTAGAGGAGGCCCAAGATTCCTCATAGAAGAGACACTATCAGAGATGATAATCAAGATGATGCCAAGAGGAATCATGTATTGGACCTTGTGTGGTCATTGTAATTCTTGAGCTAGTTGGCTAGTGAAATTCCAGAATGGACTTGGTATGGTGTCTATTAGAGAACTGTCTAGATGTGAAAATGACTCGATCTAGTTTTGGAAACCAAGTTGTGGAAACCAGTTCCCATTTGTTGGGATGAGAATTCATTTTCCCGCTGTGGTTCTCATAGTGGGACAAGTTAACTAATCAGTTATGCATTGTATTAAAACAAATTTTCTATATGATTGTGTAAATATTTTATCTGCATCTTGATGAGAAAGGAGCCTAGTGCTCGGAAATGAATTATTGGAAGTGTAAGTTCCTTTTTGTATTACTAATATTTTGAATGTCTTAGTAGGGGCTATGAAAGTATGCACTTGGTGCATTTATTGACTATTTCGATGACTAAAGATCTAGGTGCTCTCTAAGTTCTTTTAGAAGTATTGTGTGTATGTCCTTAGCAAGAACTAAGGCAATGTGCACATGGTGCAGTGATTTATCATTTTGATTATTAGAGTGTTGGTGCTCTCTAAGTACTTGTAGAAGTACTGTGATTGAAATATCACCTGACATTTCATAATTGTTTGATAGTCAGAATTATTTCATTCTATTGAAAATGTTGTGACTAATATGATTATATTGGATTTGTTAGTCATATACTACAGGGTGCTTTCCATGGAGTGTGGGTGGGTTGTCAAACCATACATAGAAAACTTGCATAAAGTGACCATGACTTTTTGGAGTAATTAGTAAGTAATCGTAAGTTGATATAAAGATTTTGTTTTGTATTTTATGAATTTGAATAATGTCTAAGTGATAGAAAATAGAACTTGCATATTTTTGCAGTTGTAAATGTTTATGATGATTGATAAAAATTATTGTTTTTTTTATTATTATTGATATTTCCTAGAAATAAAATAATTCATTTTAAAGGGAAAGGGTTCTCTTTTGGTTCTTTAGATCGTTATAACATGATTAAAAATTAACGATAAATATAGAGGATGATGTTTACTTCAAGGGGGGATTATGTAATACCCCTATAAATTGCATTTACTTTAACATTCAAAATAGAAAAGATTATTTTTACCATGTTTAACAAAATGATTGAAAATAAAAACCATTATGATTTAGTCGGAAACTAATTTGAATAAAATAAATAAAATGATGACTCATTGATCAAAACTGGATCAAGCACCTAAGGATTAGCTCAAAATTCAAAGATACAGGATTGGGTTGAAACCAAGATGGTTGCATAGGTCTCGTCTTCCTAATTTCATCGCCGCAAACTGTTCGAAAAACAGACACCGTATAAAGAAGTTATTGCACTTTGAATGCCGAGTGGGTCCAGCGGAGCACAGAGGGGCCAGCCCTCCTCCCATGGAACCTCATCATATGACCAGTGTGGGAGCTTAATGTTAAGAGCGCTTAAGGAGCCTAATCTCAGGTTTAATATTTAATTAAGATTCAATTAAGTGGAGTTTAAAATGGTGGAGATTCTGGAAGCACTCCCAAATTTAGGCAGACTTCCACTTTTAGTGGAGTTAACTGGTAGTTGCCCCACATTTAGTGGAGGAAATTGGGGCAAAGTTTTTTTCGTCATAAATCTCTCATTATTGAACCAAATTGGATGAAATTTTAGTCAATTTTGGGTCTCTTCGCCCTCCTAAACACTTTGGAATAGGTTTCAGGTCGAATGGAGGTGATCTTCAGTAGCTTTTTCTTCAGGGAAGATGAAGGAGCCATAAGGGCCACCATGAGACAAATTCAGCTTGAGGCCTAACCAGGTGAGTTAGAGTTCTTTTCCAGAGTTCCAATAGTCTAAATTAGATAATTCAGATGTTCTGAATCTGATAAAATGGTTTTCAAAGCCTTTAGGGAACGTTTGAAGGCTGAAAAGCTTCATTAAAGTTCTAGGGGCCATTATTTCCAGCTTTTGCCAACAGTAGTGCATGGCTTAAAAAGAGTTGTTTGAGACCATTTGCAGTGAACCAGTGGCCATTATTGGCTAAAAACATCATTTTGAATCTATTTACAAATTTTTCAACAAGTTTTAAAGACTTTTAGAGGTCGAAAACTTAGCAGAGAAGTTTTCCTTGACCCTAGTGCCAAGGGGTGCGATAGGTGATTGAGGCGAAACCGAAGCAACCGAAGGCTATTTTTGATGAACCAAAACTCTATCTTGACTATTTCAGTCATTTTGGAACCAATGGAAGTGTTTTCGGAACATTTTTAGAACTTCTAGAGCTCTAAAAGCTAATGTGAAGTTTTGGGCAGCCTTGGGCAAACCATGGAGGATAGCCTGTTTGGGGAATGCAGTGCTCAATTTGAGAAATTTATCAGTTGATATTTGATTTCTGATGTGTATTGGATACAACAGGAGTGGTTTCAGTGACAGAAATAGAATTCTGAGGGAGTTGGTGCCATTTAGAAGCTTAGAGTAGCTTAGTGCACTGACAGAAGGAATCGTGTCAACAAGAGCCTAAAGTTTTTTTTCAGAGTTTGGACAGCCAATTGAAGGATATTTATGGTATTTTTAGCCCTTTGGATCATTGTTATATTCATTGGAATTAAGTATTTACTTGTAAAAAAATCTTACCATAATCCCAAAGAGCTGAGTCATGATGACCAAGCTCAAAGGAGACATAGCCCACAAGATTTCGAGTGAACTCCTAGATTAAAATTTTTGTTGTGTTTGAATGATTATTTTCTGCATTATGTTGCTGTCATACATGTTAAATTACAGCAAGAACAAATGAAGTTAAGACACATAAACAGTAAAAATTCATACACCACTTTCAAGTAAATAATTCCGCAAAATTTTCAAGTACAAGCTAGATCATTTTAATTAAAAATGAGTGGTGGGTTCTTGAAATACATACAAGTTATCCATACCATTTTTAGATCAGGTTCGTATCATAGCGTAGTTTCTTGCTTGACAGAGCACTTGGTTGCTTGATTGCATAGCTTGAAAGGTGTTTAAACAGTGTAAAAGATTGATTATTTTATTGTTTGCAAATTGATTGTTGTTTGAGTTTGCTTGAGATTTGGGGATAGCTACTTTAGCTAAGTCCTAGAGAGGACAAAAAAGGAAGAAAAGGCATTAAGGCATATTCCTTACCCCAAAGGACTTCAAATTCACCCTTGGAAAACAAACCCTCTTGACGATTGTTTGTTAAGAAGCTCTTGGAGTTTGTTTGTTGTTTGGCTACTTGAATAAGAGTTTGTATTTACATCCATTTGATTATAAAGCTTTTCATTTGTTTTGAAAGCTTTGAGAACTTTGTTGAAGTTCCTTTTGTTCATTGACATCATAATGACAACTTCTACAAGTGAAGTTTCCTCCTTCACAAGATTCTTCGATGATGATATGAAACATGACTTTATTATATTGAAGGACATGGTGCAGATTTTGTTTGAGGATAAACGAGAAAGCACTGAACTTCGTGAACAGTTGTTTGACATGAAGGAAGAGAAGGACGAAATTCTTCAAAGGTTGCATGATATGGAAAGGCAACTCCATCAAGCGCAAGAGGCTTTGACCAAGAAAATGCATGAGGAAGAGGTAATCCATTCTATCTTGTCTTCAGTTTCCTCATTAGAAAGATGTGTTGGTTCTTTCGAAAAGCATAAAAGGGGAATAGGGTCAAAACTAATGATTAAAATGGGCTACGAAGGCAAAGGATTAGGCAAGCATGCACAAGGCATGGTTGAACCTTTTCTTGTTGAGGAACGACCCAAGAATCTTGGTCTTGGTTATGTGCAATTTAATGGCAAAGACTCCAAATCCTTGAAGGCATGTGAGGCTAATTCAAAGAGAACCTTTATTCCAAGTTCTAAGATGCAAATATGTGAAATTTTTTTCAAAGATGATTGCCATTGCTTTAAGCCTTTGTTGCAGCAAGAAGATGGTACACATGCAGCTTATGGCAAGCATGCAAGTTTAGACAGTTTTCAAGACAAGAACGATGATGTTAGTCTACAAATGAAACTATTATAATTTTTCTTGAATATAACTATTATCTTTTTAACTAAATATGTCTAAATTATATAATTGGTTGTGTACATAATTGTGGTTGAAATATTGTTACGAACAAAAAGCATGACTAGTCACTCACTAAGACTATGTTGGACTATGGTTATTTTAAATTTGTTTTCAAAGCATATGAAGGGTTTATCCGTACCCAATGTTATCTAGAAGCGAGATATACTCTATTAAAATATTTGGCCCATTTTAGCTCAGTCTATTATATCATTGACTTTGGTAGTGGTTAACTATTTTTGATAATTTATTTCAATGTTTGATTATTTATGTAAAATTTTCATACTCTTATTTTTATGGGGTATAATCAAGATTACAGAATTATTAGGTTAGATTTATTTTAACTAGGGATTTATTAAGTAAACATGTAAAGCACGAAAAGGATTAAATTTGTTTTCACTCTAAAAGAGTCTTGATAGATCGAGAGTTAAGATAAATCTAGGGTGCTTTATTATTTAATATAATTATAATTATAATTATTAATTTATATTTTATTATAGTTATTAATTTTATATTTTATTTTGTTTTTATTTTTAGTTTTATGTACTTTCACCACATCTAAATGTTTTATTGATAATTATCATTATTATTGTTATTATTTTTTAATTTTTATTTTATTTTGATCAAGTCAAAATATTTACAAGACGTTACAACATCTCTACATACTAGGTTGGAGGCCTCTCTAGTGAATTACTTTTAATTTTTTATTCTTTTTTAATTAAGCCCGCATTGTAACACCATTACAACATCTCCCTTATAGCATCTTGCTTTTAGATTTAATTTTAAAATAGTTATAAATTATTTTGATTTTGAAATGAATTATGTTTTTTGGGCAAGTGATATTGATAAGCAATGGTATTGGTTCATGGTATTATAACAAATAATATTTACAAGTTAATAATACTCATGGTAAAATGGAGATGAATATCCATGGTGGATTTTTATTGTAAGTATTAAGTTTTAATTTTAAAAATATTATAAAATTAAATTAGAATAAAATATTTTTAAAAAAATGGATTTTGAAATGAGTTATAGCTTAATATCCATGATAAAATGGAGATGAATATCCATGGTGGATTTTTATTGTAAGTATTAAGTTTTAATTTTAAAAATATTGTAAAATTAAATTAAAAAAAAATATTTAAAAAAAAAGGATTTTGAAATGATTTATAGCTTTTGGATATGTGGTACTGCTAAGTCATAGCATTGGCTCATGGTCTTGTAATAAATTTGATTTATAAGTTAATACTATGCCTGTTTAGATGTTAATAATATCCATGGTAAAATTGGGTGAATATCCATAGTTAAGAATCTTGTTATATTATAAATATTATTTTTTATGTGCTTATTAATTAAATATATATATATATATATATATATATATATATATATATTGAAATGAGTTATGGTTTTTGGATATGTGGTATTGATATAAGCCATGGTATTGTAAGAAAATATGTTAATAATATACTTATTTGGATGTTAATAATATCCATGGTAAGATAGGGTTAAAAATCTTATTATATTGTAAATATTAACTTTTCTTGTGTTTATTATTTAAATTTAAATATAGTTATAGAATCACTATTTTAATTTATATGGTAAAATGGATGTTAATTTATAACAATTATTTACATGGTATATATTTTAATCTCATCTATATATTATGATTTTCTTTTATCTATAAAATTGTTTGTAATTTTACTAATAAAAACAAAATAACTATATTAAAAAATAAATTAAAAAAATAACTCTAATGCCTACACATCAACCCTGTACTAGGTCTACCCTATGCTGAGTTGTAGAGCCTCTCACCCCAGTAAAGAGAAGTTCCAACACAAATATTAATGCCTACACATCAACCATATACTAGGTCTACCCTATACTGGGTTGTAGAGCCTCTCACCCCAATAAAGAGAAGTTCCAACACAAATATTACTATATTCAAGGAGTTTGGCAATTGCTTCATGGTGTGATATGGAGGAAGATTAAGGAATAAATAATTAGAAAATAATGTTGTGTTATCTTACTCAACCAATAGATAATTCTATTGGTTTTGAATATGCATTTCTAATATTCTAAATGCTGGAGATTTATTATTTATAAAAAATTTAGAAAAAATGTTTAATATTTTTATTTTCCTGTAAATTAAAAAATATTTTTTTAAATTTTCTGGAAATTATTAATTGAGCCAATTTTAATTGGACATAATCTGGAAATTATTAACTGAGCCAATTCTAATTGCATATAATCTCCTTGGTGGAGAAGCTTTTTATTTTTGATATTTTTCAATACCTGAAAAATAATAAAATTGTAAATCTTTGACATAGACCAGACCAAGGATAGAGTGAACAAAAATAAATCTCCAATTAATATTATTATATTTCCTTTGCACACTGAAAGCTCCATACACCCACATCTCCAAAGAAGGAAGCAATGATTATCAGATAGTAAACGCGTGATGCAATTCGACATGAATTCCACAAATTTTATGCAAATCATCTAGATCAACAATTTACAGCTTCTTGAATTGGCATGGAGCTATTTCCACTTTCTTTTTTAAAATGTACAGTTGCTAGAATTTGTATGCAGAGCGTTATTGTTTGCTTCAACTTTTCAGTGAACATCTTCGGTTGGAACAACCTGTCAATTTGTAATATTAAAGAGTTACAAAAGCTTGTAATGCAAATTTACCAGGCATGTGTGGAGTTCCTCTTCTGTTGCAGTTCTCAAGCACTTTAGCAATGAAAGCTAAAATTCCAATGACTTGTATCTCTTTTTAATTCAAGTTTAAATCAATACATGTTGAGCAACATAAATCTCATAATATCCAATATTCACTAATATTCACTTATATTTATTTACAAGGAATTTTGTATTTTGTTATGTTGCATGAGTCTCCGGTACACGGGTACTTCGGATACGGAGAACAAGTATCGGGTACAGTTAGAAGCTTTGCTCAAATTTATAGGAAACATCAAGTTGGAAGCGGCAATAATATAATATATATTAAAAATAAAAATAAAATAATTTATTTATTTTCATCCAAAACTTGACAATTAAGTTCCACCCTGCATATTTCATCTTGCATTGAAATATGTAAAAGATTGAACTTTGAAACATTGCCAGAAAAAATCAGAGATTTAATGCATCAACAACTTGCCAATGAAATTCCTTGTCAGTAAAACATGTAGAACTCCTAAACAGAAAAAAGGTTATTATTACTCGATTATTATGTGATTTCATGCAACACTATATTATATTCAATTTCGAAATTCAACTTTGAAAATTTATTAAATGAAAGTGACTAACACACTATTATTTCTCTTCTCTTTCAGACCATCGTTGTAATTTGTTGAATCTTATCATTAAATCTTCATGATAGGCTTCAAGAAACTAGAGTTATTTGCAATTGTTGAACTTCAAGATTTGCAACAAAAGTTGCGAAAGAATCACTGGCAAATAGGTATCCAAAAGGTGAAAATCTGCTTAGAATAGGTACCCGAAAAGTGAAAATCTGCTCAAAATAAGTACCTGAAACTTCAAAATTTGTTGTAGTGAAGCTCCCAAAAAAACTCCAAAGTACCCTTTGAAACTCCCTGTGATTTTGGAAAGTTGCCTACAAACTCCTAAACTCCCAAAAGCAAGGGAACTTGGATTATGTACTCTCCAATGATTGGAAGCGGTTCCGTGTTACTATGGTATTTTGAAATCTAGTTTCTTTAATGTAAATTTTGGATTTCAAATTCTTGTTGCTTTAATGTAAAGGTATCGTTACAGCGGTTTTGGATTCCAGTGTAATCGAACGTTGGATCTTGTCTGCCTCTATTTTTTTATTGATTCTTCTGCGAGATGTCTTCCTTGCTCATATTCGTTTTCAGCCGTATATTTTACTTTTTCATCTTATTAGTACGCACGTGAAACAAATTTCAGCAGCGTGGAAGAAGAACTGTGATTAAATTATGAGTGCACCAAACATCGGGCACTCGTCCGTTAGTACTTCTTATTAGTAAGAATTTGATGTGGTTAAAATTTACTAATCTTTCATTCGTTTGAAAGTTGATGAAGCGTGGAAACCATGGTAAATCAAGACATTTTTGTGTTAGTTTCAGTAATACCATCTTCCATTCCTAACAATTCTAATTAGCAAAACTTGTAGGGCATGCGTTTTATGTCCAAGAGATGTTTTGCTGCAAATTTAGCTCATTAAAATCATATAAAAGCACAATATGTTAATTTAACGGTAGTTCAAGGGTTTGCTGCAAATTTAGCTCATTAAAACCATATAAAAGCACAATATGCTAATTTAACGGTTGTTTAAGGGTTTCTCCAATTTTTCCAATATGGATTTCATGGAAGCGTCTAGTTCTCACACCTGTTAATTTGGCTAGTGTGTGAAGAAATTGTCAACCAACCACCTTTGCATTGTAGAATCTATGAGTTTCAATGGGCTTCGGTTGAATTCACGAAAATATTTGCTAGACTTGTGTGGAGCTTTCAAGCTCCACAGTTTGTTCCTTAGAAATGGTGATGTTTATTTTAAGATTTTATGCTTTGGCTCCATCATAACCCTACCAACTACCTTTTTTATGTCAGATTGAGCAATTAAATCATAGTATACACATTCTAGAAAGTGACCTGGAAACTTCCACCACTAAGGGACATCGAGATAACATCCACTCCATCAAGTCCATGTGTTCATTGTTCCATTAGAGTTGAACTTCTAGACTTGTGTGGAAATCTCCGCACAAGAAAAGATCTGCGCACTATAAAACAACCAACCTACATGGAGTGTTCCCACATGTACAGGTTTTAGACATGGCTTCTTTCACACAACGTTCACACTCCAATACTTCAATTCTTAGGTTACAGAACTCAACACTTCTTTCACGGGTCCACGACTTCTTTCACACCCACAGACTCCAATTATTTATGAATTTCAACAGTGATTCGCAATAAATCTTTCTCAATAGTCATCTCTATTATAATATTTCATATTAAGCTCTTTGCAAGAGTAAAGTTTTGTCCTTTGTGTAACACTCCACCCCACATTTACCCACTTTTACAAGCTCACCACGGTAAACATGAGTTGAGAGTTACTATGCATGACCCAACCTCTAAGGTTCAGTTATGCAAATGGGGTCTGTTGATTTTTGGGTAGCATCACATGTGCTCTAGCTCCGAAACTTTGTGGCAGGGCTAGAACACATGAGATATCCAAGACCCAGAAATAGTTTGGAGAAATTCCACTCGGAACTTAAGTTATTCCAATAATTAATTATTTTAATCTAGACCCTAAGTCTAACTTAGGTAAATTAAATAATTAAAGATGATTAATTTAAACATGTGGGTGAGAATGTTCTAAGTGACGAGGATCAAGCATTTTCTAATCTTAGCCGTCGATTAGAGATTATATCATGGTCATTGATTGTTCAACGAGAAAATTATTTAAGGAATTCTTGGGGTCAATTGGAGCACACACACAGAGTCTAAGAGATCAAATTCTTCTAACGAAGCAGTGCTCGGACGAAGATCAAATATGAGTGATTCAGAGAAGCACTGAGGGGCAGATGTCATGATTGGTCAGAGGATCAAGAGTACAAAGTAGAGCAAGGGAAGCAGAGACGTAGAGGAGGTAGCGCAGCCACCAAAGAGTGTAATGCAGGCCCTAGAGAGGGTGATGTAGGCCCACGCAGGGGCAGTGCAGAGCCTCTGAGAGACGGTCCAAAATTAGCCAGGAATCAGGGTTTCTAATTTGGCGAGGTTGAAACTTGATTTCTGAGAGGCTGATCAACACAGAGGAAGGGTAACCCAGTCCTTCAGCCAGGCCCATGCAGTCTTACATAGTGGCAACATAGAGACTGCATAGAGCCAGCTGGGGTTTCACCAGTCACTGATCTGGATCATCCAGGACTTGCAGAGTGAGGAAAAACTCACGTATATCTCTGATTGCTGAGGTTTTATTTGTTGGGTGAGCCAGATTATGGCACCCTAGATGTACTCAGAACTATTGCTTAATAATAAAAACCCTCATAACTGTTGCACAGGTTTTCCCGCATTGGTTTTTTTCGAGGACATTTGTCCAAAAAATCTTGTGTGTCCTTTGTCTGGATGTGTTTATTATTCAGTTTCTGATCTGTATAGTTATGTAGGTTGCAGTGTATCTACTTTGATTTTTTACTGAATACTTCAGAAAAATAACTTGATAAGTAAATCAAACAAGTAGGAGAAGTAAATCAGATTTACTGCAGTAGGGTTTCTATTTAGTAGATTCATAAATTTTCAAATGGTTTTAGAGTGATTGTAGATTAGGTGGAGCTGAAGCCATTAGCATAAGACCAAAGGATTTTTTTGATGCAGGAAATGTGACTATCCTGTGTGACAACGCAGGTCTAGGAAGAGGCACGGAAGGGTGATGTAGCCACTAGAGGGGCTCACAGAGAACCTGTGTCAGCCAGCTGAGTAATGTAGAAGCCTATGGAAGAGGCTTACGCAGTCTTTTGTGGGCCAGTGTAGAGGCTTTGAGCCTCATATTTTTCGGTTGCCGTGACTAGAAGTGCAGATTGTTTTTTTCAGTAGCGGATGGTGGGGCATTGTTTTTGTTTGTGTAGAACAGTTTCTAGTAGGGTGTGACAAACTAGGGGCAGTAGTCCCTCGACATATTTCTCGCCAAGAAATCAAAGATCTAATAGTAGAGTGATTGGAGAGGGTTGATTCGACAACCGTTGGTGGTGGATTTCTGGGAGGGAAATCACTTGTCAGAGGGAGCGTATTCTCTAGAGGGTTTTTAGCGCCAAGAAGCCCAGATATGAGTCTTTTGCTGAAAGAAGCAGCAAAAGAAGGGAGAATAGTATCGTTTCAACATCTTTTTTAGCAGAGATGGCCTCGCATGGACTGAGGGATCAGGACAAGTTGGATGGAGCTTCCAACTTCGTTATCTGGAAGGACAGAATCCAGTCAGTCCTTGATGAATATCGTATCAAATTTCATGTCGAGAAGGTCATAGATGTTCCTATTGACACTAATCCGTTGAAGAAGTATGAGGAAAATGAAGCTAGAGTCAAGCGCTTGATTATGGACAAGGTAAAGGATCATGTGATCTCACACAATGCTGAGAAGAATATGGAAAACGAGATTTGGACGACCTTGACCACATTGTATCAAGGTACTTATGTCCAAAGGAAGATGATTATGGAGAATTAGCTGTGACTATTTCGGATGCATAAGGGAGAGGAAATCGACCCCTTTCTCTTTAGATTGAAGGCGATTCGAGATCAGCTAGTTGCTATGGGGGCCACTCCTAATGATGGTATTATGGTGAGGACTGCTCTGAATGCAGTGTCTGAAGAGTGGGAGAAATTTGTCCAAGGCATTTTGCGCAGAGCGGCACTTCCAAATTGGGAGGACATGTGGACAACTCTTCGTCAAGAAGAGACCATGAGAATGTCCAAGATGCGTAGCAGCAACGAAGGAGCTAAGATCAAGAAGCAGGAGGAGGAAGATGTAGCTCTTGCATCTAAGGGACAGTAGGGGCAGCAAGGGAAGAAGAAGAGGGACCTTTCTAAGGTCTGCTACTTTAGATGTGGTGAATTAGGACATTTCGCCACTACTTGTCCTCAGAAGAATAAGTCCAAGGAAGATTCAAATTCTAAGGTTGTAGCAGCGAAGGGAAATGATGGGAGTGATGATGATGTGGCTATGAGTGCTCATGTGCCTCGAGAGAAGAGGTAGGGCGACATAGATCTATATTTTTCTTGAAATTCAGCAAGGGCAGGATCCTTGAGGTGCCCAGACTCTTGGATCACATACGAGCTATGAGAGCCCTTAATGCCAGTAGCAGGATGACTGGATTCAGTTGGTGCGAAGGATTATAGAGGCGCGTTGGTAGAGCTAGGACATTGAAGACTGGAGTAGTGCAAATCAGAGGCAACAGCAGCGTAGAAGCAACAACACAGAGGTTGATCGGATTTCAACAGTGTAGATGCAGTGCTTACGCAATGCAGAGCAACAACAACGCAGAGGCACCAGAGGGACGACACAGATTAGCAGTAGAGGGTGTTTCAGATCAAGATGCAACCAAACTCACTTGTCTGTCAGTATTTTTGGGAAATTTCCTTCAGTTTCTTACTTCTCAGCAACTGAGTTGCAGTGTAGCAGTTAGCAGTGGCAGTGTTATGGGCAGCATGATGAAACATTTGAGAGGGGTTTGAAATATAGATGAGGCAGTTTCAGTGACAGTGACATGGGCAGCAGTACAAAAGGCAACAACGCATTGGATGAAGGGCAACAACTGATAATCAATAGCGAAGGGGATCGATGTCGTGGATCAGGGTGATGCTTCATGTTGAAGTGTTGCTAGAGCACATTCCTTGCTAAGAGGGAGTGTTGATTTTTGGGTAGCATCGGATGTGCTCTAGCTCAAAAACATTTTGGAGGAGCTACTACACATGAGATCTCCAAGACACAGAAATTGTTTGGATAAATTCCACTCGAAACTTATGTTATTCCAATAATTAATTATTTTAATGGAGATCCTAAGTCTAACTTAGGGAGATTAAATAATTAAAGGGAATTAATTTAAACATGTGGGTGAGAATGTTCTAAGTGACGAGGATCAAGTCTTTTCTAATCTTAGCTGTTGAATAGATATTAGATCACATCCATTGATTGTTCAGTGGGAAAAGTATTAAAGGAAGGCTTGGGGCCATTTGGAGAACACACACAGAGTCTAAGAAATCGAATTCTTTTGACAGATCAGTGCTCAGACGAAGATCAAATATGAGTTATTCGGAGAAGCAGTGAGGGGAAGATGCAGTGATTGGTCTAAGGACCAAGAGTAAAAAGCAAAGCAAGGGCATCAGAGACACAAAGGAAGCAGCACAACCACCAGAGAGTGTAATGCAAACCCTAAATATGGTGACGCATGCCCACTCAAGGGCAGCGCAGAGCCTTCGAGAGACAGTCCAAAATTAGCCGAGAATCAGGGTTTCTAAGCTGACACGGATGAAACTTTATTTCTGAGAGAATGTTCAGCGTAGAGGAAGGGTGACGTAGTCCTTCATCTAGGCCCATGCAGGCTTCCACAGTGGCAACGTAGAGACTGGGAAGAGCTAGATGGGGTTTCACCAATGAATGATCTAGATCAATCAGGACTTGCAAATTGAGGTAAAAATCACGTTTATCTCTAATTTCTGAGGTTTTCTCTCTTGGGTGAGCCAGATTATGACACCCTAGATGTACTCAGAAATGCTTCTTAATAATAAAAATCCTCATAACTATTGCACCGGTTTTCTTGTATTGTGTTTTTCTGGGGACATTTGTCTGAAAAATATTGTGTGTCCTTTGTCTAAATGTGCTTATTCTTCAGTTTTTGATGTGTATAGATGCATAGGCTACAGTGTATTTACTTTGACATTTTACTGAATAATTCAGAAAATAACTTGTTAAGTAAATCAAACAAGTAGAAGAAGTCATTCAAATTTACTGCAGTAGGGTTTCTATTTATTAGATTCAAAAAATTTCACAAGGTCCACATGCCCAAAACTTACTATAACACTCAAGGACACATGATCACATATTTAACATCCTGAATTCATTGGTAACCTTTTCCCTGAGTATGGTCACTCCTAGACCGAGATTACAACCTAGTCACACACACAAAGGCCAGTCAGTGCAGCTACATGATTCCAACTGCATGAATGACACATCCTCCATATCACTATAGTTGCATGAACGGCCCAGATTTTGTGCGGCTAAGGGAGAGGATTCTTAGTTTCATGGATTTTCTCCAGAAACTTAAGCCAACAATCGTCCAATTGCCCAGATCCTTCCAGAACTTTGTTTTTAACATGTACAAGTCTACATGCATTGTTCCTGGCTCTGTTCCTACTCAATATTTTCTAAATACATGATACTCATTTATACAAACACTTTGTGAACATAGTACATGTAGATCATCAATGCATATATATTCATCGTTTCCTTAGTTTCATTAGATAATCATCGAGATGGATTATTTCCCTTTCTTACTAGTTGCGAAAAACACATATTAGCTCATTCATTCATATAAAATAACCAATAGCCTATCAAACCATGGAATAGAACCATAACAAGATCACATCATATAATCAGTAATATGTCATGCATGTAACCAGCATTGAACCAGAAATTTGAGGCCATCACAAACTAGTCATAAAATCACACATTAAACCTGAACTTGTGTGTATAGATCATCTTTAAAGAATAACACATAGTAGTATATGCATAATTACAACCAATTCAGGGACTTCCGCATACCACCTGAACATAGATTAGGACTTAACCATATATTTCTTTCATCCCAATCGCCCTCGTGCCATACTCCAAGCATGAATATGGGATCATATGGGATAAACTAAACATAACCAAATAGGGAATCTAGAGGTTAAACCGCATCCACCCTCAAGCCACATTGATTTCACTTGAACCTTCCCAGAAATCACCAAAATCAATACAAGTTTGGATGCCTCAGGATTTCTTCACCATACCCAAATAAATTTTCCTATCTCCACCCACCTATCAAGAGCTTACCAGAGAAAAAAATCTCCACTCTCAACCCTTGGGATTTTCCTCAAAGCACCTTAACCAGATCCAAATCCATTGGCAATCCAAAGCTCAACCAAAACGAAAACCCACTATACCATGGCTATCCAAGAAATGGTTAAGGCAAGATTGCACACCATTATCATTCCAAGAAAATCCCATGCCAATAAAAACAAAATAACCAAGAAAGTGAATGCATGGGCCATGCATTCAAATCCCGGCAAGATAATCACACATGCAACCTATTACCTCCAAAATCCTCTTGTTGGCTTCTCTTCTTTGCTTGATTTATGTCCTTGCTTACTATTGTCCAAGGCTTCTTCTTGTGCTCCCTTGCTTTCCTTGCTTGCTTTCTTGTGTCTTCATTGTGTCCAAGTGCTCTCTCCTTTTCATCTTCTTGTCCAAGTGAGAATGAATGAATTCTCTCCCTCCTTTTTATTTTCTTTTATTATCCTTTTTCTTCATTTTTCCTTGCATGCATATTCTTGTCTCTTCATCTTCATTTTCTCTTATTTTCATTATTTCTTGAATTAATTTCCATTTATTTCCTTTTGTCTCTTTCCAATGTTAATGTCAATTTCCATATCCATAAATAAATAATTAATCTTAAGTGATTCCCATTGTAATGTGTTTCCCCTCATTCATCTTGGAATACGTGTCCCATGACCTTGGTTTGATTTTTTCCTTTATAATGCCCATTTATTACATGGAAACATAACCTGGGGTTGTTACACTTTTCTCAAGCGGCTCCCTTAACCTTGGACTTGTGAATTTCTCCCTCACGTTACTCTCTCATTCATGCGTAACTATAGATGGATTGGAGTAAGGTGGTTTCACTCTTACCATAATAGCTAGATCCTCCCTTTGGTACTAATTGTGAAGGCAATGAAAAGTTAAGGGTGTTTCTTGTCATTTGAGGCATTATGTTTGTCATCTCAATTTTTAAAGAAAGTATGTGAATTTTTTTTTTTAAGGGATGTTTCAGATTGAGATCCAGTACCTGTTGATCTTTACCAGGTACTAGTACCTATAGATACAACAAACCATATTTCTTCTCTATTTAAGGGGGTCGGGTTTTTTTTTTTTAAATAAATAGGGTGGTTTAATAAGGGAATAAGAGTCACATTAAAATTTCCCTTTTTTTTTCCCGATAAAATCAAGGGATAAAGAGAAATGAAGTTGCTCTCCCTTAGCAGGAGGGCGAGGTTATGAGGAATGGAGATCTCCCTAAAGTATTTACCAATATAATTTTGGTAACTAGGGATAGCAAGGTCACCATCCATTTGGGCATGATGAAGGTGATAGAGAATCCTTGGTGGAGTGTCAACCTCTTCACAAGTTCAACCATTGGGATGATATGGCCCATCCCGAGCGACGAAAATATTGCTACATGCAGCCTATGTCTCTTCGTTTACACTTGTTGACTAAAAGTAATTCACTTATGTTTTAAGATCAAAAGGATTAGTTATGTTGAAATGAATTTATAAATGAACTCTTCAGCAAACTTGATAAATACAATAATAATAAAGGTATTAACTTATGTTTTTTAATTCCAAGGTGGGAAATTTCATTCAGACTATGCTTATGACAAAATTCCATGGAAATGGACCCTATGAATGGTCAGAGGCTCAATTTATAAGCTCAAAAATGAAAGTGTTCAGAATTGATTGGAAACGGAATGACAACGACAGGCCCGTCGCCAGGATAGAGCATACATGTTTGAACAAAATATATGCACAGGGGTCAGGGTCGAACCCACAACCTCCCCCTTGCCAACCACACACCTTACCAACAAAACACCATGTAGTACTTATTACATATATGCTCCGACCATTAATTAAAGTGTGATGCGTTATCCAATAGCGAAATGGAGGGGGCCAGCCCCCTCCCATAATACCAACCACCAGAACCGACGGCGGGAGGAGATTTTTTTGCGCAGAGAATAATGCTAATATGGGTTATTAACCCATAAAAACCATGGTTAAGCGCTAATTGATCTGGTTTTAACAAACATGGTTATGCGCATTAAACCATGATTATCACCATTTAATCAAGGTTTATTTAATTAAAATCAGAGATTAATGTGGTGGATTTTTATGGGTGCCACCAATTTCGGCGGAACCACCAGTTTGTCGGGGTTATTTGCAGTCTTCTCCATATTTGGAAGATGATTCTAGGGAAAAATTAAATTGACCATATCTTAAGCAATTTTCGACCAATTTTGGCTCAGGAAGAGTCATTCCTAGTAGATTGGCATGCTCTGAACACATTGGAATAGGTTGCAGAAGCAGAGGAGCAATTATACAGGTTTTTTGTCACTTTGAATAAAATTGAAGCCAAGGGCCACCAGGAAGGAATCCCATGCCTAGATCAGCTGAAGGCCAAATGGAGTGAATGAATAGTCATTTTTGATAGATTTCAACATTTTGAACTCATTGGAGTATGTTTTAGGAGAATTTGATGCATGTAAACAACAATTTTTACACTATTGAGCTAATACAGAGGCCCAAGCCATGGAAGCTGGACCAAGGAGATGTAGCCCAGGAGGGGTGAACTCTTTCATCAAAAATTTGTGTTGATGGATCAATTATGATGGTTTGTCATTTTTTATGTTACTATTGTTCAGCATTTTAATTTCATACTTTATGCTCTTGAATTCACTCATAAAACTCAGTTAAATTACCTGTTTAACACACATAAGCAATTGAAGGAAATCTATGTACAACAAGCATAAGATCAACAAATAAATTATAAATCTGAAAATGAAATTAGCGCAAAAAAACTAACATTCGTAATCAAATCAATGAATGAGGTTTCTTTCGTTATTACTGGACTAATCCATGGTGATTGTGTCGATTTGTCAGTGAACACAGATCTACTAGTATATTTCTATATGAAATTAATGACATTTTTAATAGTCAATAAGGTTTCATTGGGAATGAAATTCAATATATACAAAAATATGCTTATCACCTAGTGGTGTTATCTGAAATGGAGACAAGTTCCTAGTGTTGTGTAGAGGCAAGCTTCCTTCACACAACGAGAAGCTCCATTCAAATTTGAGATCGCAACAAGTCTAATGTTCATATTTTTTTATTAATAGTGTAATGTTAACAAATATGTCATGAACAAATTTTCTTGGGATAAAATGTGAAGCAATTTCCATGTAGAAATATAGGTTAGCCACCTCTGCATTATAGGATCTAGGAGTTTCAATAGGCTTTAGTTGATTTCACAAAAAGATTTTCTAGACTTGTGCAGAGCTTTTCTTATGTGGAAAGCTTCACACAAGCAAAGCTCTAAACATTGGTTTTCACTCATATGATAAATGGTGATGTTTATTCTAATATTTTACGCTTTTTCTCCATTGTAACCATGCTAACTACCTTCTTTATGTCATATTGAGCAATTAAATCATGGTATACACATTCTGGACCATGACATGGAAAATTCCACCACCAAGGGAAAGTGAGATAACATCCACTCCATCAAGTCCATGTGTTCATTGTTCCATTAGATTTGAACGACTAGACTTGTGTGGATATTTCACCATGCATAAAGCTACGCACACTACTTGTCTACACAAGAAAATCTCTGCATATTATAAAACAACCAGCCTACATGGAGAATTCCCACATGTATAGGATTTGACCATGGATTCTTTCACACAACATTCACGCTCCAATAATTCAATGCTTATCGACACTCAAAATGTATTTCATGACTCCATCACTTCTTTCATACCCACATGCTCCAACTTTGTATGACTTTCAACATTGGTTCAAATAAAATATTTCTTGATAGTCAGATATCTCATAATATTTCATAATAAGATCTTTACATGAGTACTTTATGCCCTTTTCTCAAGCGTCCCCCTCAACCTTGGATTTGTGACTTTCTCCCTCACTTTACTCTCTAAGCATGTGAGCTATAGATGGATTCAAGTAAGGTGGTTTCGCTCTAACCATAATAGCTAGATCCACCCTTTCAATACTAATTGTGAAGTAAATGAAAATTTAAGGGTGTTTATTGTCATTTCGGAGGCATTTTGTTTGTCATCTCAATTGTTGAATAAAGTATGTGCAAATATTTTTTAAGGAATGTTGTAGATACAGATTCAATACCTATTGATATTTACCCGGTCCCAATATATTTAGATCCATTTGGCCCCATTTTAGGTCCCTATAATACTAGTGTATCCCCCTTATTGTTATTTTTAATGTAGCCTTCTATTGTTATTTTTGTGCCCATGTAGCTCCCATACTGTTATTTTTGTGCCCCATAGAATCCCACTATTTTTATTGTTGTTCCCTTGCATTATTATTTTTATGTAGGCTCTGATTAGATTTTGACCCCTTAGACTCCTATATATACCAAGGAGGTATAATCATTTGTATCATCCAATATTTTAGCATCAGGTTTTCACCTTTCCCTAAAGGTCCAAAGGATATTTTTATTAGTTCGTTATGTAAGTCATTGTTATGTAAAGGGCCTATAAAATGTATTGTATAAATTGCTATATAATCCTAGGGACATTTCTAATGAAGTATTTTCACCTAATCCTAAGCTTATCCTAAGTTTTTAGCGGTGCAATTATCCTACTGGAAACCTACAGTTGGTGCTATGAAACATTTCCATAGCTCGGCACTACGAAATATTTTCATAGCGCTCACCGCAATTTTTAAAAGATAGGTTTGCAAGCTGGCAGCCCCATAATTTCAATTTCTTGAGAATTTTTTCACAAAGCCCTATCCCTTTCCATCCATGATGTGATAGCTCGATGCGTTGTAAATCCCAAGAAGGAAGTTTAAACTTAAACCATAAATTTCCTAGTTTGAATTTGTTTATAGTGCGTAGGAAATCTCTAAAAGTGTTTGCGTCCAACTAGGAAATTCAATGTTGTAGAGGGATTTTCAGTGTGAGATTCTTTGCAAATGTGGGTTGATCAAGTCATGTGAATAGGTTTATGTCAAAACCCTAGCTCAAGATACCAAGGAAGAATATAGTCACATCCCTATTGAAAAACACAATAAAACCCCTGTGAAATACACATAGGTTAAGGTTTATGAAAGGAGGACTAGAAGCCAACAGAAACTAATGATAGAAGAAGAGGAAGAAAAACAAAGAGCAACACAAATTTAAAAAAGGCAAACAAAAAATGAAGACAGAGCATAGGGTTTATGGAAAATACCTCACATTCACCCTACTAACAAGTTGAGACTAACTTTCAAGGCTATAATGAACCCTAGGCTGAAATAAAACGTGATTATTGATGAAGAGGAGGATATTGTGCAAGCTTCAAAGAGCATAAAGAGAGAGGAAAACAGAGCATGTTGACAGAAAGAAGGAAAAACCCTAAAGGTTGTCAAAATCACACGGAAAAATACTAGAAGGGTGATAAGGAGTTAGAACAAGCTAGATCTCCTTGCTCAGGCTATAGAAGCCATGGAGAAATGATAAATTTACTTCATGGAGCATAGAAATACACAAGCCCTAGTTTTTTTGTACAAACCCTAATGGTACCTCAAAATTTTGACCTACTCAGTTTAATATTTTTTTTAAATAAATTAGTTTTGATATGTTGTGGTAATATATTAGATGTTTTTGTGGTTGAGGGAGTACGAGTCAACATGAGGAAATAAAGCCTTGAAAGGAGCAAGCATTTACAGAGAAAATTACACAATTTCGACATAATTTATAGGTTCATGCACGAACTTTGCTATAAGGAGGGAAGACGAGGTTTAGCTTAAGATATCATGCCTAAAAACAAGTCGACAGTTCCAAAGATCCTATAATGCAGTTTTGACCTCATCTTTGTTCTAGGATACCAGCAGGAGATACACACATCATTTCTACAAATATTTTTTGACCAATTATATGTGTCAGATAGAGATCCGAGTAGCTAAGATGATAGGATTATGATTTTTTTGTTAATTAAACTTTCAGATTATGTACATATCTTGTAATTATTTCTAAAAAACTTTGAGGAGCTTATATTTGTTGTATTTTTCCTATATATTACATGAGAAATATGGAAAAAAGGGTTGGTTTTTGAAAAAAGAATAGTCATTATCTGTATTATGAAATCTTTAGTAGTCTATAGTTTGCCAAGATCAATAGATTTTGATTAGTGACATATAGATTTATGTGAAAATATGTCTTAGTATGTATTCTTTGTATGTTTCTTTTATCACCCAAAAAAATGAAGCATCATTTTACAAGGTTAAATAGGTTCATGTGTCAAAATTAGGGTTGTGGGATTCATTTTTTATATTCTTGGTTAAAGAAAATATTAATTTTTTCTTGTTTAAGGTTACCCTAAGGTCTAAACCCACTCATTTTTAAATCCCCTCATGTCACATCACTCATTATATTCTGACAGATTTCAATTCCCAAGGTTTCTTACCGAAAATGTCACTTTAGCCAAGAAACCACAGTTTCGTAGCGAAATACACTGAGAAAAGTCACTTTTCGCTACGAAACTGCTCATAGTTTTGTAGCTAAAATAGCGAAATTTACACTAGATACGCTACGGAAGCATAGTTTCATGTCTGTCTTATCATATTAGTTGTTAGGTGTCATAATATCATTGGGAAAGGGTATGCTAGATGCCATTCGATTCATGGAGGGATGAAATCAAAGTACATGATCAGCTCTGAAGTCATCATCATCAGTTTTGATATGCAGGAGTCATCATTGGGTCATGAGAAGACATAAAAACTTCAAAATCTTTCCTAATTCAGTCATTTATCATTTCTCATTCCTTCTTGCGTGATATTGAGCTCTGGAGAGCTATTGCATTAAGCCAAAGTTGTGGCTGGTGTTTTCAAAGGTTTACATTGAACACTATCAAGCTAGGCTGCAAACTATCAAGCGAGGTTGTGAAGACATTAAAGAAACCATGGCAGAAAAAATAAGGACAAACAAGGGTGGCCAATGCCTGAGATATGAACCAACATATATGAATTTGATCAATGAATACCCAACAGCAGTGGAAGTCTTCATAAGGACAGGTTGCTTACAGTTTTGTGAGAAATTACAAGGCTACCATACACAGGTTCCCAAAGAGTTTGCTTTGAATTTCAGTGGAACAGCCACCAAAGTGGGAATGCTCAATCTATCTATCACACCAGAGGTTATTGTAGCTGCCACAGGGATTCCAAGAGGACAAGAGACATGGTTCAAAGGTT
The DNA here is from genome assembly GCA_034641835.2 of Pinus albicaulis. Classification (NCBI taxonomy): domain Eukaryota; kingdom Viridiplantae; phylum Streptophyta; class Pinopsida; order Pinales; family Pinaceae; genus Pinus; species Pinus albicaulis. The sequence goes on from CM076582.1 coordinate 468,209,182, forward strand.
TCAAGTTTAACATGGATCAATGCAAAGAATTTATGAAGCCTGAAAACAGTGAAATGGATCTCAACAATGCCATTCCAAGAAGCCGCATAAAGGACAACTATTCAAAGTTGTTGCTAATCATCCAAAAGTAATTTACTTGTGAAGGGAGATACCACAAAGTCTACTCATATCATTTCAAGCTACTTCTACACTTTATTGGTAAGATTTCCCTTGATCTACCTTTCTATTTACATGGAAGTTTGTTAAAAATGGCAGATAAGGTCCAAGCAAAATCTGAAGGGAGTGATACTTCATTGTTTCATCATGGTTTAATGAAACTATTGGTTTTAGATGAAATTCAAAGGTTAGGCAGAGATTGGTCCTATTTTTTGTTTGTTAGTGGTTTTGAGTTGGATGCTCTTACTCCTTCAAGAACTCGTAAACCTAGGAGAATTCCATCACCATTAGCAGCATAACAGAGTGAACCACTGGTAGCAGAATCAAGTGAACCTATAAGAGTAGAACCAAGTGAGTCAATTATGATGGAGACAGAGCAATTGCAAATTTTTGATACACCAAATGTCGCACCTGCAAAACAGAAGTCAAAAGTGGTCAAACCTGCAAAACAAAAACAAGTTGTGAGTAAACAAGGAACAAAAAGGATGACAAGGAGCCAAATAGTGGCCCTAGAAAAGAAAACAGTGGTTGTAGAAGAAAGAGATGTAGCTAAAGGAAATATAGAAGATATCTTACGTGCCATTGACATAGAAGAAACTCCTATAGTCCAGGCTGAGGACATAGAGGAAGGTGGACGTAAGTTAAAAAAGGCTAAATCTGCAAAGAAATTAGAATTTGAGGGAGAAGATGCAAGTTTTATGTTCCAAGAAAGAAAGCCTATGACAAGGCATACTAGGAATCTATTAGAGATAAATAAAGATATTCATCCACTTACTGACACAATCCAACCACCACAAGAGATCATTGACCTTTCATCACCTACAAAGAAAGATACAATTAGCAAATCAAAGAAAGGAAAAGAGAATGTGATGGAAAAAAAAGAGTTACAACTCCTTGAAGAACAATTGAAATTGGCCAATCATGAAATTGCTGTTATGAAAAGAGAAGCAAGGAAACACAATGTAGAGAAGATTCAATTTGAAAATATGAAGACAATTTGGGAAGAGCAGGTTGACACTATTTCCAAGACTTTGGATAATGCACAACAACTTATCAAATGGACCATTCCAGTGAGGAAAGAGGCCAAATATGTCAAGAGGATGAACACACATTTGAAAGCCACCAATATAAATTTGAAATATCAGGTCAAGTACCTTCGATAGCAGCTTGAACTAATTCATGAGGAGTTAGAGAAAAAAGGCCTTAAAATGACAGTGCTTGAAGAGCCAATAACTCAACCCATCATAAATGAGGAAGAAATGCCTCAAGGATCATAAGGTGAGATGGTTTATGGTTTTTAAGGCTAAAGACGTGTTAGAAACAAATTTTTGGCACTCATGAGGTTTATTTTTCAAGATACACAAAAATATGGAATTTTAGCACTTTTCAGCAGTTTTGTAGCGTGCCTGGGCTTGAAGGACATCGAAACGCTACGAAAATACTGTAGCTTTCCTTCTTTCTTTTTGAACCTGTTTTGGGAGCTTTAAAGAGGTGAAATTTGTATGGGAGATGTTTCTAAGATGATGAAGACCATACCAAAGAAAATAATAAAAAACATTGATGGTAAATGGCATTTTTACAGCACTACGAAAATACGCTACGAAACTGTCTTACTTTCGTAGCGTATTGTGTGGGAGATTTTTAAGCAGGTTTTTTGGCATCTATGGATATCTGGGTACTATCCAATTGTTAGAGGATCATGAAAACAGTTATTCAATACTTAAAGACCACGAAATGAAGATAAACTACTAGCCAAAGCATTCGTTGAAGATGAAGACCAGTTTGCCTAAAAAACAGGGTTTTATTTGAAGTTTTAGAGGAGGTCAATTAAGTGTAATAACCCTACTCCCAGAGTTCTAGAATTTGTACCTATTTGAACTTCTGTTTAAGTAACACAGATCTAATAAGACATTGTAATGGTATAAATTGAAATTTCAGCTTGCATAATTAATCTATATGTAGAAGAATACCTGAAAATCAGCACAAACTTACGAATCCTGAAGCGGCTGAAGATTAGCTGGTGATGTCGTGAACAGAACAGATTACTGGGGCAATCGAATCCTCCCAGCCAAATCCGGGACTAATCCCAGACCCAGAGGATGTCCCCTCTGTCCCCCGTGCCCAGATTTCCAAGAACAAGAGACTCCTCCCAACACTGCAAGCCGGCATTTCCTTCCTTCTCCTTTCAGCAGAAACCATTTCTTCTCCTCCAAGAAAACCTTCCCCCCTTCTCCTCCATACCACCTCCTTTAAATAATCTCCTTCCACCGCCTCTAACTTCCCGAAGTCTTATCCTTATTAATGATGATATTTTATGTATTTATGGTGGTATACTTTTCATTATGTTTGGATATGAATATAATCTAAACAATCTTCCTCCACTGCCTCAAACTTCCCGAGGCCTTACCCAACCTTAAGTTTACATTAAAGGTTGTTATGGTGGGTGATCCCCATTAATGTGCTTACGTATACATATTTATAAAGGTGGGATTTTATTTAAGTACCTTTAATATAAATCTTTAATATCGCATACTTATTTTAACTTAAAGATTCATTAACTTAAGGATTTTAACTTTATTACTTCATTTCTTTTATTACCTTGTTTCATAAAATTTTATACTTAGTTGAATTTGATATAAAGTCTGAAATCTTAATATTAAGTTCCCAATCTATGAATTCTTGATATTAGTAGGTAGGTGTACTAGTGCGATGTGGGCGGTATAGGCAAGTGTAGCTATCAATTTCCTATATCGTTCACATGCTAATATCGTTTTGTATATACGTGGGAATGGGTCGTTACATTAAGTGTTCATGTAGTGATGGGTCCCATCACCCCAATTCAAACATGTGAAAGCATATTTTTCAAAGATGTAATTGCTTTAGAAGATAAGATTGTTAAATGTAATAATGAATAGTTTGAGTCCTATTAGGAAAAGGACTATCAAGTAGGATAGCTATCATTTTGTCATTAAATATATGTTTTATGGTTATGCAAGGTGTCATTAGGCAAAAATTTGATGAATCTAGCTAGGAGGCAGATCATCTCTTGATGTAACAATTCTATAAAAGGGCATAGAGTCGAATTTGTCATGGGTTGGAGATTTTTTTAGCAAAACTACAACTTTATGTAATTTGACTGTTTCAGTAATACAGAGACTTGTTTCTTGATAAATCTGAGATTCTAATTGATTTTTTAGTGCTTTCCTATCTTATCTATATTTTTTATGTGTATCATTTGCAGTGGTTTTTATCTATAATACTCAGAATTCATTCATGTAATGCTCTGACTTCCTTTATAGATAGATTGACTATGTATTTTCATGTTTCATGTGTGTGTGTACTACTGCTAAAAACTCTTACCTGCCTCAGCTTCCATGTCAAGTGAACTCACTACTGAATCAATGAAAGTGTTGACTCCATAAGCCCAATGTTTGTATATTGATACTATTTTCAACCTACACTCATCATAAACAAGTTGTTTTACAAGTAGAGTTAGCCATCTAAATACATATTTATTCAATATCATTTAACCCTTTGAGAGAGCCCTCTCAGACTGAAGAGGCTAAGCTTCAGTCAAAATATTGGTTTGAAATAGTTACATGAGATTTTCTGATTAGCAGCCTATCAGGTGCAATTTTGTGATAACAGTTTCAATGTTTCCTTATTTATAATATCATTTGAAAGTATGGCCTTCTCAGTATTTGAATAAGATTAATTGATTTATAATTCATCCATAGTTTGATGCTCTGAGTTAATATATTCAAGTATTCCCATCTATATCCTCTAAAGCAACTCTAGGATTCATTTTATATGCCCTACGGTAGTATATTGTTCTCTTATTTTCTCCCTCCAGTTATAACAATGACAAAGGTCTATGATATTCTATCTAACTTTCCTTTGTTAATCTTGATCAGACAACCAATATCTTTATAAATTGACATAAACCCTAGTTTCTTAACTCCATTTCCCAATGGACTATCTCCCTCGAGCCCAACCAAACCCTACATTTACACAACACAACTGAATATCTATACATTGTGTAAAAGTATAATCAGTTGTTGATTCAGTGATTAAATTGTCAGAGAGAGACCTCTATAGATTGGAGGGGCTAGCCTTCAATCTACAAGCTTGGTTTGAAAATATTACCTAAGGAATTTATCTCTCATATCCAAGAGGAATTTTTGAGTGATAAAATCTTGGCGACCATACTGGGGATACGAAAGTTACATCTTCCCTAGAACTGATTTAATTATTGGATATACTTTTTGAGGGCAAACATAAGGTTAGAAAACAAGATTGGTTGCTCAATTTTGCTATGGTGATTCCATTTTAAAGAATCCAAGGTTCAAAGCTTCCATGGAAACTCCATTGTCTGAAGAATTTAAAGCTTGAATAATGAACTAGTGACTCCATTGGATTCAATGAAGAACCTAGATGTCACTACTATTGTTTCAAGGTATGCATGTTTTGATTTTACAAACCTTTATGGTTTTCCAAATCCTCTTCCTACAGATGAATACTTTTTGAGGAGTGGTCCAAAGTTCAATGGAGATTCTTTAAGTTTGGCTTTGAAACATATCTCATCTTTATGTGACTTTACTAATATTCTTAAAGTAAATAATGAAGATGTATTTATAATATTATTCTATGATTTAGTCCAAGGAAAGTGCAGGAAGTGGGTTGAGTGTTTGCCTACTAAATCCATAAGGTCTATAATAGGTTTTTGGGTTATCTGTTTGGAAACTAGATGTAAAAGACAAAGTTAGTCGCGAACTCTATTTCCATACAAGGTTTTCGAGAATGGAACGATAGGTATACTGGTGATGAAGTAGATGATCATTTTTATTTATTCTTATCCACTTATTTAGAGTCATGTGAATGTAACGCATAAGCTAAGATTCAATTTATAGAAAGGAGATTGAGATAGATATTGAAGTTTTAGAGGCCCAAAGAATTTTTTCAAATCAGAGTCATATTTCTCAAATTCCTTTTTAGCAAAAACGAAAATACATATTGTTTCCCTTTGTTATTGAGAGTGGGAAATTTTCTATTTTGTATTATGGATTTGAAATAGAAATCATACATGAAAATTTCAACTATGATGATCATGTTGCAAAATACATTGAAGATTGGTAGATAAGATATGGCATCTATAATTTTAATGATCAAGTAGATGTTTATATGGAGATTCTTTGTAGCTTGAATGTTTAGCCATGTTTTCAATTTGAAAAATAGATCTATTATGACTTGCAAAAACTTTTACATTTTTCAGTTTTCATTATGTTGAAGCACTGTTAAGCTGCCACGTTATTTGAGAAGCTACTTGATTGGCTTCACTAGAATTTTTGTATTACTTGATTTCAAGAGTTATTCAGCATATTAGAGTAGTATTTTGTTCAATAAGCTCATAGTCAGAGCATATTTTTAGCAATTTGGTTTTCATTTTTTCAAACAATGCTTTCAATAAGGATTGGACACGGTTAGATCACAGGTCACAGTTTGTAGGCTGCGGTTTGATTCGAGTTTCAAGTCGAGTTATTAGTCTTCAAGTTGGGAGCAACACAATGGATTGGGAACAGGGTCAACGTGTTCTTTACTGCCTCCCGGGGAGACAGTATCTCCATTGGAGCCAATTTTTACCTTCACGTTTGCATCTTTCCCTAAAGTTTAAATTTTATTTTTATCAATTCATTATGTAAAGTCATGGTTATGTAAAGGGCCTATAAATTTTCTTGTGTAAATTGATATATAAGCCTAGGGACATGTCTACTCAAGTATTTTCACCTAACCCTAAATTTATCCTAAGTTTTTTGTATTGCAATTAGCCTACCGCAAGCATACAGCTAGCGCTACGAAATATTTTCATAGCGCAACGCTACGCAATATTTTCGTAGTACTCACCGAAAATTTTAAAAGATAGGTTTTAAAGCATCCAACCACATCATTTCAAGTGCTTGATAATTTTTTCATAAATCCCTACCCCTTTATATCCATGATGTGACAGTTATTTGCATTGTAAATCCCAAACTCAAACCCTAAATTGCTTAGTTTACTTCAAACAATAAATTCCAACAAACCCAAAAAGAAAATTACAATGCGTAGGGAAGCTCTAAAATTGTTTGCAGCGTCTGACCAGGAGAATTAAAGATTGTATATTTATTTTCAATGTTATAGTCTTTGAAAATATGGTTTGATTAGGTCATGTGAAGAGTTTTATGTCAAAACTATAGCTCAGGAAACCAAGGGAGAATCTAGTCACATCCTTGTTGAAAAACATGAAAAAAACCCCTGTGAAAGAACTAGAGTTTAAGGTTTATGAAAGTAGGACTAGAAGCCAACAGAAACTGATGGTAGAACAATAGGAAGCTAAATGGAAAGCAACACAAAGTAAAAAAGGAAAAAATAAAATGGAAACAAAGCCTAGGGTTTATGGAAAAAGGCCTCACACTCACCCTACTAACAAGTTGAGACTAAATTTCAAGGCTAAAATGGAATCTGTGCTGAAATAAACAATGATTTTTACGAAACCAGCTCCAAAAATAGAAGAAAAGAGAGATAAACGCCTTATAAATAAGCCACTTTGCGGGGGCAACCTCCTTTACATTACATAAATGAAAAAATCTTGGATGATAGAAATGACAAAACCTCCTTCTATATATAGGAGTCCATGGGGTCACAATATAGTCCTAGCCGACCTAACAATAATAATGTAAGGGCACAATAATAACAATATGGGGGTTATAGGGGTACAACAATAACAATAAGGGGGCTATACTAACCACAATAAGGGACTACACTAGTAATATAGGGACCTAACATGCCCCTCTCCTTCAAAAAAGTGTTGTCCTCAATGCTTGAGTAGCTCTAGATGCTTCTGTATAAAATTTTCATCCTCCCATGTATAATCTTCAGTGGGTAAGTTCTTCCACTTGATGAGATACTCTGAAATTGATCAATTGTGTAGCTGTCGAGTTCTTGTTTCCATGACTGCTTCAGGTTCCAATATTAATTTTCCTTCCTCATCAAGTTCTGTAAATATTGTTTGAACTGGAATTTTGTCACCTATAACCTTCTTTAAGCATGAAACATGGAAAACTAGATGCACTCGCGAAGAAGCAGGAAGCTCCAATTTGTATTCCATAGTACCAATCTTTTGCAACACCTTGTAAGGACCATAGTAATTTGGAAATAATTTATTATACTTATTATCTTTCTTGAGGGACATTTGTTCGTATGGTTGTAGTTCTAAAAATACCCAGTCTCCTACATCAAAAATTCTCTAGCTACGATGTTGATTTGCCTGTTGTTTCATTCAATTTTGTGCCAAATTTAGGTTATCCTTTAAGAGTTGGAGAACTTGTTGTTGATGCTCGAAGTGATCTTCCACTACTTGAAACTTATAATTTTATCATAAAGATGATGTGATGGACGGTGGATGATATCCATAAAGTGCCATAAATGGGTCATTTTAGTTACAGTATGGAAGGAAGTGGTATACCACCATTCAGCCAGAGGTAACCACTTTACCCATTGTGTTTGTTTATCAAATACAAAACAACGAAGATATCCTTCCAAACATTTTTTCACTATCTCAATTTGACCATCGGATTGAGGATGATAATATGAGCTATGAGCTAATTGAGTACCCAAACAAGAAAATATTTCCGTCCAAAAATTTCCAGTAAAAATGGGATCTCTATCACTTACAATAATCTTTGGGTTTCCATGTAGCTTTTGAATTGTTTCCATAAATGCAGTAGCAACTGTACTTGATTTAAATAGATAAGATAATGCACAAAAGTGTGCATACTTGGTAAGTCTATCAACTACCACCATGATGACACTCTTTCCTTCAGAATTTGGTATAAAATCCATTGAAATCTCCTCCCAACGTTGACTTGGAATGGATAAAGGTTGTAGAAGACCGAGGTCTTAATTGTATCAACTTTATTTTGCTGGAAAACCAAACATTTTTCCACAAACTTTTGAATATTAGATTTAAGGCTATCCCAAAAAAAATCTTTCTTCACCCTGTGGTAAGTTTTAAAAATCTTGAGTGTCCCCCTAAAGGAGAAGTGTGCAATTACAAAAGAATATTTTGTTTTATTTTGTTATTCTTACAAATATATAAGTTATATTTGTACCATAAGGAATCAATTTTCCAACAAAATGTACCAGATGTACTAGGATCTTGATGCAACTTTTGAATGAGTGTCCACACTTCTTCGTCCTTCTTCCATTCATCCCTTGCTTCGGTTATCCAATCTGGTTGGATAATAGAAATGGTACAAAGAAATGCTTCCACCTCTTCATCCTTTCTTGACAGTGCATCTGCAACAACATTCAGCTTCCCTTTTTTGTAGATGATTTCAAAGTCATAACCCAACATCTTTGTGACCCATTTTTGCTTCTCTTTTGAAGATAGTCTTTGTTCCAAAAAGTGTTTAAGACTATCATGATCATTTTTTACCTTGAAGTGTGACGAAAAGTGAATATGTCACAGGACAGAGTTCACTTTTTTTTTGACAAAATCAACCCAAACTTCGGAACTTTGAACTCGATCCTGGGGCCTATGGGTTATGGGCCCACTCTGGTTCTACACATATCCAACCCATATGAATCTTTACACTTAATAAAAAGGTCTTCGGCCCCATCTCATGGGATTCAAATTAACAATTGAACTTTATAAAACTCCATATTATATTGTCTAAAGCATATCAATTTTCAAATATGAGCTCATGGTTTTATCAACTCCCATCAACATAATATTTAACACATATTATGTCTTCAATTCAATATTTGTGAAAACGCTTCAGGCTTAAAAGTTGTGCGTGAGTGGTGGTTTTATACCCGAAACCACTCAACCTGCAACTCCATGTCTATGGAATTTTTATACAGCTTCTTCCATCGATCAATTCCACTCTTCTGCACGCCTTCAACCTTGATATAACCACTGGATTCTTCAACTGAGGCTTCGGTCCAACCGCAAAACCGCTTACTAGAAAATCTGGGAATTATGATGCTTTCAATGCGGAATTTTCACTGCAATGTAAGTTTAAATCGCTCCTTTTAAAACCTGTCTTCTCCACTTCACAGCTGTGCATCGATCTCAACTCGATGTCAACTCAAACAAACAGAGTTCAACTATCGAACACATTCAACCCATAAACTTTCAAACATAGTTAAATTATCCATTTCTAGTGCTATGGATCGATTTCAAATATCGATCTCCAAGAAAACAAACAGTTTCCGAATTAAATTAAAGAAATCGACATTACATCATCTAACTGCATTGCGCTTAAACCCACGTTTGACATGAGTGCAATTTCAACTCACAAGTCTTAAACCCATAAACCAACGCAGATTCTGATCCGTCCTACTTCATGACAACTCACACTATGACATTTTATTTACATTTGGATCGCCATCGATCCTCCTCAGGGATCGATGGTCGATAATTTCAACACATAAAACAGGATTAAAAATCATTAAAATCAAACTGTAGATAAATAATGATCTCAACGCACAAATACATAGAACTTCCACACAACTAGTAATTCTATTATATACAAACATCACTGATATTCTAAGGCATTTCAGCCTTAGTACAAAATCCACCTTCAACTACATCGCATGCACTCTCTTCTACCATCACACATTACAGACTCTCATATAAAGACTTACAAGAAACGTGAATCAGTTAAGATTCAAAACAACCCTACATCCTCTCAAACGCACACCTGACAGATCATCAGTTACATAAAACTAATTTGGTTTTAACAAATTTTTGTCCCAAATAAAACTGTTTGGATTCCCCTGCATCAAAGTGTCTCCCCATTAGGTAAGGTCACCATTTCTTTAGTGCATGTAGTATTGCCAACATTTCCTTCTCATATATAGCTTTCTGTAAATACTTTCCTTTGATTGGACAACTTTCAAAATCATTGGGTCTTCCTTCTTGCATTAAAACAACACCAATTCCATTTCCTGAGGCATCATATTCCATAATAAAGGTTTTTGTGAAGTCTGGTGCAACTAAGATCGGTGCTAGGAACATTTCCTCTTTAAGATGTTCAAAGGCCTTAGTTGCTTCAGGAGTCCATGAAAATGCATCTTTCTTCAATAATGTTGTTAGAGGTGCTGCTATACTCCCATAATTTTTAACAAACTTACGATAATACCCTGTTAACCCGATAAATCCTTGCAACTACTTTATGGTTGTGGGGAATTTCCATTCCTTAATGGCTTTAATTTTTTTTGGGTCTACCTTAACACCCTCATGAGATACAATATGACCCAGATATTCCACCTCTTGTACCGCAAAGAAACATTTGGAGGTTTTTTCATATAATTGTTTCTCATCCAATAGTTTGAGCACCCTGTCAACATGTTGAACATGATCCTTCCAAGACATGTTGTAGATTAGTATATCATCAAAAAATAATAACACAAATTTTCTAAGCAAGCGTTTGAAAATGGAATTCATCTACCCTTGAAATGTAGAAGGTGCATTGGTAAGGCCAAAAGGCATGACCAAAAATTCATAATGACCCTCATGAGTTCGAAATGTTGTTTTTGGAATATCTTCAGTCTTCATTCTAATTTAATGATATCCTGAACAAAGATCCAACTTGGTAAAATAAATTGCTCCATGTAATTCATCCAATAATTCATCAATCACAGGAATGGAGAATTTATCTTTCATGGTGATCTTATTGAGCTCCCTATAATCCGAGCACATGCACCATGATCCATCCTTCTTGTGCACCAATACTACTAGAGTAGAGAAATAACTTTGACTAGTTTGAATTATACTAGCCTCTAACATTTTTGCAATCATACGTTGAATTTCGCTCTTTTAGACATATGGATATCTGTAAGGCCTAACGTTTGGAGGAACACTTCCTGGAATCAAGTGAATAGCATGATCATGATCACGAATAGGTGGGAGTCCTTTGGGAGTTTCAAACACCTTGGAATTATTGTCCAAAACTTTTTGGAGATCTGGAGAAATAGATGATTTTTATGTTGGAACTTCTAGTGAGCATAATTGTGTAATTATGCCTCGTTGTTCTTTCTTCAGAAGATTTTTCATGAGATTAGAGCTTATTATCTTTCCTGAATTCCTTGTGATACCCAGTAATTCGACTTCCTTTCCTTCCGAAAAAAAAATTCAAGAAAATTTCTTGAAAATTAAAAGCCACAGTCCCCAAAGACTGTAACCATTGTACTCCTAGTACAACATCAGCACCTCCCATTGGAATGGAAAGCATTGGGTTATTCAATATATATTCCCCCATGTTTAGCTTGATATTATGGCATTTTCCGAAGCAATTTATAGTTCCTCCATTTGCAACCATTACTTGAAATTCTAATGTTGGGTATATGAAATTAAATTCCTTGGCTACCTTACAATGAATAAAATTATCGGTACTACCCGAATCAATCAACACTATTACCTTTTTCTTCTTGATATGTCCTTCTATTTTGAGAGTTTGAGGAGCGGTAATTCCTGAAAATGCATTACACGATATGGTTAGACTCATTTCTTCTTTCTCTAGGGCTGCTTCCTGGTGTATATCCTCTTATTTTGAAGTTTCTTATTCATTTTCTTCCTCCTCTTCACAATCTATGTAAAATAATTTCTTCTCAACACACGTATGACCTTTAGTGTATTTGCTATCACAACTGTAGAAAATCCCTTTTGCTCTTTTTTCTTCCAATTTTTGTGGTGTCAATCTTGTAGGTTGTGGAAGTTTAGGAGTAGAAACACTTCCATCTGTATAGATGTGAGTGGTAGGCTTCCTTGCCGCCATAATTTTACATTCAATTTTTCTTACCAACCTGAATGCCTTCTCCAATGAATCAAGTTCCCAAAGGAGAACCTCATGGTGGATGTTATCCTTTAAAGTCCCCATGAAGACATCAATCATGTGTTCCTCTAGAATATCATTTACCCTTATATTCAATTTTTGGAAGTCCTCAATGTGCTCCACCACTGAACCCTTTTGTTTGAGATTTATCAATTGGCTAAAGAAGGTGTTGTTCTTTATATCCTCATAATGTGCTATCATTTCCTCCGTAAAAACTGACCAAGTGACAATTTTTTACGAGAGAAAAGCCATCGATACCATACAATATTTTGTTCTAAATATAAAGTTTCAATGCATACCTTTTGTGTGTTTTTCACATTATTGAGATCAAAATATTTCTCCATCTGTATTATCCATGTTATGGTATACTTGCCATCAAACTTCCATATATCGATCTTTGGAATATGGTGGGTCTTCAATCCCACATTAGAGCTTATGAAATCACGATTAACATTTATTTTATTTTCATCATGAGTTTCCTCTACTATCTTTTCTCCATTAGGAATCATTTCTTGTATCAACTTTGTCAAACCTTCCATGTGTGCTTTTAGATCATTCTTCATGTCTTCCATGTTGTCTTTCATTTTTTCCTCTATACCATCGATCTTAGCTTCCATGTCATCCATATTAGCCTCCATGCCTTTCTTCACACCATCCATATTAGCTTCCATGCCCTTCTTCAAACCATCCATGGTAGATTATACGTTTTTCTTCAAAACTTCCATTTCATGTTTTGTTGCTCTTTGCGAGAGTGAAATTTGGTGCACTTTTTCTTGTAATTTTGATATATCATGTTGCACTTCTTCATCTTCATGAGTCATAGCAGAGTATTTTGAGGGCTTAATAGGCGTTTATTTATTTTTAGGGGGAATTTTAGAACCCAATACTGATATCTATGCTTCAATATTCCCTTGGAATCACTTCAAACTGAATTTTCAAACAAGACTTATGCAATTTGAAAAACAAAATACACACCTTTTTCTTGCTTTTGAAGAGCTCAATATTGAAATTGAATTATATCTATGATTACGGATCTTAAATATCTGAAATTAGGTCCTATAGTAGCCCTCTGAATCTTCTTTCCAATGCCACAGGTCTGACCTTCTTTGGATTCTTCAAGAAAAATCTATGCCCAATCTCCCACAATGACCTAATTATGGACTAGTTCAGAAGAGAGAAATTGTACGGCATGCCACGCGTCACTGTTTCCTCCTTTGGCTCTGAAATTGATACACAGGAAACTAGAGTTTGTGTACTTTCGGCCACTTTTTACATAATCCCAATCCAATGCACATAGAGAGAGTTATAACGATTTTCCTACGGTCACCTCTTTGAGATGAAATTTTGGAGCCTGAAAAAACCCTAACTTCCACAGATCATATCTCCGAAAATATTGTGAACCAATATTTGAAATTTTTACACGAAGTTTCTCAGGATTTCGGCTTCACGTGATAAAAATTTCATCATCTGAACCTTCGTAGAAAAATCGTTATAGCGAAACAGCCACGATGACCTGTTTGGAGTAGCGAAACCCTATAATCCAAAGCTCTGATACCAAATGTTATGAAACCAACTCCAAAAATAGAAGGAAAGAGAGATCAACGCCCTAGAAATAAGCCACTTTGATGGGAAAACCTCCTTTACATTACATAAATGAGAAATTCTTGGATGATACAAATGACAAAACCTCCTTATATATATAGGAGTCCATGGGGTCACAATATAATCCTAGTTGACCTAACAATAATAATGTAAGGACACAATAATAATAATATGGGGGTTACAAGGGTACAAAAATAACAATAAGGGGGCTATATTAACCACAATAAGAGACTACACTAGTAATATAGGGACCTAAAAAGGATTATTGATGGATAGGAGGAGACTTTGCAAGCTTCAAAGAGTAGAAAGAGATAGAGGAAAATAGAGCATGTTGACAAAAAGAAGAAAAAACCCTAAAGGCTACCAAAATCACACATAAACCTACTAGAAGGATGACAAGGATTCAAAGCAAGCTATACCTCCTTTATAAGGCTACAAAAGCCATGGAGCAATGATCATTTTACTTCATGGAGCATATAAATACAAAAACCCTAGTTTTGTTGCACAAACCCTAATGGTCCCACAAAATTTTTACCTACTTAGTTTAATATTTTTTTAGAGTAAATTATTTTTAATATGTTGTAGTAATATATCATAGGTTTTTGTGGTTGAAGGAGTACGATTCAACATGAGGAAAGAAATACTTGAAAGGATTAACCAATTCAGAGGTAGTTACATAGTTTTAACACAATTTGGAGGTTCATGCACCAACTTTGCTACAAGGAGGAAAGACGAGTTTCGGTTCAAGATATCAAGCCTATAAAAAAGTGAACATATCCAGAGATACTATAATGCAGTTTTGACCTCATATTTGTTCTATGATACTAGCAGGATATACACACATTATTTCTACAAATATTTTTTGACGAATGATATGTGCTAGATAGAGATACAAGTAGCTAAGATGATAATATTATGATTATTTTTTATAATTAAACTTTCAGATTATGTACATATCTTGTAATTATTTCTAACAAACTTTGAGGATCTTATATCTATTGTATTTTCCATATATATTAAATGATAAATATGGAAAAAATGGTTGGTTTTTAAAAAAATAATAGCCATTGTTTGTGTGTTGAAATCTTTATTAATCTACAATTTTCCAAGATCAATAGATTTTGATCAGTCATATAAAGATTCATGTGATAATATGTCTTAGTATGTATTCTTAGTATTTTTCAATGTTTCCTTCTTTGTAATCTCATTTGAATGTATGGTATTCTGAGTATTTGAATAAGATTAATTGATTGAGATTTCATCTGGCATGGTTTGATGCTCTAAGTTAAGATATTCAAGTATTCTCATCTCTATCCTCTAAAGCTATTATAAGATTCATTGTATATGCCCTGTTATAGTGGATCTTTCTCCTATTTTCTCGCTCCAGCTATAACGATGACAAAGGTCTAGGATATGTTAGCTATCTTTCCTTTATCAATCTTGATCAAACAACCAGTATCTGGGTAAACTGACATAAACCCTAGCTTCTTAACTCCATTTACCAATGAACTATATCCTTCATGCCCAACCAAACCCTACATCTACACAACACAACTAAATATCTATCCAATGTGTAAAAGTATAGTCAGTTGTTGATTCATTGATTAAACTGTCAGAGAGAGCCCTCTCTGGATTGAAGGGGATATCCTTAAATCTACAAGCTTGGTTTGAAAAGCTTACCTTAGGGATTTCTGTCTCACAACCAAGAGGAATTTTTTAGTGATAAAATAAGAATTGGTCATTTATGTGATGTAAAGGAGGTTTTCCCCTCAAAGAGGTTGTTTCTCAAGTCTTTGATCTATATTCTTCTATTTTGTGAGCTGGTTGCATAAAATTTGGTATCAAAGCTTTGGATTTTAGGGTTTTATTGCTTCAAACATGTCATATTGGTATTTGTGCTATGACATTTTTCTATGAGGCTTCAGAATCTGAAATTTTTACCATGTAGAGAAGAAATCTTGGTGAACTTCGTGTAAAAATTTCAGATCTTGGTTCGCTATATTTTTTGAGATATGGTCTAAAAAATTTAGGGTTTCTGGAGGCTCCATAATTCAATATTAAACAGGTGACCTAGGGAAACTCACCATAACTTTAGCTCTGAGCATCAGATTTGAATTTTGTAAAAAGTGACTGAAATTGCATGGAATGTAGTTTTTTTTATCATTTTTAGGGCCGAAGGTTGAAACAGTGACATGCGGAACCATGTACAAGTTCACTCTACTAAACCATTCTATAATCAGACGATCGTGGGATACTGGGCATAATGTTTTCTTGAAGCATCCAATATTGGTTGAACTTATGGAGTTGGAAATAAGACTCATAGTAATACCACTTGACGAAATTTCAGACCTTGGAGATCTGAAATTGTAGCGATACAATAGTTTCAATATCTATCTCCAAAAAACAATCAAAAGGTTGTGTATATTTTTTAAATTTGCAACTCTTTTATTTGAAAAATAAGTTTGAAGTGATTCGAAGGGCATAGAGAAGCAAATATATCATTATTTCATTCCAATATTCCTCGAAAAAAAAAATAGACACACCTAGTAAGCAACCAGAAAGCTCTAATATGACGCATGAAGAAGAGGAAGAAATGCAACATGATATATCAAAATTACGAGGCCAAGTGAAACAAATTTTTTCTCACAAAGAGTAACCAAAAATGAATTGGAAGCGATTATGAATGTTAAGATAGATGGTTTAAAATGAAAAATAGATGGTTTAGAATAAAAAATAATAAGAGAAATAAAAGGTTTGAACAATGGTTTAAAAGCAGAAATGGAAAGTTTGAAGGAAGGTTTGAAAATTTTGATACAATAAATGATTCCTAGCAGTGACAAGGTACTCCATGAAACTCATGATGAAAAAATAATAATGTTAATCCTGATTTTAGAGACTCTAACTTTGTATTGAAGACTAACCACATTCCAAATATCAATATGAGGAAGTTTGATGGCAAGGATCCAGTGATATGGATAATATATATGGAACAATTCTTTGATCTACATCATGTATCGAACACACAAAAGGTACACATTGTATCTTTATATTTAGAACAAAATAATTTTGTGTGTAATCGATGGTTTTTTTCTCATAAATAAATTATCACTTGGACAATTTTTGTGGAAGAATTGGTGGAACACTATGAGGATACAAAGAGAAATACCTTCTTTAGCCAATTGATAAATCTCAAACAAAAGGGTTAAATGGAAAACCAAATTGAGGACTTCCAAATATTGAATATCAAGGTAAATAATATTCCATAGAAACATAGGATTGATGTTTTCGTAGGGAATTTAAAGGGTAACATCCAACATGAGCTTCACCTTTGGGAAATTGATTCATTGGATAATAAATTCAAGGTGGCAAGAAAATTTGGAAGAAAATTTATGGAAATAAAGAAGACTACCACTCACAACTATAAATATGTAAGTGTTGTTGTTAATAGCCTTCCATAACCTACAAGGTTGATACCACAACAATTGGAGGAAAAAAGAGCATAAGGTATTTGTTATAGTTATGACAGAAAATACATTAAAGGTCATAAGTGTGCTGAGAAGAAACTATTTTACATATATTATGAAGAGGAGGAATAAAAGGAACAAGAAACATCAAAAGAAGAGGATATACACCAAGAACCAACCCCATAAAAAGAAGAAATGAATCTAGCAATATCTTGTAATGCATTGGTGGGAATTACCACTCCTAAAAATTTCAAGATAGAAGGATATATCAAGAAGAAAAAGGCAATACTGTTAATTTATTCGGGTAGTACCCATAATTTTATTCATTGTAAGATAGTCAAGGAATTGAATTTCTTTCTATATCTAGCACCAGAGAGTCAAGTGATGGTTGTAAATGGAGGAATAATAAATTTCTCTGGAAAGTGGCATAATATCAAGCTAACCATGGGAGAATATGTATTAAACAGTCAAATGCTTTCCATTCCAATGGGTGGTGCTCGTATTGTAGTAGGAGTCCAATGGTTACAATCTTTGGGGATGATAGATTTTAATTTTGAAGAAATTTTCTTAAATTTTTTTTTGGGAGGAAAGGAAATTGAATTAAGGAGTATCACAGGGAAACTTGGGAAGATAATTAGCTCTAATGGCATGACAAATATTTTGAATAAGGAATAACAAGGGGTAATTGCACAGTTATATTCACTATATGTTCAAACATCTAAGTCAGGGCCATTTCACTATATCTCCAAAAAGTCTTGGATGATCATTCCAAGGTGTTTGAGACTCCCAAAGTCCTCTCACCATTTCGTGATTATGATCATGTTATTCATTTGATTCCAAGAAGTGTTCCTCCAAGCATCATGCCTTACAGATATTCCTATATCCAAAAGAGTGAAATTGAACATATGGTTGTAGAAATGCTAGAGGCCAGTATAATTCAACCTAGTCAAAGTTCTTTCTCTGCTCCAGTGGTATTGGAGCACAAGAAGGATGGATCATGGTGTAAGTGTCTGGATTATAGGGAGCTCAACAAGCTTACTATTAAAGATAAATTTCCCATTCCTGTCATTGATGAATTTTTGGATGAATTACATGGATGAATTTACTTCACCAAGTTGGATCTCCGTTCAGTATATCATCAAATTAGAATGAATAATGAATACATTCTGAAAATAGCGTTCATAACTCATGAAGTTCATTATGAATTTTTGGTAATGCCTTTTGGCCTTACTAATGCACCTTCCACATTTAAAGGTTTAATGAATTCCATTTTCAAACCCTTCCTTAGAAAATTTTTGTTAGTATTTTTTGATGATATACTAATCTACAACAAGTATTAGAAGGCACATGTTCAACATGTTGACAGAGTGCTCAAAATATTGGGGGGGGGGGACAATTATATTTAAAATCCTCCATATGTTTCTTCGGAGTACAGGAGGTGGAATATTTTGGTCATATTGTATCTCATGAGGGTGTTAAGGTGGACCCTAAAAAAATTAAATCCATTAAGGAATGGAAAATACCCACAACCCTAAAGCATCTTTGAGGATTTCTCGGGTTGGCAGGGTATTATCACAATTTTGTTAAGAATTATGGGAGAATAGTAGTGCATATAAAAACATTACTGAAGAAATATGTGTTTTCTTGGACTCCAGAAGAAACTAAGGCCTTTGAACATCTTAAAGAGGCAATGTGCCAAGCACTAGTCTTAGCTACACCAAAATTCACAAAAACATTTATCGTGGAATTTGATGCCTCGGGAAATGAAATTGGTGTTGTTTTAATGCAAGAAGGAATACCCATTTATTTTGAAAGTCATCCAATCAAGGGAAAGTATTTACACAAACCTATTTATGAGAAGGAAATGTTAATAATACTACACACACTAAAGCAATGGTTACCTTGCCTAATGGGAAGACACTTTAAGGTAAAAATAGATCATGATAGTCTTAAATACTTTTTGGAAAAAATATTATCTTCAGAATAGCAGCAAAAATGGGTCACAAATATGTTGGGTTATGACTTTGAAATCATCTACAAAAAATGGAAGCAAAATGTTGTTGCAGATGCACTCTCAAGAAAGGATGAGGATGTGGGAGCATTACTATGTGTCATTTATATTATCCAACCTGATTGGATAACTGGAGCAAGGGATGAATGGAGAAATGACGAAGAGGTGTGGAGACTCATTCAAAAGTTTCAGCAAGATCATAGTACATCATATACATTTATCTGGAAAAATGGTTCATTATGGTACAAAGATTTCTTATATCTTTGTAAGAATTCCGAACTCAAACAACAGATTCTTTTGGAATTGCACACCTCCCCCTTAGGAAGGCACTCAAAATTTTTAAAAACTTACCATGGGGTCAAGAAGGAATTTTTTGGATGGCCTTAAATCTAATATTCATAAATTTGTGGCATAATGTTTGGTTTTCCAACAAAATAAAGTTGAGACAATTAAGACCCCGAGTATGTTACAACCTTTATCCATTCCAAGTCAACATTGGGAGGAGGTCTCAATGTATTTTATCATAGGTTTACCTAATTTTGATGGAAAAGGTGTTGTAACAACCCAAAAATTAAATATCCAACTAATTATATCAAATATCCAATTAATAATCAACACAAACTATTCAACTAATGAGCATATATTTTTCCCCCGGATGCGGGTGCCTAACTGTAATATTTTGGGCCACTTGGGCGCCATGTGGAAGGGCACCTGTCAGCCCCACGCGCCCGCACATGGCCACCCGCCTGTTAATAAATGTAGGAGCATGCCGACCATAACTACATTCTCCGCCATTTTTTCGAGACGTCCTTCCGTTGCAGAGCATTAACGACTCTTCATCCTGCTACAATGGCTATTAATTCGGCTTGACGCACTCCTGAGGCCTCCATTCGGCTGTCCATCCAGCTCTTTGTGTTTGCCTCCTGCATTTCCTTTCAGCCCTAGGCTCTTGGCCCTACTCAGTCTTGGTGCAGCTATCCCTCGACGAATTTTGGTGGTGGGAGCTCCTCTCCTGCTCCGAAGAGCATTCCCTCCTTGTCTTGCACTTCTGCTCCCTCGCCCGTCATGCCAAGGCACCACAAAATGTGATGTCAACATGCTGGTGGGCGCGGCCTCCCCTCTAGACCTCCTTTGTCGCTGGCCATGGGTAGGGAATTGAACCTATCTGTGGGTTGGGAAGAGCCGAGCAGGCTCGACCCTATCAACCTCTCTGCTCAATTGTCCCTTCACCTCCTTGTCTCCCTGCTTGAATCCTATGGCATTCGTCCCAAGAAACGCCCGCATAATTCCACTCTTTAGTCCGAGCTAGTCTTCATTCCCCGCAAGATGAAAGCCCTGCCTTTGCAGAGTGCTTCCAGCAGTAGCCATTGTACTAGCAGTGGCTCAGGTTCTAGCATCGGTCAAGGTTCTAGCAATGAAGAGGGAAACAAGGATGAAGACACCAGCGCACTTGCAGCCACCTCCAACCAGCCAGATGCTCAGGTGTTACCTATGCTTCCGACTTCTGCCAACGTGTTGAGCAAGGAGGATGATGAGTCTTTTTATGTTTGCAGGATTGTGGAAGAAGATCCCAACCCTCCCAAGAAGAATGAAGGTCTACCTTAATTCCAATTGTTGGGTGCTCTTCTCTCACTCCAGTTATCTCATGGTGTTCTTTAGTTTAAATTTGTTTTGGAACCTTTCTCTGTTATGTTTCAGTTTCAGTTTCAAAACTGTTTATGCCGGTTTCCCATCCCAGGCAGCTCTTAATTTTTTCTACTTATCGGCTGGTTTCCCCATCTGGGGCAGTCCTTATTTTGTTATCAAACTCTTGACACTTCCCTCCGGAATTGGCTTGCCAAATCCGGAGGACGAGCATTGTAATTTTTTGCTATGTATAATATAATAGAAGTAGACTAAATTAGAAAAAAATAAATGAGCATATAGTTTTCGGTAAAACACGAGAAAAGACGACTTACATGTAGTGACGATACTGCTTACTTGTAATTTAAGAGTTGAATGCTATTGAATCCTGTTAACCGCAAAAAAGTTTTGCGGATGGCTCTCTACCCAACCGTAGGCTCAGCTGCACATAATATTTCTACAATTGGCCACCCCTGAGCCCTCAATCAACATACTAATGTCAGGGAATCCTTTGTCTCACAACACTTTTCTCTCAAGAGAATGGATTAATCTCATCCTCCTCATTGTCCATTAAATAAACTAAAAAATAGAAAGGGATCTGCATGTACACATTCCATGTGTCAACATGCCAACTTTTATTTCTTTATTTTAAGTTTTACTTAATTTAATATTTCTCTTAATTTAACCCTTTCTTATTTTATTCCTTTTTACTTTTTATTAATTTTAGTTATTCTTACTATTTTTATAGTTTACATATATATTTATTTTGAACTTCTGTTTAGTATTTACTATTTTATTTATTTATTTAATATTATTATTATATTATCTTCATTATTTATTATTTTTTTCTATTACTATATTTCCTTTATTATTTACTATTATTATCTTTTCTTTATTGTTTATTATTTATTTACTTATATTTAAATATTATATTATTTATTTATTTATTATTATCATTTTTGTTATTATTAGGGGGTATTACATACTCCCCCTCTTTAAGGAACTTCATCCCGAAGTTCAGTTGAATCATTTAACATTTTATTTTATTTATTTTTTTAGTACTTCATGTTTTCCCTACACTCTATGTTGAACTAGTATAACCAGCAGGCATCGAAAGTTTCCACGACCCATGGGAAATACCAAGGACCGTATGCTTTTTTTCCCATCTTCGGAACCATGCATAAGCCTCATCGATATATACCATAGCCTATGGTTGGCCCCAAGCCTCGTGCCAAGGCTTAGACTTCATCTGCCGCAAGGGAACTATTCGGTCCCAGTACTCAATGACTTCGGGCATCACGTAAAGCTGGCCCACTCCCTCCACACTCACTAAGATACACAGAACCAGGCATCGAAGTCGTTACACCCACACCAAACTTTGGCATCCCAATCCAATATCAGGCACTTGGCCTCCTCAAGATGATCTCATAGCCCCTCAAGAGCTATACAAGAGAAAGGAAAAACCATTAGCATATGTAGTGTTAATTGAGACTGTCCCCAACCCATATGGTGTTACATATTCTCCCTCGCAAGTGTGGGCTCCCACGAGATCGCTAAATAAGCCGACTCTCTTGGCCCATTTGTGGAGTTTCTGTCAGTCACCACATCTGAACATGAAACCAATGCATTAGTTATAATCATAGTATCATATAAAATAATCCACATGCCAACTCTTGCATTCCATCATAATAACATAACATCCTTGTTAATCACCACATTCTGAATAGTAAATAACTGCATGCTCATGCATGTCATAAAATATGCATGTAATTATGACATGCTTTACATCATAAAATACCCATGTAAGTTATACCACCAATATATCAGCATCAATGACATTACATAATAAATGTCAATATAACTCATATCATAACATTATAAGCTCTATGCACATCATATCCATCATGATTTTGCAACATCATTATCATATCAAACTAAATAAATAAGAACCACATGTACATAATTATCCTCATACCATCTTATCATAAAACATCATCACAACATTATACTTTAACATTCCTATGTTGACATAACAAATAACTGAAACCATAAACTCATACATAGTACCATAAAGTATCAATAAACTTTAAGCATTTAGACATAATTCAAATGTTCAATTTTTTTATTTTTTATTTTTTCCCTTTTCAAAAATCATCTTTAGTATTTTTTTTTCAAACATTCTATAAATTTTTTTTAACCTATACTTTATTTTTATTAAAAATACCCTCATCAATTATATATATATATATTTATTTATTTATTTATTTATTAAATAAAATAATTTAACTCTTATATATTATAAAAACATAAAAAATATAACACAAAGGTCCATTACCCTAGGGCCTAAATAAAACATTTAAGCTAAAGAATGATAATTTTATTTATTACGAATTTAGTTTAAATCTTATTCATATTAACATTAAAAATATGAAAAATTCAAAATTCAAATAAATAACCTCATTATTATTAAGGTTATGGACACAATTCTAAATCATTTTGTATGGAAGAAAATTGATTGCATAGAATATGTTAATTCTAAATAAAATTATATTGAAAATTGACCACTTATATTTATAATAAGTTTACTAATTCAATTCATAAAGTTATGGGCTAAATGCCATATAGGTTTCGAACTTAACGACAAACCATGCCCTCTTAATGATTGGTACCCCGCCAAAAGAAAATTTGGGATTTTCTAGGTTAAGTATATGGTCGGATATCTTGGATGAGCTACAAGGTGGGATTATCGACTTTTCTAAAATATCTCCAAAATAAGAGGTTCACATTAATTTTCTATAGTTAAACATTAAAAAAATTTATTGTTTATTTATTTAAATTATTTAAATTTATTTTTCTGATTTCTTATTGGTCCATACTTTCAACTTGTTATTGGAAAATGCTTTGTAAAATGTGCTAAAAGTACAATGCCTAATTAACAAACATTTAATAACCCAAATACGCTGATAATGGGTTGGATCTCTATTACTGGACCAATTGCCTAAAAATTAAAAAACAATTCATAATGTTAACTTTATAGTTGAAATTAATTAATTAATTTTAATATTTTAATTTTAATTTTAATTTAGACCGCTCGACTCTATTGTTCAATCATTGTTTGCACCGACATCTTTCATTTACCGTGCTGTTCCAAAACACTATACGTTGCTTCGTAATAAAAAATAAAGAAAAAACTTTTTTCTGCCATGTATATGTGCTATATTCCTTATTCATTGTACACGAAATCTTGAATTTCAATGCTTTAGTGTTGTCAGGGTTATTTCAGGTTTCATTAAAGTTACTTTAATGTATTTACTATTCAAAAACTCCTCAAATTTAATAGTTGGACCATGAAGGATATTAATTTAATTTTTATATAGTGTAGATTTTAAAAAGCTATATTTATATGTCATATTTATTTTTAGTATTTAGTTTTGTCTATATATAATGAAATATTTTTTTAATTGTACTTACTATCAATTTAATATTAAAGTATCTTGGTATAAATAAAAGTATATTTTTTATTAATAGAATACAAATTATTTAAGTAGTTAATTTTTGGTAGAAATTTCTCAGATATGAATATGTTGAGAGTTAAATTTACATTATTTATAATATATTTGATAATTTAAATTATTTTTAATATATTAGATAAGTGTATTTTTTTTAATGTTTCTTTGGGTAAGATAAAATTACATTTATATAATTTATTAAAGTATTTAAAATTTCATTATTTAGATTATACTATTATGTTTATTTATTATTTTATACTATTAAATATTGAACTGCAATTGCAAAATAATCTTAATTTTAAAATAATTTTTTAGAACATGACCGAGTTGAAATAAATAAATAAGTTAAATATTAATTACATTTAACCAATACTAATTACATAATAACAATACAAACTAAATTAGTAATTAAATTAAACTAAGTAGCAAGAACTAAAAATAAAATTAAATATTTATTTAAAAATAAAAATAAATTTTTATAGTATAGAAGATATATAAATATTATACAAATTAAATTTATAAGAACTTCATCACACCTAAATATTATAAAAAAAATTTATTGATAATAATAATTTAAGTGGAAATTTATTTTAAAAAATATTTTATTATATTTATTTATCATAACTTACTAAATTTACATTAATAAAAATTATAGAAATTAAGAGTATTCTGCAATTGCATTTCAATATTTAATAGTATAAAATAATAAATAAACATAATAGTATAAAATAATAAATAAATATCTACTATATATATTTATTAAGTATTAAATTATAATTAACGTAAATAAAAACTTATTTTTTTTAACTATAATATATTTATAATTAGTTAATCTATGATTGAGCATTTTAAACGTGATAGATTCCAATCTTAAAGTGTTATCCATATGTTCTTACTAAGTGAATTAACAAGGCATTGAAAACAATTACTCATAAATATACTCAAACTCAAATTGTAACATTTCTATATTTACATTAAAGGACAGGTAATAGCTACCTTGTAGCCTTGTTTTAATTAGTATGTATTTTTTTTAAGTAAAAATAATCTCGTCCTTTGAAATATCCCAACAACCACAGTACAAGAAATATTTTCATAACTTACTTAAAAATATATATAGATAGCACAATTGCTCTACTATACTGAAAAGACTACTAAAACCAACAAGATTACACATAATTTCTTTAATTAAAATAAAATCAATTATATATATATATAGCCACATTCAAAATCATAAAAAATTAGTTACTCGCCACTATTATTAGAAAGGAGAAATTAAAATCTTAACCAAAATATAATAATTATTTGAAAATCCTAATTGGTTACTCTCACCTAATACGAAAGATATTAATAAAAACATATTAAAATAAATTACAATATTGGGTGACACTCTTATTTTCCAACCAGTCTAAAGTAATAAACAATTATCGATTCATATTCAAAAAAGTAAGCGACAAACAAAGTGTAAACTTAATTTTAAAAAACTAAATAAGATAACATGCTAACCCCTCAGTCTCATAGCCGCTATATGTGAAATGGTCTATAACAATCATGAAAAAACACAACCCAAGAAAAATTTCAAGATTATAGCAAAATGGATACATGGTCAGGTAAAGATGAAGGGCCTATTTCCCCATATTTTGGTATAGAGAATATATATTAAAATCTCTAAAATTGTTTTGGTATAGAGAATATATATTAAAATCTCTAAAATTGTTAGATAAGTTTTGAGTTTGAATTTTTAAATAATTATTTTTTTGAAATCATTCATTTATTTATTTAATGATGAAGTTCTATAATCTCACAAGTATTTCGATGCATATGGAAATATGGATTAGAATCATTATTATTTTTAAATAAGAGATAATATTATTAGAAAAATTGTGATAACTCTAATTAAGAATTTTCTCAATTTTTTTGGTTATGAAAATAAGATTAACAAATAAATAACTAGTACTGTTATTGTTATAGATAGACAATTGTCAAAACTTGAAATTGGGTTCATTTTAATTTCACCACAAACAAAATTATGGATAAATCTAACTATGTGTTTTTTTTCTCGAACTTTTACCTAGAGACCACACAAAGTTGAAACTCATTCTAATACCATATGTAACAACCCCAAAATTAAATATGCAACTAATTATATCAAATATGCAATTGATAATCAACCCAAACTATTCAACTAATTAGCATAGAATTTTTAGAAAAACACGAGCAGAGATGATTTACTTGTAGCAACGATATTGCTTACTTGTAATTTAAGAGTTGAATGCTATTGAATCCTACTAACCGCAACAAAGTTTTGGAGATGATTCTCCACCCAACCATAGGATCAACTCCACATAATCTTTATACAATCGACCACCCCTGAGCCCTCAATCAACGTACTACTGTTAGGGAATCCTTTGTTTGAGAACACTTTTCTCCCAAGAGAATGGATGAAGGAATGTATGAATCTCATTTGCCTCGTCATCCATTAAATAAACCAAAAAATAGAAAGGGATCCCCATGCACACATTTCATGTGTCAACATGCCAAATTTTATTTTTTTATTTTAAGTTTTACTTAATTTAATTTATCTTAATTTAACTCTCTCATTTTATTCTTTTTACTTTTTGTTAACTTTACTTATTCTTACTATTTGTATAGTTTACTATTAAATATATATATATTTATTTAGAACTCCATTTTATTATTTACTATTTTATTTATTTATTATTATTGTAT
The DNA here is from genome assembly GCA_034641835.2 of Pinus albicaulis. Classification (NCBI taxonomy): domain Eukaryota; kingdom Viridiplantae; phylum Streptophyta; class Pinopsida; order Pinales; family Pinaceae; genus Pinus; species Pinus albicaulis. The sequence goes on from CM076582.1 coordinate 468,236,147, forward strand.
TCTCTTCATTATTTATTATTTTTTTATATTATTATCTTTTCTTTGTTATTTACTATTATTACTTTTTCTTTATTTTTTTATTATGTATCTACTTATATTTTAATATTATATCAAGTATTATTTATTTATTTATTTTTATTATTATTATGGGGTATTACAAGTTTCATCCTAGTGGTAGTTGATAGAATTACAAAGTATACACACTTTTGTGCATTATCTCATCCTTTTAAAGTGTTAGGTCCTTATAATACTAGTGTATCCCCTTATTGTTATTGTTGTGCCCTTACATTTTTATTGTTATGTCGACTATGATTATATTGTGACCCATTGGACTCTTATGTATAGAAAGAACTTTTTTTCATTTGTATCATCTAAGAACTATTTATTTATGTAATGTAAAGGAGGTTGTCCCCTCAAAGAGACTGATTTCTAAGGCATTGATCTATCTTTTCTTCTATTTTGTGAGTTGGTTTCATAACATTTGGTATCAGAGTTTTGGATTCTAAGGTTTCGCCTCTATAAACATGTCATCTGCGAATTTTTGCTACAGATTCAGAAGCTAAAAAAAACCCATTTGAGTCGAAATCCTAAGGAACGTCGTGTAAGAATGTCAGACCTTGGTTCGCAATATTTTAGGAGATATGATTTGTGGAAGTTAGGGTTTTCGCAGTATCCAAAATTTTATCTCAAACAGGTGACTGAGGGAAAATATTCATAACTTTCATTTCAGGCATTGGATTGGAATTTTGTAGAACGTGGTCGAAAGTACACGAACTGTAGTTTCTTGTATGTCCAGTTCAAAGCCAAAGGTTGAAATAGTGACATGTGGCACGTCGTACAAGTTCAGTCTACGAAAAAAGCCCATAATTAGGTCATTGTGGGAGATTAAGCATATATTTGTCTTCAAGAATCCAAATTAGGTATGACATGTGGCATTGGAAAGAAGACTCAGAGGGCTATTATAAGACCTAATTTTAGATATTGAAGATCTGAAATCACAGAGATAATTTAGGTTAAACATTGACCTCCTAAAAAACAAGATAAAGGTGTGTATTTGTTTTTAAAAATTGCATAACTTTTGTTTGAAAAAGAAGTTTGAAGTGATTCCAAGGGAATATTGAAGCATAGATATAAGTATTGGATTCTAAAATGTCTCCCAAAAATAATTCCACACCCATTAAGTCCCCATAAACTTCTTCTACAACGCATGAAGAGAAAGAAGTGCAATATGATATATCAAAATTATGAGACCAAGTGCAACAAATGTCGCTCTCGCAAAAAGTAACCAAAAAATGAAATGGAAGCTAAAATAAGTTGTTTGAAGAAAGGCATGGAAGCTAAGATGAATGGCGTAGAAGCTAATATGTATGGTTTGAAGAATGGCATGGATAGTTTGAATAATTCCATGGAAGCTAATATCGATGGTATAGAGAAAAATTAAAAGTAGGCATGGAAAGTTTAAAGGAAGGTTTGACAAAGTTGCTACAAAAAATGATTCCTAATGATGAAAAGGTAGTAGAGGAAACTCATGATGAGAAAAAAATAAATTTTAATCGGTGTTTCATAAACTCTAACATTGGATTGAATACCCACCATATTCCAAAAATCAATATGAGGAACTTTGATGGCAAAGATCCCGTAATATTAGACTACAGATGGAGCAATATTTTGATCTCTATAATGTGAAAAACACACAAAAGGTATGTATTGTAACTTTATATATTTAGAAAAAATTACATTTTTATGGTATCGATAGCTTTGCTCTCGTAAAAAAATTGTCACTTGGTCAATTTTTACTGAGGAAATGATAGCACATTATGAAGATACAAAGAGAAACACCTTCTTTAGCCAATTGATAAATCTCAAACAAAAGGGTTCAATGTTGGAGCACATTGAGGACTTCCAAAAATTGAATATAAGGGTAAAGGATATTCCATAGGAGCACAAGACTGATGTCTTCATAGGGAATTTAAAGGATAACATACAACATGAGGTTCGCCTTTAGGAACCTGATTCATTGGAGAAGGAATTCAATTATGGCGACAGGGAAGCCTACCACTCACATTGACAAAAAAATTATGGCGACAGGGAAGCCTACCACTCACATCTATAAATATGGTAGTGTTGTTACTCCTAGACTTCCCTGAACTATAAGGTTGACACCATAAAAATTGGAAGAAAAAAGAGCAAAAGAAATTTACTATAGTTGTGATAGAAAATACACAAAAGGTCATAAGTGTGCTGAGAAGAAATTATTTTACATAGATTGTGAAGAGGAGGAAGAAAAATAATAAGAAACTTAAAAAGAAGAGGATATACACTAGGAACCAACCCTAGAGGAAGAAGAAATGAATTCGACCATATCCTGTAATGCATTGGCAAGAATTACTACTCCTCAAACTCTCAAGATAGAAGGACATATCAAGAAGACAAATGAAATAGTGTTGATTTATTCAAGTAGTGCCCATAATTTTATTCATTGTAAGGTAGCCAAGGAACTGAATTGCTTCCTATACCCAGCACTAGAGTGTCAAGCTATGGTTGCAAACGGAAGAACTATAAATTGCTCTGGAAAGTGCTATAATATTAAGCTTAACCATGGGGAAATATATATTGAATAGTCCAATTATCTCCATTCCAATGGGTGGTGTTGATGTTGTACTAGGAGTACAATGGTTACAATATTTTTGGACGATAGCTTTTAATTTTTAAGAAATTTTCTTGAAATTTATTTCGGAAGGAAAAGTAGTTGAATTACAAGGTATCGTGGGGAATCCAGGAAAGATAATCAACTCTAATGTCATGACAAAGAATCTGAAGAAATAAAAACGAGGCGTAATTACCCAATTATGCTCACTAGAAGTTCAAACATCAAAATCATCTATTTCTACAAATATCCAAAAATTATTGGACAATCATTCCAAGGTGTTTGAGACTCCCAAAGGATTCCCACCTATTATTGATCACGATCATGCTTTTCATTTAATTCAAAGAAGTGTTCCTCCAAACATCAGTGCTTACAGGTATCCTTATGCTCAAATAAGTGATATTGAACATATGGTTGCATAAATGCTAGAGGCTGGTATAATTCAACCTAGTCAAAGTTATATCTCTACTCTAGTAGTATTGGTGCACAAGAAGGATGGATCATGGTGTATGTGTCCAGATTATAGGGAGTTCAACAAGGTCACTATTAAAGATAAATTTCCCATCCTCGTCATTGATGAATTATTGGATGAATTACATGGAGAAATTTACTTCACCATGCTAGATCTTCGTTCTAGATATCATCAAATTAGAATGAAGACTGAAGACATTTCGAAAACAGCATTCAGAACTCATGAGGGTCATTATGAATTTTTGGTCATGCCTTTTGGCCTTACTAATGGACCTTCCACATTTCAAGGTTTGATGAAATCCATTTTCAAACCCTTCCTTAAAAAAATTGTTTTAGTATTTTTTGATGATATACTAATCTACAACAAGTCTTGGAAGGATCATGTTCAACATGTTGACAGGGTGCTCAAACTATTGGAGGATAAACAATTATATGGAAAAACCTCCAAATTTTTCTTTGGAGTACAGGAGGTGGAATATTTGAGTCTTATTGTATCTCATGAGGGTGTTAAGGTAGACCCTAACAAAATTAAATCCATGAAGGAATGGAAAATCCCCTCAACCATAAATCATCTTCGAGGATTTCTGGGGTTAACAAGGTATTATCCTAAGTTTTATTAGAATTATGGGAGAGTATCGGCACCTTTAACATCATTATTGAAGAAAGATGCATTTTCCTAGATTCCAGAAGAAACTGAGGTCTTTGAACATCTTAAAGAGGAAATGTGCCAAGAATCGGTATTAGCTACACCAAACTTCACAATTTTTTTTATTGTGGAATGTGATGCCTCGGGAAATGGAATTGGTGTGGTTTTAATGCAAGAAGGAAGACTCGATGCTTTTGAAATTCATCCAATCAAAGGAAAGTATTTACTGAAACCTATTTATGAGAAGGAAATGTTGGCAATACTACATGCACTAATGCAATGGAAACCTTACCTAATGGGAAGACACTTCAACGTAAAAACAGATCATGATAGTCTTAAGTACTTTTTGGAACAAATATTATCTTTAGAAGAGCAGCAAAAATGGGTCACAAAGATGTTGGGTTATGACTTTGAAATCATCTACAAAAAAGGGAAGTAAAATGCATAGGGGCTTCACTATGGGAGCAATACCACAGCACGTGGGTTCATATTGGGGGATATATAATGAAGAAAAAATGACATAATATATTGGGGGATATATAGGGGGTAAAGGGTTTTTATATTGGCAGGTATAAAAAATGAAGCTCAAAGTTAATGAAAAAATATAAAGCGGTATAAAAAATGTTAATGAAAAAATGGATACCTACAATATATAGTGAAAGTTGGGGCTTTTTAAATTGGGGAGGTGTATTGATTTTATATTGGTAGGGGGTTAAATAATGTGATTTTTAGAGGTATTTTCCAATATGTACTCAAATTAAGGGTATTTTTTAATTTTATATGATCGCACGTGATATTTAAAAGGTTCATTGAGTGAAGCCCCCATGGAAAATTGTTTTTGCAGATGCACTATCAAGAAAGGACAATATTGTGGAAGCAATGCTTTATGTCATTTCTATTATCCAACCTGAGTGGATAACCGAAGCAAGGGATGAATGGAAGCATGACGAAGAGGTGTGGACACTCATTCAAAATTTGCAGCAAGGTCCTATTACATTTGAAATATTTAGCTGGAAAATTGATTCATTATGGTACAAATATTACTAATATATTTGTAAGAATTCCCAACTAAAACAAAATATTCTTTTGGAATTGCATACCTCTCCCTTAGGAGGGTACTCAAGATTTTTAAAAACTTAATGGAGGGTCAAGAAGGAATTTTTTTGGGATGGCCTTAAATATGATATTCAAAATTTTGTGGCAGAATGTTTGATTTGCCAACAAAATAAATTTGAGACAATTAAGACCCCAAGTCTGTTACAACCTTTATCCATTCCAAGTCAACGTTGGGAGGAGGTTTCAATGGATTTTATCACAGGTTTATCTAAGTCCGAAGGAAATACTGTCAACATGGTGGTAGTTGACAAACTTACCAAGTATGCACAATTTTGTGCATTATCTCATCCATTTAGAGCCAGTACAGTTGCTACTGCATTTATGGAAACAATTCAAAAGCTACATGGAAACCCAAAGATCATTGTAAGCGACAGAGATCCCATTTTTAAGAAATTTTTTCAACGGAATTGTTTTCTTGTTTGGGTACTCAATTAGCTCATAGCTCGTCATATCATCCTCAATCTGATGGGAAAATTGAAATAGTGAATGAATGCTTGGAAGGATATCTTCGTTTCTTTGTATCTGATAAACACACACAATGGGTCAAGTGGTTACCTCTAGCTGAATGGTGGTATAACACTTTCTTCCATACTGCAGCAAAAATGACCCCATTTATAGCACTTTATGGATATCATCCACCGTCCATCACATCATCTTTTGGAGAAAATTCTAAGTTTCAATTAGTGGAATATCAACTTGAGCATCAACAAAAATTTCTCCAAATCTTAAAGGATAACCTCAGTTTGGCACAAAATCGAATGAAACAACAGGCAGATCAACATCACAACGAAAGAATTTTTGACGTAGGTGACTGGGTATTTTTATGGCTACAACCATACAAACAAATGTCCCTCAAGCAAGCTAAGAAGGATAACAAACTATCACCAAAGTATTATGGTCCTTACAAGGTGTTGCAAAATATTGGTACTATGGCATACAAATTAGAGCTTCCTGGATCTTCCTGAGTGCACCCAGTTTTCCATGTTTCATGCTTAAATAAGGTTATAAGTGACAAGATCCTAGTTCAAACAATATTTCCAGAACTTGACGAAGAAGGAAAAATCTTATTGGAACCTGAATCGGTCACAGAAACAAGAACTCGACAGCTATGAAATCGATCAATTTCAAATTATCTCATCAAGTGGAGGAACTTACCCGTTGAAGATTCAACATGGGAGGATGAGATTTTTATATAGAAGCATCTAGAACTACTCAAGTGTTGAGGACAACACTTGTTTGAAGGAGAGGGGCATGCTAGGTACTTATAATACTGGTGTATCCCCTTATTTTTATTGGTAGTAAATCCCCCTTATTGTTATTGTTGTGCCCATAGAGTCTCCATATTGTTATTATTGTGCCCCATAGAAGCCCACTATTGTTATTTTTGTGCCCTTACATTGTTATTGTTATGTCAACTAGGATTATATTGTGACCCATTGGACTCATATATATATATATATATATATATATATATATATGAGGTTTTGTCATTTGTATCATCCAAGAATTGTTAATTTATGTATTGTAAAGGAGGTTTCTCCCTCGAAGAGGCTGATTTCTAAGGCATTGATCTATCTTTTATTCTATTTTGTGAGTCGGTTTCATAACATAAAGCCAATAAAGTTGCTACTACATTTATGGAAACAATTCAAAAGCTACATGGAAACCCAAAGATTAATGTAAGTGACAGAGATCCCATTTTCACTGGAAATTTTTGGACGGAATTATTTTCTTGTCTTGGTACTCAATTAGGTCATAGCTCATCTTATCATCCTCAATCTGATGGGAAAACTAAAATAGTGAAAAAAGTTTTAGAAGGATATCTTCATTGCTTTGTATTTGATAAACAAACACAATTATTTAAGTTTTTACCTCTGGTTGAATGGTGGTATAACACTTCCTTCCGTATTGTAACAAAAATGACACCATTTATGGCACTTTATGGATATCATCCATCATCCATCACATCATATTATTACAAAATTCCAAGTTTCAAGCAGTGGAAGATCACATCAGCCATCAACAACAAGTTCTCCAACTCTTAAAGAATAACCTCACTTTGGCGCAAAATTGAATGAAACAACAAGCAGATCAACGTCGTAGTGAAAGAAGTTTTGATGTAGGCGACTGGGTATTTTTACGGCTACAACTATACAAACAAATGACGCTCAAGAAAGCTAAGAAGGATAATAAATTATCACCCAAGTATTATGGTCCTTACAAGGTGTTACAAAATATTGGTACTGTAGCATACAAATTGGATTTGCTTGCATCTTCCGATGTACAACTAGTTTTCCATGTTTCATGCTTAAAGAAGGTTATCGGTGACAAGCTCCTAGTTCAAACAATATTGCCAAAACTTGATGAATATGGATAAATCATATTAGAGCCTGAAGCAGTCACAGAAACAAGAACCCAACATTTACGGAATTGATCAATTTCAGAGTATCTCATTAAGTGGAAGAACTTACCCGCTGAATATTCCACATGGGAGGATGAGAAATTTGTACAGAAGCATCACAAACTAATCAAACATTGAATACAACACTTTTTTTAAGGAGATGGGCATGTTAGATCCCTATAATACTAGTGTAGACCCCTTATTGTTGTTGTTAGTGTATACTCCTATTGTTATTTTTGTACCCATGTCGCCCACATATTGTTATTTTTGTGCCCCATAGAAGCCCACTATTGTTACTGTTGTGCTGTTACATTATTATTGTTATGTAGGCTTTGATTATATTATGACCCCTTAGACGCCTATATATACTAAGGAGGTCTAATCATTTGTATCATCCAAGAATTATTCATTTATGTGATGTAAAGGAGGTTTCCCCATCGAAGAGGCTATTTCTGAAGTCATTGATTTGTCTTTTCTTCTATTTTTTGAGTTGGTTGCATAACAAGGGGTCAAATTTGTTTTGTTTAATCAATAGGGTGGGTTACTAAAGGCATAAGAGTCAGATTAAAAATTCCCTTTATTTTTCCCTAGAAAATCAAGGAGCAATGAGAAACGAAGTCACTCTCCCTTAGCAAGAGGGTGAGGTTCAAAGGACACAAATATATCCCTAAAGTATTTAACTATATGATTTCGGTAACTAGGCATAACAAGGTTTCCATCCATTTTGCATGATGAAGGCGATAGAGAAGCCATGGTGGAGTACCAAACTCTTTGCAAACTCAACCATTGGGATGAGATGGCCCATCCCGAGCAACAAAATATTGGTAGATGTGACATATGTCTCTCCATTTATGCCCATTTACTAAAATAAGTTCAATTATATTTTAAGACCAAAACGATTAATTTTGTTGACATGAATTTATAAACGAACTCTTCATCAAACTTGATAAACATGGTAATAATAAAGGTATTAATTTTGATTTTAATTCAGAGGTTTTAAATTTGATTCACACTGTGTTTATGACAAAGATCCATAGCAATGAACCCTGTGGATGAGGCTTCCAGAATAATTATTAGCTTAGTCCATGGAGGTTGTGTCCATTTCTTAGTGCAAATATATCTACTAGTATATTCTATATTAAATTAATGCCATTTTTAATAGTCAACAAGGTTTTATTGGGAACACAATTCAATATATATGAGAAGATGCTTATCACCTAGTAGTGTTGTCTAACGTGGCAACAATTTCTCGGTGTTGTGCAAAGGAAAGTTTCCTCTCGTTGTGCATAGGCAAGTTTCCTCTACACAATGGGAAGCTCCATTCAAATTCAATACCACAACACTTTTAATGTTCATGTTTGTAAATATTCTAATGTTCATATTTGTTTATTAATAGTCTAATGTTAACAAATATGAACATGAATACTAACCAAACCAGGCTAGTCCAAGTAGCGGAAAAACCATGCATTGGAAACCTAACTTATATATTGTCTATTGCATGCAATACAATTTCTCTAAAATTGTGGTTGGAATTTGATGTCGCTACTTCTTCTTCTTCAGAGGGCTTCATAATGATATCCCCATATATGAGAGTCACCATTTTTTCTTGTTGTGAAAGTTTGTGGAGAAAGTCCAAATACACGGCAACGTGGTTCGAACCCAGGTCTCATTGCCTCTAAGACGACATGCAATTCTATAATGCATGGTCTTTGTTCTCCTTGATCCTTAAGAGATTTGAATTTAAATTCTATACATGTGTACCATTTAGATCAAGCAATCTATGCAATGAAATTGAAGCAGCTAGTTAACTGCACTTTGAATTTCATACGGAGCTTCATTTGAGTGCGGAGAAGTTGATTGTGTAGGAGTGTGAAGAAATATGTTTTCTCTGCACTCCCACACAATCAACTTCTCTGCACTCAAATGAAGTTTCACACTCCTACACGTGTTCCGAGAAAAAATATACCATTATTTAAACTTTATATGTGTGTGTGTGTGTGTGTGTGTGTTATCTAATGCATAAGTCACACCAACCATTTCACTATAGAGAACTTTGATTGGAAAGCTTTCAATGTGCGGAGAGCTTTCATTGTGTGGAGAACTTTGCGAGAAATGTTTTGTGTGGAGAGAATTTTTCTTTCATTGTGTGGAGTTTTCTCCGCACTCTGCACAACCTTTAATTAATTAATTAGTGATAGTCGTAGAGGTAGGGACTATGCTACATTGCAGCTATTACCCTTGTTCACGTTTCATTTCTTTATTTTTATAAAACAAGTAAATAGAATTGATTAAGATCAGGTATATATGAGTTTGTGTACTTTACTATATTTTGAAATATGTAGGTGATTTTTCTTGTATCATGAATGATATATATATCATATTGGTGAGGATATTTAAATATTAACTCAAAACAATCAGGCAGAGTGATTTCACAATGAAATATATCCTTGAAGAGTCTAATGACAATTTAATTGTACATTGCCTTATTATTAGTGTTGTTTTCTCAACATCTTTAATCCAATCCAAGTGATAGGGAGTAGGATGGGATGTACTAAGACGTTGTAAATATGAAACTAGATCCCTATAAGAGACCACATAATTTTACTACCATCATTCATTACTATTCATAGAAACCAAGTGATAATGTACATGGATATTTTGTATGAAAAGAGGCATCCTTTGTATTGGTTGTAATCTCTAGTCATTAACATAAGTTATGGGTTTGGAGCGACTGGAATTTAAACTTTAATTTGATTTTCATATTCAAGGAATGAATTAATGAAAGTCGTAATTCCTTAAGGTTATTATGTAAAAAGAGCCTTGATTGCATTATTGGCTATAATAATTTTGCATTAATTAACGAAATGTTCATACATTTTAGTGTTAGATTTGTGTTATATTATTTGCATGACTAGACCCATGTGTGACTTGTTGTGACAAGTGCAGCGTGGGGGAGCGGGGGGGGTTCATAGGGGAGGTGGATCCCCTCTTTCTTGGGGGAAATAGTGCCCGTACAGGGCCTTAAAGAGGTCCATTGAGTGAAAATCAACACATAGGTTTTCAACAAAATGTTTTTATCGAGTGGCTTTTTTTGTTATGGTTTTCACTTTTTCGTAGTTTCATGGAACATGGTTTTGTAGTCCATGGTAATGTAATTTCAATTAAGAAACTATGGTAATATATTAATCTAGGGTTGCTATATTAGGGGATTCATATTTTATTGTAACATTGTAAAGATATAATATACTAAAATAAATTTTTTTTATTTTCCTAGTTTGGGTTTCTATTGTAAAATATTTGTGTTAAATGCCTGTTTTTGTGTGTACCATTGCATATTTTCTTTTTTTATTAACAATCTATTTGTAGTAATTAACTATATAGGTTTAAAACCTACTTTTGATATCAGATCACTTTGGATTCAATGGGGCACCTTTGTGGAAAAGGGTTTTGATTTGGGCTTATGGAAAACCTTGTTACAATGGGATATTTGTGGTATCAATTCTTGTAGTGAAAATACATGGTGTGAAACTCAAATTTAGATATTGATAAATTCAATGGAACGAGTTTTGAGTTGCAGAATCTCAAAATGGAAGATATTTTGGTGGACAAAGATTAATGGATCCTTGTGGATTTGGGTATTACACCAACAAAGATGTCAATAGAAGACTAAACCAAGTTGGATTGGAAGGAAAATAGAAAAATATAGTTGTCTTTTATATTCAATAGTATTAAATGTTTCGAGAGAAGCTATAGTGAAGGCCCTCAGGAACAAGTTAGAGGTTTTGTATTAGTTTAAGTCCCTAGTGAAAAAATAGTTTCTGTGGAAGAAGCAATGTAACCCAAGGATAAAGGATGAAGACTCCGTGAAAGAGTGTTTGAATGCCTTCAATACCATTGTAAGTCATATGTTATCTATTAATATTAAGGTTTCAGATGAATATATGTGTATCATTTTTTATGTTATTTTCAAAACTCATTGAATATTTTGGTTGTTGTTATAGGTAGCAATGCAACTACTTTAAGTTTTGATAGGATTTCATCCTTGTTATTAGAGGATATGAGATGAAAAATCATGGAAAGTTAGAACGTGGATGCCTTATTTGTAAGAGGATTCTCCTTGGAGATAGATAAAAATAAGTCCCGAAGCAGAAGATCTAAATCTAGAGGAAGATTCAAATCTATAATAAAATTCATAAGGGTATGCTAGAGATGTGGAAAAGAAGGGAATTAAAAGAAACATTATAAATCCAAAAGTGTTGAGAAATGGAAGGGATCTAATGATGCTCCTCTATAGAAGTATAAACCTCCTAAAATGAAGGATGGGATGTGTAATTTGATTCTTCAAACACACATTTAGATCGTGAGGCATGGTTGGTCAACTCAAATGCATCTTTTGATATGAATTCTCATAGGGAGTGGTTTTGCTAGTGTTAAAGGTATGGTGGTGGTGATGTTTTCGTAGGATATGACTTGATAGTTAGAATCATTGGATGAGGAAAAATTATGTTGAATCTCATGGATGGAAGATTAGGAGACTCATTGGTGTTATGCATATACGAGGATTGCCAAAAAAATTGAATTTGTAAGTAAGATGAGCAATGCAAGTGTTAAAATATTGTTTGAAAAGGAAATATATATGATGGTTCAAGGAGAAATGGTATCATTGAGGGGATTTCAAATTGGAACTTTATAGAAGCTGCTAGGAAATACTATTAGTGATAGGTGCAATAGCTCCATTGTTCTTGAGAGTGGAACCCAAGAAGGAAAAAATCATTTAGTCTTTGATCAAAATATTGTGTTACGGCATCAAATATTAGGACACATTGGAGAGAAAGGTCTTTGAGTACTACATGGTAAAGGTATGGTTAAAGGAATCTAATGCTCTCTAGAGTTTTTTTTATGTGAAAATTTCTTATATGGAAAGTAGAATTGGCTAAGATTATCCTCTGGTGCTACGAGGGCAAAGGGAATATTATTTTTGATGCATACTGATGTGTTTGGACCTATGTTAGTCCCATCACTTAGTACATATATGTACTATGTCTTATTAATGAATGAATTATCAAGGAATATATCACCCTCATCAACAATGAATGACAAGACTCCTCATTAGGTATGGAATGGTAAGAAACCTTTTCTTAAACATCTTAGGATATTTGGTTGTGATGGTTATGCACACATTCCAAAGGAACAAGGAGCAAAGTGGATCATTGTGTATATTTAAAATTGGTTGGTAATAATATTATTTGTTTGGTATTGTATGTGAATTATATGTTGTTGACCAAAAACGATAAGGAAATCATCCAAGATGTAAAAACTTAGTTTTCCTCTAAATTTGATAAGAAGAATATTGGAAATGAAAATTTAATTTTGGGCATGCAAATTAAAAGAGAATGGGAGAAAATGAACCTCTAGTTTAATCGAAGGGAGTATGTTGAGACAATATTACAGAGATTTAATATGCAGGAATGTAGACCAGTAAAGGTCCCTATTCTTTTCATTGTAGAGTTATATGCAAATTAGTGTCCCAAGACACTAAAGGAAGAAGAAGACATGCCCCATTTCATGTATGCTAGTTTAATTAGTAGTTTGACGTATGAAATTAGCTATACTAAACCATGCATTGCCCATGTAGTGGGAGTATTGAGTAGGCATATGTCAAAACCTAGGAAGGAGAATTGGGCATAAATAAAGAGGGTTTTCAGGTATTTGTGTGGCACTACTAGTTATGGATTGTGCTACCAAGTGTAGTACCCAATTTTATTTTTACCTTTGTGATAAAGATTATAATAGATGTATTATTGTTTAAGGACATCGACTATTCATAATCTGGTTATCGCTATTCTCTGATGATGAATTTGATATTCATGATATTGATTATTAGGATAGTTGTTGTTGATGACTATATTCATTTTTAATGATATGATTACATGTTGTTATACATCATATCATGGATGAACTAAAATGATGATTAAACAAGTTATAATTCAGATACTGCTAATAGTTATTTGAATGTGACAAGGACTATGCAAGCACATAAACCAAATTTGATGAAGGAATCTAGTTTGAATCAAGAGCATTGTTATTATTTGAATATCAAATTATTATAGTTTAACATATTTTATATAAGTACTTTCCAAATATTATTGGATGCATACATATGGATCATTCTTGTCAAATAAATCACATATAGGTGATGGGGCTATATGAAGGGTTTTAGAAATGTCATGGAGGGATGGAGGAAAATATCTATATCCACCTGCTAGCACTCCAACCATGGATTTGGCTAAAAATTGAAAGTCTCTTTTACCCTAAAGAGTGTGAAGCCACGAAGGTTTGACTATGGTCTCAATTAGTCACAAGGAATAACTAAGGGGCACACATTAAGGTGAAGGCATTAATCCTTAATAGCCATTTGTGTCTCAAAAAGGGAAACTCTATGAGTTAATCATTATCTTGATTGTTTTATTATTGTTGTCCTCAACTAATCACAATACTTGAAGGGAAAACACTTATGAAATCCTAGGAATTACGAAAAGTAAATCTTGAAGAAAACAATTGGTTTGGAACCATTACTATCATTGGAAAAAAAGGTAATTAGACTTAAATTGATTTTGAATATATATATATATATATATAAAATAAACATTATTATAAGTAAAGTTAAAATTTAAATGAAAAATTGTTAAAAGACTAATGGGAAAAATAATTATAATATTGTATTAGTAAACTTAACCAAAAAAATCAAAAGAATAGTTTATTTTAAATACTAAAGACTTAAAACAAACATATAAAAAATATCAAGTTAAACACTTTTTGTGATTAAAATAAAATGTATTCTCTAGAAATTAAGAAACTAAATCATAAGATAAACATATTAGCAAGAAAGGATATGTGTGAAAATAAACTATACCAATTATTTGATAGAGTATTAAATTTATGAGAGCTCTCCATAATAGAGATAACAAGAAAATAGTTCTAAGTAGTATTTGAATTTAGAGAATAAAAAGTAGTTAGATTTATGCGATGACCTGCAACGATTAAATAAAAGTTAAACACTAATTTAGGAAACTGAATTTAGAGAATAAAAAGTAGTTAGATTTATGCGATGACCTGCAACGATTAAATAAAAGTTAAACACTAATTTAGGAAACTTAAAAGACATGCAAGGAACAACTAAGAGCACAAATAGGAATTAAGTCTTGGATAAGTAAAACAACTATTTAATTAAAATGAAAAGAGAAATTATATGACATTGGTAGAAAATGATACAAATGATGATGAATATTAAGAGAACTAAAAATTGGAAAATATTAATATTTCTAAAATTGCTATAAAAGGAGGTCTAAATATTAATATTGCATGGAAGGACAAGTGATATCAACTAAAATTGCTATAAAAGGAGGTCTAATCTTGAGGAAAATCATACTATGCACCGTAATGTCAGTAAGAATATTGATTGTGATTTAGTTAAAGCAATGCCTAGAGTTTGATAAGTAGAGCTTTATTAGAGTGGGGACCTCCTGAGTGATTGGATCTTATCTTACTTTCTAGTAAATTTGTTCTCCTTCTACATGCTCATTGTAGCTTGGGGATTTGCAGGAATGAAGAGTACCCACGTAGCTTGGGTGATTCTGTTGTGATGACAATGTTTGGACAAGCTTGAGTGGATTTCCTAGTTGCGAGAACTTTCCTATTTAAAGTTAAAACTTCGACAACTAACATTATGTTGTCATTTAATGTGTAATAATTTTGGAATCACTCATTAATTTTGGTTATTTTTCAAATAATATTTTTAAATAAAATATATTTATTACATTGTTGTTATTGCGTTTCAACTGAGTACGGTGAAGAATTGTAATCTCGTAAACCTATTGACTTAGTCAAAATAAAATATAAAAAAACATATGTTAAAATAAAAATAATTTTACATTAAAATGATAAAAAAAAAATTCTAAGTTAGGTAAGGTAAATTTGACTTGGCTAAGTTATTAGTGGTTTTTTTAGCTTTGGGTTTATGAGAACCCATAGTATTGACGCATGGTATTCATGTGGAATATAACATATTTAAAGGGGGAATTAAATATCCATCTTAATTGTGGATCTACCAAGTGTTTGGAAGAATCAAATATCTTTTTGTAGGAATTTATAGGGTAAGTTCCTTAGATCAAAAACCAAAGGTCATCGCTTACAAACAGATCACAAATCAGTATACCAGTATATCACGTGGTTAAAACTCTGGAAGAGGGAAACAGTCCACGGCCTGAGCCAACGTGGCCACTTCAGGCAATTTATTAATATAAAAAGAAAGATTACATATGTTTTTCTCATAAACGGTTACCAGACAAATGACCCTCCATGCTCTTTAAATAGAGATCATGGACCAATTGGGTGTTAAGCCACGGATCAAGTGTCATTAATACCGAGAAGAGAGTGAACCTTCATATCACTACAAATCGTGACCGTCAGATTATAAATTACAAATGTACATAGGAAAGAAACACACTTTACCTAACTCTACGCTAGACTAAGTTATTCTTAACTATTTCCCATGTGTCGGAATATCCTAATACTTTTCACTCTAAAATAGGTTTTTGTCTGAAGACATTTGAATTCTTGCGATACATGGCAGATTCAGATTTAAGATGGATCTAGGTTGGTTTATATTTCTATTAATTTAAATTTTATATATAACCCAATCATTTTACACTCCCATTGACAACAAATTTAATATGAAAATTAAATTTGGGCATTTCTTACGGCATAGAGCAAATTTGTTGTTCCTTTCAAATAAACATAATTAAATTTTATATGGAAGTTCCAATGTTTTGAACATAATTGTTTGTAAAAAAAATTAGCATGTCTCCTCTTGGGACGGTCGACTAGCTGGCACAATGGGATGTGATCCCCTCCACCCAATTTCAAATCTCACAGGTGAACATCTTTGGCCCATTGTGATAAGGCTCAAGGAGTAGGCTCCCCCACCCTCATGGAGTATCGGAGTATTGGATCTTGCTAAGCCATAAATTCCTAATATATCTAGTTTATGTGTTATTGGATATTTGGTTTATGTGGTGTTATAGTGGAAACCACTAAATTTGATCTTGGGCCTCACTCGGATTAGTCCAACAAATTACCAATTCACCATGGTTAAAAAATAAATCTTGATCATATTCATTTGAAAATAGTCAATTTGTATTTGTTGCTTGTGAAATTATTTAAAATTTTAATTATTTGAAAGTTGTCAATTTTTGTTTGGTTAATTATAAAGTAATTATGTATAATTCTAGAATGGTTTGTCCTACGATCTTGGCATAAATACTTGTGAAGTATATTCGTATGGGAAGAGACTATTATCTTGTCTTCATTGTGCATATTCCTTGCAATTTTTGTCATTCATCCCTCTTAGAATACGGGTAAATATTTTTGTCAAATTTGGTTGATTTGTGTGGGAGATTCTTACGTTGTGTAACGTGGAGTGGATGTTTATCAATAAACGTGTTGAAGATCCCATACATGACATTTGATATTAATGACATGTTAGTTAAGCCTTCTGGTTTGCATGATTAATTGAATCCTCCTCCACTCCTTTTGCTTCATATTATTAATGGATATCAAGAAAATAGCTTGTTATATATAATATGTTAATAAAGAAAAAGATGTGCTAAAAAATTTGTTAAGATAGAGCTACTAAACTTTGAAACATGTAATGTCCCTTTCTGACCATTAGAAAAAGGAGGTTGAGAATTATTCTATCTATATCACATGAGATATTGAATGGAAAAATAAAGGGGTCACCATAATAAGATAAATAATAATTAAATAAAAGGTGTAAGAAGTCATTTTCAAGGAATTAAGTGACCCATGTTATTACTATTAGGCTTAGGAATTAATACCTATTTGTCAATCTTCTAGTCTATTTTTATCACTTATACCTCGTAGAAGCCTTCATAATAACCTAATTTTGCATCATCTTGTCATATTTCACATGAATATGGGCATGTAAGCTACAAATGCATAAAGAGGTAATAATCCCAATATGTCTATGGTTCTATACATTTTTATTTATAAAATTGAACTAATGTGCAAAGATTGCAAAATCTGATAATTTATGTAGCTTCTATGACATTTTGTAGTAGAATCCAAGGTTAGTGTGGTTCCTAAAGTAGAGAGGCCAATTTAAACACATGAATAGGTGGAAAAAATCTATAGTATGGTGATCCACCTATCTGGTAAAATAAAAAGGCCATTGAATGATCATCATGGATCGATCAAATCTCTAGTCAACTTATCGTGTGTCATGATTAACAAAGTTAGATTACATTAGGACTGCTACCTAGTGGTGGAACCAACTTCAAGCGAGCGAGTTATCTTCTTCATATCCAACAAACTATGGAAAACTACAAGGATGATTAGGTGTCCATAACATGTCTTCATGTGGATGTGTTGAGTCATCATTGAACTATAAGAATTGAATTTTAAGTCAAATTTGGACACTTGATCATCGTCCATATTTCTTATATGTAGAAGAATTATTATGAATTAGTTAGCTTTCAAAATCAATATAAATTGACTTGTTGGACTTGAGCGAGAGATATATAGTGATGATATAGAATTTTGAATGGATATGTATGCACAATTAATTCCAGTTTAATATCAAACATTGATCTCTTTGTTTCCATTGCATATTGATGGACAATTTGTGGCAGTTATGGTATAGTTTTTTGTGTTTTCTTAATATTGTGTGATCACCCGGAGAGACCCCTTGAGGTGTATGAGACTCTTGTAGCATAATCCTTTATTTGTTACTCTATTTTTTTCTCTTCCTTTACTCTCTTCTGCTTTTATTTTTTTATGATATATTAGTATCAATTTTTAATTAGTGATTTATTTTGTTCTAGGTATGAGTCAAGCGCTTGAGAAATATAATAAAACCCAAAAGGATTTACTTTGACAACACTCACATTTTTGCAATTCAAATAGGTATTTCAACTACGTTGCATTCTTTTCATTTCACATTCCATAGGGATACCACTCATAGGGACTGGGATACCACTGGACCAAAATGTTTTTGCAGATACACTCTCAAGAAAGAGGACATGTTATGATATGTAAAAGGTTCATTAAATGAAGCCCCTGTGGAAAAATGTTTTTGCAAATGCACTCTCAAGAAAGGACAGGAATGTGGAAGCAATGCTTTGTGCCATTTCTATTATCCAACCTGAGTAGATAATCGAAGCAAGGGATGAATGGAAGAGTGTTTGAATGCCTTCAATACCATCGTAAGTCATCTATTATCTATTAATATTAAGGTTTCATATGAAGATATGTGTATCATTTTTTATGTTATTTTTAAAACTCATTGAATATTTTGGTTGTTGTTATAGGTATCAATGCAAATACTTTATGTTTTGATAGGATTTCATCCTTGTTATTAGAGGATATGAGATGAAAAGGCATGGAAAGTTAGAACGAGGATGCCTTATTTGTAAGAGGATTCTCCTTGGAGATAGATAAAAATAAGTCCTGAAGCAGAAGATCTAAATCTAGAGGAAGATTCAAATCTCTAATAAAAATCATAAGGGTATGCTAGAGATGTGGAAAAAAGGGAAGTAAAAGAAACATTATAAATACAAAAGTGTTGAGAAATGGAAGGGATCTAATGATGCTCCTCTATAGAATTAAAAACCTCCTAAAATGAAGGATGGGATGTGTAATTTGATTCTTCAAACACACATTTAGATCATGAGGCATGGTTGGTCAACTCAAGTGCATCTTTTGATATGACTCCTCATAGGGAGTGGTTTTGATAGTGTGAAAGGTATGGTGGTGGTTATGTTTTCCTAGGATATGACTTGATAGTTAGAATCATTGGATGAGGAAAATTTATGTTGAATCTCATGGATGGAATATTAGGAGACTCATTGGTGTTACGCATATTCGAGGACTACCAAAAAAATTGAATTTGTAAGTAAGATGAGCAATGCAAGTGTTAAAATAGTGTTTGAAAAGGAAATATATATGATGGTTCAAGGAGCAATGGTATCACTGAGGTGATTTGAAATTGGAACTTTGTAGAAGTTGCTAGGGAATACTATTAGTGATAGGTGCAATAGTTCCATTGTTCTTGAGAGTGGAACCCAAGAAGGAAAAAATCATATAGTCTTTGATCAAAATATTGTGTTGCAACATCAAATATTAGGACACATTGGAGAGAAAGGTCTTTGAGTACTACATGGTAAAGGTATGGTTAAAGGTATCTAATGCTCTTTGGAGTTTTATTTATGTGAAAATTTCTTATATGGAAAGTAGAATTGGCTAAGATTCTCCTCTGGTGCTACGAGGGCAAAGGGAATATTATTTTTGATGCATACCGATGCGTTTGGACCTATGTCAGTCCCATCACTTAGTACATCATGTACTATGTCTCATTAATGAATGAATTATCAAGGAATAGATCACCCTCATCAACAATGGATGACAAGACTCCTCATGAGGTATGGAATGGTAAGAAACCCTTTCTTAAACATCTTAGGATATTTGGTTGTGATGGTTATGCACACATTCCAAAGGAACAAGGAGCAAAGTGGATCATTGTGTATATTTAAAATTAGTTGATAATAATATTATTTGTTTGGTATTGTATGTGAATTATATGTTGTTGACCAAAAATGACAAGGAAATCATCCAAGATGTAAAAACTTAGTTGTCCTCTAAATTTGACATGAAGAATCTTGGAAATGAAAATTTAATTTTGGGCATGCAAATTAAAAGAGAATGGGAAAAAATGAAACTCTAGTTTAATCAAAGGGAGTATGTTGAGACAATATTGCAGAGATTTAATATGCAGGAATGTAGACCAGTAAAGGTCCCTATTCTTTTCACTGTAAAGTTATATGCAAATTAGTGTCCCAAGACACCAAAGGAAGAAGAAGACATGCCCCATTTCATGTACACCAGTTTAATTAGTAGTTTGACGTATGAAATTATCTATACTAAACCATGCATTGCATATGTAATGAGAGTATTGAGTAGGTATATGTCAAAACCTAGGAAGGAGAATTGGGCATAAATAAAGAGGGTTTTCAGGTATTTGTGTGGCACTACTAGTTATGGTTTGTGCTACCAAGTTTAGTACCCAATTTTATTTTTACCTTTGTGATAATGATTATAATAGATGTATTATTGTTTAAGGACACTGACTATTCATAATCTGGTTATCGCTATTCGCTGATGATGAATTTTGATATTCATGATATTGATTATTAGGATAGTTGTTGTTGATGATTATATTCATTTTTAATGATATTATTATGTTGTTATACGTCATATCGTGGATGAACTAAAATGATGATTAAATATTGCTAATAGTTATTTGAATGTGACAAGGACTATGCAAGCACATAAACCAAATTTGATGAAGGAATCTAGTTTGAATCAAGAGCATCATTATTATTTGAATATCAAATTATTATAGTTTAACATATTTTATATAAGAACTTTCCAAATATTATTGGATGCATACATATGGATCATTCTTGTCAAAGAAATCACATATTGGTGATGGGGCTATATGAAGGGTTTTAGAAATGTCATGGAGGGATGGATTTGGTTGAAAAGTGAAAATCTCTTTTACCCTAAAGTGTGTGAAGCCATGAAGATTTTACTGTGGTCTCAATCAATCACAAGGAATAAATAAGGGGCACACATTAAGGTGAAGGCATTAATCCTCAATAGCCATTAGTGTCTCAATAAGGGAAACTCTATGAGTTAATCATTGTCTTGATTGTTTTGTCATTGTTGTCCTCAACTGACGAAAATACTTGAAGGGAAAACACTTATGGAACCCTGGGAATTACGAAAGGTAAATCTTGAAGGAAACAATTGGTTTGGAACCATTACTATCATTGGACAAAAAGGTAATTAGACTTTTATATATATATATATATATATATATATATATATATAACCTCAGTAAAGTTAAAATTTAAATGAAAATTTGTTAAAAAATTAAAGGGAAAAACAATTATAATATTGTATTAGTAAACTTAACCAAAAGAAATCAAAAAAATAATTTATTTTAAATACTAAAGACATAAAACAAACATATAAAAAAATATTAAGTTAAACATCTTTTGTAATTAAAATAAAATGTATTCGCTAGAAATTAAGAAACTAAATCATAAGATAAGCACATTAGCAAGAAGGATATGCATGAAAATAAACTATACCAATTATTTGATAGAGTATTAAATTTATGAGAGCTCTCCATAATTGAGAAATAACAAGAAAAGAGTTCTAAGTAGTATTTGAATTTAGAGAACTAAAAGTAGTTAGATTTATGCGATGACCTGCAACGATTAAATAAAAGTTAAACACTAATTTAGGAAATTTAAAAGAGATCCAAGGAACAACTCAGAGCACAAATAGGAATTAAGTCTTGGGTAAGTAAAACAACTATTTTAAAAGATAAATTATATGAACACATTGGTAGAAAATGATACATATGATGATGAATATAAAGAGAACTAAAAATTAGGAAAATATTAATATTGTTAAAATTGCTATAAAAGGAGATCTAAATATTAATATTGCATGGAAGGACAAGTGACATCAACTAAAATTTCTATAAAAGGAGGTCTAATATTGAGGAAAATCATACTATGCACAGTAATGTCACTAAGAATATTTATTGTGATTAATTTAAAGCAATGCCGAGAGTTTGATAAGTAGAGTTTTATTAGAGTGGGAACCTCCTGAGTGATTGGCTCTTATCTTACTTTCTAGTAAATTTGTTCTCCTTCTACAGGCTCATTGTAGCTTGGGGGTTTGCAGGAATGAAGAGAACGCACGTAGTAGGTAGGGTGATTCTCTTGTGATGACGATGTTTGGACAAGCTTGACTGGATTTCGTAGTTGCGAGAACTTTCCTGATTAAAGTTAAAAATTCGACAACTAACATCGTCATGTAGAATTCAACATTGGCACAATAACTGAACGATGACCGATATTATGTTGTCATTTAATGTGTAATAATTTTGGTATGACTCATTAATTTTGGTTATTTTTCAAATAATATTTTTAAATAAAATATATTTATTACATTGTTGTTATTGTGCTTCTTGTTATTGTGCTTCAGCTCAGTATGGTGAAGAATTGTAATGTCTTGTAAATATGTTGATTCAGTCAAAATAAAATAAAAATAAACATATGTTAAAATAAAAATAACTTCAAATTAAAATGATAAAAATAAAATTTCCAAGTTAGGTAAGGTAAATTTGACTTGGCTAAGTTACTATTGGTTTTTTAGTTTTGGGTTTATGAGAACCCATAGTATTGACCCATGGTATTCATGTGGAATATAACATATTTAAAGGGGGAATTAAAGATCCATCTTAATTATGGATCTACCAAGTGTTTGGAAGAATCAAATATATTTTTGTAGGAATTTATACGGTAAGTTCCTTAGATCAAAAACCAAAGGTCACCGCTTACAAACAGATCACAAATCGATAAACCAGTATATCACGTGGTTAAAACTCTCGAAAAGGGAAACAGTCCACGGCCTATTGGTTTTTTAGTTTTGGGTTTATGAGAACCCATAGTATTGACCCATGGTATTCATGTGGAATATAACATATTTAAAGGGGGAATTAAAGATCCATCTTAATTATGGATCTACCAAGTGTTTGGAAGAATCAAATATATTTTTGTAGGAATTTATACGGTAAGTTCCTTAGATCAAAAACCAAAGGTCACCGCTTACAAACAGATCACAAATCGATAAACCAGTATATCACGTGGTTAAAACTCTCGAAAAGGGAAACAGTCCACGGCCTGAGCCAACGCGACCACTTCAGCCAATTTATTAATATAAAAAGAAAGATTACATATGTTTCTCTCATAAACGGTTACCGCACAAATGACCATCCATGCTCTTTAAATAGAGATCATGGACCAATCGGGTGTTAAGCCACGGATCAGAGCAGAGAGTGAACCGTCAGATCACTACAAATCGTGACCGTCAGATTATAAGTTACAAATGTACATAGTAAAGAAACACACTTTACCCAACTCTACACTAGACTAAATTATTCTTAACTATTTCCCATGTGTCGGAATATCCTAACACTTTTCACTCTAAAATAGGTTTTTGTCTAAAGACATTTGAATTCTTGCGATACTTGGCAGATTCAGATTTAAGATGGATCTAGGTTGGTTTATATTTCTATTAATTTAAATTTTATATATAACCCAATCATTTTACACTCCCATTGACAACAAATTTAAAATGAATATTAAATTTGTGCATTTCTTACGGCATAGAGAAAATTTGTTGTTCCTTTCAAATAAACATAATTAAATTTTATATGGAAGTTCTAGTGTTTTGAACATAATTGTTTGTAAAAAAAATTAGCATGTCTCCTCTTGGGACGGTTGACTAGTTGGCACAATGGGATGTGATCCCCTCCACCCGATTTCAAATCTCACAGGTGAACGTCTTTGGCCCATTGTGATAAGGCTCAAGGAGTAGGCTCCCCTACCCTCATGGAGTATCCGAGTATCGGATCTTGCTAAGCCATAAATTCCTAATATATCTAGATTATGTGTTGTTGAATATTTGGTTTATGTGGTGTTATAGTGGAAACCACTAAATTTGATCTTGGGCCTCACCGGAATTAGTCCAACAAGTTACCAATTCACCATGGTTAAAAAATAAATCTAGATTATATTCATTTGAAAATAGTCAATTTGTTTGTGTTTGTTGCTTGTGAAATTATTTAAAATTTTAATTATTTGAAAGTTGTCATTTTTTGTTTTGTTAATTATAAAGTAATTATGTATAATTCTAGAATGGTTTGTCCTATGATCGCATAAATAATTGTGAATTATATTCGTATGGGAAGAGACTATTATCTTGTCTTCATTGTGCATATTCCTCGCAATTTTTGTCATTCATCCCTCTTAGAATACGGGTAAATATTTTTGTCAAATTTGGTTGTTTTGTGTGGGAGATTCTTATGTTGTGTAACGTGGAGTGGATGTCTATCAATACACGTGTTGAAGATCCCATACATGACATTTGATATTAATGACATGTTTGTTAAGCCTTCTAGTTTGCATGATTAATTGAATCCTCCTCCACTCCTTTTGCCTCATATTATTAATGGATATCAAGAAAATAGCTTGTTATATATAATATGTTAATAAAGAAAAAGATGTGCTAACAAATTTGTCAAGATAGAGCTACTAAGCTTTGAAACATGTAATGTCCCTTTCTGGCCATTAGAAAAAGGAGGTTGAGACTTATTCTATCTATATCACATGAGATATTGATAGGAAAAATAAAGGGGTCACCATAATAAGATAGATAATAATTAAATAAAGGGTGTAAGAAGTCACTTTCCAGGAATTAAGTGACCCATGCTATTACTATTAGGCCTAGGAATTAATACCTATTTGTCAATTTGCTAGTCTATTTTTATCACTTATACCTCGTAGAAGCCTTTATAATAACCTAATTTTGCATCATCTTGTCATATTTCACATGAATATGGGCATGTAAGCTACAAGTGCATAAAGAGGTAATAATCCCAATATGTCTATGGTTCTATACATTTTTATTTATAAAATTGAACTAATGTGCAAAGATTGCAGAATCTGATAATTTAAGTAGCTTCTATGAAATTTTTTAGTAGAATCCAAGGTTAGTGTGGTTCCTGAAGTAAAGAGGCCAATTTAAACACATGAACAGGTGGAAAAAATCTCTAGTATGTTGATCCACCTATCTAGTACAATAAAAAGGCCATTGAATGATCATCATGGATCGATCAAATCTCTAGTCAACTTATCGTGTATCATGATTAACAAAGTTAGATTACATTAGGACTGTTACCTAGTGGTGGAACCAACTTCAAGCGAGCGAGTTATCTTCTTCATATCCAACAAACTATGGAAAACTACAAGGATGATTAGGTGTCCATAACATGTCTTCATGTGGATGTGTTGAGTCATCATTGAACCTTAAGAATTGAATTTTAAGTCAAATTTGGACACTTGATCATCGTCCATATTTCTTATATGTAGAAGAATTATTATGAATTAGTTAGCTTTCAAAATCAATATAAATTGACTTGTTGGACTTGAGCAAGAGATATATAGTGATGATATAGAATTTTGAATGGATATGTATGCACAGTTAATTCCAGTTTAATATCAAACATTGATCTCTTTGTTTCCATTGCATATTGATGAATAATTTGTGGCAGTTATGGTATAGTTTGTGTTTTCTTAATATTGTGTGATCACCTGGAGGGCCCCCCTGAGGTGTATGAGACTCTTGTAGCATAATCCTTTATTTGTTACTCTATTTTTTACTCTTCATTTACTCTCTTCTGCTTTTATTTTTTTATGATATATTAGTATCAATTTTTAATTAGTGATTTATTTTGTTCTAGGTATGAGTCAAGCGCTTGAGAAATATAATAAAACCCAAAAGGATTTACTTTGACAACACTCACATTTTTGCAATTCAAATAGGTATTTCAACTACGTTGCATTCTTTTCATTTCACATTCCATAGGGATACCACTCATAGGGATAGGGATACCACTGGACCAAAATGTTTTTGCAAATGTAGTCTCAAGAAACAGGACATGTTATGATATGTAAAAGGTTCATTAAGTGAAGCCCCTGTGGCAAAATGTTTTTGCAAATGCACTCTCAAGAAAGGACAAGAATGTGGAAGCAATGCTTTGTGCCATTTCTATTATCCAACCTGAGTGGATAACCGAAGCAAGGGATGAATGGAAGCATGATGAAGAGGTGTGGACACTCATTCAAAATTTGCAACAAGGTCCTAGTACATCTGAAACATTTAGCTGGAAAATTGATTCATTATGGTACAAATATTACTAATATCTTTGTAAGAATTCCCAACTAAAACAAAATATTCTTTTGGAATTGCACACCTCTCCCTTAGGAGGGTACTCAAGATTTTTAAAAACTTACCAGAGGGTCAAGAAGGAATTTTTTTGGGATGGCCTTAAATCTGATATTCAAAATTTTGTGGCAAAATGTTTGGTTTGCCAACAAAATAAATTTGAGACAATTACAACCTTTATCCATTCCATGTTAACGTTGGGAGGAGGTTTCAATGGATTTTATCACAGGTTTATCTAAGTCCGAAGGAAATACTGTCAACATGGTGGTAGTTGACAAACTTACCAAGTATGCACGATTTTATGCGTTATCTCATCCATTTAGAGCCAATACAGTTGCTACTGCATTTATGGAAACAATTCAAAAGCTACATGGAAACCCAAAGATCATTGTAAGTGACATAGATCCCATTTTTAGGCAAATTTTTGGATGGAATTGTTTTCTTGTTTGGGTACTCAATTAGTTCATAGCTCATCATATCATCCTCAATCTGATGGGAAAATTGAGATAGTGAATGAATGCTTGGAAGGATATCTTCATTGCTTTGTATCTGATAAACAGACACAATGGGTCAAGCGGTTACCTCTAGCTGAATGGTGGTATAACACTTCCTTCCATATTGTAGCAAAAATGACCCCATTTATGGCACTTTATGGATATCATCCACCGTCCATCACATCATCTTTTGGAGAAAATTCTAAGTTTCAATTAGTGGAATATCAACTCGAGCATCAACAAAAATTTCTCCCAATCTTAAAGGATAACCTCAGTTTGGCACAAAATCAAATGAAAAAATAGGCAGATCAACATCGCAGTGAAAGAAGTTTTGATATAGGCGGCTGGGTATTTTTATGGCTACAACCATACAAACAAATGTCCCTAAAGCAAGCTAAGAAGGATAACAAACTATCACCAAAGTATTATGGTCCTTACAAGGTGTTGCAAAATATTGGTACTATGGCATACAAATTGGAGCTTCCGGCATCTTTCCTAGTGCACCCAATTTTTCATGTTTCATGCTTAAAGAAGGTTATAAGTGATAAGCTCCCAGTTCAAACAATATTGCCAGAACTTGAGGAAGAAGGAAAAATCATATTGGAACCTGAATCGGTCACAGAAACAAGAACTCGACAGCTACGAAATCGATCAATTTCATATTATCTCATCAAGTGGAGGAACTTACCTGTTGAAGATTCAATATGGGAGGATGAGATTTTTATATAGAAGCATCCAGAACTACTCAAGCATTGAGGACAACACTTGTTTGAAGGAGAGGGGCATGCTAGGTCCCTATAATACTAGTGTATCCCCTTATTGTTATTGTTAGTAAATCCACCTTATTGTTATTGTTGTGCCCATGTAGTCTCCATATTGTTATTATTGTGCCTCATAGAAGCCCACTATTGTTATTTTTGTGCCCTTGCATTGTTATTGTTATGTCAGCTAGGATTATATTGTGACCCATTGGACTCTATATATATATATATATATATATATATATATATATATATATATATGTATATATATATATATATATATATATATATATATATATATATATATATATATATATATATATGTATGTAAATGAGGTTTTTTCATTTGTATCATCCAAGAATTGTTCAATTATGTATTGTAAAGGATTTTTCCCCCTCGAAGAGGCTGATTTCTTCATGTGGATGTGTTGAGTCATCATTGAACCTTAAGAATTAAATTTTAAGTCAAATTTGGACACTTGATCATCATCCATCTTTCTTATATGTAGCAGAATTATTATGAATTAGTTAGCTTTCAAAATCAATATAAATTGACTTGTTGGACTTGAGCGAGAGATATATAGTGATGATATAGAATTTTGAATGGATATGTATGCACAGTTAATTCCAGTTTAATATCAAACATTGATCTCTTTGTTTCCATTGCATATTGATGAATAATTTGTGGTAGTTATGGTATAGTTTTTTGTGTTTTCTTAATATTGTGTGATCACCTGGAGAGCCCCCTTGAGGTGTATGAGACTTTTGTAGCATAATCCTTTATTTGTTACTCTATTTTTTACTCTTCCTTTAGTCTCTTCTGCTTTTATTTTTTTATGATATATTAGTATCAATTTTTAATTAGTGATTTATTTTGTTCTAGGTATGAGTCAAGCGCTTGAGAAATACAATAAAATCCAAAAGTATTTACTTTGACAACACTCACATTTGTGCAATTCGAATAGGTATTTCAACTACATTGTATTCTTTTCATTTCACATTCCAGAGTAGGATTCATAGGGCATTCTTAGATTAAATTCATTACTTCCTAAATAGTCAGTTCACATGCGTTTTGTAATTAATATTTTCAAATGATTTTGCATAAAATAACCTTTACATTCTTTATAGATTACAATTCATATCTACTTTAATAGATCAATTTTGAATTTTTTTTATAGGATAAAATTTATTTCTTTCATTAAGTAGAATTTCAATGTTTTCGTGAAATAGGATTTCCATGATTTCTTAGGAACAAATCTCTTTTCTTTTATAGTTCAATTGTCATTTCTTTTCTATAATAAGTTGTATGCTTTCATAGCTCAAAATTATATGCTTTCCTAGAGTAGAATTTCATGCTTTCATAAATTAAAATTTGTGTCCTTTCAACTACTTTCCTAAAATTAAATTTTATTGTTTTTGTATATTAGGATTTCCATTGCTTTATATAGATTAATATTTTATTTCATGTTATTTTATATGTTGTTATAGAATAAAAAATATTTTCTTTTGTAGATTAATAATTCATTTTATGTCATTCATAAAGTATAGTTTGTTTTTTCTTTCTATTAGAACTGAAAGCTAAACTCCTAGCATATATTGTGTCATGTACTTCCCAATTTTACTTACTCGGAATAATGATTTAATGTAATGTAATTTAAAGTACAATTAAATTATCTGACATTTTTGGCATATTTGTCACGAAAGTATACATAGGATTTAACCTTCAATTTAGAATGTCTTTTAATTTATGAAACTTTGGATAGGAGGAAGGGTAATATGAGAGGTAAGAACCCGTGCATCACATTATGAGGTTCCTCCTAACCACAAGTTGTTGAATTGCATCTCATTTAGTTGCACAAGTTTAATTTAATTTGTTTTAGAATGCATGTATAAGGAAAGAGACTTTAGAGGTAGATTTGTTAGAGGATGAACTTCAATTTCACAATCACCTACCACCCCCACTAGACCACGTGGTGCAATAAGAGCCACATCACTATCCAAATCATGAATTCCTAGTTTTGCAGGTAGAAGGAGGCTTCTTGAAGTTCGAAGATCTAAAATTGGGACCAAAGAAGAACCAACCTCTTGAATAGAAGCGATTGTAGATGATCTGACATCTTTAACTCAAGCTATTATTTTTCTTTCTTCAACAGGAGAGAAACTTGTCGGATAATAACTTGAAATACCTATTGAAGGAGAAGAAGGAGAAAAATGAACTTTATTTGGAAGAAAAGAAATAGAGGAACTAGAAGAATAAAATCTAATTGAAAAACCTTATTACCTCAATTCTGAGGAATCATTGGCAAAAGGTGAAGGAGAAGTATTCCCTCCTCTGATTGGACATGAAAAATTAATGGGAAGATGAGGAGGTGAAATACCACCACTTGGAGGTGGAAGAAGAGGAAGAAGACCTCTTGGAGCTAGAAGAGGTCGTAGAGGAGGAAGAGGAAGAGGTGAAGATAGAGATCTTGATGGTGAAAACAAAGGACATCCTTATGGATTTCCCATTTCGGATACTGATATGAATGTTAATATGAAGAAGATATCTCCGTTTATACTTCCAAACTTCCATGGTATGAGATTAGAAGACCTGGAAACCCTTATTTTTAAATTTAAGTAATTTGTAGATCTTATGATTACTTACTTGATGCTCAAAAACTAAAATTGTTTCTGAATACATTAAAATATGGAGCTCTTAAATGGTTTATGGGACTAGGTACTAACTCTACAAGATCATGGGATAATATTATTGTACCACATGATCTTAAAGAGAAAATTTTTAAAATTAGCCAAAAGGAATATGAGAGTCTTCAGGATCTTGTAGAAATATTTGTGTCTAATGTCAAGAGGGAAAACCTACATAATTTAGGATTTGATACACTAAAACCCCTCTTACTTAGAGCAATTGTAGATGAGTGTATTGATCTCCTTACTATAATGGGTAAAGGGGATGTATCCCAATTTTCATTTGAATAAATATGTTAATTGTGTAAGCACATATCAAGAGGAAGGAAAAAGTATGGAAACATTCCTAGAGATCTAGCCATGGTAAGAGTAAGTAAATCAACATTGGGACTGGTAAGTCGAGTTGAACTTGGAAATTTTATAGATAAATTTTAAACAGACATTCTTGGTAATCTAAGTGAAAAAATAGATATGTTAAGAATGAAAAACAAGTAAAGAGCTAATAATTCTTCCTTATTTTTTCCTAAGTGTAGAAAGAAACATGCACTAAGAGAATATCCACTTGATAACATTGAAAATTGTGTCATTTGTGTAGAATCATACACTATAAAAGAGTTCCCATCACTACCAAGGTTGAAAGAAGTTTATCAAGAAGGAAGTGGAGAAAATAAAACACTAGAACAACTCTACTTTGTAGCTCCTAAGAGACCTTCACAACCTCATAAACTAGGTATGATGCAAGATCCTGATCAAAAATTTCAATCTTATACACAAAAATCTTGAAATATTGGAATAATCCATTTCCTTGGAAACCTTGGCCACCCAAACCTAAAAATACATATTGGCAACAACATTGACAAAGATCTTCTACAAGAAATCCATAACATTACCCATGTTTTTTGCAATATCCCCAGTATCCTCAATTCCAATCTCAATACCATCCACCTCCACCACATCCTCAATTACACCCACAGTTGACTTCTAGTCAACCTCTCCCATTACCATCTACCCAACCACCTCAAAGACCCACTCAATTAACTGTGCAACTTCTTCCAAACCCCAATAATAAAATACCTCATCCCACTTATTGTGTTGAAAGTACAAAATTTATGAACATATAACATGATATCTCCTCTTGATATGAATGATATCAATATTATATTAGGGAGAGTTTTACAAAAAAATGGATCCCCTTATTGTCATTAAAGAATATAAGGAAGAGGTTCCTAAAAATGAAAAGATTCCTTTGAAGGAAGAAATTCCAAATCCAGTTGATGATAAAAAAATAATACCAACTCCTCTTACGCCTCTAGCAAAATAACCCTCTATATTCTTACAAAACGCTCCTTTTCTCAAGAAATTACAAATAAATAAAGCTGTAGAGAAACAATTGATTTTGTCAAATTATAATATAGTAGATGAGTTAAGAAATATTTGCATTAAAAATCCTTTACTTCAAAAAATAAGGGATATTCCACTTTATGTAAAAACAATAAAGGAGTTGTGTATTAAAAAGCCAAGAAGAAAAAGAAAAAGAAAATAAAAAAAGTTCAACTCATTGGAAAAATAGTTGAAACCGTGATGGGAAAAACTACAATAGAAAAATATTTAGATCCAAGAAGTCCTATCGTGAAAGTCCACATTAATAATGTTGCAATCCCAAACACATTTTAATTGATCTAGGTGCAACAATAAATGTTATCACAAAAAGTACTATGGATGAACTACAATTAACTAATCTTCAATATACACCCATTGTATTACAATTAGTAGACATGTATATTATAAAACCAAGGGGTATATTAGAAGATGTACTTGTATTTCTAGATTCATGGGAATATCCTATTGATTTTATGGTATTGACAACAAAAACCAATCTAGGTGGTGATCCACTAATATTAGGTAGGCTTTGGTTAACCATGACTAATACATTTATTAGTTGTAGATATGGTGACATGATAATTTTTAACGGCAATTCACGAAAAATATTACATTATATCTTCCAACAAGAGCAATAATTGAATTTGAAATGAAGAATGGATTGACGATGCTGAAGAATATGAAGATCTACAACTTGTTTTAACTGTCTCACAAGAAATGTTCATTAAGAAAAGTGATGAGGAAAATCAATTAATGAATATTATTAATAATTGTGATTTTTCTTAGTATTTTAAACAAAATTATTGAGTGCATATGTTAGAAAAAAGTTTTCAAGAAAATTGTAAGATTGAGGTTTTTTCATCACGCCACTCTATGCTATCACTAAATGCTATGGATAAATTTGGTAGTAATCCTATAGAAATTAATCAAGGAAAAAATTAAAATATTAACAATAACCTGGAAGATTTTAAAAAAGATCAATTAATCAAAATTCTACAAAAACATTTCTCTGCCTTTTCATAGGAATTTACACACATGAATGGAACAAATATTAACACTTGCATGCATCATATATACATACAGGAGAATGTTAAAGCCATCAAATAACCTAAAATAAGGACAAACCCTAATTTGATGGAAATTGTGAAGGAAGAATTAAAAAAATTCTAAATGTGAAATTTATCTCTCCAATTTTTGATAGCCAGTGGGTTTCACCATTGTTTGTTGTGCCAAATAAAAATATTAAGTGGAAAGTTTGTGGAAATTAAAGAGAATTAAACAAAGCTACTTTAAAATAAATTTTTCCACTACCTGGGTTGAA
This sequence comes from Pinus albicaulis, assembly GCA_034641835.2. Classification (NCBI taxonomy): domain Eukaryota; kingdom Viridiplantae; phylum Streptophyta; class Pinopsida; order Pinales; family Pinaceae; genus Pinus; species Pinus albicaulis. Next base: position 468,269,011 of record CM076582.1, read on the forward strand.
ATCAGTTTACCAAGAAGATAGTGGAGCATATCAAACACCAAAATGACTTTGGTTTGTAGTTCCAAAGAGACCTCAACAACATTGTTAGCTATTTAAATGCAAGATCCTGATCAACAATTTTAGTCTTATACACAACAATCTCAAAATAATTAGAATACTCCATTGCCTTGGCAACCTTGGCCACCCCAACCTCAAAATTGATCTTGGCAATAAGGTTGGAAAGGATATTCTGGAAGAAATCCGCAATATTACCCATATTCTCCACAATATCCCCAATATCCTTAGTTACAATCTCAATACCATCCACCTCCACCACAACCTCAGTTACACCCACATTTGACTTCTATTCAACCTCTCCCATTACCACCTACCCAACCACCTCAAAGACCCACTCAACGACTTGCAAAACCGCTTCCAAACCTTAACAATAAAATATTTTAGCCCACTTATAGTGTTGAAGTACTAAATTTCCAAACATACATGGTATCCCCTCATTATCTGAATGATATCCATATTATATTTGGGAGGGTTTACAAAAAAGGGATCCCCTTTTTGTCATTAATGAACATAAAGAGGAAGAGGTTATTGAAAAGAAAAATATTCTTGAGAAGGAAGAAATTCCTAATCAAGTAGATGGAAAAAAATAAGACCAACTCCTCTTACTCTTATAGCATAACAATCCTCTATATCCTTACAAAACCCTCATTTTCTGGAGAGATTAAAAATAGATAAAGGTGTAGAGAAACAATTGATTTTTCCAAATTATATATGTTAGATGAGTTAATAAATATTTGCATTAAAATTCCTTTACTTCAATAAATAAGGTGTATTCCAATTTATGAAAAACAATAAAGGACTTATGTATTAAAAAGTCGAGAAGAAAAAGAAAAGAATTTCAAAATGTTCAACTCATTGGAAAAATACTTGAAATCGTGATGGGAAAATCTATAATAGAAAATATTTAGATCTAAGGAGTGATATAGTGGAAATCCACATCAATAATGTTTCAATCCCAAACACATTAATTGATCTAGGCGCAAAATAAATGTCATAACAAAAAAGCACTATGATGAATTGCAATTAACTAATCTTCAATATACACCCACTATATTATAATTAGCATTTAGGTCTATTATAAAACTAGAGGGTATATTAGAAGATGTACTTATAGTTCTATATTCTTGGGAATATCTGTTTGATTTTAGGATATTAACACTAAAATCCAATCTATTTTTCATCCATTAATATTAGGTAGGCCTTGGTTAGTCGCATCTAATACATTTATTAGTTGTAGTTCTAATGACAGGATAATTTCTAATGGAAATTCAAAAAAAATCTTACATTATATCCTCCAACAAGAGTAATAACTGAATTTTGAAATGAAGAATAGAGTGATGATGATGAAGAATATGAATATGCACAACCTGTTTTAACTGTCTCACAAGCAATGTACATTAAGCAAAATGATGAGGAAAATCAATTAAAGAATCTTATGAATAATTGTGATTTTTCTTAATATTTTAAACAAAATTATTGTGTGCATATTTTAGAAAAAGGTTTTCAAGAAAATTGTAGTATTGAAAATTTTTCATCACGCCATTTTATGCTATCACTAAATGCTATGGAGAATTTTTCCAATACTCCTATAGAAATTAGCCCAGGAAAAACTTTAAATATTAACAATACCTTGGAAGATTTTCAAAAGGATCAATTAATCAAAATTTTACAAAAATATTCATCTTCCTTTGCATGGGAATTTATAGATATGGAAGGAATAAAAATTAACACTTGCATGCATCATATATAACCTCAAAGAAGGATAAATCCTAATTCGAGGGAAATAATGAAGGAAGAGTTACAAAAATTGCCCAATATGAACTTTGTATATCCAATTTCTAATTGCCAATGGGTTTCACATTGGTTATTATGCCAAAGAAAAATGGTAAGTGGTGAGTTTGCATAGATCACAAAGAATTAAATAAAGCAACTTTAAAATATCATTTTCCACTACCTTTTATTGATCATGTCTTAGACACATTAGCAAGGGAAAAATATTTTTGTTTTCTTGATGGCTTCAGTGGTTAAAATTCAAATTAGCACCAGAATATCAAGATAAGAATACATTTACATGCCCTTGGGGAACATATGGTTATAGAGTACTTCCTTTTGGATTATGCAATTCCCCTGCTACATTTCAGAGAGAAGTACTAGGTATTTTCTTTGACTTTATTCATGATTGTGTATAGGTATATATGGATGATTTTACAGTTTATGGAAATTATTTTGAAGAAGCTTCAGAAAAATTAGAAAAAATCCTTATAAAATGTAAAAAAACTAACCTTTGTTTGAGAAATGAAAAATTATTTATGATGTTTAATGAAGGAATTTCTGGGGCATCATATTTCTTATTCTGGAATCAAAGTTGACTCAACAAAGGTTGAAGTCATTTCCAAAATTTTGGTACCCAAATATCAAAAGGATATAAGAAGTTTCTTGGATTTACATGTTATTGTAGAAGATATATAGAAAACTTCACAAAAATTGCTTCACCATTTTTTAAGTTACTCACCAAAGATTGTGAATTTGATTGATATTCTTCATGTCAATTAGTTTTTTATCCATTAAAATAGAAAATTTCTAAAGCGCCTATCTCATGAGGGAAAAATCGGTCCCTCCCATTTCATATTTCTATTGATGCTTCAGATATAGCTTTAGGGGATATATTATGAAAAATAGATAGAAATCTGTATGCAATCTGTTATACAAGAAAAAATTTAACTCTTGCATATTTGAATTACATAGTTGTTGAAAAGGAGTTCTTAGCAGTAGTCCATGCCATCAATAAGTTCATGCATTATATCATTGGATACAGAAATTTTATTTATATTAATAATTCTTCATTAGATATCTAATGAATAAACCTATAACTAATGACATAATTACTCGATAGTTTTTATTATTACATGGTTTCAATATTACTATATTGGAAAAACCTTGAAAGAAAAACACAATTGTTGACTTTCTTTCTAAGATGCAAAATATGAATACAATGATCCTTGTAGAGGATATTTTTCTTGATGAACATCTTTTTTCAATTTCTACTAAGTATTTGCAAATATTTCTAATTACTTGGAAATAAGACATTTTCCTCCTTAATTATCAATCAAAGAAAGATAAGAGTTATCATATCCAATACACCTTACTCTTGAATAGAAGGAGACTTGTACCATAAAGGACAAGATCTAATCATCAAAAGGTGTGTTTGAGAAGATGAAGTGCCTGATATACTCAAAGCATGTCATGATGAACCTTTTGGAGGAGAGTTTATCGATAAAGTAACAACATAAAAAGCCCTCTATAGATATTATTGACCTTCTCTTTTTAAAAATGCCAAACAATATGCAAAGAGATGTGATAGTTGTCAGAGAATGGGGAAACCTGTTCAAGTAAATGAAATTTCTCTACAACCTCAAGTACTGATAAAGCCATTTGAAAAATGGGATCTAGAATTTGTAGGTCTAATTAATCTAACTTCCAAGAAGAAAACATACATTCTTGTTTGCTTTCGTTATGTCACTAAATGGGTAGAGGATAAACCATTGAATTTTGCTACTGAAAATGTTGTAAAATTTATTTTTGAGGATAATTTTACTATTTTGGAGTCTCAAGAGAAAATTTTGTAGATTAGAGTGCACAATTCACATCCAAGTTTTTTTATAATATATTGAAGTAGTATAAAATCAGGCATTGCAAATGCACTCCATATTATTCACAAGCCAATGGACAAGTGCAATCCACAAATAAATTTCTTGAAGCCATACTAAACAATATCGTTCATCTACATAGAAAGGATTAGGAAGATAGAATTCCATAAGAACTTTGGGCATACTGAACTACATGGAAAAATTCCACTGGAAACACTCCTAATGAGCTTATTTATGGAAAGCAAGTTCAACTTCCTATTGAGTTCCAAGTGGAGACATACAAAACAACAACAACATTGGGGTTTGATCTCTCTGAAGCCCAAAATCAAAGATTGGCATAGTTCAATGAGTTATATGAGATCAAACACGATGCCATTTAGAGGACAAATATCATTCAACAACAAAGGACAAGATGGCATCACGTTGATTCATCAAGATCAAGAAGTTCAAACCTAGTGATCAGGCCCTTTTGTTTGATTTAAAATTTAAAGATTTTCAAGGAAAACTATAAACACATTGGTTAGGACCTTATGAATTAGAATTTGTTTATTATAATGGATCAATAATAATTAATACTATTGAGGAAGAATGAATCACTTTTATTGTTAATAGGCATAGGCTAAAGCTCTATCATAAGCTCTTAACAAGAGAAGAATTGATTCAGAATTTCCAGTGGAGTATAGAGTTGAAGTTGGTGGGAAAATGAGATTATTCTCCTTCACCACCAAATTCCACTTAATTTATTTTATTAAAAAAAGGAGGAATACAATATAATAAAAAATAAAAGTATAGTTATGAAAACCAACATGCTGGCATAACTATACAAAAATCCTAGTTGAAAACCAAGTTCTTGGTGGTAAGGATTTCCTCTCTTTTTCTTTCAAATTTGCAAAAAAAAATTGAAGACTTTGTTTCTCTTTTAATAATATCATAATCAATGCCAGCATTATCATCAACTTATTTTGCAAAAATATTTGTAGTAGATTTCTCAAAATTCTTAGTCTAATAAAATTATGTAGCCAGAACAAATTTGGTAGTTGTCCAATTTTCATCATATATTTGAGCATCAGTCATGATCCAATCCTATAGCAGCAACATCTAAATAAGCAACAACATTGAGAACATATTTTAGTTTGATATTATTAAAGATAAACTATATGCCTAGAATTTTTTGACATATATATTATTCTCTAACCTGTCTCCATAAAAGGCTTATTCTAATTAGCCTCCATATCAATTAATGATGGAAAAGCTTGTTTCATGTTTCTGATCCCTCAAATCATAATAAACCTAATCCCATTCAATAATATAATCCTAACAAATCACTAAATCACTCATAAAATCGTTAAGATTTCATTCGGCAATTATGCAATCTTCACGGGATTAGACATACCTATTAATACATTTCCACCTACTGTACAAATAATGATTTTCCACCTTTATCATTCCATTCCATTACTCTTGAAGTCGTTTTAACGTCTATTACCTCGACCATACCACAAACATTCCCATAGCAGTTGATTGCAGGTGCATTCTTAAGCTTAAAGTTCCCAACACTTGGAGATGGGTATTGCCATTCGTGTTGAACCTGTAGGTGAAAAAAATTTGGAGGCTTACTCAAAATGCATGAAACAATTACAAATGGTTGGGTGGTTGAAATTATTTGAAAATTTTCAAGGCCTTGATTTAGAGGTGACAAGGAAATTTATAGTGGCCTTTGACACTGTTGAAGTGGAGATTGGGGATATCACATTGAAAGTAACAAAATCATTTCTTACAAAAGCCACATGACTGCCAAGGATATGGGAAATTGGTTCAATTTTCAATGACTTAGAGATGATTCATGGAGGACTTTCCTCAAGAACCCTAAACAGGATATCATAAGCTAAAAGAAGGGGATACTAGTATTAACTTTCAATAAGAAATGGAGAAAATGATCATTCATCCTCCAAAAATTCATCACCTAGGAAGGGAGGTCTGGTACAATCATTTTCTATCATATAAGACTTCTTATGCACTTCTTGAAGGGTAAAGATGTAAACTTGGATTACTATTTGATCAATAGTCTTAATAATAATGCATTCAATATCCAAAGGAATTCCAAGAACATAGATAGAGATCTTTATCATTTTGGTCTAGTAAATATCCCTATTGAAGCATAATTAAAGCTAAGAAATGATGATTGGGAATGATTTTTGGTAAGGAATCATTTCAAAGAATTGTCAGATGATGAAAAAAAAATGGCTCGAAAAGAAAAAGAAGAGTTAGGGATTTGGTTTCAAACCCTAACCCCACAAATGAAAATATAGGGGCTAAGAAAACACTAGTGCATGAGACAGAAGAAATTATGCCAACAGAGTAAACGAAAGCTAGAAATTGAAGATGTTTTTGACGCTGGAGAAACCCTGATTCTTGAACCTATTGAAAAGGAAGAATCATTAAAGTCATAGCATGTAAAGAGGCAGAATAGAAGGTCAAATTGAGAAAATAGAATTAAAATTAAGAAGACAATCTCAAAACCAATGAGAAAATCAATAAGAGCAAACAAAAAGGCTCCAGAACAAGTTGAACAGAGTGTCATCGTTATACCTGTCCCTAAAAATAAAGGCATTAAAATAAAGGATTTCAAGGGAATGAAAGACTCAAAAAACAAATACAGATTCATAAGAGTTACAAGGAGTATGACAAAGAGAAATAGTCTTGTTTCACCTAAAAATTTGGAAATTTCAGAAGTAGAATTATCACCATCAATGTTAGAAATAGGAAGCCCAAAAGTTGAAAAAATAAAACAACAGGTATATGAATAAATTGATTTTCTGGAGTAGGAAGCATACAATGAAAAGGTAAAAGAATATTCTCCCATTTATTAATACTCTTTTGACTGTGATATACTAGCACCTTCAATCCATAATCCAAAATAATATGACTTGCCTTTCAATGTCTCTATGGAAGAAGATATTACTAGGACTTTAAGAGAAGAAGTGGCTAAGTTGGAAGTGTTACAGAGGCATATAAAAAGGGAAAATGAGATTCTTAAAAATAAATACCATAAAATGCTCAAAATAATGTACCATTGGTATCATAAGAATTTACGGCTCAAGAAATCCAACAAAGTACTCCACTTGAATATCAAAAGTTTGAAGGAAAAAATGCTAATGAAAACCAAGGTGGTATATTGCTATGAAAAAGAAGGATGCCATAAGAAACTTGGGCATTCTAATCCAAGCATCAGAGACCATCCTTTAAATCAAGAACCTGACAACATTTTGCAATTTTTCCAAAATGTATAAGGACATGCAAAATCCTAAGTGTGGGGGGATGTTGGGCCTATGAATTAATACCATTTTTTCAGTATGTTAAACTTTTTTTATCACTTATACCTTGTAGAAGCTTTCATAACTAACCTATTTTGACATCATCTTGTCATATTTCACATGAATATGGCCATCTAATATATAAAGGAATAAAGAGGTAATAAGTCCAATACTTCTATGGGTATATACGTTTTTCTTCATAAAATCAAAGTAATGTACAAAGATTGAATAAACTGATAATTTTTGTAACTTCTATGACCTTTCTTAGTAGAATCCAAGGTTAGTGTGGTTCTTGAAGCAGTGAGGAAATATTAAACACATGATCAAGTGGCAAAAAGATATAGTATGGTGATCCACCTATCTAATATGACAAAGAGTCCATTGGATGATCACGATGGATTAGTCAAACCTCGAGTAAACCTACCACATGGCATGAAGAAAATATACAAAATTCATTAGGAATGCTACCTGGTAGCGGAACCAACTTCAAGTGAGTGAGTTATCTTCTTTAGATCCAACAAAATAAGGAACAAAACAAGGATGATTAGGTGTCCATAACACATCTTCATGTGGTGATCCAGTGGATCAAGAAAATGCTCAAATTTAAAAATTCGTAGAATGGTTCGAAACGAACTCCATTGTGTATATCTCGTCATCCTAAATCTGGCGTGACTCGTTTCACTCAAATCCGAAATTGGATGCTCCCAATATCACGTTATGTCTGTTTGGGCAACAAAAAAAAAAAAATTGGAATTGGTTTGCAGGGCTACACAATCATCAGTCCATACTGTTGATCGGACCCTGACTAGACAGAATGATTGTGCTTCATCAAGAAATAGCTTTTTGACACTTGGCAGATTTTCATTGGGTTGAAATTGGTTGGTTTTCATTGGTTTTCAAGTTGGTGAGATGGACCAACTAGAGGGGACCATGTGGGCCAACCAGAGGTTGCCACATGGCCTCTTGGTGGCCATTAAAATTTTGTTCAAGGGAAGAGAAGACCCTGGGGGACTAGAGTGCGAGACTTCCAATATATACCAAATTCCTCCAATAAACTCGCCTACGCTTGTGACTTAATCTCTATATAAGTCAAGTCGTATTTATGGTTTAAGAACTTTGGCATCGGGGGAGGGGACTGGGGTTAACCCTCGACCTCGGTCCACAAACCAAGGTTAAGGGCTAACCCCAGCCCAAATGTGTATAGTAATGAAACTCACAACCAAAGTTCGGAGTATGTATTTAAACTGACGGAGAAAAATATTATACACCACCTAAACCTTATGACAAGCCATAAGCCAAAGTTTACAGCGTGTTATGTAACTGTTGGGTTGGCGATTTAAACCATCGAGGCAGATGATCAAATGGTAGAGATTCTAGTTTATATCATACTTCCAGTTTGGTGTAATCAGGGTTTGTTAACTGCTTCAGAGTGGGTTGTTAACTGTCGGGGCATTCACATGCGACGGATCCAAAAAATGTTACATCGGCGGCAGGGTTAACTCTAACCACATACGGACCAATCTTCCAACTACAGTTAGAAACCTGGGTTATCACTTGGAGGGAATCTATACCCGAATCTGAGATGAACTTCGCCTATAATGCCACTTGGCGAGAATTTAGTCGGATAATGGGCTAACTGACGCAATTAAGGAGGCGAAAATTTTCACCCGGCACAGTGAGAAGCATGCCAGCGTGGGGAAAAATTTTCATCCTGCGTGGCCGTCAAAATCTGAAATTGTAGGATTATTTGCAGGCAGGTGCAAATTGTAGGACAAATAGTGAAAAAAATTCATGGGAGCATAATTCATTCAATTTTTAGCCTTTTTTGGAGCAGAAAGAGCCCAAATAAGGGTTTTTTACTCTTCTGGAGCCATTGGATACATTCTTGAAGCCATCTAGCATTTTAACTTGATTTAAACACCATTTTATAAGAATAATGAAAGAGGCCCAACCATTGGAAGTTAGACCAGGAGATGTAGTCCAGGAGGGGTGAACTCCTTCATCACTTGTTGTTTTGTGTTTACTGTTATGGTGATGTTATCTCCTATTTTTTTGAAAAAATTGAAGTTTTAATACCTGTTTATGTGTTTATTAATTTTTCATAAGAGGTTAAAAAACCATAATTTATTCATGTGCAAAACTTAACATAATCCTCAAGATTTCATATACATATCAGTTTGGTATCAGAGCTAGAGTTCCTTGTTGCTTTGAGGGTTTAATTTTTTTACAAGTTTTTCTGATGCTTACAAGGTTGAAGCTCAAGAAAGGAGAATGAAAGCTTGTGGTTTCAAGTCCTCAAGTTAGGTCAAGGACAAGGAGATCAAATTTTCCACAATCTCCACCGCAAATTTCACCTCAAATTGTAACTGAAGCTTCAACAATCATGGCACATGAGGGAGATCTTGAAAATATGTAGAGGATGAAAAGGATTTCAGAAAAAAATTCTTTGACATGACACAAATGATGAAAAGGTTGCAAGGTGAGAGTTCTAATTCTCCAAAGGGAGATAAGTCTTCAAAAGGAGATGGAGGAGATGGAGACAAGACTCCAAAAGGTAATGGAGGGAATGGTGACAAACCACCTTTGAAACGACCATTATCTTCACCTCCATCCTCGCCACCATCTTCACCATCATAATCTTCCACAACAAGCCCTTCTCAAACACCTCCACATTGTCCAAAGGGACATGGTAAAACTCCATTGTTGAAACTTGACATAAAATTTGAATTTCCTATGTAGAATGGAGAGGTAAATGCTAAGAGATTAGATAATTGGGTTCATCAGCTTGACGTGTATTACAAGATATAAAGGATCAAGGATGATGACACCAAGATTCAACTCGTTTCACTAAGGTTGGAAGGTGCAACACTTATTTGGTGGGAAGCCGAAACTCAAAAGGACATGAAGAAACATGGTAAGGTCTTAACCTCTTGGAATGATTTTGTTGCTGCATTGAGAAGACAATTCTATCCATTAGCATACATGCAAAAAGATATCATGGATTGGAAAAACTTTAGGCAATTAAAGGGTTAAAGTGTGCAAAACTATACTCAAGAGTTTATAAGAAGAACAGCAATATTGGGTGTAGATTTTTCATCTCAAGATACTTTGTTGAAATACATTGGAGGTTTGCATAGCTATTTGAGACATACCATTCTCATTTTTAATCCCACAAGTTTATATGGGGTTTGTGTACAGGCAACAAATCTAGAAGAAATAGGGAAAATATTCCACAAGAGGGCAAGAAAAAGCCATTTAAAGGTGGAGACAAAGGAAAGGGTAAGTTAAAAGGAAAAGGGAAGAAGAATTCTTCCATCAAGAAAGAGGGAGAAAAAATAACATGCAATCATTTTTCAAAGGATGGTCATGATGAAGAACATTGGTGGAAACTTCATCCTGAGATGAGACCCAAAAATTTTAACAACAAAGGGAAGAAAAATACCGTTGCAACTACACAACATGATTTAGGATCCGATTCAGGAGATGAAACAAATATCACAACTATGGGATTGAAAGGCAAGGAATCCATTTCTAGCACTAGTTCTTCAAATAGTCACAATGAAACTCAAAATGAAAGAGAGAGGAAATAAATTTTCCATATTAGGGTCATCTCAAAACATAACAAGATTGAAACTCTATTTGATAGTGGCTCATAGGAAAATATCTTTTCGGAAAAAAATGTCAAAAAGTTGAATTTGGAAACCCACATCATAAACCATATCCTTTAGGTTAGGTGTTTGATAGTGAAAAGTTTCAAGTAACTAGAAAATGAAAACTAAAATTCTCCATTACTGCAAAATTCATTGATGAGATAGATCTTGATGTAGTGCCATTAGAAATATGTGGTATTGTTTTGGGAAGCTCGTATCTTTATGACAGGAAAGCTATCTTTTATTGCCATGAACACAAATATCACTTGTTCAAAGATGGTATTGAGTACAGTGTTAGAGCACATCACAATAAACTAAATCTTTCACTTGCGAATGCAGGACAAATGAAGAGACTTGTTAACTCTAGAAATAATTTTGTGCTTCTAATGATCAAACCCAAGATTCTTTCTAATAATTAAGCTTTTCAAGTTTGTGATTCAAAGTTGAAATATTATTTGGCTAAGGTTGTTAACTAATATGATGAGATGTTTCGGGATCCTAAGGGATTGCCTCCCAAAAGAGGAATCCAACATGATATCCAATTGTAGCAAGATTGTTCTCTTCCTAACATTGGAATGTACAAGATGTCAATGATGAAAAATGAAGATTAAAAAAAAATCCAAGAGTTTCTTGACAAGGGGATCATCCAACCAAGTAATTCGCCATGCAGTTCACCTATTGTTTTGGTGCCAAGGAAAAATGGAACATGGCGCATGTGCGTGGACTTCTGTGCATTGAAAAAGATTACGGTAAAGAACCGTTACCCACTTCCTAGAATTGATGATTTACTTGATCAATTGAAAGATGTTGTGTATTTCACTATGTTGGACTTGAGGAGTGGCTAGAAAGAGACATATGTAACACAACATTCAAAACAAAGCAAGGTTTGTTTGAATGGTTGGCTATGCCCTTTGGCCTTTGTAATGCTCCTGCTAATTTCATGTGTGTGATGAATGATGTATTAAGGCCTCTTCTAGATGACATATTAATTTTTAGCAAGTCCTGTGAAGAACATGTCATGCATATCAAGAAAGTATTAGATGCATTGAAGAAAGAACAATTGTTTTTAAATATGTCGAAATGTGAATTTGGAAAAACTTTTTTAGTCTACTTGGGTCATATTGTTGGAGGAGGAGAGTTGAAAATATATCCCTCCAAGTTTGATGTCATTTTGAATTGGCCAAGGCCTAGAATAGTGACAAAGGTTAGAAGTTTTTTGGGAGAAACCCAATATTCGAGGAAGTTTATTGCTAACTTTTCTTCTATCATAGCTCCATTGCATGCATTGACAAGTGTGAAACAAGTTTTTCAGTTGGGAGGTATACAGAAAAAATCATTTGATTCATTAAAGGAGAATATCAGTTCAGATCCTGTACTTTCACTTCCTGACTTGAGACATTCATTTGAGATACAGACTGATGCAAGCGATTATGTCATGGACACAGTCCTAATGCAACATGGTAAGCCCATATGTTTTCATTCATAAAATTTTAATGGTACAATGATTAACTATCCTACATATGGCAAGGATTTGTATGAATTGGTGCAAAGTATGAAAAAGCGGAAACACTACTTGATGGGTAAGGAAACAATCATTCACATGGATCATCAGCCATTGCAATAATTGCAATCACAAACAAATTTGCAGCAATCAAGGCACTTTTGATGGATGAGATTTATCCAACAATTCAACTTGGTGATAAGGTATAAGAAAGGTATCTATAGCAAGGTTGTTGATATTCTTTCTAGACCAACTGTTAGTGCATCCATTCTTCTTAAGCATAATTTTGTCATACATAAGATCTATGTTGAACAATATGCTTTAGATAGTGATTTCTAAGATGTATATGTGACTTTGTGTCAAGGTAACCAAGTAGAGGAATTGGATTATCATGTGCATGATAACTTGTTGTACCATCTTGGCAAGCTTTGTATTCCGTAGGGGGAGAGAGTCAACATCATAAGGGAAGTGAAAAATTATCTTATTGTTGGTCATTTCAGTGTAAGTAAGACAATGGCACAATTACGGAGGTATTTTTATTAGCCTCGTATGCTTGAAAGTGTGTCACGATTTGTAAGACGATGTTCATTATGTGTTGCCAGTAAGCCTAGCAATAGAAAGTTGGGATTGTATACACCACTTCATGTACCTTCTCGTCCATGAGAGACTGTTTCTATGGATTTTGTAGGAGGTCTACCTATGTTTAGGAGAGGTCATGATTAACTTTATGTAGTTTTGGATAGGTTCAAAAAAATGTGTATTTTGATGCCTTGTAAAAAGCAGGTTACAACTGAACAAATTGCTCAGTTATTCTTTCAAAATGTATGGGTGCATTTTGGGTTCCCCACATCCATTGTTAGTGATCAAGATTCTTGATTTTTCAGGAACTTTTGGTCAAGATTGTGGGGACTCATGGACAACAAATTTAAAAAGAGTACAACATTTCATCCGCAAACAGATGGCCAAACAGAGGTGGTGAATAGAACGATGATGCATCTTCTTCGTGGGTATTGTAGCAAGCACCCTAAGTTGTGGGATGAACATCTACACTATATTCAACATGCTTACACCAGGGCTAAGTATTCTTCAACTCAAACATCTCCATTTGAGGCATGCTTGGGATACTTGCCCAAACCTCCTTTAGATTTTATCTTTGGGAAAGATTTTTGTATTGATGGTTATAGTGACATGGACAAACCTAAACAATTCATTGAAAAAGTTAAATTGGTACATCACAAAATTCAAGAATAGTTGGAGAAGAGTCAATTCAAGTGCAAGACAATACATAATAAGCATCGTGTAGATCACAGTTTCCAAGTCGATGATGAAGTTTGGCTTCACATTAGCAAAGAAAGACTCCAAGGAGAAGGTAAAAAGACAAAACCAATTCGATATGGTCCATTCAAAATTCTGGAAAAGATTGGTAATAATGCCTTTAGGTTGGATTTGCCTTCATATATGCAAATTTATGCAGTTTTAATTGTTGAGAATTTAAGGTTGTACGAACCTCCTTTGATTGAAGATCAAGGAGAGAATTTTCAGATTCCTTCAATTGAAGATTTCTCTCCTGAATATATTGAAGACTTGCAGGAAGAAACTATCCATGATAAAAAAACAAGAACTTCAAAATGAGGGAACGTAGGGTACCTTCGTGTGGGGCTCAAGGGAAAAAATCCAAGGAAAGCCAAATGGATTGATATTGGAAGGGTGAGGGAACGGTACCCTCATTTGTTTGTTAACGCGAAGTGATATTTTAGGTTCCAAAAGCTTCCAGTGGGGAGGAGTGATCCAGTGGATCAAGAAAATGCTCAAATTTCAAATTTCTCATAATAGCTTGAAACCAATGCCATTGCATATATTTTGTTGTCCTGAATTCACCACAACTCGTTTCACTCAAATTTGAGTTCAGATGCTCTCGATATCACGTCTGTCCGTTTTGGGAAACAACCAAAAAATTTGGAATTGGTTTGCAGGGCTACACAGTCAGCAATCCATACTACTAACTAGACCCTGACTAGAAAGAATGACTATGCCTCATCAACCAATAGTTTTTTGACACTTGGAAGATTTCCATTGGGTTGAAATTGGTTGGCTTTCATTGGTTTTTAGGTTGGTGAGTTGAACCAACTAGAGAGGACCATTTGGGCCAACTAGATGTTTCCACGTGGCCTCATGGTGGCCATTAAAATTTTGGTCAACAGACAAAGTGGACCCCAGGGACTCGAGCGTGAGACCTCCAACATCTACCAAATGCCTTTGACCAACTCGCCTACACTTGCGACTTAACCTATATAGAAGTCAAGTCATATTTATGGTTTAAGAAATTTGGCATTGGAGGATGGGACCAGGGTTAACCCTTGACTCCTTTCCATGAACCAAGATGAAGGCATAACCCCGACCCAAATGTATATGGTAATGAAAATCATAATAAAAGTTCGGATGATGTATGAAACCAATGGAGCAAACTATTATACACCACCATAAACCTTAGGACAATCCATAAGACAATGTTCGCATCGGGTTATGTAATGGTTGGGTTAGCGGTTTAAACCATCAGAGTAGGTGATCACACGACAAATATTCCAATTTATGTCACAGTTTTAGTTTGGCGCAGTCAGGGTTTGTTAACCGCTTTGGAGCGGGTTGTTAACTGTTAGGGTATTCACATACGACGAGTCTAAAAAATGTTACAACAATGACCAGGTTAGCTCTAACCACATACAAACCAGATTTCCAACTGCATTTAGAAACTTGGGTTAGCACTTGGCGGGAATCGGTACCCGACTCTGAGATCAACGATGCCCGTAATGCCACTTGGCGAGAATTTAATCGGACAATGGGATGACCAGCACGATTAAGGAGGTGACAATCTGCACCCGACGAGGTGGGAATCATGCCAACGTGTGGAAAAATTTTCGCCCCATGTGGCTGAAAACGTCCGAAATTGTCGGACGGTTTGCAAGCAGGTGTGAATTATAGGACATATAGTGCAAAAACTTCATGGGAGCATAGCTCATTCAATTTTTAGCATTTTTTGGAGCAAAAAGAGCCTAGCTAGTGGTTTTTGACTGTTCCGAAGCCATTGGAGACATTATTGAAGTCGTTTTACCATTGTAACTTGATGTAAACACCATTTTATGAGAATAATGAAAGAGGCCCAACCATTGGAAGCTGGACCAAGAGATGTAGCCCAGGAGGGGTGAACTCCTTCATCACTTGTTGTTTTGAGTTTACTGTTATGGTGATGTTCTCTCCCATTTTCTGCAAAAACTAAAGTTTTAATACATGTTTATGTTTTTATGAATTTGACATAAGAAGCTACAAAAACCTAATTTATTCACTTGCAAAACTTGACATAATCCTCAAGCTTTCATATACAGATCATGTGGATGCGCCGAGTCATCAACAAACCATAGGAACTGAATTTTAAGTTGAATTTCGACACTTAGTCATCATCCAACTTTATTATATGTGGCAACATTGTATAAATTTGTTAGTTTTTGAAAACATTATAAATTGACTCGCTGGACAAGTGGGACATATATACTGATGATATAGAATTCTGAATAGTTTTGTATGCACAGTTAATTTCAGTTTAATATAAGACATTGATCTCTTTGCTACCATTGCATATTGATGAATAATTCATGACAATTATAGTACAATTATTTGTGTTTCCTTAATCTCATATGATCACCTAGAGAGCCCCCTTGTGGCATACAAGACTATGATATCATAATATTTGAATTATTACTTTGTTTTTACTTTGCCTTTACTATGTTCTTCTTTTACTCTATTGTGATATATTAGTCTGAGGTTTTAATTATTGATTTGTTTTGTTTCAATTATGAGTCAAGCGCTTAAGAAATATAATAAAACCTAAAAGGATTTACTTTGATATCATTCACATTTGTGCAATTAAAAATAGGTCTTTCAACTGCGTTGCATTCTTTTCACTTCACATTCCAAAATAGGATTCATAAGGCATTCTTAGATTAAATTCATTAATTCCTAAATAGATAGAGTTCACATGTTTTTCATAATTTATATTTTCAAAATATGTTTGCATAGAATAGCCTTTACATTGTTCATAGATTACATTTTGATATATGCTTTAGTAGATCAATTTTGAATGTTTTTCATAGGATAGAATTTCTTGCTTTTAGTAAGTAGAATTTCAATGTTTTTTGTTAAATACGATTTCCATGCTTTCTTAGGAATAAGTGCCTTTGCTTTTATAGTTCAATTATCAATGCTTTCTTAGAATATATTCTTTGTTTTCCTAGTATAGATCTCTTTTCTTTCATAGAATAGAATTTCTTGCTTTCATTAGAATAGAATTCCATGCTTTCACTAGATAATATTTCAATGCTTTTCTAGAAGAAGTTTCCTAATTTCATAGCTCATATTTATATGTTTTCCTATGGTAGAATTTCATTCTTTCATAGATTAAAATTTATGTGATTTCAACTGCATTCCTAAAATTAGATTCTATGGATTTTCTAGATTAGGATTTCCATTGTTTTCCATAGATTAATATTTCATTTCATGTTATTTTATATGTTTTTATATAATAGATTGTATTTTCTTTCATAGATAAATAATTCATTTTATGTAATTCATAAATTATATTTTTTGTTTCTTGTTATTATAATTGAAAGATAAACTCCTAGCAAATATTGTGTTGTGTACTTCGCAAGCTTACTTACTCGGATTGATCATTTAATGTAATGTAATTTAAAACACAATTAAATTACCCTAAAATTACCCATGGTTTTCAGAGGAAATTATTATTAAAAGGGAGAAGGAGGTTGAAGGAGAACATGAGAAGAATTATTGGGAACTTGATAAGGAGCTCTAGGATTTGTCGAGTAAAGGGGAAACCCTAATATTTACTAGTTTGGGTATTGGGAGACATACCCTAGCTGAAGATTGTTGGCTTCAATGTTGGAAGACACAACCTAACTAGTTATTTCATTCTTACATATTGATTCCACATAGGAAAATTGGTGACATATTGAGCACGTGGAAACCAACATTGAGAAGTTCAATATCAAGGGTTAAACTTTATCAATAACAAGACATTCCTGAAGGCCAAGATTATACCCTTAGGGAAGATCATTTTGCTAGCATTTGAGGGTTGAATTGAGGTGTGTCGGGGATTTGGTTTCAACTTAAAAATATTTAGCCCAGGAGGATTGCATTACTACCAGTTAGGAGGTTGAATTCATTGTAAGAGTAAGGGGTTGAGTTCGTTATCTTTGCATTGGGCAATTTCACTGTTAATGAGGGGTAAATATCTCATGTTGATGGTGTGAGTTTCCTTCTCCAAGGAAAATCGAATGAGTGAGGGAAAAAAGAAACGAAATGCATGAATGAAGGAAGTCGAGATTGTTTGGTGTGAAATAATAATTCTAGAGGTTGAGCCACTAAGCCGCTAAGGGCATGACCACTATACATGCCAAGCTCTCCATTTGTGAGGAGGTCAAGTTAATTTGGAGTCTGAGTTGTTTAATTTATTGGGCTAAATTCCTGAGGTCGTTGGTGGATGAATCAAGAAGCTAAATGGGATGAATTCATGGCCGCATAACTTGGTTGAATTTCTAATGAAAGGGCATACTAGTTCAACACATTTGACAAGCAACCTTCTCAAACAAACTGTCAAATTCATCTAAAAAAATTATGTAAAATTCCTAAAAATTGTATTACAATTTTTATTCCTAAAGTTTACAAATGTTATTCCGCTATTGCTATTGCAATTACAATTATTTATTTATAACAAATTTATATGATTTTATTAAATTTTGCTACAAAATTCTCCGATCTTAATTTTCCTGAACTAAACCCCTTAACATTCTTACCAATTAAATTGAGTTAAATTAAAGGTCATTACAAAACAATATTGCTTTCAATATAATATGGCACTTACACGTGTTACTAATATCCATGCACATATTTAAGCTACACAAATAAAATTTATCATACATGAGTTTCTCATAAAATTTATGATACATGAGATTCTATAATCTTTAATCATTATTGATTATCATAACCTACAATATCTAGTTAAAATTTACTATATAATATTACAATGATTCTTTTTCGTTACACTTAAATAGTTAATAATAACAATTAACAATGCTTACTATAATGGTCTTACAAATTAATAAGATTAGAACTTAAAAAGGGTGAGACTATAATATAGCAACTTAAGGGAATTAATTAAATTAACTTTAATTAAGTTGGTTAATAGATAAAAGTTGTATTAATAACGTAGGATGGATTTTACTATGATGCAATTCATCTTGTATGTTCGATATATATACATTTTAGGTAACAATGATTATATCTTATTTTTATATTAATTATTATATATTTATTGATAAGTAAATAATACGTTTTAAGATTTTATATTATTATTATTATTATTATTAAAAATTATTTAAATTATAAATTTGATATAATAATTTAAATAAATATATAGATTATGTCTTATGGAATTGGATAATGTAAAAAGTATATAAAAAAATGGTGGAATGAAATGAATGAACTTGAGTATTACATCAAGGAAGATTAGGATTAGACAGAGTATTGGACATATATAGCTTTGTTGTTATAGACTAGGTTGGAAATCTGGATCACATAAGATCTACAAGTAGATATGTGTTTAACATATTTGAAGGAGAAATTAGTTGGATGAGCAAAAAATAGTCTATAGTGGCACTCTGAACTGCAAAAATTGAATACATGGTAGCCACTCATGCAAGCAAGGAAGAAATATGGTTAAAAAGATTGTTTTCATGTATTGGGTTCGTACATCAAGTTTTAAGGATATATTGTGGCAATCAATGTGTATTCTTCCTCGTAAAAAACCCAACTTATCATTCAAATACAATGCATATTTATATTCAATATCACTTTGTGAGGGACATGGTTGAAGATAAGAAGGTGGAGTTGATGAAGGTGGACACCTTGAAGAATGTTGCAAATTCATCAACAAAGTTCGTAAGCACTGGAAAGTTTTCTTAGTGCAAAGAAACAATGGGCATTGTTTCCCTTTATCACTGATTAAAAAAAATCATGGCCCTCGATATGCAAAGAAAACAACAAGTGAGAGAATGTTGGCTATACCTTATATTCTTTATAACATGACTAGCCCCATTCATGATTTGTTCCATCGAGCATAGTGATGTAGTCATGGGAGTGTTTTAGGGGGGGTGGAGACTTGTCTGATAAGGGGTACAGAGGCCTGAAGGGGCTTGTCAAGCGAAAATAAATGCTAGGGTTTATCGAGTGATTTTTCTTAATATGGTTCTCATATTTTGGTTGTCTTATGGCACATGATTTTGTGTTCCATGGTAATGCAATTCTTGTTAAGGAACTCTGGTTAGTGGAATGTGGGTTTATAGTGTATTGTAACGTTGTAAACACAAAATATACTCAAAAAATATTTCTATTTTTCTTGGTTTGAGTTTATAGGGTAAAATACATGTGGTAAATGTGTGTGTTCTATTGCATCTTTTATTTTTTTATTAGGGATTCGTTTGCAACAATTAATTGTATATGGATAAAACCTACATTTGGGATATTATATTGCTTTCTTTTCTTGGTAGATAGATAAAAATTCCCTGAACCCTTTGACTTTCCATTAGGGTTAGACGAAGACTTAGAGCAAGAAGGGTTTCATGAAATTTTACTAGTAGTGCTATAACTAGTACTCATAGACTTATATCTAATTCAACAAACTTAATTAGTTTATATGTTGTTTCTGAAGAATCTATATCAAAGATAACTAATTATGTTCAAATGTTAGGAAATAAAGTAGAACTAAATTTTCTTTTGGGTACCTCTTATGGATCTGAAATCTATGGTTTGATCTAATTTCACTTAATAACACAATATATAATTTGATGAATTGGATTGAAAGTTTCTTGAGTCAAAGCCATAGTACTAATAGGATTTCCCAATACCCACGAGGGTAAAACCTTCAACAAATGCAAAATTAATCCATCATGTGGTCTATATTTCTTCAATCACTAGTAACTCTAGTTATTTTCCACCGATCTAGGGAAATTTCTTTCATTTAGACTTGGGTAATTGGGATATTAGCTTTATTAGTGATTATACATTGAGTCTTGAAATATGCCTTTAGACTATGCAACCAAAATTCTAATGTATCACCATTGAAATGTGATCAAAGATAGGGATATCGACATTTTGATCTATCTAGAAGAATCAATGATGCAAGGTTTGGTATTGGTTTAATATGGGGACACATTTGTTGGAGAATCTCTTGGAAGGATTACTACAACATTTCATGTATCATCTTGGTTTGGTTTTCAACTAAACCTAAAAGGTCCTTTTCAAGGGAACTATTATTGGTCAAGTCACTTATTAATTCAATATCTTGTGGACTTATGGGAGGGATTCCATATCATATCAATGATTAAAAGGTGAAAATAAAGTTCTAAATCAAATTGGTGCTAGTATTTGGACCATATTTAACAAATCACACATTTCATAATTCTAGATAAGAAACTGAAATTATGATTTTTTTTCCCTTTATAAGGGATTTTTACACTAAAAAGTTGTTAAACCATGTTAAAAGCTCCTTCATGTCATAAAACTTGCTTCCGAATTTCCATTGCACTTTGCAATTCATTAATTTGAACTAGGAAAACATGGACTCCACAAGTTTGGGTTGCCAAGCAAGACAAAGTGTCGACTACTCCAAATATATAAAGCTTATGAAATAATATAAATATAATCAAGGATAAGAAGTATAAACCCTCAATCAAAATAGATCTAAAGTCTTGATTGTGCAAATCAAAATTATATTAAATTGAATAAGCGTAAAAAATGAAAACCTAAGTAATAATCATTTAATTTTGATACCAGTTTATATATACACAACAACCATATAAATTTAAAAATACACAAATATTAAAAAACAATTATTAGAATATATATTATAATATAGAATGCTCATTTATAAAGAAAAATGAAATTGACCATATTATAATAAAATAAACACAACAACTATATAAATTTAAAAATACACAAATATTAAAAAACAATTATTAAAATATATATTATAATATAAAATGCTCATTTATGAAGAAAAATGAAGTTGACCATGTTATAATAAAATGAAATAAAGAAACTTTTAAAGCAAGGAAGTTTCTAAATTTATGCAAAGAAACTCTCTATTAAAAAAAACTTGTAACTTGTTATATATATATATATATATATATATATATATATATAAAAGAGACAAACAACATGCTATAAAATATCATAAACCATGTGATTCATTATAGTGCTTGAGTATTAAAAATGACATTCGGGGAGGGCAATAGAGTTATTGAAGCTTTGCAAACATAAATGCACAAACACCGCTACTTGTAACGAAATAAAATATGTATATAAAAATAATCTTATAAAAATAATAATATTGATATTATATAATGTTATGTTTGTTATTTTTTAATAGAAGTATATTAAAATATAAAATATAAATTATGGAAAATGTTAGGTTTATATTAATTTTATTTTATAAATTGTATGTTGATTTTATATTTTTCATTAAAATAATTTACAAATTTTATATTTTATAGAATTTTTTTTTAGTAATAATCACATTTAAATGAACATTGTGGAGGCGTTTTGAATTTTATATTGTTTATAATTTTTTTTTTTTATATCGTGTCTATTTTTACATTTATTTGTATACTTTTTTTCTAGTTATTAAATTCTTCAATTTTCATATATGTCTTAGTTCTCTTGTTATTTTGTTTTAAGCACTCAATGACTCCAATGTCACATAATTATTTTCAATAACTTCTATTACTCAAACACAACAATTTATTTGCTTTTTTTTACTCAACTTCTTGCTTTTTTTGTTTGCTTTCTTTGTTCTTTTATATACGTCTATATGCACCACTGTCCATCCTCCATATTGCACACTATACATCTACATGCACCATAGTGCACACTATACATCTACATGCACTGCTATCATTTGTTTTCCTCGTGTGCCACCATTCATCTTGTACTTTCATATCTATTTGGTACAATTCCTCTCTCAATCATCATATGTATTACATCAAATAGACAAACATCTAAGGCTCTTGCAACAATGCTTGACATTTTATTACAATGCCCAAATAAATGTAGAGATGTTGCATTTCTCTTTGTTCCTAAGCGGGGTGATGGCAATGCTTACCTTTAGGGCACTAGGATTAGTGAGCCCAAGCAGATAGGGTTTCGAGGTGGCTTAATAAGTCAAAAGACCATCGACAATGCATGTTTATCAAAATAAAATTCATGTTTCATTAGTCCAAAGTTCATAACTCAAATGGTTGAGTGGATTGTTAGTTCTCTTTTTCATTTCGGTTTAATTCCCAAAAAAACCATATTCACTTGTAGTGATAAAGCTAGAATGATAAAAAATCTCTTCAATGTATATTAAAACATCTAACATCTAGATACTTATTATATAATAAATTATTAGTATATTTAACTTGCATACTATTACATATACCCTTAAATTATAATAATAATCCTATCAAATCATTAGTTATTAATATATCTAAATTGCATAATATTAAATCTAATAATAACCCTCCACGCTTACTAAATTATTGTTAAATTGTATGATGACGGCCTATAAATTCTATCCAAAAGTTAACCTAAATCACTATGATTCTGGAAAATTCTTGGAATCCTCCACACATAATAAAGAGAATGAATAGTTTTTGAAAAGTTAACCTAAATCACTATGATTCTGGAAAATTCTTGGAATCCTCAACACATAATAAAGAGAATGAATAGTTTTTAATCAAATGTTGTGATTGACTCTGATTGAGAGCGAGAGATGCGAATTACAGTTCACGATAAATAATATTCCTTCTCACAGAACTCGCGAGTGATATCTTTTTCGTTCAAGCAATTTTGCAACGCTTTCCACAAACTAAAAGTCAAGTGGATGTTTATGGAATCGGCTCGACTCTGGAGGAATGTTGAATGGTTGTTGGCCACCTGCCACGTTTTCCTCCCTACTACTGCCTTCCATCACATTCAGACAAAATCCCAAACAGAAGAGGAGAAGACCTCATTTCACCATGCATGAATTCCAATCTACCTCCAAATTCTAGAAATAAGAAGAGCAGAACTAGGAGCATACGCTGGTGGGTGCGAATCCCGGCAGGATCCCACCACCATCATCACCACCTCGTTTCACCATGCATGAATTCCAATCAATCTCCAAATTCCAGAAAGAAGAAGAGCAGAACTAGGAGCATATGCTGGCGGGTGCGAATACCCACAGGATTCCACCACCATCATCATCAGCCCAGGTATGTAAGATATTTTGCCTCTTTGATTCATTCTTTGATCAAATAAGAAACGAAACCCAAGAAATTCGACTGAACTCTGGATAAATCTGGAACTCAATTATTCATTCAGCCATGAGCGAGGCATCAGTATCATTAGCAGATGATGTCTTAACAGTGGTTAAAGCCCTGAAGGAAGCCTCCCTTAACCTTCCCAAGAATGCCAGCAATGTGGAAATGCTCGTTCAAGGCCTCAAGCATCTTCAGAGCGAGGAATTTGATCAGAGCAGCGGGAAATTGAAGGACCCAAAGCTTAGACGGAAGCTCACAAGCTTATGGAATCTTGTATCTCACCTAGAGCCGCAGGTTGAGCGGGCTCGTAAGCTCACCAGTCGGAGGGGCTGGAAATATTATTTATCTCGTGCCAAGGGTAAGGTTTTGGGGAATGATATTACTAATGTTGCCAGTAATATGCAATCGGAGCTTCAGTTATGGTTGGATCGGCAGAACATAGAACACCTGGTGCAGGTTTTGGAGAGTGAGCAAGTTGGGGAGGAAGAAAAGATTGGAGCCCTTCGTGAATTTGAAGCTAGGGTTAAGGATGGATATAACTCTGAGTTGCAGGATATGATCTTATCAACTAGGGTTTTTGATTACCTGAGCTCGTTGCTGAAGGCCGGAACAGGGGTTGGTGTGAGAGTTCAGAAGGAGGCTGCCTTTGCTTTGTCTGCTCTGGTGAATTTCAATAAGGATGTTTTTGCTAGTCAGATTCTTATGTTGGGTGTTGTGGAGAGCTTGCTGGCTATGGTTACAGATGGTTCTAATGATCTCTCTGTTGTGGCGGTGACTGTTCTTGGGAGCCTGGTTGCGGCTGGCAAAGGTGCGGTGGTGGACGAGATTCATGCCAAGCATGGAGTTAAAAAAATTGTGATGTTGTTGGAGGACGAGTACGAGGAGATGAGGGTGGCTGCAATGGAGTGTGTATTTGAGATGGCTTACCATGGGCGCAAAGCGGTGGTTGAAGTCATGTTGGAGATGGATGTGGTGAAAATGCTTGCAGAGCTCCAGCAGTCAGAAGCTGGGGGTGACCTGATTGATCTGCCCACGAGTATTACTCATTCGATTGATTCGTCTCGAAAAGATTCAAGCTCGTGCAAATCCACACATGTTTTTCCAAGTGATACTGCTAGAGATGGTGCTGCTAATTTACCAGATAATTCTGATATTGATTTACATCAAAAGGATTCCAGTGAAAGTTTGGACAAAGCAATGGAGTTTCAGATGTTGGAAGATTATGTTGGTTATAAAATAAATCAAGCAAGTTCACCTCCAAATTCCAGAAAATGCTCACCAAAGTCTACAGATTCTTCTCAAGGGTTTCTGGAAGCGTCAAAGGCTAGAGATGAGAGTGATAGTGCTGTTGAAGAATATTGGCAGAAGCATCCCTTTGCTAGTGCCGTGTCTAGGTTTGCGATACAATTGGAGATTGGGCAGGGTTTGAGACAGAGGGAAAAGCGCCAATTGAAGCAGGAGATTATCAGACGAGTTAGAGAAGCAATCCCTTCAGATGCAGAGGCTGCTACAGTTTTGGCTGAGATCTTATGGGGTCCATAAATACCATTAGCCTTTGCAGATAAGGCCTACTAGTTTGTTCCTTTCTTTTGATTTTAAATTTCTGGGCTTTAATCTTGTATTCTTCTACCATGCCCCATCTTCATTTGTTTATTCTTTCTTTATAGGTCTATTCTGATTTTCCTGGTTATAGCCCACTGTAAGTCACAATCTATGCTATTTCTTATTTATTCTTTGCTCCTGCTACTTATTGATAAGCAGAGGTGCCTATGTAAGGATTAGTTCATTCATTCTGTTTAGGTGTTGTCATGAAGGCCTCTCTGCACAGGGATTTCTGTAGTACAAGCATCGAGGTATGTATTTATTTAAGTTCCTGTATTTAGGAACTTTGGAAGTTATTGACTTAAACGCTTGTTGCACCGCTTATGAAGAGGAGTTTATTTTGCATGCATTTGCACAATCCAAAATATAAGCCTGTTGTAATCATATTTACATATTCAACGTGTATGAATGCAATATATGCATTGGCTATATTCTAAAATTAAGGAGAGTTGGAAGCGTTTAACACACCTTTGCATTGATTGAGCTTAGAGAAATCCTAATGCTTTGTCAGTGAAATTCAAAGACTACAGATGTTCCTTAAGCTTGGATGCACTTTACCACTGATCATAGTCTGCAGAATACCAGAGGAAAAGAGTTGGATCCAGGACAACAGATTATGATGGTGGCAATGCTGGATTTGGCTGCGAACCTCAATCAAGAACGGTGGGATAATGGAATATGAAAGCTGCAGTTGATCTCTTATATTGATTTCCTGTGGTTTTAATATGCTGTTTTGAAAATTGCATATCTTAGCATGAAGGAAAGGGATGCCATTAATCCTCTGTGATCGTTGTTGCCTTTGTGATACTTTCTTAGTTTCAAGCTTGCTAAAAATTTAAGTGGCATATTCATTGTTGAGGATTTCTTTCCATGTTAATATGAATATCACTTTGCACAAATCCATTTATTTTTAGTGTTTACTCTTGTGATTGTCATGGACTTTGTACTAGAACCTAATGAGTTATTTGGAGAAACTTCTTCAACAAGTTAAACACAAGTCATAAATATTAATCCGACTTCTGTTACTGAAACTGAGTGTGGCTTTGAAGCAGCTTTCCTATATACAGGGTCACGTTTTATGATGTTGTAAATAAAGACAGTGAGGCCTTGGCTCGAAGGTGCCATAGTGTTCAAGTCCCATCTGTGCTTCACACAGTGATCTATATGGATGATGTATGTATTTACTATTTTACCTCTTCTGTAAAAGATGTGAGTTTGCAATTGAAAAAAAAAAATACTTTACCGTCTAGAGGTTATGGTTCAGGGATTGTAGGAGTTTCTCTTTTGTTGGAAGAGGAAGAGACATGATGGATGGAGAGCCAGTGATTCTGTACCATTAATGATTCTTTAACAGCAGAGAGTCTGTGTAATAGCAGCAGACAATTCTATCCTTTGAGACTGAAGAAACAATAGAAGAATGCTCTCTGTTTTTGAGTGCCTACTGTGTAATTTAGTTGGCAACACTGTATACTTTATTTTGCTGTGGAGTATTTCCCCCAAAGGTGTTTTCTCCATGTAAATCATTGTGTCGTTGTATGCTTATCTGTCCTCTGTTTTCTTTTCCCTCTCATTCTGCAGATTTCTTTCATTGCAATTCGAGATTGGAGGGAGGAAATTACACAGACAGTGAGTTATGTGCAGACATGAGTGATAAAGCACCAATCATGAAATCGTGAGTTCTAAACAGAGAATGCCGGATTTCCCTCACTGAAATTCAGATTGCAGACACCCTGAATATCTCTGTAGTGTTTGAACTTCTGATTGGCCTGGTAAACTCCAAGTGCCCAAATATTCAAGCAGCCACTTCAATGTGTATTGCAAAAAGGTTGCAGCAGGCACTACTAGTATGTTTTGTAGGCTCTGTACAGCTGAAAGGGGAATATCATGTGACTGGCTCGTAGGTCTTTCATGGCTGAGTAACTCGTTGCTAGATGGCAAACAAGATGCATGTGCTTCGACAATCCTCAGTCCTACTACTCTTTCATCACAGGGAGTCAACAAGAAATCAAAATATATTATTTGGTCATCAAGGGTGGACTAAGCTTCTAAAATGTCGAAGTGAGCACATCAAAGCCACTGGATCAATTGCATAGGAAAAAAGAGAATCTCCTCTGTATAGGACTGTTTTGTGGCTCTCAATTCCAGACCCTAGTGGGCTAGAGGAATTGCGAAAATTTTAATTAACACTGAAAAGAAATCTATTGGCCAAAACATTTTTCTAAAACTATCCAGATACTTTTTTCCTTCTTACAAGAAGCAGCATGAGATAAATAGGAAAGAAAACAGTGAACTTGAATCACCTATAATTTTGGAGGACATTCTTAGCTGAAAGCTTGCGACATTTTGAAGCACCTCCATCAATCGCTGTGATGTGAGCCCCTAAATCCGTAAATGGAAACTCTCAAGTTTCCCAAATACTTTAGTATTTTAACAATTATTGAAATTGATGTGCTCTAGCAAAGAATGTCAAGCCTATTCCTGTGGTTTATTCGTTAACAAAAACAACTACAAATACACAACTTAAATTTCTCTGACACTAATAGAAAAAGAAAAGCACCTTACATTTCAACCTTCAGGTATGGAGTGTGCTAAAGAAAAGCACCTTACATTTCAACCTTCAGGTATGGAGTATGAGATTAGCACAGCCATTTTATTTTATGATTTTCTCCTGCAAAAGTAACAAAAGAAAAATGAAGAAGTGTATGTTGCAATATTCTAGTTCAACCGTCAGGATATGGAGGATGATTTCACGAGGAAAAGGCAATGGCCTTGCAATTTAAGTGGGCCATATTACATTTCTTGAACAATATTGTACCTTTTAATTAAAACTAAAACTTGGCATCATTTAAATATATATTAAAGATAAATTTTAGGTTTAATTGAACTTAGCTTATTGAATGATTTCTTTATGACATTGTTTTCTTCGCATTGGTAATCACTTCACTAAATTTTTCATATGTTTTCATAACACTATTTTGAGACAACCTTTTCCATTTTTTCTCACTCATTTGGCATTGGCAGCCACTTTGCTAAATTTTTCATATGTTTTCATAAGACTCAATTTTGTGGCATCCTTTTCCATTTTTTTGGCATTGGAAACCAATTCAATAAAGTTTAAGTTCTCATAGGGTTGATTTTGTGATGCCTATCACCATTTTATTCTTTTGATTTTCTTTGGCAAGACTTGATCTATCCATGTTTAACATAGCCGAACCCAACATTAGAATGCCTTCTACTTTTCTTATGAGATCTCTTGTACTTTTTTTTCTCACGTCTAATCTAAGGTTATCCTTTTAATACTTGAATTAGGGATGATGTGCCCCCTTTTTCTTGTCTTTTATTGAACTAGCTCCTTTTATCATGATCAGGTTAATGTGTCTAGATTTAACATTATGGGGGAACCATTAGCACCATTCAGTGTGGTTGCCTTAAGCTAGAAAACAACAAGTGGGGCTATTTACTCTACCAAAGTTGCTTGAGGCTTGCACTTGGCCCTAACTATTTATTGTTATGTGTGTTGATGCACATCCACAAGCAGGGACGATCACTAGTAGGTCTCTTGGTAGGCCTTGAACCTTGGTGAGGGGCGATATTCATTCACTGTGTTGACAATTCACCATTGGCTTGGGTTTTGACCTATTTTGGTCATTCATAGACATTAATATAATTTAAATTTTTTTTCTTTAGCTATTGTTTAGAAACATCAATTATTTTTCATCTCGATTACTCCTAGTTATTTCTTACTGCTCCCTAGTTTTTTTCAATTAATTTATCTTGGACTGACTTAATTATAATCTTTTTTTCATATATATATTGAAGTGATGAACCACTTTGTTCTATAAATCATGGTCTACACATGGATGTGTATTGAACAATTATTCTTTCTTTGTTTCTTTGGAAGGTCTCGTAAACTTTGCAGTGCCTTTATGACCCCAAAACTTAAATGGTAAGTTTGATAATATCATCTACATAATTATTGTGGATTTAGTGTTCTTCATGGGATTGAACTTAAACTAACACAAATGCTTTGTTACGCTATGTGAGTGGGACCCCCTTTAAACACCATGTCTTTATTCCCTTATGGGGAAAAGCTTGGTGCAAAATATTTTCTCAATAATAGGGTTATTTTCATAGTGCCTTGAAGGTCCGAAGGCTCAAATTTATTATAGCGCATCAAGCATAGTTTGATGTGGCATTCATAATCCCATAACTTGCAAATGAAGGCTTGCTCTTTCAACTCAAATACTTTCTATTAAAAATTAGGATCTAATCCTACTTGGCCTCCTCAAAAATTAACATTATGTTTTAGGCTTAGGGATAATTTTCTCTTATGGCATTTTTAGTCGAGAACTTCCATAATTCCTTCAAATTCCTTCATTGCATTGTGTGGTACCTCCTCCACCTAGTTAGGAAATCATAGTGATCGTGTTAATATTTTATGAAATTAAGAAGAGGAATCATGTACTAACAATCAACCAAGCGAAAAACTGAACAAAAAATTGCAAAATCTACAACAATCAACATACCAAAAAACAACACAAGATATAAAGTGGGAAACATTGAAGGGGAAATATTCCTTATTTAATTAAATGGCATGAGAACATATGTAATATTCTACTAAGGATGCTCAAAAACACTGTCAATAGTAGATCTAAAACACAACAAATGCTCTCTCATGTATATCTACACACAAACAATCATCTAGGTAACATAAAAATACTATGAGACCCTCTTTATATTGATTGTTGTAGACCAATAAATTTTGATCAAGTCCAATTGCCTTCACATAATTCTCAACTATTGCTC
The DNA here is from genome assembly GCA_034641835.2 of Pinus albicaulis. Taxonomy (NCBI): domain Eukaryota; kingdom Viridiplantae; phylum Streptophyta; class Pinopsida; order Pinales; family Pinaceae; genus Pinus; species Pinus albicaulis. The sequence continues at coordinate 468,298,993 of CM076582.1, forward strand.
CTCTTTTAATTTTGACCTTTATGTTCACTTAAATATCTTTCATTCTTAGTGTTTGATTTCTCACTTAAGTTGTCATTTCAATCTCAATTTCTTGAGTGGCCTGTAGATTTCTTAGTTTATTCATGGGGATTATTCTTAGCCACAATAAACATACACTCCCCTTTATGTTTTTTGGGATATTCCTAGCTACCTTATTCGTATCCATCGAGGGTCATCATATGGGTGTTGCAAACCAAACCACATGCTACAATAAGCATTACTCCTCTTTATGTTTTTTGGGGTATTCCTAGCTACCTTATTTGTATCCATCAAAGGGTCATCATATGCATGTTGAAAACCAAACCACGTGCCATCGAAGGCTTAAATACTCATCTTTTTCAAGTCAAGTCACATGCTCATTGAGAGGAATTTGAATGCTTGCCCTCTATAGAGTCACTAAGTCACTTCTTTGTTAAAGGTATTCATACATTTGTCCTTTTTGGACTGAGTCGCATGACTCTTAAGGATCTTAAAATACTTGTACTTTTTGGAAAAGTCACATGCTTGTTGAGATTCTTTAAACACTTATTGGTTTTTATACCAAATCAACATGCTTATCGAAGGCTCATATTATTATAGATCAAGTCAACAACCTTCTTGAAGGCTCAAATTCATGTCCTCAAAGGGCTATAAGATATCCCTCTCTCCCTCTGCACAAAACTTGCCCACATGCCTACTTGTTAGAGTTTTACTTGGTAGCTTGAATAATTTTCTCTCTGTAGCAAAGCATAACAATCAATTCTAGCATAGTTTACAATGCTTCCAAGAGGATACAACCTTGGGATTTATGTGTCATTGGGAAAGAATTGAGGTGTAGCTCTAATTTCTTTGGAAAGGGGTGTTGTAGAGAAGGAGATAAAGAGGTGCATACATGTTGGAAAAGCATGCCTCTAGCATGCTAATGTGCCAATATATGCGCACTTATGACTTAATTGCTACTCCAAATTTGAAACTAATTTTCTAGATTGGAATTTTTTGTTTTAAAAGTTTTGCATTTAGTTCTCATGTATATCTAAACTTAGATGTGGGGAAAATTGCATTAGGGGTTTGAATCTAGGAAAGAGGTCACGGATATCTATGTGGCGTGCTCATTCTCTAACGAGAGTGGACTACTATTGGCATACTTTCCATGCAAGAAAGCAACATTAGGAGAGGTGGTTAGGTTTACGGTTTGACATAGGCAAACTCCATATGTTTGGAGTCATTTAATTTCTTTCTTACTCCTCAGTGTATAGAGTATAACAAGATGTGCATCACTAGGTTGGTAAGTGATTTTATTTTTTAGCTTGTGTTGTCTTTTCCTTCTTTGCAATGATAGAATACATATATAGTTTTGAGTGGTTATGTCTATATATTTAGATTGTTTCTATTTTTAGTAATGTGTTACTATGGATTATAGTAGCTCAAATCTATTGTTTTGATTGGCATGCAAAGTTTCAATCTACCAAAGCTTTGGGGTTTAGTTTATGAGTTAAATTTGTAGACCAAGATCTAAAATTTAACACTTATGCAAAAACACATGCCCATTTTTGAGATCTTTACAAAACAAATCACATTACCTTTTTGGGTCTTTTAAAATGAGAGAGCACAATTCCAAAAAGGGTTATAATAATAAGAGAGGAATATAGAGAGAGTAGAGAGGGAAGGGATATTAATCATTTTAAGGGTTTACATTAAGCAATAAAAGGAAATTATGATTAGGTTCATATTAAAAGCGAGAAGAAATTTATCATTAAAGTGTAAGAAAAATTTAATGGACATCACAACCATGTTCCCCCTTAATGGCAACTCCTTTATTTGCATTAAGTTCCTTAATTGAGAAACCAAGGCTTTCTTAGTGCTCTAGTGAAGATATCAACCACTTGATCACATGTGCTACAATATTTTGAAACAACTTATATGCTTTCATGAAAAATGATCTAGAGCTTCAATATATTTGGTTCTGTGATGATAAATTGGATATTTTCTTAATGCAATGGAGCTTTGTCACAAAATAATATGAAGCTCATCATTTTGAGCGAAGTGTAATTCCTCAATTATCCTCCTTAGCCATATAATCTCTTGTGCAACAAAACTATGATATTCAACTTTTGCAAAGGATAATGCTAGTTTTCTTAGTGCTCTAGTGAAGATATCAACCACTTGATCACATGTGCTACAATATTTTGAAACAACTTATATGCTTTCATGAAAAATGATCTAGAGCTTCAATATATTTGGTTCTGTGATGATAAATTGGATATTTTCTTAATGCAATGGAGCTTTGTCACAAAAGAATATGAAGCTCATCATTTTGAGCGAAGTGTAATTCCTCAATTATCCTCCTTAGCCATATAATCTCTTGTGCAACAAAACTATGATATTCAACTTTTGCAAAGGATAATGCTAGTTTTGTGTCTTATTGCATTAAGAAATAATATAATATCAATCATCCAAATTTAAGGTCACAACCTAGCTAGATTGCAAATTAATGTAAATGCCCACTTGTTTGTGGGAAAATAGATGCTTTCCACATAATTATTCCAATGCTTATTCTATAAAGGTGCACATACCCTACTTGCTTCCATATTTGAACTTGTGACATTCGAGGAGGAAACTCATGTTTTTAATCATTATGCTTGCTTAGGCTATACATGTGAACTATGATGAAACACATAACTGAAGGAAGATTCAATAATATATTATATTCAACTTTCATAGAAGATATGAAACAGTAGTTTTGTCTTGTTATGTCAATAAATTAATATGTAATGATAATAACAATAATTTAATGTCATAAAGTAGTCAAAGATCAAATCATCATATGATACCCCCTTATTTGTGGGACAAGGCCCCCCATTGCAAAGCAATTTCACTACTTAATTTATGGATGTGTGCATACCCCACCCCTCCCTAAATTCAAATCTATGACTTCCAAGGACGAAACACATATTCTTAATTGTTAGGTTCACTCAAGATATACATGTGAACTATGACGAAACACAATCTTAGAAGTAGATTTCCCACCAACATAATCTATGGTCCAATTAGAGTTGGTAAACCTAAGGAGGAAGTGTCATCTTATGGGGTTACTTTGAAAGTGTTTACACATGATTTGGGTGCTACATGAGATTTGTTGTAATCTCCTATACATAGTGTATGTTCAACCATTAGATGCTTTGAGATGGATTGGTACATGAGATATGGTATGTGATGGATTTTCATGGTGGCAATAGCTTGCTCAATGACTTCTTGACCCTTTTCAAGCCCTAACTTGGTATTCTTCCCTAGGGCATTGGATTTCTCTTGATAATTTGGTGGATACTCTTTATTGTGGCCACATGGAGGGTTCTCTTACTTGGAGAATGCCCTAATGAGAGGAGAAGCATTGTGCATCCTAGGGGAGGGCATCAGGCCCTAGATAACATGGGTTTACTTGGATCCCCATTTGGATGCTTGTAGTTGGCTTGGGAATGCTTGATTTGTGAAAATGTTCTTGTAGGGGGTAGTTGGCCTAATGGAGTAGATTACTTGGGAGGATCAATGGAGTCCATGGTGTAATGTGATTGAGAGATGCGGAGTTTCCTTGTGTAGCTACATCTTCTTGGAGTCCTTAATGTGTATAACTTCACCTTGGAACATGACATGTGTGTGGATTTCTAGTAGCATTGGATGTGATCTAAGCCTCAAAATTTGTAGAGAGGCTAGGGCACATGCATCCTCCAAGACCTAGAAATCGTTTTGGGAAATTCCACCTGAAGATAGTTTTATTAAAATAATTAATTATTTTTAATGGATGTCTAAGTCTAAACTTAGGAAATTAAAATAATTAAAGGGTATTAATAAAACTGGGTATGAATCTTCTAGAAAAAGACGGATATCGAGTCAAGATGTTTTGAGCCATTGATTAGAATCTAATATTGGTTGTTGATTGATCAACGAGAATATTATAAGAAGGACTTAGATGGGCACTTGGAAGACACATCGAGTGGAGATCAAGAGATCGATTTATCAAGAGAGCAATGCATCAGTTGTCGGAGAAGTCATTGAGGAGATTTCTCGCAGTGAGGAGTAGGGATATTTTTCTGGTTGGAGGTTTCCTATCCGAGAATACATTGCAGAGAAGGCAGAGAGATCCAGAGAGGCAACGTAGATCCACGCTGGGCAGTGCAGAGCCACGTTGAGGCAGCACAGAGCCTGTGAGGAGATCCATAAATTTGTTGAGGATCAGATCAGATCCAGTGCCAGGAGCCGGGGTTGTGATACTAGAGGGCCAGGGTATCTAGCATCCAACCAACAAATCGATCAACCAGAGGGAGTGACGCAGTCACTATCAATTGTGACGCAAAACAACGCAATGATTGTGTAGAGGTAGCTTGGGGCTAGCCATTCAAAGGCTAGATCAGTGGCGGATCGCCAATGATAGTGTGAGGTATTTATCACTAATTTTCTGCTAGGCATATTCTCTGTATAGGATAGCCAACAAGGCATTCAAAGATTGTATTCAGAAACTATTGCATAATATACAAACCCCCATTTGCTACACCAATTTTCCCACTTTGGGTTTTTTCAGGGACATTTTCCAAAAACAACGGTAGCAATTGTGTGTGTGTTATTTTATTTCTTGTTTAGTACTTGTTTCCACATAATTATTTATGTTGTGAAGGCCACAGTTGTATTTATTTTGATGTTTACAGTGTAACACAATAAATAACTTGTATGAGAATTAACAAGTAGGAGAAATAACATCAGATTGTTGCAGTAGGGATTTGGGTCTTCAAATTTTTACATGTTATCAAAGTGCAGGTGAAACAAGAGATCAGAGATGGGAGAGCCCAACATTGAGTAGAAGATGGAGATTGAAGAGATGCATAGGCAATAGATCGAATCCCTAGAGGTGCTACGCGGTCCAGTTCCAGGAGGGAAAGATTCTCAAGGAAAAATCCCTCTATGAGTGAGTCGATAGAGAGGGAGATTTTCCAGATTGAGATTTGCCAACAACAGAGGGAGCAGCGCAGAGAAGTATTAAGTTAGGACACATATTTTCTGCAACAACTTGCTAGTGTAGAAAATCGTCAGAAGAAGGAAGAAAGAGTACACTGAGGGAATTCTTACCTCGGAGAATTTCTTTTCCATAAATTCTAATTTCCCACGCAGAAGCAGCAGTAACCAAGATTAATTTTCCTCACTCCAGTAGGGAGTGCATAGAACCAGCTGCGTAGAGGGTTAGAGGTAGCATTCGATATTTTTTTTTGGGTGAGATGGTAGCACACAGGCTGAGAGATCGAGATCGTTTGGAGGGTGCCTCCAACTATGTGATTTGGAAGGAAAGGGTCTCCTTCCTTCTAGATGAGTATGATCTCAAGTCATTTATAGATAATGCGGGAGTTGTCCCCGCATATCTAGATCTGTTGAAAGCATACAAGAAGGATATGGAAAAAGCCAAGAGACTGATCCTTGAAAAAGTGAGGGATCACATTGTTTAACACTTATCTGAAAAAGGGACTGCCAAGGAGATGTGGGATTCATTAGCTACGTTGTACCAGGGGTCTTCTGAGCAATGGAATATGTTCTTGGAGGAGAAGATGAGATCCATAAGGATGCAGAAGGGGGAGCGCATAGATATGTCCCTTTCGAAGCTTCGGGAAGTCCAAGATCAACTTACAACTATAGGGTCGATGCCTCAGGCTACGAAGATTGTGATATTGGACCTAAATTCCCTCTCATAATAATGGAAAGTCTTTGTCCAAAGTATCCTGGGCAGAGAAAAATTGTCAGATTGGGAAGGGATGTGGGCCGCTCTTTAACAGGAAGAGATGAGGCGAGACTTAGTCGAGTTCAAGCTTGATGGTAGCAGCAGCAGTGGGATGAAGCCCAAGGAAGAGGAGGAGAATGCAACCCTTGCATCAAAGGGGCAGCAAGAGCAGCGAAGGCAGAAGAAGGACTTATCAAAGATAAAATGTTTCTAGTGTGATGAGCTTGGTCAGTACGTTACGTACTGTCCTCTCAAAAAGAAGGACAAGGAAGAGAAACATGATCCGCGGGTTGCAACCACAAGGATTGAGGAGGAGGAGTTTGCCATGATTTCCCACATACCTCCAGGGGATAGGTGGGGTGATTTAGTATTGTAGTTCGAGAGAGCTATAGATGGGTAGGATCCTTAAGGAGTCCACCTCTCAGATCAATACCTTGCTATGGGAACCCATATCAAAAGTAGCAAGATGGACCAGTGTCAGTTGGTGTAGAGGAGTGCCAAAGTGACAGTTTTAGTAGCTAGGAGCACCAGAGACTGAGCAACACAGTGCAGAGTTGGTAGCAGTGTAGTTGGCACAATGCGGAGTCAGCAACAACACATAGGCTTTAGAGGGTCGACGCAGATACTAGCAGTAGTGAGATCTCTAGTGACAGATGCATCATACATAATACTGTTGGTTGATGTTTTTATGCTGCAACAACGGTAGAGTTGCAATGTAGATGCAGTTTAAAGCAACATGCAGAGTCAACAACAACATAGATGCAACATTTGCGCAGTAGTTGGTGGGCAGTGATGTGAGACATCAGTAGCACAGAGGGATATGTTACAGAGTCAGAGTGATGCTTCATGAGGGCACATTCCTTGCTAAGAGTGAGTGTTGATTTCTGGTAGCATTGGATGTGATTTAAGCCTCAAAAATTTGCAAGGAGGCTAGGACACATGCATCCTCCATGACCCAGAAGTCGTTTTGGGAAATTCCTGCCAGAGAGTTTTTTTTAAATAATTAAATATTTTTAATGGATGCCTAAGTCTAAACTTAGGAAATTAAAATAATTAAAAGGTATTAATAAAACTGGATGTGAATCTTCTAGAAAAAGAATGAGATCGAGTCAAAATGATCTAAGTCATTGATCAGAAATTTGGGCTATTGATTTATCAACAAGAAGATAATAAGAAGGAATTTGATGGGCACTTGGAAGACACATCGAGTGGAGATCAAGAGATCGATTTCTCAGGAGAGCAGAATAGTTGTTGCCAGAGAAGTCATCAAGGATATTTCTTGCAGTGAGGGGCAGAGAGTTTTCTGGTTGGAGGTTTCCTAATCCGGGAACACATTGTAGAGAATGCAAAGAGAGATCCAGAGAGGAAGCGTAGAGCCACGCTGGACAGTGCAAAGCCTATGAGGAGATCTGCAAATTTGATGAGGAGAAGATCAGATCTAGTGCCAAGATCCGGGGTGTGAGACCAGAGGACCAAAGGATCGAGCATCCAACTAGCAGATTGATCAGCCATAGGGAGTGACGTAGTCCCTGTCAATTGTGACACAGAGTAGCGTAGTGATTGCGCAGAGACCGCACAGAGGTAGCTTGGGGCTAGCCATTCAGAGGCTGAATCAGTGTCGGATTTCCAGTGATAGTGTGAGGTATTTATCACTAATTTTTTTCTAGTCATATTCTCTGTATAGGATATCTAGTAAGGCATCTGAAGATTGTATTAAAAAACTACTACATAATATAGAAACCCTTAGTTGTTGCACCGATTTTCCCACATTGGGTTTTTCCGGGTACATTGTCCAAAAAAAACGGTGTCAATTATGTGTGTACTATTTTCTTTCTTGCTCATTACTTGTTTCCACATAATTATTTATGTTGTGAAGATTGCAGTTGCATTTATTTCGATGTTTACAGTGTAATACAGTAAATAACTTGTTTGAGATTTAACATGTAGGAAAAATAATATTGGATTGTTGCAGTAGGGATTTGGGTTTTCAAATTTTTATAATGTGTACTTTGGAGAAGAGCATTTCACTTGTGTTGTTGTACAAATGCTCATTATAAGTTGCTTGTAAGGGTTTGGGCCCACATTTTATTGTTGGTCTCTTACCTCATATATATATATATATAGAGAGAGAGAGAGAGAGAGAGAGCACTCTTTCTTTTGTATTTATCTTCTTTGATGAAGTCGATAGGGTTTCCTCATGAACTTGAGGAGTTATGAATTCTTGAAGTCATGTTTTTGTTGGATTTTGAACACTGTTACCGATCAAATAGGTAATTTGACCTCAAAACGGGTTCTCTAGTCCAAAAAGTCTCAAAAAACATGAAAAAACACCAAAAAAAAAAGTGTGTCTTCCAAAATGCACTTGGTTTTTTTTGAAGGTCAAATTTCAACATTTTATAAAATTATGCTAAAAACAAAGTTGTTTGTTGAAAAAAGGATTGAAAAAACACCCTCAAAACAAAACCAGTTGATGCTGGAATGACAAAAAAAAAAATTGTGTCATAATTTTGACACTTGTAACAATGGAATTAAAGACAACATATTAGGACATTTTTTAAAATTGTAAATTTCTAACATTTTTGATAGATGATGTTAAAGATAAACAAATACATGTCTGAAGGGCTTATCATTTCGAACAATTTTCATCCATGTTGTTAAACATAAAATATATCGACTTTAAACAACCCCAAAATTGTAATTATTGTCAACCATAACCTTAAAGATAAAATTTGGTAGCGCATAAAAACCTTAATGACAAGTTGTAAATCTAAAGTTTTTCAATCTTAAGTGTTCAACATACTTGAACAATGAAATTATGGAGAAATTATAGGGCTTTAACAATTTAAAAAAATGAACAAGTAAATGAAAAAGTTATCATTGAACAAAAACATGTAAGAGTAATTTTAATTTTAAAGGATAAAAACTTATCTTTTTTCAAATCTTAGCATAAGACAAATTTAAATATAATTTCAACCAAAACCTAAAAATCAAGCATCAAAACAAAGTGTTCTGTTTCAATGACGCATACAATTATTAAAACTTTTAAAAGTATCTTATACCAAATGGTAACAATACATAATATCATGGTAATATCACTGCATAATTTAAAAATTCAACATTAGTTTCTATTTTATATTTTACTTATAATTAAAATATCAACATTGGTACATTGAATATAACATAAATTATTTTTGTAATTCATTGTTACATTGTCGATATTCTAAAGAAATGAATTCTTCATAATTAAAACATATAATCCAACAAACATAGAAATGTCTCAGAACTTCATGAAAAATGAGATGGAAGTCAAAATTTTTATTTCAAGTTACCATGCAAACATCAATTACATAAAAGTATCTTAAATAGTTATTCAAAATCAGCCATAGGTTCTGGCACACCATCATAATCTACATCTTCAGATGAATGGCTCGATGCAGATGAAGATGATCCATATTCTTCTCTTTCATCAACTAGTGCTCCAACTGAGTCAACATGCATGCCCACCATTTCATAGTTCAAAAGTCTTGTAGATCTACATCTACATTCTGCAGAGTCCCATTTCAACAGTAATTGTTCTGGTAGCAATTTCTTCAAAATATTTATGGTCTGCAACCGAAGAGTTCCTCTCTTTGTCAAATTGAAGTCATACACAAGTATGTCAACATCCTCCAATTTTAAGACATCCGTGCGGCGACGATTTATATTTGTGCCCTTTCTTTTTCTCTTTCTGCCAATTATTTTTTCCACTACCATCTCTGGCTTGTACACACCATTGAAAGGGTGGGTACTTGTGGTATACCTATTTACATCAACAGCTGTAATCTCTTCATTTTCATTAATGACCTTTATAACCTTGGAAATCCAGAATGGATAGCCAAGTGGATCTTCATCTGCTAACACTGCTATCATGCAACCCTCCTTAAGATCCTGCACAGAACCCCTGTAAAGGTCTTCCATGGCTTCACGTTGTGCATGTGATCTTCTAGAACCAATATAGATTTCTCTTTCCTCTACCTGTGGGGAATTGATAATAGCTTGAGGCTGTTGTTGTTCAACATTATGTGTTTCCTGATGTTCATGTTCATTTGGCACATTTTGTGGCAAAAAAAAGGAGTCTTCAAAAGCGTATTCTCATTTACTGATCTTGAAATCATATCACTTTGATTACTGAAAAAAGACTCCCACCAAACTGAATCAACAACATCGAAGTATTCATATGTATCTCTAATACATATTTTAATTTCCTCTAGACATTCAAAATAATTTATCTCTCTCTTCTGCCTTTGTGCATTATGGAGTTCGGAAACTGACTGTAATAACAATATCTTTGATGAAAACATTGGACGCTCTGGAATGAACTTCAAAAATGCTAAACCTGATGATGGTCCCCATTCTTCAATAGTTGAATACTTCTTGCCCCATATAAGTGTTATCCCATCAATTTTTTTGATACGAAATTGATTCTGGAAGCTAATGTCGTTAAGTTGTTCAATGTCCTCACCATGCGATCCAAAAATAAACCTTCGCATGTCAATAGTTTCTTCCAACGCATGAAAAACAGGCTCTGGAATGTACGATTTCTTAATACATTCAATTAATGATGGCAGGCTCCCAACACCTTTCCTCCTCAATGTTACTGAAAAACAATTGAACATTTGATCAATATGATCACGAGTATGCCCAACAAGAAGGAAACCAACCTTTATCTTTTCTAAAATCCCCAATTCAATGAGCATGTTTAGATACCCAAAAAGAACTTGATTTTTGTTCTCACAACTTGTGTTGTCTAATTGTAAATACAAAACTTCAGGAAGAATCCCAGACCAATGAGTAACCACATCATGGATTATAGTTATGGTCAGATTTGCATCATTGTGAATATTTGGAGTTGTGAAGAAAACTCTTGGAAACATCTTCTCATCAAATACCATACAACCAACCAAGTGAAACTGAATGAAATTTTTCTCCTGTAATTTTTTTGGCGTGTGGACAAAATGTGGAAGAAGTGTTTTCTTTTGGTCCATACCATCAATTATCAATCCCAGATATTTATTTGGATGATCATAACACTTCTTTCGATGTTTATACAACTTTTGTCTTTCACTTGTTTGCTGATTGCGATGGTCTTGAAGTTCTTTGACAACGGAATCTGTACATAAAATAAAAGAAACATATGAATAAATATATTTTTATAGTTGATAAGTATCAAATTTTAAAAAACAATGTTTTGAACACATACCTCTTTCTGCCCCTTGACATTTATCTCTTTTTGCTTTAAGAGAAGCACATGTGCTGCAAATCCCCATCTTTGTCTTCTTAGGAATACGAACATTGTTGAATTCAGTTTTCCATATCCTTGTAAAATAAGAATATGTAATAAAATTACCAATTCTTTCAACAACTTCTGCATAATCTTTGTATAACATGAATATTTCTCGCCTCGAGAAATTATTTGGAATATGTATTGTGTCTTTATTTGGCATACATTCTCCATGATTTGAAAAGAAGTCTTTCATCCATGTCTTAGTAGTATTTGCAAATGGCCCCACCTCCTGTTTATAACGTGCTTCTGAATAATATGTGGGATCTTTTTCCAATCTATCCTGGATTCTTGACAAACGACAATTACCAATTGAATACAACATTTTGAATGCCTTTCTGCAAAGCAATACATTCCCAATATGATAATCATAACCTGCTAGTGTAGATTGCATGCAACCCACTAAATATGAATTTTGCATGCTTTTATTCATTGACATATATGTTTTCCTTTTCTCCAAAGCAAATTTGAAATCCATATTTTTCAAGCAATCCCTTTGACAACATTCACTTGAAATCAAATGAACGACAAAACTTTTTGTCGTGAGATATTTTATCCTCGCCCTTGTATAACTGGAATGCTTTGGATTGATATGAAAAGGTCTACTCCTACTCCTAGTTGCAATATTTGCTTGCAACGGCTTCATTATTCCATCATCCTTTGTAAAAGTAGTTTCATCACCATTAGAAGGAATATTATCCCCACTATCATCATCCTCAACATAGTTAAGAAATTCATCAACAACATTGCAGCGTGGAAAATTTTCTTTACCATCATCAGTGGAAGAAAACATTTCACAAGAATCATCGGCACTTTTGTAACCCTGACTCAAAAGAAATTCTTCACCATCTTGACCCATGCTTTCAAATTCTTCCCTGGGAGGATTCAATTCTTCATCACCATGAGTGTCTTTGAAATGGTCACTTGGAGAAAATGCAATATTCCGATCTGTGCCTCTAAAATTATCATTTGCAAGAAACTCTTTATCCTCCCCTTCCTCAGTGGTGCTCTCATAATCCTTGGGATTAGGCATAAGTGGAAGCTTTGAATTTGTATTCACTAGAATTTCTTCATCCTGCCCCTCCCCTTCCTCACTGAAGCTCTCATAATCCTTAGGATTAGGAATAAGTGAATGTCTTGAATTTATATTTATTGGAAATTCTTCATCCCCCCCTTCATCAGTGGTTAAATTATAATCGTTATGATTAGGATGAAGTGAAAATTTTAGTTTTGGAAATTCATCCTCGTCTTCATCAGTGGTGCTGGCATAATTCTTAGGATTAGGACGAAGTGGATATTTTGACGCTGCAAATTCTTCATTCCCCTCTTTCTCAGTGGTGCTGACATAATCCTTAGGATTAGGACGAAGTGCATATTTTGACTTTGCAAATTCTTCATTCCCCTCTTCATCTGTGGTGCTGACATAATCCTTAGGATTAAAACGAAGTGAAAATTTTGACTCTGGAATTTTTTCGTCCCCCTCTTCATCAATGATGCTTGCATAATCCTTAGGATTAGGACGGAGTGGAAATTTTGACGCTGTAAATTTTTCATTTCCCTCTTCATCAGTGGTGCTGACATAATTCTTAGGATTGAGACGAAGTGGATGTTTTGACTCTGAAACATTATCATTTCCCTCTTCATCAGTGGTGCTCGCATAATCCTTACGATTAGGACGAATTTGATATTTTGACTCTGGAAATTTTACATCTCCCTTTTCATCAATGGTGCTGGCATACTCCTCAGGATTAGGACAGAGTGGATATTTTGACTCTACAGATTCTTCATTCCCCTCTTCATTTGTTGTTCTCACATAATCCTTAGGATTAAGCTGAAGTGGATATTTTTCATCTCCCTCTTCATCAATGGTGTCCTCATAATCCTTGGGATTAGGACGAAGTGAAACTTTTGACTCTGGAATTTCTTCATCATGACCTTCATCACTGTTGTTTTCATAATCCTTAGGATTAAGAGTAAGTGGTATAACTGGTGCTCGATTTACAGAAATTTCATTTTGCTGCACCTCATCAATTTTGTTCTCATCATCTTTAGGATAACGACCAAGTCTATTTTTTGACTCTCTATTCATGGTGAACGAATTTCCATTATATTCATCACTCTGAATAGAGTTGTTGCGTGATGAAAATGTTGATGTTCTAGAAAGAAAAACTTCGCTATCAGAAGAAACCATGGCTTTCAACAAGAATAGGTTGAATGATACAAATTCCTTTCCCACTTACAATATATAGCTTAAAGACTGAAAATTTCTCTCCAAATTTTCCCTCTAAAAAAATTCGTGAAAAAATTTCCCTCCAAAAAATTTCGCGAAAAACTTTCCCTCAAAAATTTTCATTTCATATATTTGGTACAAATATTAATCAAAAAATGTATTTAACATTTTTTTTAATAAACTGTTTATGTTGAAATATTTTACCGATATTTATATTCAAAATATTCACAAAATATTTCTATCATGGATGCCTTTCAAACTAACATAATGTTTTTATTTGAATGATTTAACATTGACTAGATGTAAGTATTAACTATAATATTACTATAATACCTACATGCAAATATTAACTATTTTAACTATAATGACTACATGTAAATATTTTAAATTTTAAATTTTAAAGTTACGTTATATTCATTTAAAATATATTTCAAAATTTATTAATAAACTATTGGTCTTCAAATATTTCACCATACTTTCTATTTAACATATCTACAAAATATTCCTTTCATGCATGCCTTCGAAACTAAAACAATTTTCTTATTTGAATGGTTTAAGATTGACTACATGTAAATATTTACAAAAATAACAACATGTAAATATTAACTATTTAAACTATAATTACCTACATGTACATATTTTAGATTTAAAAATTTAATCCCATGATTTTAAACATTGATTACATGTAAATATTAACTATGATAACTAAATGCAAATATTAACTATTTTATCTATAATATTAAATATAATTAACTACATGTAAGTATTTCATATTTTAATTTGTAATCTGAGATTATATTTGAATTATTCAACATTCAGTACATGTAAATATTAAATAAAATATTAATTATGATAACTACATGCAAATAATAAGTATTTTAACTATAGTATGAACTATAATAAATTAAATTTAAATATTTTAAATTTGAAATTTTAATCCCACATTCGTTAAACAGTAAACCAATCAGACAATATACGCTGTTTAAAAGGAATGATTGTTTCTATTCATCACATCACATCAAGTTTTCTGGTATTTGTTAGAGCAAATTTCTGGAGTTGTTGCGTTGGCATTGGTAACTTCGTGGAGGCATTGTATTAGCATTGGAAGCGTTGTGTCGCTATTGGCAATTTTGTGGAGATGTTGCATTGGCATTGGTAACTTCGTGAAGGCATTGCATTGGCATTGGAGGCATTGTGTTGCTATTCGTAATTTTGTGGAGGCGTTGTGTTAGCATTGGTGACAGCAGCTTTTTGCATTTCAAAGGTTAGTTTTCCTTCTATTCTGTCAATTTAAAGACGATTTTGGGGAAAATATGTTTTTCTATAGTTTTTTTGTGTCCAAAAACTACTTTTTAAAGGTTTTTAGGTTCAAAAACCTTGATTTTTTAATATTTTTTTAGTGAAGAAAATGCAAAAAAAACTAAATTTTTTAGGGTTTTAAGAACAAAAATTTAGATTTTTTTTTCTTTTTTAAGACTTATAGGTTCATTTAGACAGAAAAATCCATAAAACGACCATCCACATAAAAAAAAAAAGTAGTATGATAACATTTTTTATTTGTTTTTTTTTTTTATCATAAATATATCAGTGATTTCATTATTTAAATTTTTTTTTTTATTTGAGAATTTTTTTATTTTATATTCTATTTTATTTTATTTTTTTAATTTTAAATCTTTGTTTTATTCTTTTTAATTTTAAATCTTTAATTTTTTTCATTATTGTTTTGTTATATATATATATATATATATATATATATATATATATCTCTTTTTTAATTGTATTGTGATATAGTTTTTTTTTTTTAATTTATTATATTGTTTTTTTTTTTTTTAAATTATATGATGTTTAAAAACTAAACATTATTGTGATTTAATAAATTGTTTTTTTTTTTTATTTGTTATATTTTGATATTTTTAACATTTTTTTTATTAATAAATAATGTTTTAATAATTATATTTATATTATTAAAACATTATAAATATAAAAAAACATTATATATTAATATTATTTAACATTGATACAGCGCGCGATCTGCCTGTTGGGCGCCGGTGGCCGGGTGGGCGGGCCATGCTAAGCAGGCGCGCCCGTTGGGCGTCGGGGGCCAGTCGGGTGGTGCCATGGAGGCGGCCCAGCCTGCCTCCCGGCTCCCCCTCGGCCAAGGGCCGATTCCTGGAATCGGCACTTGACCGGGGGGGAGCCGAGAGGCGGGCTGGGCCACCCCCATGGCGCTGCCCGGCCGGCCCCCGGTGCCCAACGGGCGGGCCGCGTGCTGCCCAACGGCTACGATTCATTTTTAAATTTTTTTTTAATTTTTTTTTTTATTTTTTAAAATTTTATTTTATTTTTTAAAATTTTAAAATTTTGTTTTTTAAATTGTTTTTTTTAATTTTTTTTTAACATTTTTTTTTTTTTTTAATTTTGGTTTTTTTTTTAATTTTTTAATTTTGTTTTTTAAATTTTTAAATTTTTTTTTTTAAGAATTTGTTTTAACAAAACATTTTATAATTTTGATTTTTTTTTTATTTTTTTTTCTTAATTTTTTTTTTTTTTAATAATTTGTTTTAATAAAGCAATTAAAAGTTTATAGAAACATTGTTATATATAAAAATAAATAAAAAAATTGTTATATAATATAATAAAAACATTGTTAAATAATAATTGTTAAAAATTTCAAAATATAACAAATATATATATATATATGAAAAAAAAAAATCATTAAACAACATTTATGTTTTGTTTTTAAACATTATATAATTAAAAAAAAAATACAATATAATAAATTAAAAAAAAAAAAACATTTGTTTTAATATAACAATATAATAAATTAATTAAAAAAAACTATATAACAATACAATTAAAAAAATAAAAAATATATATAATATTATAACATTTGTTATAAATAGTTAGTAACTTTTTTTTTTTTTTAAATATTAAACAAAAACTGAAGTTTGAAAATACTAGTTTATTTTTTTTAAATTATTTTATACAATTTAAACACATTTTTAAATTTTTTATAAAATGTATTCAAAACATATTATATAGATATATATACATATGATTTATAATATTTTGCTTTTAAATGAAAATTTTTATAGTTAATTTTACTGCTTTAATTTCAAACTATTTAGTTTTAGAAATAAATTTTGTTTATTAAATTCATTTTATTCGCAATATTTTTCCATTAACTAATATATATATATATATATATATATATATATATATATATATATATTAGGAAAATGGCATCAAAAAAGATTTCTGTGAATGTTTCTGCACCTAGGGCAGTAGCTCCCAAATCTACGGCAGAAGCTCCCAAATCTAAAGTTGCAGCTGGACGCACTATGGACATTGTTGGACGCAATAAGGATATTGTTTCACACACTAATAAAAGTCAAGCAAGTGGGGCACCAGGTTCATTAAAGCTTATTTCTGATTAGAAGAACGCCGAGGAAATAGATAAAACCGATTTCTCATGGTATCTTGAAGACAGTGAAACGGAGGCTGATATACACATCTATCTGATTTGTGGTATGATTGACTTAAATGAGCAATATGATGTGATGGGCAGAGTACGAGACATATGTATGGTCCCAAATACAAACACTATTTATGTTCTTGCAAGGAAGGCTCAGAAACGTGAGAAGGTTAGATATCGTCTATCAATCGTCAAGTATGACACAGATGAAATAACTTCAAAATTTTCTGAAGAAATAGCAAGAAACATTGCAAATAACATTGTAAGTATGCTTATTTTTATTTCCACTATGCATTATTGTAAGGATGATTCAATTTTTTATAAATTATTGATCATTGACATGTTTTATTTTGTTTCATAGGATTTTGTTCCGAGTCTTTCAAACATGTTTGATGGTATTTATATGTTGGTGCCAAATGTTATGGATGTGATCAAAACTTTTCACAAAGACAAAGCAGAGGAAATGAGATTGAAGCAAAGAGCAATAGCTCGTGACACTGCAACAGTACAAAGAGAGGATCAACCAAGAGTCACTAAGGTGGGTCAATCTAGTAAACTTAAACATGTTTCTTTTGAAGGTGTCGAACATGAAACAGAAAATTATGATAGAATTAGTGAGGAGGAGATGAGAACTATTGTGCAAAAGGAGAAAATAGATCAGACACCAAAAAGAAAAATTGCCAAAGATCTCTCTCTTGTACCTCATGAAGGAGAGCTTGTTTATAAAAAAACTGATATGTTATCCAATAAGACTAGGAAATCAAATATTGGTGAACATGTAAAGGTCGTGAGCAGCAGTGAAGAACAAATTGAAAGCTCTTACGGAAGCAGAGAAATCATAACACCAGGTGCTGAGTTAGAGGATGGCATTATTAAACAAAACAAAATGTTATTCGACAAGAGTTGAGGAAGAATAAATTAATTCTTGGTGGCCAAAAATTTGAGCTTGATGTTAACCAATTTTATGGCTCAGATGAAGGACAATCTCAATATCAAATTAGAAAGGCCCATCACCTACATGTACATAATCTAAAAACATTGTTCATGTTCAATCCATATGCGCATGTGGTGGATTATGTGGTTCTTGTCGATCCATGTCAGGTTCCCAACAAACAAGCATTTGACAAGACAAAATGTTTTGATTATAAATATTATGTAATTGGAGGGAACCATTCAATAGAGGCTAAGAGACAATTGATTGCAGAGTATCCCAATAACTATCTTTTTCAAACAGTGACATGCATCATTTACGTTGGCTTAACAGAAATGGAATCAAAGTTATTGGCATGGGATCATAATGCAGATAATGAGTAAAGAATGAAAATGAATTTCATCCAAAGGGTCAGATTTATTCATAATGAATTCATAGAAAAATGTGGTGGGGATAAGACACAAGTTAGTGTAGCATTTCGAAAGGAATGTTTAATGGAAACAGGTTATCAAATTGATGAAAAAAAAGCAAAAGATGGAAAATTGAATACAAATTTCTTCAGAGGCACAGATAACATTTTTCAATTGGCATTTAGAACTGGGGAGGTATGGGATTTGATTGATGAGATTTTTGATCGGTGGGAGAATATTTCCATAAAAAATCAGAAGGTTAGAAAGAGTAAACCCATAATATGTACCAACAATAAGGGGGGTCCTGAAATGAAGCAGCTTCCAGAGGATATGACTATTACACCTTGGAGAACAATGCAAGGTGTGAAGGATGATAAATTAGTCAAATCAATATTAGCCCGTGTGAAGTCAGGTGAATTATCAATGGAAGAAATGTGTGCAGAATTTCAAAAGTAAGTTTCTTGAATTATTTCTTTCATTATAATTTTCTTTTAAATAAAACATAATGATGTTGGTAGAATTTGTTATACATGTCAATATATTAACGTTTTTAACTTGATTTATTCAGTCATAAATTTTTTATGAAAATACAAGAACACATGGTTAAAATGTTGAATGAAGACAGTTGGGATGATGTTGTACGCAACTACCCAGAAGCAAGTTCTACATCAACACTAAAAGAGTTTTATATTGCATTCAATAAGGTATGTTGATTGATAAATTTATTTTATTCATATTTTAACTATTTTTATTTTATTATATATATATATATATATATATATATATATATATATATATATATATATATGTCATTAAAGATGTCGAAGAAGGATGGAAATGGAGTACTAGATATTTTCAAAAGCTTTATTGAAAAAATTAAGATGGAGAACATGAGAAGGAAGCGTCTTATGAATGTTGAACTAGATCCTACTCTTAATCATTACATTTGGAATGGACTCAACAATGTCCAATATCAAATAATACAAGGTGACTATGAAGACATTGCATCACTAATACCTAAAAGGGAATATGGCCTAGTTATTGCAGATATTCCTCATGGCTTCAATTTCCCAGACATTGAATATGATAGAGAACCATATACTTATCAAGCTTTTAGTAAAGTGGTTACGAGTTTTCAAGAAGTGACAACATCACCACTTTGGCGATTTGTGACATTTCATTCAGACACACAGTTTCCAATGTTATTAACAAGCTTCAAGGGTAAAGCAAACTCAAGGATGCAACTTACATGGTAAGATTTTGAAATTGTATGTTTGATTCCTCCTCAATTTTTTTATTCATGTAAAATTTAATTGAACTTTTACTATGTTATGTTACAGGCAAAAGTCAAATATTGTTTCTTCCGAAGATCAGCCTATTATAAATGATTGTGAATTCATCCATGTTGAATGTTGGACAAAAGACGATAGCTATAAGCATATTATTATGAATCGAGTAGATGGGAAGAGTCATAGTCAAGTATTGGTTTATGATGCAATTGTAAGAAAACTAACATATGAGGATAAAGATGCAAAAGGAGATATAGTTAACATTTATCAAAAACCACAAGCATTGATTAACTATTTTATAGATCTATGTTCAAATGAAGGAGAATGGGTTTTGGATTTATTCTCAGGTTCAGGTAAGTTTTAATATACAAATTTAAATTTAAATATTGTCTTTTTTACTTTTTATGTCTCCATACTAATTTTCTTACTTATTTTTTTTGTGCTTGATGATTAGGTACAACACTAGCATGTTGCCTACTAAAAGGAAGAAATTGCATTGCCATTGAAAAAGACCCAGTTCAATGCAAATTTATTCAACAAAGAATTAACGCTCTTAAATTCCTTCCAGATGCGAAGCAAGAAGTTGGTTTGAGGAAAGGGGATTTTAATGAATCACGTGTGGCAAAAAAAGCAAAGGAACCTCAACCACCATTATATGGAATGATTGGAAAGGGACACTTTGGAAGATTTGCTGACATGAAAGATTCATTAGAAGACGACGATGATCAAAATGAAGAAGAAAATGCTGCGGAAGAAGCCATCAATGCTGTTCTAGATGATGTTGAAGATGTATTAGTTGATATTGTTGGTGATGTTTAAGTTATGCTTGCAAACAAAGCTTATTTTTTAGAACTATTAATCAGTTTTACTTGTAATTTTTAGACTTTGATATTTTATGAGAACAACCCTTTTTTTTTTTTTAAAACATGTGATTGCTATTATTTTTTGACATAAAATTCAATAAAAATGTTATTTTCTTAAGTTTTTTTGTTAAGATTCTCCCAAAAAATTAGTTTATTTAACATGTTTTTTCAACAAAAACTCTGTAAAAGTGTATTTTTTGCATTATTTATATTGAAAAATTGTATTTTTTTGTCATATGGTTCAAAATATTGGTTTTTTAGCGACAATTTTTTGATGTACATTGAAAAATTATTTAACAATACATAAACATGTAGAAAATATAAACTTTAGAATATTGACCCTTTTTCCATCTTTTATGTATGTGAAAAAGTGAAGATATCATTACAAGTTTTTATTTTTAAAAAAATATTTTTTTATTTTTAAAACACAAGTACATAAATGCACTTAAAAATAAACATCTCACAGAAGAAGAAGACATTGGAAAATTTATAGTGTCAAAATCAATCCTAAAAAAAAAATGTTGGTGATGATATACCACCACTATTCAAAATCGACATAAAAAACACCACTTAAAAAAAAAAATTAATTAAAAAAAAAACAAAATGAAAAAAATTTAAAGTGCCAAAAACATGCTCAAAATTTTTTTTCTTGATTCTGCATCGCCACTTTTTCAAAATCAGGTGTTTTTCTTGATACTTCAAAAAGTAGGTAACATTGAGGTTACCTATTTCATCGGTAACATTGTTTTTGATCCTTATGATATTCTAGGGTTTAATTTTGAGAAGAAGATGCTGGTGACGATTACCATCCTCCCACCCCCTCGCTCTCTCAAATATTATTATGTGCTTGGTCTATATTGTCTTGGAGCTCTAGTGTTTCTTGGAGGTTTCAAGATTTCAATTTTTTACCCTAAAAAGGAAATAATATTAAGGGTTGGTGATAAAAACTTGTAAAAACTAGGTGTATTTGATAAAGAAGAAGAAGGGAGTGAATGCATTGCCTTGGAGAAATTGTTGGAGTGATTCTTGCATGTTGGAGTTCCTTTAATGAGTTAGAGTTTTCTTGTTTTCCCTAACCATGGTTTAGGACAGCTAGTTGACTTGAACTAGCCTTGATATAAGGCTGTGGTCTATACATTTACTTCATCTTGAGCATATTAATAAGGTTTTCATTTCTCCAAAACCTATGCAATTTTAATACCATATACTTTCTTCATGCATTGCGATTTACAACTATACATGTCTTAATGATTTGTAAAAGAGCAATTTGTTAATTGATTGAAATTAATCATTAAAGAATCTAAGGGTTGTTTCGTTGTTGCTATAAATGTTCTAAAAGTGAATTTTCATATTTGGTTTATGTTGGAAAAGTTGCACTAGAGGGTTGAAACTTATCCAAATTGTTTGGTATCTTTTCTCCTTATATTTCCTAGAAGATTAGGCTATTAAATAGTGAAATATTGTACTCTTTTTACTATTGTTTTATACTCTATTTCATGATAGCCCTAAGGTTGAAAAATCATAGAGTTAAAATTTATAAAACCTTTAGTCAATGAGGTGAAGTTTCTTCATTATTTGATGAATATAAATTTCCACATGCTATAAGAGATTTTATGGTTGATTGCACTCTAGCTACAAGAGGGATTTTTCATTTTAGTTGGAGATTAGCTTGGATATCTATTGAAATTACTTGAGGTTGTCAGGTGTGATACCCTATGTTTCTTGAGTTGAACACTTGCACGTGTGAAAGGTTTTGATGGATATTTCTTATGATGAAAGGTGGAGGATATACTGCATTGATGGTTGTAATAGATATATGTAAATTTTTGTAGATGTTCTATGCTTGATGCAATTTTACTTTTATAACAGCAATCACATAAATAGTTAAGTAAAATGCTGATAGAACATACCAGTGGATCTATAGAAGACAAACCAGAAATAGGAGAATGTGTTGGTGCGTTACGGCGGTCAGTAGGATGCTTCAACTAGCAAAGTCTTATTGGTCGGCCAACCCAGAATGTGTCACAACAATCCTCAAATCAATCATCTAGTCAACTCAAAGTCAACCCCAGAAAAGTCAACACAGTCCAGAAAAAGTCAACGCAAGACAACAACAATAAAGTCAATGCAACTCCAACTTCGGTCAACCTTTTGACCTCGATTTTTGTGCCAATGAGTACAGCTTTCAAAAATAGAACTCTCCACAAAATTTCAGCTCAAACGGACCATACATTGACCAAAGTCAACGATGGTCAAACTTTCCCAGAAACCCTAACTGCAGAAAATTTCGTCCAGAAACCCTAACTGCAGAAATTTCATCCTTTTTCCAGCTGTAGCTACTTCGTCCTTTTCCCACGTGAGAACTGCTTCTTAGATGCTCGTATCCAATGAGAAGTGTGTGAATGAGATGAGTGAAAAGCTCTCCAACGTTGACTGTATTTATATCCATCATTGAGGTGTGTGACACATCTGTTGGGGGTGTAAAACCTTAAGGCCGACCTGCACTTAAATTTATTATAAATAATAAATTAAAAATAAATGTTCTTCTCATCAGATTAAAATCAATTTTATATCGATTTTACACCTCTCCGAAAGAGGAATCCAATACAAATATTGGAATCTTCATCTGAGCATCACAAGATGGAGTTTGGAACTAGTTGTCCAAATTTAACACTCCCTCTCAACTAGGGAGAACTCCATCCACCAGTGCAATCAAACATCATGCGTCATCCCGCCATAACTTGCTTTGCTGGCCTCTTTATTTCAGAACAGAAGTGGGTTAGTCACAAAGACATCATCCCCCAGCTGAAAAAATCAGCCCAGAGGTCTGAAACCTCTATTAGACTCACAAAGAGTCTCCAACCAACCCGAAGTTGGTTCATCTGACCCGAAGTCAAGCGAAGGTCCGAGACCTCACTAGACTTGATCCCAGATCAAGTGGTTGGACCGTGCCATCCTAGATAGAGAGTACGACAATCTCTGATGCGTCCATCAGTCTTTGCTACTGGTCTCTAGCTTTTCCCATCTCATTGGCCAAATGAGAGGTACTTCCCATGAGCCATGAACTCAATGGGTAGGATGCATATGGGGCACAGATAATGAGAGGTGAACCAACTCAATAATCACAATGGTGGGGTCCAAGCACACCAACAAGATTTGGCAAGCCTAGCCTTGTGGTTGCTCATAGCTCCGAGAAGCTGTCCCCAAAGCCCCCCAGAGCTCCTTGAGCTCATCATCCAACATGACCCACATCATAGGGTCATTCCACGATACCAAGTCTCTCACGGAAGGTTAGGAACTTGACCTTCCCCAGGGGCTTAGTGAGAATATCCGTGACCTGCTCATCAGTTCCTATATGATCGAGCCTTACAGCACCTCGCTGTACCATATCCCGGATGAAATGGTACCTGATATCAATATGCTTGGATCGGTTGTGGAACACAGGATTCTCGGTCAAGCGAATCCCACTCTGGTTATCACAGAGTATCACGGTGGTATCTAGCACATGTCCAAACAGCTCACTAAAGAGATTTTGCAACCAAACTGCTTCACAATAGGCCATACTTGATGCAATGTATTCGGCCTCTGCGGTGCTCAAAGCCACCGACTTCTGCTTCCTACTCATCCATGAAATCGAAGCAGAACCAAGATTGAAGCAACATCCTCATGTGCTCTTACGATCCACCACACTGCTAGCCTAGTTGGCATCAGTATATCCACGGAGTGTCACGCTCCCGACAGTGTATCTCAGCCCATGGTTTATCGTGCCCCGAAGATATCTCAGAAGATTCCTGGTACCAACCCAGTGAAAGTGACGAGGCTCAACCATTTGTTGACTCAAAGTGTTCACTGCAAAACATATATCTGGACGGGTGTTCAGTAAGAACATCAGAGCCCCTACGAGTTAACGATACTCAGTAGGATTTGCCAATACGAGCCTAGCAGCACTGCCACTCAACTTCTTGAAGTTGAGTTCCATTGGTGTTGACACGGGCTTGCAATCCACCATACCAAATCTTTCCAGAAGTTTCACAATATATTTTCCTTGAGAAAGGAAAATCTCTCCAGGTTTTTGCCAGACCTCCAGGCCTAGGAATTAGTGCATCAGTCCCAGGTCCTTCATCTCGAACTCAGAAGCAAGCTCCCTCTTGCATTGATGAATGAGAGGTTCAACACCTATTAGGAAGAGGTTGTCCACATACAACACCAGAATGAGAGGCTTCCCCTGGACAACCTTGAAGTAAAGGTTCGGATCAACATTACTTCGAGTGAAGCCCAGCTTCATCAAGTAGCTATCTATCCTCTCGTACCAAGCTCTGGGTGCTTGCTTCAACCCATAGAGGGCTTTCTTCAACCTGCAGACATGAGTGTCCCGATCCTGAACTTAAAACCCCAGAGGTTGTTCTACATACACCTCTTCTTTTATTGCACCATGCAGAAAAGCAGTCTTGACATCCATCTGATGAAGACTCCCTCCTTGCGTAGCAGCAAGGGCTATGATTGATCGAATGGTGGTATATCGTGCCAAAGGTGCAAATATGTCATCATAATCTATTCCTTCCTTTTGAGAGAAGCCACGGGCAACAAATCTTGCCTTGAACTTTTCAGCACTTCCATCAGATCCATGCTTGATCTTGTAAAGCCATTTCGCGGTGACAATTGATTTGTCCTTCGGTCTTGGAACCACATCCCATACATCATTCTTCATTATGGAATCATATTCTTTGTGCATAACATCCTTCCAGACTTGATGCTTTACGACTTCCTCAAAAGATCCAGGTTCAGATTGTACAATAGTACTCATGGCATCCAGATACCCTTGGTATCTACACAGCTTCTTGCTTTCTCGGAATGTCCCCCTCGGGGCAACATGTCCCTCGGCATCTTCGAGAGTGTCCCTGAGCCATGATGGTCTCTTTCTCAGTGAAGGAGATGGATCTATTAGGTCCATTGGTCCTTCAACATCAGGCATTGTCTCATCCTACGGTTCTTCTTGATTTCCAGGCCTTGCTTCATGATTTTCCTCAGATCTCGGAAGATCTACTACTTTCTTCAGGGAAGCATCTTCGTCAAAAATGACATCATGGCTTATTTCTACTTCCCTTTGACCAGGTATATAGACTCTATAGGCCTTAGAAGTTTCGTTGTAGCCCACAAACATTCCTTTCTTCCCAGAAGCATCCAACTTACTTCTCTTTTCCTTTGGCACATGAAAATAAACAGGACATCCAAAAATTCTAAAATGTGAGACATCAGGTTTCTTACTAGTGAAAACCTCTTCGGGAGTTTTAGAGTTCAGGGCAGAATGAGGGCATCGATTTTGAATGTATACAGCAGTATTCGCAGCTTCTCCCCACAAAAACTTCGATAGACCCTGGTCACATAGCATGGCACGGGCAACTTCCACAATGGTCATGTTCTTTCGTTCAACAACGCCATTCTGCTTAGGAGTATAGGCAGTAGTAGTCTCCCTCTTAATGCTAGCTTCTCTGCAAAAGTCCTTGAACTCATTTGACTCATATTCAGTGCCATTGTCGGTCCTCAAAATCTTGATCTTCTTCCCTGTCATATTTTCCACCAAGGCTTTGAAGGTACGAAACCACATGAAAGCCTCATCCTTCTTCTTCAAGAAGTATATCCAGGTTTTGCGGGAGAAGTCATCAGTGAATGTCATATATTAAGAACATCCTCCCAGGGATGTCATTGGTAGCATACCAGATAGATCAGAATGGACCAGTTGCAAAATATCAGATGCCTTTGTGACACTTGAGGGGAAAGGTCCCCTTGTATGCTTTCCTTCTGCACAACCCTTACATACACCTTCATGATTATTTCCAAACTCGAGCATCCCTGTCACCACCTTCCTTGCTTTGGGAAGGGCCTTATAATGAAGGTGTCCAAACCTCCAGTGCCATAGTTCAGTTTGTCGGATAGTATCACATGTCATAGCTCCTAGTGGACTTCCTTCAACCTAGTAGAGTGTTCCAACTCTAAAACCATTCACGATAGCTTCCTTGAGAATCTTCTTCCACATGCACACCTTTCCATCAGTGAATGCCACATTGAAGCCTTTTTCTTCAATGGCTGATATAGACACAAGGTTCTTCTTCAATTTTGGTACATAGAGTACATCCTGCAAATGTAGGACTTGTCCTTGAGACAAGTGGAGGGTCACAGTCCCTGTCCCTTTCACGGGATATGTGGCATTATCTCCAAGGATAATTTCCAGATTAGTATCCTTCTCAACCATGTCAGAGAGTGCTTCCTTGAACCCAGTGATGTGTTTTGAGGCACCACTATCTATTAGCTAGACATCCATAGTGTCGGGCGGGGATGCAGCAGAGAGGGCAGATACAAGAATGTATTCATTTCTTTTATCAACAACATTTGACTCCTCATACTTGGAGTTTCTAGACCTTTTGAAAGGTTGATTGTTTCTGCCAGAGGGAGCCTTCCTCTTTCCTTTGAACCTGTCGTTTCTTTGATTTCCATTCCTCTGGTTGTTGTTGTTGTCATCACTATTGGGAGAATCCTTCTTGAAAGGACATTCTCTAGCATAGTGACCAAGCCTATGACAAGTGAAACACTTGCCCTTCTTTCCTTGGGCCCTTGCTCTTCCTTTTTTCTTAGGACCACCAGAGTTCTTCTTTCTAGAATGAGCAGCGTAGGCAGCATTTCTGTCATTTTCGTATTCCTTCATTCTTGTCTCTTCTTGCATGCATCTTGACAGTAGCTCATCAAAGTTAGGAATTGTATTATTATTGAGAATGGTAGTGTTGAATACTTTCCATTCATATGGGAGCCCTCCAAGTGCGGTGAGTACCATCTCACGATCGGCTATTGTCTCCCCAATAGCCAGCAGATTGTTCCTGATCTCGGTCAATTTCAGAAAGTATGTTTGGATAGACTCATCCCTGCCTTTCTTCAGATTCTTCAATTGATTCTTGAAGAATAGCACTTGGTTTGCATTGTTTACTTTGAACATTTGTATCAGCTTATCATACATCTCTCTGAATGTGCCTAGCTCAGATATGTAGGCAACTAGACTTTTATGTATGGATTCCCTGATCATTAGCTTTGCTTTGATCTCCCCCTTCTTATACTTGGTTTTGGTAGTAGCAGTAGCAGTGGATGGAGGTTCTTGTATCTTACCCAGTACATAGTCCATGAGATCATGGTCTTCTAATTTGAGATCTAATATCATCTTCCAAGCATGGAAGTCATCCCTTCCAGTCAGCTTGTCATCCTCCTTGAAGCCATAACTTGTGGAACTCATTTTTCTTAGTTGGTGATTGCTATAAGTTAGGGCTTGTCTTCACCTGAAGCTTTGATACCATGTAAATTTTTGTAGATGTTCTATGCTTGATGCAATTTTACTTTTATAACAACAATCACATAAATAGTTAAGTAAAATGCTAATAGAACATACCAGTGGATCTATAGAAGACAAACCGGAAACAGGAGAATATGTTGGTCCGTTACGGTGGTCAGCAGGATGCTTCAACCAGCAAAGTCTTCTTGGTCGGCCAACCCAGAATGTGTCACAACAGTCCTCAAATCAATCATCCATTCAACTCAAAGTCAACCCCAAAAAAGTCAACGTAGTCCAGAAAAAGTCAACGCAGGGAAGCAACAATAAAGTCAACGCAGCTCCAACTTCGGTCAACCTTTTGACCTCGATTTTTGTGCCAATGAGTACAACCTTCAAAAATCGAACTCTCCACAAAATTTCAGCTCAAATGGACCATACGTTGACCAAAGTCAACGCTGGTCAAACTTTCCCAGAAACCCTAACTGCAAAAAATTTCGTCCAGAAACCCTAACTGCAGAAATTTCGTCCTTTTTCCAGCTGTAGCTACTTCGTCCTTTTCCCACGTGAGAACTGCTTCTTAGATGCTCGTATCCAATGAGAAGTGTGTGAATGAGATGAGTGAAAAGCTCTCCAACGTTGACTGTATTTATATCCATCATTGAGGTGTGTGACACATTTATTGGGGGTGTAAAACCTTAAGGCCGACCTGCACTTAAATTTATTATAAATAATAAATTCAAAATAAATGTTCTGCTCATCAGATTAAAATCAATTTTATATCGATTTTACACCTCTCCGAAAGAGGAATCCAATACAAATATTGGAATCTTCATCTGAGCATCACAAGATGGAGTTTGGACCTAGTTGTCTAAATTTAACAATATATTTTCAATAGGTGTGATTCCTATATTGATCTATGATAGGTGGTTGATTTGTTTCAGTGGTTGCCAATGATAGGTGGTAGATTTATGTGATTATTGACTAGCACAATTTTGTTTTTAATAAGGGAGATACTTAGGAGGACCTATGATAGGTGGTTGATTTGTTCTAGTAGACACTAGTGTTTTTTTACCTCATCATAGGAAGAGGATATTCTTCAAATTACATATTTTCTAGGATGAACATGGATTTGGCCTCTTTCTTGTTTTGCAAAAATGTGTCTAGTGTTGGATGGTATATGTAACTTGAAGCTTCAAGACATATAACATATGGAATATCTTTATTTAGCATATTTTAGGACCAAGAAGGTGACATGATCATGTAACTTGGTGATGATGCCACTTATCCTAGGAGAGAAGTTGGCTTCATTTATTTTCATATGCCTTTTGGTGATGTTCTTGAGCTTAGTGATATTCCTTTTGTTCATGATTTGAGGAGTAACCTTATTTCAATGTTGTGTATGATAGATGTAAAATGGAGAGGTGCATTTCATGGAAAATAATGCACCATCATTGATTATAGTCTAGCTTGTCCAAGGATGTTGGATAAAAGGTGCCTTTCAATAGAGAAATTTTGAGGTCGAAAATGGGCATAAAAAAAATGTACAAACAAAACCAACTTTATAATAATCAATAAGATTCAAGATGATGATGTCAACCATGGGGGACAATTCATCAATTTTGGAGTAAAAAAGTAGAAAGATTAAAAAATAAAAAAAATATTAAAAAACTTTTTTTCAACTTATCTTCCTAGGTTTTTTCTCAAATTTCGAGCATGAGCACTCGTTGGATGCATAATTTAATTCCTCATCCAAGGAGTACCCATGTTGCATACTTTCGATGGACCCTCCTGCTACATGAAAAATGAGAAATATATGAAAATATGATTGCAGTCATGTTTTTCCCGTATTTCTCATTTTTCGTGTAGTAGGGTCCATCAAAAGTATGCAACATGGGTACTCCTTCGATGAGGAATTAAATTCCACATCCAATGAGTGATCCTGCTTGAAATTTGAGTAAAACCATATTGAGAAGTTGAAAAAATAAAATTTTCTTTTTTCCCTCTAAAATTTGATGATGTAATCTAATCTTATTGAGCCGAGAGGCTCATTCTACAGCCTAGTATGAGGGGATGTGTAATTTTTTCTGTTCGTCTGTGCCCCTTTAAAATAAAATAAAAAATAAATAAAAATTATGTTCTAAATAGAAAAATAATGTGGGCTATAATTAAAAAAAATGAAGATGTTGTAAAGTAATTAGAAGTAAAAAAAATGTGTGAATTGGATGTTTAAAAATTTTATACGTTTCAAAAATATTTCAATAAGTGATTTAAATAAACAATTTGAAGATCTATGTAAACTAATTTATGTCGATGTCAACTTCATATATATCTATATATAGAAAAAAAATTATGGTTACATTTTTTATTTGGTCCTATATATACTCTATTTAACATTCAAAAATACAATTTAAACAATGAAAAATAACAAGTTGTATTTTGCACTCTAAAATTTTTTGCACGTGAAGAAATTTGATCCCTCTCGGCTTAGGTTAGATTTGTACTTAAGATGGATCTATGTTGGTTTTCTTATTTCCACTATTATTTTATAATATTCCTTAGGAGGCCCATTTTAGACCTCAAAATTTCTGTAATGACATGTTATTTGTTGATTTAAGTGTAGTGTGTTTAAATTAGAGGTAGGATGAATCTTCTACTCTTCAAGAGGCTCTAGAACATATATAATCACCTAGATATTCAATGAGGCTAATTATAACTCACAAGAGATATATTAGTCATGTTGAACTAGTTTCTTCCATCTATATGACAATTAGTTGTTTAGATGAGAGGTATGATACCTTGATGGAGGATGATGCTTAGATAAATTCTAGGTTTGTAGCTAACAAGAGTATTATAGAGTAAATGAATTGATTTGATGGATTCTCTCAAATAGAGGGAGTTTCCCATGAATTTTTCATACAGAGGAAGTTTCCCATAATGTTACTCTTTCTTTAGGATTCCTATTTGGATGAGGGAGCTTACCTAGTTTAGGTTGTTTCAATTGTCGAAGGATTTGAGGTACATGAGAGGGATTATCATGATGATAGGTTGTTGATGGCATTGCATAATTTTTCACCTATATACCACTAGCTTTGTATTCAAGGATTGTGAAGTTGACTTGTGAAATTTCATATCTTATATATATCATATAATGGACCCACTAGTCTTGATAATCTATGGAGATATGGTTATATTTACAGGATTTCATGGACAACTCATGATGTGGTGTCCACTAATGTTGGATCATGATGTTTACTAGGAGAATTTTGGATTTTGGAAAGTTATTTTTGTTCCAGGGCGATGTTTATTTATATTCACGGTTGCTATTTTTTCTTTGGATTGATATGTTACGATAACATGGATGAAAAATTCTTTGCAAGTGATGATGATCGATTCTAGGACTGCAACTGATATAGATTCACAAGTAGTAGGTTTGTTTGGATTGCAAAGGGAGTCGATAGGTTTTGGTGTAAGAACTTTCATTGTAAAGGAGGGTTATCTTTTGGGGTTACTTTGTAAGTGTTTACACCATGTTTGGGATACTTCATGAGATTTGGAGTACATGGTATATTTTTATCCCTTGGATGTTCTAAGCTCAATTGACACATGAGAGATAGTTTGCAAGACATCACCTTGGATTCCTTATTTTGTATGATCAATGTTCTATTTCTCTCTTGGATCTTCTTATGTACCTGGTTTATCTTGTTTTGTAGTGCTAAGGTTTCTTGGAGATTTTTAGGGTTAAGGTTCTACCCTAAGAAGGAAAGAAACTTATAAGGCAAGGGGTTCCACCTTAGGTGTATTTGGTGAAGATGAAGAAGAGAAGTGGAAATATTGCCTTGGAGGACTTGTTGGAGTGATTATTGCATGTTAAAGCTCCTTGGTTGAATTAGGGTTTTCTTGTTTTCCTAACTAGGGTTTTGCAGAGCTAGTGGACTTGTACTAGCTTTGAAAGAAGACTATATAGTAGGTACATCTACTTATCTTAACTAGACTAATAAGGTTTTCAAATATCCAAAACCTATGCAATTTATTGGTTTGATTTTCAACCATATATGTTCTCCATATGTTGTTATTTATAACTATATATGTTTTGTTGATTTGACATAAGTAAAATGGGATCGTGTTAAGAAATTTCACATCATCATTGAAGAATCTAATGGGTGTTTTGTTTCCACTATACATGTTATTTTATTGTTATTATAACTATTGCAAAAGTACAATAAATTTCATATCTAGTTTATGTGGGATAAGTTTCCCTAGAGGTTTGAAACTTAGTAGGTTATTTGATATCTTTTCTCCTTAGATTTCCTAAAAGATCGGACTATTAGAATTTGAAATATTGTACTCTAAAAAAGTTACCAAATTAATTGGATCTCTCCACTTTCTCATTTTTTAGAGGTTGTGTTTAGTGACTATCTTTACCTATAAATTAAAAAATAGTACTACTGGTAGCACCTTTTTTGGGAAAGTGATTAAAATTATGAATTGTTTGAAATTACAACCTTGACAACCAATTTCATTGCAAATAAAAACCTTAACATTGAATCTCGAGTAGTAAAATGACGATACCAATAACACTATTTTTTTGAGTTAAAATAATTATGTGATTGAAATCATGACCTTGAGAACTAATACCATCATAAAGTAGTAAAATGACGATACCAATAACACTATTTTTTTGAGTTAAAATAATTATGTGATTGAAATCATGACCTTGACAACTAATACCATCATAAACTAAAAACTAAAAATTGACTTTTAAACTTTTACCTCAATAAATTATTTATTAATTAATTTTATTTTATTTTTAAATTTACATTAAGAAATAAATAAATTAAAAATAAAAACAAACTATCAAGATAATTAAAAAAAATAAAAAAAACACCATGAAATTAAACACCTTGAACACCTTGGAAGAAATTTCTGTCACTAAATTTAAATTAAAAAATAAAAAAAAAAGGATTTTTTTGTTTTTTTGTTTTTTTGATAAAAAAAGAAACCAAAATATAAATAAAAGTAAACCAAAAGAATAGAATAAAAAAAGATACAAATTTTTAAATGAAAGTAAGGAGAAAAGATAAAATAACATACAAAGTTTGGCTGCAACAATATTTGTTATCAAGTTTGTAGGTTTCAAAGAAGTTATAGTTTTAACCTTGAAAATAAAAATGATGTTGTTAGTAACATCATCTCTTGATTTAGGGTTTGATTGATTGAGTCTCCAGGTAATCTTCTACCCAGATGAACATAAAAAGATTCAATTTGCTTGTGGGTTGGGCACATTAACAAACAACTAGGATGCATTTTTGATTCTTTGGAAAGCATTAAAATTAGACATCAGTAGAGGCATAAAGAGAATTTTTGTCCTTGGAGATTGAATAATTATAGTAAGACATGTCTCTAAAATTTAGCTGGGGAGGAAAATCTAACTCCTGAATATTGAGAAGGATCACTTTACAATTGAGGAAATTTGAGGAGTTAGACTTCTTTTACATCTGAATGTAGAAGCAGATAAACTGACTAATAAAAAAGTAAGTCAAAAAAACAATAATGGAATCAAACCAAACTTTCCCAATCCATGAGGTGCATCCAAAAGAAGTCACGGGAAAAAGTTGGCCAACCTAGCCATGAAAAAAATATGAATTATAAGTTTTGGAGGAACCGTCAGAGGAATTGCTAGCCCTGAGTATTCCACATATTGTGGCCATTGTAGGCTCTTAACTATGTGTGGTGTGAATGCATACAACGTTAAGTGCGAGTCGATACGCTAGATGGGAGATTGGAAATTCTAAGTATGAGTGGGATGCGAGCATGCATAATATGCCATTTAGTCCTGGGAGCTTAACCTTTCAATTCCGTACTCCATATTTAAATGCAGATCATTTAAGTTCAAGTTCTGACATAAATTCCTTGACATAAGCGGATCAACCTCGTGGTTTTTGGATTTACGAAAATATGGAAATAAATTATCCTCACCTTAAGTTCTGACATAAATTCCTTGACATAAGCTCCACATGTATATATTGAGTTGGCCTTTGGGAGTGCTTCGTCAGACTTGTTTGGGCTCTAGTTCACCATTTAGTCAGGAGCGATGAGCCCCCGATACATGAATCACATCATGAGGAGAATGAACAGGAGTGCTAATGTCAGTCAATTCATAACCTGTCAAGGGCAGTGGAAGAGATGATGGAGATATCGAACATAAGGTTGGAAATGGCTAAGAAGGAGAAGGACATGAAGTTTTAGTTGCTGGAAAAGAAGTGTGAATGGTTGCAGAGAAAAGAGGACATGAAGTTTTAGCTGCTGGAAAAGAAGTGTGAATGGTTGAATAGAAAACTGGATAAGGAGTTGGCAATAATGGAAGCAAAGATAATAGTTCTGAAGCTTAAATTTAATGTCATGAAACCCCCTCGTTGGTGGTCCGGGCCTAAGCTGAAAGAGTGGAAAGTTGGCAAAGGAAAACATATTTCAGAGGTTCGAGGGTCAACTGAGCAGGGAGAAAAAGCACACCGCATGGCAGAGGAGAACTTGGCACTGGTAGCATTTTAATTTACAATGTTATGATAATCGTATTACAAGTATGTTTTTTTTGATATTTTTTTAGAATCTATGGCATATTTCAATGTATAATTATAGTCAATAGAACCCATAGATGCAAGAAACACTTTCAATGGATGTATTGGAATAGTGAAGCTTCAGATAATATTGAAATATGTAAAAGGTATTTTTTTTATAATATAATATGATAAGTGCTTTATTGAAAAAAGGAAACCAAAAGATAAATAAAAGAAACCAAAATAATAAAATAAAACAAAATACAGAATTTTAAAAGAAAGTAAGGAGAAAATACAAAATAGCATAAAGATTTTGGTTGCAACAATATTTGTTATTAAGTTTGTATATTTTAAAGAAGTTATAGTTTTAACCTTGAAAATAAAAATTTTGTTAGTATCATCATCTCTTCATTTAGGGGTTGATTTTAAGGTTTTTTTCAACAAATTATAATGTTGTTAAGAACATGGTTGTGGAAGATTGTAATTTTCATTTGGAAAACAAAAATTACCATTGGTAACACCACTTTTCAAACTAAGAGTTGATGTTATTGTTTGTGACATAAAAACACTGGTTTTTAGTGCTACAATTCTCATTAAATTGGTAACAATGTTATTTTTCCACTTCTGTTTTATAATCTATTTATTTTTTAAAAGCTACAAAAAAAATTACTCATGAGGTTTTGAATTTGTGACCATCATGCAAAGGGCCCCTTAACCATGCACCCATTTACCAACTATTTTATGCCTTGTTGGCTATTTTATGCTCTACTTCATAACATCCCTAAGAGTATAAATCCATAAAATTAAAGTCCAAAAAAATCCTAACTAAAAAGGTGGACTCTTTATTTTACATTAAAATAATTTTACCAACAAGATTATGAAAAATAAAGTTCAATATCCACCATATTAAAAATAAATAAATAAATAACATACCTTAGTATTTTCTTTATAACTTTAAAATATTCAAGATGGTAGAATATATTGAAATATAATATAATCTACAAATGCAAGACTATCAACTAGCTTTCCACATACCATGCTTATAAACTTTCTGAGTCTGGTTAATTGTAAATTAGTAAAAATAATTTCATTATTTAACCATATGGAAATTTTCATTAAATGCAAAGCATACTTAGGTAAGATTGGTGTTCAAGAAGCCAATGTACTGGTTCTAAAGTTTTTGATGTGACTTATTTAATATATATACAAAGGTTTCCCTAATGGGGGTGGTAAATGAAGGGGAGGAGGTCATTGGTCGGCGATGCTAACTAGCCTACTCGATGATGTCCCATATGTTTGAAACTTTGGTCATCATGTCGACTAACTTGCATGGAAAGGTGAATTAATTTCACTCATGCCCTGCCAGTCTCTCAATCTTTCACAACGAAGAACCTTAGCACAATCCTGAGGTGGCTTGCTCCATTTGTTAGCTTGACCTTACAATTGTTGTTTTTTTTGGATGCCAGGGAATTTACCTGCATCAAACCTTTATTCAATCCTAGTTCTATCGGCATTTTGTGTCCACTCCTTTTTCCCTTCGTGTTTTTTGGTGGCCATGATGTTCATATATTGATAAAAATTGATTCCATGTAGAGAAATTTTGAAGGATCCTTCATTTTAGGATAAAAAAACTGAGAATCCCATTGCTCACTAGGACCAATTTACCTAGAGTTTTTCTTCATTTAAATAGGATATATTCCACATGAATACCATGGGAAAAACCATGGGTTCTTATAATTCCGGATCTCGAAAATCAATGGTAACTT
This sequence comes from Pinus albicaulis, assembly GCA_034641835.2. Classification (NCBI taxonomy): domain Eukaryota; kingdom Viridiplantae; phylum Streptophyta; class Pinopsida; order Pinales; family Pinaceae; genus Pinus; species Pinus albicaulis. The sequence goes on from CM076582.1 coordinate 468,334,916, forward strand.
CACCGAGTCAAGTTTACTTGAACCAACCTAACAACCTGTCCCTTAAATTCAACTCAGGGGAATTAAACTAGTCCCAATAATTTATCAACCATCTCACTTGAGATCTCACATTCCCCCCCTCAAGCAATGATTCTAATATACCTGCCACCTTGGTACGTATCCAGATGCTCCATTCCACAACTTAATGACTCTATGTGCCACTACACTACATGCATGCTTGATCAAAGTCTTAAGGCCTTACAATAATCCATGCTCATGCGCAAAATGTATTATTAGACAAAGGTATTATAAATTCTTAGGGAAATACACCTTCCTTGTACCAAAACCCTTAGGGTGTTCACATACCACTAGCATTATCACAAGTCCATTGTGGCTCTCATCACATGTTGGCTCCTTCACTATCCTTAAACCATTGACTACATCTCTATTTTATCATACATATGATCACTCTCTCACTACATATCTAGATTTATTGATCCATATCTTGACCTGGCCTACAATCTCTCATTAACATAACTCATGTCCACTTAATAGACATCATTATCCTTTACTAGCCCCCATAGCATTTAGATGCACACACATAGTCTTCTAAAATACTCCTCCATGGCCTCCAAATTTTTTTTCCCATGCTATTCTACTAGTCCAACCACACAACATGTTTCCATGGTTCTAAAGCTGCCCTCTAAACCTCAACATTGGCTCTCTCCAGCAATATGCTCTGATTTTGACAACATTATCCCAGGTTAAATTTACGTGGAAGACCCCAACCATTGTTTCATTGTATTCAACCACATTTGACATGTCCTAGAATGCTCCCATTCTCTCCTAATTCTCATTATGAAATATCAACTCCAAATAGCTTTAGCCTGCTCTCCTGATTCTCATTTTGAAATATCAACTCCACATAGCTTCAACCTCTTCCTTAACATTATGTATTTTGGTGGTTTCAAAAGTCTCATTCGTTTGAGGAACTGTTATCACCCTAGTAATTTCTTAGGTTGTGGGATTTTGATTTCTAGTTAAAGAAAACTAGGGGTAACCATAAACCTACTTTGGAAATTTAGGATCTAGCCTTCCTAAATTTCAGAGAGGGCTCTCTCTTTCATATTTAACTTTGTTTAATTGATATTTTAGGCTAGGTATAATTGGGCACTTGGTTTTTTGTTTGGAAATTTTGGTGGGAAATAAGATTACTTGGATACAAATTAAAGAGGGATCTACTAGTCCATTGGGCTATGGAGTCAAGATGTAGCAAGCAAAACTGGAAGGCAAGGCCAAAATGATGCTAATATACTCAGGGCAAGGTAGATAACCCTCAAAGATTTGAATAGTTTGATTTGATGAGATGGCTTGGTTTCGGGATAAAGGGCAGTGAAGGATCCTTTGATCCGAAAAAAGGGGAAGGAGGTAGAGGTCAAACGGGACTAGGAGCAATTAAGAATTCCTAAGTCCAGAAATCAACAAAAAACATTGAAATGTTCAAGTAGTTAAAACAAGGAGTTTTTACACTTATCCTGAAATAATATTCCTAATTAATCATTTGGATTGAACAACATATATGAAATTGAATGAAATTTCAGAAGAGGGAACAATGACAGTAAGAAATCACTTTACTCATTAGCTTATCACATGAATCTTGAGTTATGAAGTCCAGTTGGCTATTTTCCAGTCTGTTGCTATGAAATTAACACATGAGCCTCCAAAGTACCAGCAAAATTGTCTATAATAATCTCAACAACTTTATTCCACACTTAATACTTCAAAGAGTGAAGTATTTATACAAAATGTTTATTACAAAATATCCTAGAAAAATATAGGAATAACTCTAGGAAAGTAAAATATCTTAACACACTAAGGGGGACATTTGCTTAACAACTTAGCAAGTTGTCCTTTTATCTAGAAAAAATAGAACTAACATTATCTAATCAAAACAGTTTGTTGACTAGGTGTACATGCTTGCTGGCACATTTGGAAGATATGTGTTTGAAGATTGCTTGATTGATACTCTTTCAATTTATATCCTTTAATGCTGCTTTTCTTCCTGATACTCTTTTACTCTGTTCATCTGTCACTTTACTGCTAGTAAAATGTAGAATTTACCATAGTAAAAACTAGCTGATTGTTTATGCTTGGATACACTTTGACCTTGTTACTTCTGATACACTTTCAACTGCTATTTTTACCCTTTGACAACTATAAGATGAAGTTTTCACTGTGGTAAAAAAACAACTGTCCCAACATTTCTCTGTCTTGCTTGAATTTTCCTTTTACTCTTTTACTGCTGTAAAGATTCATATCAGCAGTAAAAATCCAAAATCAAAGTAAACTGTTTTTTATTCTTTTCCTCTTAACTTCATTGTTTTACCTGTACTTGCTGATCACTTGGTATTTTCATACTTTTTCAACTTTCGGTAACTTTCATCAGCATCAGTGTACTTTGATAAATTTGGTTTGATAATGAAAATATGTCTAATTTCATTCTGTAGAAAAAATAAGTTTTCAAAGTACTCCAAGACAACTTTACCAGTTGGAGAACCTTGTGGCAGAGGCTTATTTATTTGTTCTTTGGCATGGGCTCTGATCTTCTTGTCATAATCTGTTTGAACCATTAGCTTTTCATTAAAGCCATGAATGTCTGGGAGGCCTGCTTGTCTCAATGTTGTGTATTTTTCCAAAACTTTGTTATTGAAAAATTCATGGCCTCACACTTTTCCTCCAAATTGTTCATTATATTCCTTTTATTTAGGACCTTTTTGATTTGAAGAATTGTTTCAGTCCTATATTGTATTTTCAATTCTTCAAGCTCCTCTCTGTTTTTTTGTTCAACAATGTAATAAGCTTTAAAGCTTGAGATGGTTTATTAGCAAGTTCTTCCTTTGTTTTCTGAATTTTCACCTGTGCTGCCTTAAGTAGATCTCTCTGTTCATATATGATTTGAATTGAAGGCCATTGTAGATGTATGCCTTGAATTATGTTTGTCAAAAGATAGTTCTTGATGAAGGACACCTGTTCACTGAGATTTACTTGTTGCTGCAAGATCTTTACCTGTTCTTCAAGTCTATTTGCTCTTTGTTCATGTCCTTTAGATGTAATCAATGTATTCCTATTTTATGATTCAAGAGTTTGAATGGTATTTTTCAAATTGATTATCTCATTATTTTTTAGGGACATATCCTCCATGGCTTTTACTATATCTGCTGCTTCACCTGCTTGATGTACCTGTGTGGTGGATGATCCTGTGGTAGAAGTATCTATAGATTGCACTGACACTGCAGTTGCCAGTGGCACTTTTGGGGCTAAATGTTCTGTCAATGTGGAAGGGACAACTTTGTTAACTATAGGAATAACAGTGGGAATAGATTTCACATCAGCTTCTTTTACTGCTTCTTTTTCTTTTATAAGGATATTCATCTGATCTTCCATCTCTTTGACTTGGGCAGCCAGTTTTAGTATTAATTTGGCCATTTCTTCTTTTTCAGTTTGTTCTTGGAGGATTCAGGCTTGGGAAGCTTGGATGTTACAGGTTTTGAGGCTTTGGGACCTCCAGCTTTGGGTTTAACCTGTTTTTTAGTCATCTTTTGGAATAAATAAGCAAGATTAAACTATTTTCTTTAGTTAATTTTGAAACAGAGGGTAATTGAGCAGATTTGGGATAATTTTGGGAAACTAGGAATCTGAGCAAGGGTTTTAGGATAGAAAACACAGGTTTTCTGGGTGTAGAGGACTGAAAAAAGGGATTTCTGGTTTTTTGTGCACTTTTTAAATCTTTTGAACCGTGGAAATTGTCTTTTAATGACTGGAAATTGAGAAAATGGCCTTAAAATAGAGTTTTATGCAAAGGGAAATTTCTGAGGAAAAATTGCGAGGGTTTGCCTTGTTTTTTCAATGTTTGGGCACACTTAAATCGGTAATTCTGGTCTCAATGGATTAATTGGTTTAATTTGCAGTCAAATTGTGAATTTTGCAAGTCAAATTCAATAAAATACCTAGTTCACAGGTATCTTGGTAGTTGAGGAGGGTTTTTTGGTGGCTTCGGCTTTAAACTGAATCCACTGGTGCAGCAGGTGGCTTCAACCGCTTCTGATATATAGAGTAGTGGGAAATTTTGGCTTTAGGGCAAGAAATTGGCCAACAGAGGTTCAACTCTCTTTAACACAGTAGGGACGGAGGCTAAATCAGTTGGGAGTGCAAAATAATGATATAAAACAATGATATATTAAGGTTTAAACCTTCAATGTTTACCATCGTAAATATCATTTATTATAGGTCTATTCAATGACGGGAGAGGATTTGCTGAAAACTAACAACAGTTTTCACGTTCGATTTGGATGGTAAGTGGTTTAAGCCTTTTTGAACGCGATCCAATTAAAATCAGACACGTAGCATCGGAAGGTTTGGAAAAACAACTTTTATCACGTGAATTTTATAAAACTTTGGTCGATCACTTTCGAAGCGTGAAAGTGAACGCACACTGTTGGATTTGATTGGATGATGCGAACAGTCATGATCTTTCAAAGAGTTTCAGTGAAGGATAGGTGGGGTCCAGGTGCTGTATATGAAATGGCGCGTTTAATATATAACAAAACCTTTATAAAATGTGTGATTATAACCAAAGTTTAGTTATATATACAAATTTTTATATGCGCGGGGTTAATGGTAAAATAGACATATACCTATGTATAGTCCAAAAGGGGTTTATCGGGCAATATATATATATAAAGTGAGTTAATATATATGGTAAATGGTGCGTGGGGTGGGTTAATCTTTATATAAAACCTAAGGTTTTATACAATCGGGAATGATTAAAAAGGTAAAGGTCTTTGTTGTGTGATTTCACACTTTAACCTTGGGTTAAGTTGGGGAGGGTAATAAGTGAATTACAAAGACACGGGGACATCACCTTTATAAAAACTTAGGTTTAAAATGACATAGTCGAAGTAGTATTTTTTCCGCTTTAGACATATAAAATATGTGTAAAGTGCTTTTTTATTTTATTTTTATTATATAGTTATAGACTATGGAGATGTCTATTCACTATAGGGGGTGGGGTATTTGAATAGGGTTAGTTTTAAGACCAAAGGGAGTGTATTTGGGGTTTTAATTCACCATGTGGATAATATTCTTTGGTCAAAAAATCTTATAACAGTGGGTTTAGGGGATAATTAGATAAAGGAGTTATAATACTTAGGATAAGGTGTGTTTATAAGGATTTAATAAGTAAATTAGAAGTTAATATGACTTAGGAAAATGAAAAACACAAAAATACACTAGATGACTAAGTAAAGTGAAAACTTAAAGCAAAGCTTATCATTTTATAATCTCAACACCTTTACTTAGGATATAATGTTTTTTAAAGGTTTTTATGCTTTATGAAATGTAGGTAGTTAATCAAATGGGGGCTTTATGTATCATTAAGAAAAATTGAGTCTTTACTTATGAAATTGCATGGTGATGAATGCATGAATGGTAAATGATGAAAATTAGGGATTATTATAGGAATTTAAACATTTTTAACTTAACAGTCATTGAGCCTTGGCTCCAGTCCCAACAGAAGTCAGAAAAATGCTTTGAGCCTTTTTGACTGGAAGTTTAGAATGCAAAATAACTATAGGGGAGGGAAATTAGTTATTGTAGTCTGGTGAAAGATATTTACAATGATTTTCCCACCTTCTACTACCTACCCAATCTTTACTCTAACATTTTTTCTTCTATTTGTGCAGGTGAATTTGAGCTAGAAACCTTGAACATTTTATTCTTTTGAAAGCAGTAAAAACTATCTAATTCTACCTTATTTCATCCAAGGACCCAGATTAAACTGTTGGGTTCCTTTTTACTCTATACCTATCTACTAAATTTGTCAGGATTAAACTGTCTGACAACTCTTTATTCTCTATCTAAAACAAGTAAATTGAAACATGATAAGTCAATATTAAGTAGTTAAACTCATCATGGATTATGGCATTTATTGACACTTTGCCATAATCAATTGCAAAAATTAAAAAGTAGTGTCATTTAGACTTGCACACTTTCATGTTTTATTCATCTTTTTTCTTTTTGGGGTGTATTATTTTTTCTAAGTCCTTTGATTTTTATTTTAGGACTTTTACCCTCTTTTTGATATATATTGTTTTATTTTTTATTTTATTTTTACAAAAGATGGGAAAACAACTTGCAGAAGGCAAAGTATGTACATATTTACAAGACTATCAAAAGTCAATTCCAAATTATGAATCCTATGTTTATAGGACCCTAACAGCGGCTTCACATGGGGATGGCATTTCCTGGTGAAATGTCAAGAACTCTAAGATCAGTAGTCTTGAATTTTTAACCTTGATGATCCTGTAATTGTCTTTTGATTTCTGCAACAACTCATACTTTTGATATTTTACTCTTCAGAGCTTAGGGCCTTCACTCTAGGCTTCAACTTTTGAAAAGAAAACATCCAATCCAATCTACTCGCTTGCAATGAATATTTACAATGATGTAAAAAAGGAATCAATTTGGAACTAGCTGTTAGTTAACTCAGAAGAATAGTAGTGTTTAAGCATCCTACCATTCACTGGTCCTTCTGGAATGTCTGTTCCATCCAAATTTCGGATAAAAAATGCATTATTACCTCGGTACCCATAAATTTCATAAGGTCCCTTTCATAAAAAATCAAATTTTCCATGTTTTCCCTTTTCCTCTCTCCTGGAATCCCACTTTAACACTTTATCTCCTATGTAAAAGTCATCCTCCTTACTCCTTTTATAAAAAATATTTTTGATCTTATCATGAATTACTTGAGATTTCTCGTATACTTCCTCCCTTGTCTGCTGTAAATGAATGGTTTGATTTATTCTCCGTTGAATGTCATTAATCTCAACTTTTGATTCCTGAATAATCTTCATTACTGGAACTCCCAATGATAAAGGAAAAATTGCATCCATTCCATAAACTATCCGGTAAGGTGAAGTACCAATTGACTTATTGGTGGTAAGTCTATTTGCCCATAGGGCATAGACCAACTTTTTGTTCCAAGTCTTTTAGTTTTCTTGAAGTAATTTTTTGATGATGTTTACCAGGATTTTATTAGAGGATTCCACTAACCCATTACCTTGAGGGTAATAAGAAGTAGAGTGGCCTAGGGTAATGTGATACTTGTGGCAAAACACAACCATTTTCTTGGATTTAAATGCAGCTACATTATCAGTAATAATTTTGTGTGGGCATCCAAATCTAGATAAAATATTGTTTTCAATAACATAGATTATGACTGAGTCTGTGGCTTTCCTAGTAGGAATGGCTTCTATCCACTTGGTAAAATAATATGTGGCAGTCAAAATCCATTTATGCTATCCGGAAGATGGGGGATGAATTTCTCCAATGAAGTCTAAACCCCATTGTTGAAAAGGCATCTTAGTAGAAATAGGTTTTAGGGGCAAGGGTAGCAATTTCTTTTTCCCTTCAAAAATATGACATTGGTGACAGGAGGTAACATATTTTTTGACATCAGCAAACAATGTTGGCCAGTAGAAACCAACTCTAAGAATTTTATCTTCTGTACTCTTCCAGTATAAGTGGCCTCCATAGTCACCTGCCTGAAATTCCTCAGCAATCTTGTCAGCTTCTGATTTCAGTAAAAAATTAAGTAAAATCCCACTTTGTTCTTTCCAATAAAGCATTTTCTCTAGAATACAATATCTCATTTCTTTAAGTTTGAGAAATCTAGCTTTTGTTCTTGTTAAACCAGGAGGAGCTTGTAAATGTGTGAGTACAAAGATAACATCAGAGTACCATGGAGAGTCTAGAAAGGCCTCACTGATCAATGGAGTCGCCATCTCTTCTTGGTCATCAATTTGTGCAATGAAATTTATATCTAAGGCATTACAGTTGGATTCAACCATTAATTTGGCTAACCCTTGTCCTTTTATGAGCTTAGTTGGTTTGATTTCGATATCATACTTAAGGATAGTGGCAATCCACTTTCCTCTTCTACCATTTGGTCGATCCTGTGTAAGAATATCTTTGACTACAGAATTAGGAACATAAGCAATAATGTGAGAGTAAAGAATGTACACTCTGAAATATTTTATGGCTTTAACCAAGGCTAAAGCTTGTTTCTCCATGATGTTATATCTCAAAGGTGCATCTCTAAGTGTTTTACTGAAAAATGCTATAGGCTGTTCAAAACCTTGGTCATTTTTCTGCAAAAGAACTACAGCTATGGTATGTTCAGAGGCAAATGAAAAGATAATAAAATATTTTTTGAAGTCTGGGCTAATTAAGACTGGTGTTTTGGTTAAAGCATGTTTTATAGATTCAAAATATTTTTTTGCTTCAACTGTCCATTTTAATACCGAGTCTAAATTCAGCATGTTATTAAGTTCCTTTATGATTTCAGCTAGATTAGAAATAAATCTTCTTAAAAAATTTATTTTGCCTAAAAATGCTTGTAACTCTTTGATTTTCCTAGGTGGGTGAATGTTTAGTATGACTTCAATTCTTGTTGGATCTATCCTAATACCTTCCTTGGAAATTATGTGTCCTAATAATTTACCTTCTTCAAGTCCAAAAATACTCTTTTTGGGATTTAAGGATATGCCATATTTCCTACATTTAATGAATACTTGTCTCAAGTGATCCAAATGTTCATTATCAGATTTAGAAAACATAGTAATATCATCTAAGTAAATAACCAAAAAGTCATGGATTTCTTTAGCAAAGGCTATATCCATAGCCCTTTGAAAGGTAGCTCCAGCATTCATTAATCCAAAAGGCATTTTCACATACATGAAAGTGCCCCAAGGAGTAGTAAAGGCTGTCTTGGGTTGGTCTTCTTTCTGAACAAGTATATGGTTATAACCTGAGAAACCATCCAATAAAGAAATTCTTGAAGATCCAACTACTCTCTGCAAGATATGATCCATCTTTGGCAAAGGGTAAGTATCTTTCAAAGACACTTTATTAAGATTTCTGAAATCTACACATAATATTATTTCTCCAGTTTTCTTCCTAGTAGGTACTAACTTAGAAACCCAATCAGAATATCTGATTGGTGCAATTATTTGGGCATCATACATTCGTTTGACTTCTTTCTCTATCAAAGGTAACAAGACAGGATTAATCCTTCTTAATTTTTGTCTAAAAGGCTTCTGGTCATCTTTTACAGGAATCTTATGTTGAATTATATTTGTGTCATAAGCCTTTAAATCTTCATAACTCCATGCAAATACATCTTGATATTCTTTCAACAGATCAATGTATTTGACTTTTTTTTCTTGTGGTAAAGATTTAGACAACTTTATCATTTTAGGATGTAATTTTGTTCCTATATTGCACTCCTTAATATCAAATTTGACTGGTTCCATTTTAGGCTTCTTGGGCACATCATTGGATTCAAACAAGTCTTCTAAAGGAGTTAAACCTTTAGTTAAAATATTATCTTTCAATTCTAGCATGTCTATTTCTTCTTCAATTATTTCCTCTATGTCTACTTTTTCTAAGTTATCTATATCTGATTGAGTAAATACAGTTGGAATTTTATATTTATGTACATATAAATTATTTATTTCACAATTAAACTCATCATCTACATTACATTCTGAATCTAAATTATCATCAGTGTCTATCTTACAGTTTTTGATTCTTCCTTGCTATTCAAAAAATTGAAAATCTGTTCATCTTCAGAGAAAATCTGCTAGTATTTAACATTGTCAGGAACAATGGGTCTGTATTTTACTTCAGCAGTATATCTATGTGTTGGTTGAAAAGGTAAATTACATGTGCTAGCAAAAGTTTCTAGGCAATGTGCTTGCAAATTTTGATTTCTGGGAATAATAACAAACTTACACTCTAGTAAATCATCAACCAGGTCAGTTGCTGCATCTCTATATCTGGCTAATCTAGGATTATGAACAGAATATTCAACATTTATTTTCTTAATGACTAATTATGAATCACCCATGATTAAAATTATTTTACCTCCTAAGTTTCTGATGATTTGGAGGCCTAAGATCAATGCTTCATACTCTGCCATGTTGTTGGTGCATTTAAAGTTGAGTCTAAAGGCATGTCCTTCTGAATGACTGGTTTCCATGTTGGTGATCCATACTCCAACTCCTGCCCCTGTCTTGTTCAATGAGCCATCAAAATCTAAATTCCAAAGGGCTCCATAAAAGATATTATCGTTGTTTGGTTCAGGTTTTCTGTCAATCAATTCAGTTTGGATATCATCATTATCAGAGTTGCATAAAATGAAGTAGTCAAGGTCAGTTGGGGTTGAATAGATGGGATAATTTATGGACCTTTCTGCATTACTGACCATGTATTTCGTTAGAGTTTCTCTGTAAAGTTTTTTGGGCTGTCCAAATACTGTGATAGTATCAAAACTCATGTCTAGTTGTAGAGATCCCTGCAACTTAGCTCCCCATGAGCGAGAAAGAAGCATACCATATTTTGGTGGGATATCAACTACTACAATATTCATGATCATACTTTTACTTGGGTATTGAACTAAATTGACACGCAAATCTTTTATTAATCCAATGCACTTAACTTTAGAGGAATCAAATGAGAACAAGTCTTTATATGGCCTAGTTATTTCTAGATTCAGAGTTTCCATAATAGCTTTTGGCATTAAGTTGTGAGAAGCTCCTCAGCCTAAAATTGCATTGTGTAATATCTGATCGTGAATAGTAAGACTAATATAAAAAGGAGGGATTGCTCCATTAGCATGTGTACCATTTAAATCAGGACCAAAAATTAATTCAGGCTGATCATCATTTAGATTAATTGAATCCTCACCATCATTCATGTTTAAAGTTTCATTGATTGTTGATTTATACAAGTTATTATTTACCAATTCTGTGAAATGAATTGCTATTTTTAACTTAGATCTTTCAGCTTGAATGTTGAATGGTGGTCGAGCTTTACTAATCTGCAGAAGTTCAACTTTTGTGATTGTTAAATGAGTGGCTTTTTCTTGAGGTTCAGCAGTTTTACCTTTAGCTTGAGTTTTTCTTTTATCTTTTGTTTGAGTTTCTTGATTTCTGCTATCTTTGATTATTTTTTCATGAACAGTTTGAGTGGCAGCAGAGGCTTTGTTAGATCTAGAATTTTCAGCAGAATATTTAGGATTTGATGATTTAGAGTCAACTGGATTCTTCTTTGGATCAGGAACTGTTGTTTTTGCTGAATTAGTGGCCTTTGTAGTATTAGCCTTTTGGGCATATTTGGAGGATTGAGCCACCTCATCAGTGATATCAACAATATTTGGACTAGACTGCTTTTTAGGACTAGGTGGGTTTGAATTTTGCTTGTTTTCTCTTGGAAGAATTGGAAATTTTTTTGTTTTGGGAGCCTCTACATTCTTTTGTTTTGATTTTGTTGAGTTGGAGCATTGTTTTTTGTAGAAGGATCATTTGTTTTCTTACTCCTAAGGTTATACTGGCTGTGAATTTCATTGATTGCGAAGTCATAACCTTGCTTATAGTCAAAGGATTCAACAGATTCTACTTTGAGCTGTTGAAGCTCAAAGAGTTGTTGATCCTCCCGAGTGAGGAAAATTGTATTGCTTTCATCTATCCCCATCACTATGTTGATGTCTTCCTCATCCTCAACATTTTTTTGAGAACTTTCAGCATAGTTCTCTTGAAAAGGGGGCCTAATTTTTTGATCTGGGGAAGGTTTTTTACCTTTTCCAGGATTGTTGTTTTTTCTGTAGTTGGGATTTCTAATTTGGGGTTGGTTATCCCATTGCAGTTTTTTATCAATGTTGTCTAATCTCTCAACTACTCTTTCTAAAGTTTTAGCAAAAATATCAAATTTACCATCTAAGTTTGAATTCTCTTCTTTGATTTTGACTCTCCTTTCATTCCTAAGTCTGGCTTTTTTGGCTAGGATATTAATTTCTACACCAACAACATCTAATTGCATCTGTTATACTGTTTCAACATTTCTTTCTCTTAATTGGTATGCCATATCTGGATCAAGTCCATCAGGAAATTTAAGAAGTACTAAATAGGGTGTAGGTTTAAGAGCAACAGGGATGGCATTATAAACACTGTTATATCTGGTACAATAATCCTGAACAGACTCATTAGGAGCTCTTTTTAAAGCATCAAACTTAGATAAAATTTGTAGGGAATTCTTCTTCTTTTCCCATTTATTTATGAATGCTCTATGAAATGCAGCTAGATATACTATACTACCAGCACCTAAATTTTTAAACCATGTTTTTACTTTTCTAGTTAAACTTTGAGCAAACAACCTCATTTGAACATCAGATTCATCTATCTCATAAATTTCACAAAAATCAGTCATTCTGGTGACATGTTGTTGTGCAGTACATTGTGAAAAATTATCAAATAATGGGATATACTTTTGGTAAATTTGGGGCATATCATGGAGATTTTGGGGTAAAATTAGAGGGACATATCTTGCAGCCATGATTTGAAGTTTTCCTGAACTAGGAGGTATAATAGTGATTATAGGAGCAGTGCTGGATATAGTAGCTGATGTGCTGAAAACTGTATTTGAAGAACTTGGAAAAGATGTTGGTATATATATGGAACTGGATGGAAAAAATGTAGTGCTTATAAAATTGGTGGATGCAATGGACTGAGTGACTGATGGAAATACTATCCTAGGCTGTAAAGGAAACTCAGGAATAAATGGTTCTGTGGATGAACTTGTAGTGGCTTGAGGATATGATGAAAATATAATCCTAGGTTGCAAAGACAACTCGGGACTAAAAGGTTCTGTTGGTGAACTGACAGTGGAGTCTAAAAATGAAGTGGCAGCATACAGAGTTGAATCTGCTGCTGGAAATATTGTTGTGTGTAATTGAGAAACTGGAGGCTTAAAGTGAGATAAAAATTGAGCTAATTTAACAGCTTCATCAACATCTTTATCCGTGTAACATTAACCCTCTCTACTGGACTTTGAATTTCAGATTTGTATGATTTTATTGATGTTGAAATAATTTTCTGTTTCTCATTCACAAAAGAAGTAAAAACATGATCTATTACAATTTCCTTTAAATCAGTTTCAGATTTATTTCTAAATAATGAATTTTCAAACTTGAAATCAAAATCAATATCAGATAAGCTCACTAATTCTCTGGGCAAGGAATTAGCTTTTCTCAAGGGCACTTCAGCTTCTAAACTATCACTTTGTTTTTTGTTTTTGTCTTTTCCAATCTGTTTTGGGTTATCTACTATAATTGCAGGCTTAGGATCCGGGTTAGACCTGGTATAGTAGGTTTTCCTAGAAGCCAGAATGTCTATTTATGAAATACCCACAACCTTTAAAGTTAATCTTAAAGTAGAAAAGATAGATTTAAAAATATTCCTTCTAGATTAAATTTGAAACCGGAGAGTGGTTAGTTCCCAGTATGGTCGCCTGTATGTTATCACCCTAGTAATTTCTTAGGTCATGGGATTTTGATTTATAGTTAAAGAAAACTAGGGGTAACCACAAACCTACTTTGGAAATTTAGGATCTAGCCTTCCTAAATTTCAGAGAGGGCTCTCTCTTTTAGATTTAACTTTGTTTTGAATTGATATTTTAGGCTAGGTATAATTGGGCACTTGGTTTTTTGTTTGGAAAGTTTGGTGGGAAATAAGATTACTTGGATACAAATTAAAGAGGGATCTACTAGTCCATTGGGATATGGAGTCAAGATGTAGTAAGAAAAATGGGAAGGCAAGGCCAAAAGGATGCTAATATACTCAGGGCAAGGTAGATAACGCTCAGAGATTTGAATAGTTTGATTTGATGAGATGGCTTGGTTTCGGGATAAAGGGCAGTGAAGGATCCTTTGATTTGAAAAAAGGGGAAGGAGGCAGAGGTCAAACGGGACTGGGAGAAATTAAGAATTCCTAAGTCCAGAAATCAACAGAAAACATTGAAATGATCAAGTAGTTAAAACAGGGAGTTTTTACACTTATCCTGAAATAATATTCCTAAATAATCATTTGTATTGAACAACATATATGAAATTGAATGAAACTTCAGAAGAGGAAACGATGACAGTAAGAAATCACTTTACTCATTAGCTTAACGCATGAATCCTAAGTTATGAAGTCTAGCTGGCTATTGTCCAGGCTGCTGCTATGAAATCAACACATGAGCCTCCAAAGTACCAGCAAAATTGTCTATAATAATCTCAAACTTAATACTTCAAAGAGTGAAGTATTTATACAAAATGTTTATTACAAAATATCCTAGAAAAATCCAGGAATAACTCTATGAAAATAAAATATCTTAACACACTAAGGGGGACAACTGCTTAACAACTTAGCAAGCTGTCCTTTTATCTAGAAAAAATAGAGCTAACATTATCTAATCAAAACAGTTTGTTGACTAGGTGTACATGCTTGCTGGCACATTTGGAAGATATGTGTTTGAAGATTGCTTGATTGATACTCTTTCACTTTATATCCTTTAACACTGCTTTTCTTCCTGATACTCTTTTACTCTGTTCATCTGTCACTTTACTGCTAGTAAAATGTAGAATTTACCATAGTAAAAACTAGCTGATTGTTTCTGCTCGGATACAGTTTGACCTTGTTACTTCTGATACACTTTCAACTGCTATTTTTACCTTTTGACAACTATAAGATGAAGTTTTCACTGTGGTAAAAAAACCACTGTCCCAACATTTCTGTCTTGCTTGAATTTTCCTTTTACTCTTTTACTGTTGTAAATATTCATATCAGCAGTAAAATTCCAAAATCAAAGTAAACTGTTTTTTATTCTTTTCCTCTTAACTTCACTGTTTTACCTATACTTTTTCTGCTATTCTGCTTCAATGTTGCTATAACAAATCTGTGAACTCCTGCCATTGCTGATCACATGAATTTTATAAAACTTTGGTCGATCACTTTTAGAGCGCGAAAGTGAACGCACACTGTTGGATTTGATTGGATGATGCGAACGGTCAGGATCTTTCAAAGAGTTGCGGTGAAGGATAGGTGGGGTCCAGGTGCTGTATATGAAATGGCACGTTTAATATATAACAAAACCTTTATAAAATGTGTGATTATAACCAAAGTTTAGTTATATATAGAAATGTTTATATGTGTGGGGGTAATGGTAAAATAGACGTATACCTATGTATAGTCCAAAAGGGGTTTATCGGGAAATTGATATATATAAAGTGAGTTTATATATATGGTAAATGGTGCGTGGGACGGGTTAATATTTATATAAAACTTAAGGTTTTATACAATCGGGCATGATTAAAAAGGTAAAGGTCTTTGTTGTGTGATTTCACACTTTAACCTTGGGTTAAGTTGGGGAGGGTAATAAGTGAATTACAAAGACGCGGGGACATCGCCTTTATAAAAACTTAGGCTTAAAATGACATAGTCGAAGTAGTATTTTTTCCGCTTTAGACATATAAAATATGTGTAAAGTGCTTTTTTATTTTATTTGTATTATATAGTTGTAGACTATGGAGATGTCTATTCACTATAGGGGCGGGGTATTTGAATAGGGTTAGTTTTAAGACCAAAGGGAGTGTATTTGGGGTTTTAATTCACCATGTGGATAATATTATTTGGTCAAAAAATCTTATAATAGTGGGTTTAGGGGATAATTAGATAAAGGAGTTATAATACTTAGGATAAGGTGTGTTTATAAGGATTTAATAAGTTAATTAGAAGTTAATATGACTTAGGAAAATGAAAAACACAAAAATACACTAGATGACTAAGTAAAGTGAAAACTTAAATCAAAGCTTCTCATTTTATAATCTCACCACCTTTACTTAGGACATAACATTTTTTGAGGGTTTTTATGCTTTATGAAATGTAGGTAGTTAATTAAATGGGGGCTTTATGTATCATTAAGTAAAAATGGAGTCTTTACTTATGAAATTGCATGGTGATGAATGCATGAATGGTAAATGATGAAAATTAGGGATTATTATAAGAATTCAAACATTTTTAACTTAACAGTCATTGAGCCTTGGGTCCGGTCCCAACAGAAGTCAGAGAAATGCTCTGAGTCTTTTTGAATGGAAGTTTAAAATGCAAAATAACTATAGGGGAGGGAAATTAGTTATTGTAGTCCGGTGAAAGATATTTACAATGATTTTCCCACCTTCTACTACCTACCCAATCTTTAATCTAACATTTTTTCTTCCATTTGTGCAGTTGCATTTGAGCTAGCAACCTTGAACATTTTATTCTTTTGAAAGAAGTAAAAACTATCTAATTCTACCTTATTTCATCCAAGGACCTAGATTAAACTGTTGGGTTCCTTTTTACTCTATACCTATCTACTGAATTTGCCAGGATTAAATTGTCTGACAACTCTTTATTCTCTATCTAAAACAAGTAAATTGAAACATGATAAGTCAAAATTAAGCAGTTCAACTCATCATGGATTATGGCATTTATTGACACTCTGCCATAATCAATTGCAAAAATTAAAAAGTAGTGGCATTTAGACTTGCACACTTTCATGTTTTATTCATCTTTTTTCTTTTTGGGGTGTATTTTTTTTTCTAAGTCCTTTGATTTTTCTTTTAGGACTTTTTACCCTCTTATATATATATATATATATATATATATATATTTTATTTTTTCTTTTATTTTTACAAAATATGGGAAAACAACTTGCAGAAGGAAAAGTATGTACATATTTACAAGACTATCAAAAGTCAATTCCAAATTATGAATCCTATATTTATAGGACCCTAACAAGAATGACTATATTTATCGCTTTCCCATCACTTGAGGGAAGATACTTCTCCATCCTCTATTTAAGTCTCTTATCTTATTCAATTTTACCAGATGACATCATTTTTCAAACTTCTTATCACTCCTTTCTACATAGTGATTCTACCAGATATGAATCGATTCTTCGGCTCAAAGTTTTTGTTTCCTTTATCACTTTGAGTCATTATCTTTGCCTCTATCTATTACGCTACAAAATGGCTACTTTAGGTACTAACATGACTGCCATTTTTTATATATATATAGTGATATTGTCTCTGATTGTTGCAAACATATCATTGTCCTTGTCAACAACTAGTCATACCACTATCGCTAGTCCATAGGCTCCATTGTGCCTCAAATACTTATGGCTTCCAAATAATCCATTGGTACTGCCATGGCAACCAATCCTAACTTCTGCAGATCTCAGCTCTGATCAGCTAAACTAGTTCCATCAGTCTCTCCACACCCACCTTTGGAGCCAAGAATGTGCATACATCTCATGTCCATGACCATTGTTGGATCATGGATCATCACACATAATATCTCTACAATCGAAATCATTCACTCCTCCTCCTTCTCGTGGCTTATTATACATAGGACCCATAATTATTTCACTAAGGTTTTAGAATTCAGTCCTTCAAGCACCCATTGGTTCTCTTACCACAACCTGGATTGTTACAACCATATTTCCTTGCTTTGTCTTTCCATTATTCTTATTTCCTTTATTGGGCAGCTTCTTTATCGGCCTTGCAAGGAGAGAGCATCTTCTCTATGGTGGGGATATCTCTGCCACAAGCTTCTTCTCAGTAAGTTTTTTATTTTCCTCTTCAGACCCTTTGTCATGCTCCCATGATGTGAATTAAACTACCACCATTTGCATCGACCAGTCAATAGATGAGCTTCTCATTGAACAAGTATATTTCCTCCAATTTGTGCTTTTGGTTACCAAGACTAATCCTTATTTATTTTTCCTCCACTCGACAATAAATCATCTATTGCACTCACCTCACCTTGCTTTGATACCAATTTTTAGGATCACGAAACCAAGAGAAGTGGTGTTTTCTAAAGACACTGTTGCTTGGTATTCCACTAGTCAGCAAGACCAATTTACCTAGAGTCTTTCTACTTTTAAATAGGTTATATTCCTCATGAATACCATGGGCAAAACCATTGGTTCTCATAACCATGGAGCTCAAAAAATGTTGTTAACTTGACCAATTCAAGTTCACCTAAACCACCCTAACACTTTGACTATGCTTGGTTTAATGAATTTCATCCCACTAACTTGAGAATATTCAATTTGGTGAGGCTACTTCTCCCCACCTATCACGGCCCCACGTTGTGGCACCTTACAACCACCATGGGCATTGTATGGCACTAGCGATATTTTTCTTCTTCCTAAACTACTTTCACCTTGACTACGCCTAACACTTCAACACTTAGTCAATTTTCCATTCAAGTGTTCTTCTTATTATGTAGCGGAAATTAACTTCATTCGTTTACTTCTTTAATTTAATTATACAATTCTTCAAAAATGCAACATAAGTGTGATATCACAAAGTAATCAATAAACACAATTATACGATGGGAGGGGGAAACTACCAAAAGTATTTATCCCCTGCTTTTATTAAATTATTCAAATAATATACAACAATATATTATAGATACGAAGGCATGGAAACTGCCTAGCCCAAACCAACAAACTCGTCCACCCAAGTCTTACAAATTGTGTAATCTTGCCCTTCACTTTCGACATACATAGAAACCCTAAGTTATTTGCCCCAAAACAAAACCAACAAACCTTCCCAAGTAATTTGGCTCGCAGGGTGACCCCCACCTTGCATGTTCCCTCCTTTGTTGTGTTCTTCTACGATGTGCGACCTCCCTAAGTTTCTGCGTTATCACAAACTCGTGCACCTTGTGATATCACAAACTTGTCCATCTCTGCGATATCATAGGCTTGTCTATGCGACTTGTTCTACGTGTAGGTTTTAACCTTGTTCAAAAATTATCTGCAAACAAACTCTTAAAACAGAAAATAAAACAATAACGAGAGCATAAAATATAAAACATATATACACATATATTTTCCCCTGGATCCCAACACCAGGACTACCATATTTATTTTTCATTATATTCCTTTCAATGTTACATCACATATATATACATGCTGAAGAATTCATAAACCCTAATCCATTATCCCTGGATTAGAACATAACTGTAGTTCCCATGACCATATCTACAAAATACCATGGGCATAAAACCATCGTGACCAAAAACATGTGAAAACCCATGCACAAAACCATAGGCAGGTCTGCCCACCTAATATAGGGTCCAAAAAAGTTTTCCTAGGGTGCTGCCTTAGACCTCGTGCAGGGGAGCTACCGCCCCCCTGCTGCAACCGACGTAAGCGCAGTGGGGATGGCCACCCCCTTCTTACCCCCCTCTTGAGGCTAGTTGTGGAAATAATATAACACACACCCAACACTATGATTGCTTGGATGACCCCTTGGTCAAATTCCTTCTCTAATATATATATATATATACGCACTAAACCATATTGAATTAATTGGCCTGACACCCTTCCATCATGGAGTCGACCTTTTAACTTATTTGGGCGCTCCTGGGGCAACCTGCTTATGGGTGGTTGCACCCTTGCCTGGGTGATCTTCCATCCATGCAGTCCACGATGCCTCTTGTTGTCATTTTCATGTCACACACTCCACGTCACGCTTCTCATTTGCATACCTATCATTTCGTACTTCCCTTGGCCGCTATGTCCTACATTTCACATTGCACGTCCCTTGGATGCTACGTTGTGACCATCATGGCACCCGATTGCCTCTCCTTGGTGCAAGAATTCCTGTGGGCACGAGTCCACCGAGTTAGGCTGTCACTATGTTGTGATGTGCATGTTCTCCCTTCCACACTCTCATTTATGGGTCTACTCTCTCCCTCATGCACCCTCTTCTATACTATGTCATGTGGGCGGGCATGCCCTCGTGTCGTGCACACTACATCTCTCCCGATGTAGTGGTTAGCGCCTTGCCTCGTGCAGGTGTGCTCTGGGCGCTCACCCTTCCAACTCATGCACATAACCCGCCATGGATGTTGTGTGGCACCAACAAGATTTCACTTCTTCCTAAACTAATTTCACCCAAATTATGCCTAACACTTCAACACTTAGTAAATGTTTCATTCAAGTGTTCATTCAATTATGCGGTGGAAACAAAATTCATTCAATTAATTCTTTCAATTTATATAATTCTTCAATAATGCAACATAAGTGCGATATCACAAACACAACAATAAATATAAATTTGCGATGGGAGGGGGAAACTCCCCAAAGTAGTTCGCCCATGATTTTATTAAAATTTTCAAATATTAATATACAATAGAAAGTTTATAATATACAATGGCATGGAGGCTTCCTGGCCTAACCCAACAAACTCGTCCACCAGTGCAACAATTCGTGAAGTCCTGCCATGCACTTTTGACCTACCCAGAAACCCCAAAATTTTCACCCAAAAATTGAACCAACAACTTTTCCTTATTGTTCAGGCTCACTGGGAAAACCCCACCTTCCCTGCGCTCTCCTTTGCTGCATTTTTTTGCAATTTGTGACCACTTTGATTTTCTGTGATATCGCAGACTTCGCCTTTATGCAATATGTTATGTGATTTTCCTTTTCTTGGTTGAAATTTCTTGATTAATTGGTCAAACATGTATTTCCTTTACTTATATTCTTTCAACCTCTTTTATTTTCATGGGTCGACGCCCCTTCACTTAAAGGAGTCAACCTTTCACTTGTGCGAGTGCCCCTTCATGGGTGGGTGTGCTCCTAAGACGAATTTCCTTTGGGCGAGCGGGTGGCCCTTCATGGGGAGGTGCTCTACCACTGTATACTCCTTGCTTCACCATGTGTCACAATGCATTTTAATGCACTCCATGTCATGTTGACCGCTCTCTCACCCGTCGCATCACACTTCCCTTGGCCGCTACATTCTGTCCGTCGCATTGCACTTCGTTTGGTCACTACATCTTGCTTGTCACATTGCACTTCCCTTGGTCACTTCATACTATCGTATGGTCCTCTCATCATGTGCCCTCCACTATACTATGTCATGTGGGCGGGCGCGCCCAAGGCGTCCACCCCTCAACTTGTATACTATGCCAAATGTCACCATGTCAACCTGGGTGCCTCTACTCCATGTGGGCATGCTCATCACACTTGGGTTCTTCTCGTGTCCTGAACCCCAAGTATTTTACAAGTAATTTCCTTACTGCATGGGTGGGTTCCTTGCCTTGTGTCATCACCCCTCATCGTGCGATCTCCCTTGAAATCAGTTACAACTCAATTTTTTGCCACTCGAAGTGTTCGTGGGAAGTCATGGGCACCCATTAGCCTTGGTGAAAACTCAGGGTCCTGGTATCCTCCGCCAATTTAAGAAGGTTGTCACCATCGAAAACACCATATCAACAACCTCATTTTTCCAAGTCTTCCATCCTCATCACAACAATCATACAAATTTTCCTATGACCTACTCCATTCCCATAGCACAAGCCTATAAGAACATCTTGTTTTGGATCCCCTCGTGTTGGTGACTAGTTGGGTAGCTAATATAACCATAGTGACTCCTTCAAAAGAATATATGCATCCTAGCATCATCATAATTTTCATTGCATCCTGATGTCATACAATCCCACATCTTTTTTTCCACTGTGGTCCGCTCATCAATTTAAGGGGTATCATTACCCTAAGTAGATGACAATGAGCCCATATTCACTTTAAGTCTATAAATATGGTGGGGAAGGGAAGGATAATGCCTCTCCATTCCCATCTTCATCGCTCTCCAGCATCTCAATCCAAATATCTACATCTTCCTCTTCTAAATTTTACAATGCCTCACGGTCCTCCTTTTGTCGGTTCTCCAAATACGCAACCTTACACTCTGTCGTGCAAGATTCGATTGCCTCTAGCATATATTTCAATTGAAACACACTATCTAATAACGTCCTTATAACTTATGATTTTTCCATGAGTTTTTCATCTGTTTGGTTCAACCTCTCATAGACTTCCTTCATTCACTGATCCTTCTCCATACTCATCGTTGTTATCTTAGACTCATTCTTCGTAGCTCTCGAGGTTGGAATACTCAAAAATCATTCCTCCCTTCCATCATATATGAACAACTTACTCAAATGTGGTACGATAAATGCTTCATATTGTTTCATAAATTTTATTCCCAAAACTGCTTCATAATTATCCATACGAACAATCGTGAAGTCGATTTTTCCTCACCATTCACCAATCCTTACATCCACTTCTTCTGCAATCCTAATGACGATCTGGTGGTGAGTTCACTACTTTAAGATGTGCTTGAGTTGGAATGAACATTATTACAAACTTTTTTTTCTCCTCTTCTCTCATGAATTTGTGGGCTGCCCCATTGCCCACCATAGTGAGCAATGCACCCTACCCAATTTTCATCTCAACGTACTCCATCTTGTGCCTCTTAGAGTCATGCTTCAGGATAATGTTCATCATTTATACAACACCCAAAATATGCATCACACAAACTATTGTTTCATCTTTCTTCTTTCCATATGATTGTGTAATGGTTGTGGCACTTGGTCTTAAAGGAATTTTCTTTTCCATGTGATCACCCTCGCACAACCAACACTTCAATGGTTCCTTCCCTTTCATTTTTCCACTTGTTTTTGCTTCATTTTCCTTCAAAGTATTCTCCTTTAGATTATATTACTTCTTATTCTTGTCTTCTACTCTTTATTCATGATGGTCAACCAACCTATCAATAACAACAAATGCTTCCTCAAGTGTCTTGATCTTATGTCGCTTTATCTCATTGCATGCCCAATATTTTAGCTTAATAATGAAGTTGAAAACCTTGTCTTTCTTCGCCATGTTGGGTAACTCTAATATCACACTAGAAAATATATGTTGATAATATTTTAGGCTTATGATTTTCTTGATACACTTGATCTTCGTATGAGCATCCCACGTTTCATCTTGTGGGAAGAAGTGAGAAACAATGCTTCCTTCATTTCTTCCCAAGTCACAATTTCCTTAGCATCGCCATGGGTAGCTTGATCCATTCTTCTTCTCTACCACATATTGGCATATTTCGTTAGGAATTTTGCAACTAACTTCACCTTCGCTTCCTCAGAGGAAAACTCCAATCTCTCAAGGTAATATTGTACGTCCCATATAAATTTTCCAAGAGTATTGGTGATCCTTACTCCATTGTATGAATCAGGTTCCTTTATTTTCATGTGGGAAATTAAGCCAATAAAAGCTTTCCCAACCACTTTCTTCAAAATCGCAACCTGATTTAGAGCTTCGGAAAGGATTTTCTACAAATTTGCAATCTCTTCCTTTCCTTGATCTCTGGTAGCTCCAAGTTCCTGTTGGAAATATTGTCATTGATGGCAAAGGAGGCAGCACTCAAGCAAAGGAGGCAGTGCTGAAGCAAAGAGGCAGCAAAGAAGCAAATGAAGGTAGAGGAAACGAATATAATAGAGGCAGAACCGTTATCTCAGCAATAGAGGCAGAGGCAGAGCGACAGGAGCAACAGAGGCAGAGCGACAGGAGCAACAGAGGCAGATGCAGAAGCAGAGCCGTTATAAAATTCCGAGAATCGCACTCTCCAACCGGCGCAGCAAAGGCGGAGACAGAGTCAGAGACAGAGGCAGAGAGCTGTTATAAAATTCCGGGAATCGCAGTCTCCAACCGGCATTATACATATAACTTATACAAAAATTATTCCGGGAATCGCTTCACTCCAGCGGCAAAATATATATATATAAACATATATATCAATTATATACAAGCGGAGCGCTTTATATCTATATAATCAAAGGTTCTATCAAAACGAAATGGCTTATAAGGTGGGACCCCTCACCCAATCGCAATCGGAGATCACAAGAGCAGCGTAATATGTAACCCACAGGAAATTGCGATTGCGATGAGAATCCGGACCCGATGGGTCTATAAACCGCAATTGATAAATCTCGGAACTTAAATAAACAGAGAATTTTCAAATACAATGAAGCCCGAAGGATATAACCAAAGGTCCAAGGTATATATTATGGAGTGCACAAAACGAAGTTTTATATGGTGGGACCCCTTCCCAATCGCATCGGAGGTAAACAAAGCAGAGGGGCTTGCAACTCAAAGTTGCGATTGCGATCAATCGCAATCGGAAATCGCAAGGGGATCGGAACATGCAAACAAAGAGTTGCGATTGCAATTGAAAGGCCGGACCCGATGGGTTTATAAGCCAAGACTGATATATGTTTGAAGTTTTGCCATAACGGAGAATAATCGCAATCGGAAGAGGCTGAGGAGTGATTCATCGCATCGGAAAGATCAGCGAGTGAGCCCGAAAGGAGTTCTTATTTGTTTAAAGAGTTTTTATTATATAATGCCGAGAATTGATTTAAGTCGTTTTAAAAGAAAGGTTGTATGTATGCCGAGTGTTAAAATTACTTATATATATATAACGCTGTTGCGATAAGCCGTGTGGTCTGTAGACCCACGGGCCCCAGCTTAACGGGAGGGCGATTCTTAATATACAGTGACTGTGATATATGTCCGTTCCGCTTGCGGAAAGTTCCACATCAACAAGACACTTGCTGCAAGTCAGCAGTCACGTATTTTTCTAAGAGGCACTGATATAAAAGCACTGTTTCACGTATGCAGCAAATACACCACAGCAGAGGACAGAAAAGCATACAGTCACAGAAAGGACAAATGCGCAGCAAACCAAGAGACAGAATAAGTGAGCTGGAATTCACATTGTAATTCGAATGTAAATGGTTTAATTGTTTTTATTGTTTGTGATGCATTGGCAAGTCTCCGAGAGAAAAAAAAACTCCCACTGTAATGTTAAAATTGACACCTACAGTTATAATTTCTGAGTAAGTTGATAAAAAGAGTGAGAAGGCAGAAGGCAAAGAGACATGACTTTCCATTTCAATCTCACACATGTATAACATGTGAGGAAATCTATAAATACATCATCTTGATATACGAGAGAGTTTTTTAAGGAGAGCAAGGAGAGAGCATATATAGAGAGAGTGCAAGACATGTGGCGTAGAAGATTAAGAGTAGTTATAGAACAGAGCTTCTTGAGATCTCAGAATCATAAACATCTGGCTGATAAACTGGAGGTTGAGCTTTCCTAATGTGTTGCACTGATAGTCGCGCCAGTTGACTGAGGTTGGAGCCTCCTGTAGGTTGGTGCCTGCAGAAAATTGAAGGGAGTTGGTGCTTCTTTGCAAGTTGTAGCTTGCAGAATTGAGGTTGGAGCCTCCTGTAGGTTGGTGCCTGCAGAAAAACAGTGGTGAGAGGGAGTTGGAGCTTGCCTTTGCATCACAACAATAATAAGATGTGGTTTTCTCCCTTTATGGGTTTCCACTTATATCTGGTGTCTCTTTGCATGATATTTATGTATTGATCTGATATGTATCATTTGCTTAATACCTGCTGCTCTCAAATTAAGTCTACTGCTCTATTAAACTAATACTTTCAGATTACATTCTAAGATTACTCTCACATTAAATAGAGTTTGAAATGAAGGTGTAAATAATTTTATTGAAAAGTTTAAAAGATCAGGAATGTATTAAACTGATTCACCCCCCCCTCTCAGTTTAATTAGAGATTCAACAATTGGTATCAGAGCGGGTTCCTTTGTACAAGTCTAACAACTGAAAGGAGATCCTAGGTTCCCAAGATGGCTAGTAAAGAAGGATGCTCAACCAATAAAGCCCCTTTCTTCACTGGTGAAAATTATGCTTTCTGGAAAATCAGAATGAAGACATACATAATGTCACTAGGAGTAGAAGTCTGGGCAGCTGTGCAATTAGGATATGCCCCGAAGTCAACTGATACAGAGAAAGAAGCTAAAGAAAGCTTTGTAGCTAATGCAAAAGCCATGAATGCCATCCTAAATGGATTATGTGAAGCAGAGTTTATTAAAATAATGCATAAAGACACTGCCAAGAAAATATGGGATACTCTTGAAGACATACATGAGGGAGACCAGAAAGTAAAAACTGCCAAACTTCAAGTATATAGAGCCCAGTTTGAAAACTTAAAAATGAATGATGATGAAGATGTTGGCAGCTTCTTCTTAAAAGTTGCAGAAATTGTTAACAATATGAAAGCTCTTGGAGAAACCATACCAGTAAGTATAGTTGTGCAAAAGATTCTAAGATCACTCCCATCCAGATATAATCCCAAGGTATCTGCAATAGAAGAGACATCGGATTGGGAGACTCTGACCATGAACCAGATACTTGGAAATCTAATAGCCTATGAAATGAGGCTCCCACAGAAGAAGCCAAGTACAAGGGAAGCAACATTCAAAACAGAAAAGAAGAAAGAAGAAAAGGAAGAAATATGTTCTTGCTCTGATGAAGAAGAAGCTAAATTTGTCAAGAAATTGGATAGAGGCTCAGGTAGATACAAAGGTAAACTTCCCTTCAAACGCTTTAACTGTGGAAGAGTTGGACATTATGCTGCTAAATGTCCTCACAAGAAAGTAAGAAATCAAGCTCAAGAATCAGAGAAAGACACATCAAAGAATTGGCAGAAAGGAAATAAATTCAGCAGAAAATCCTTTTATGCTCACCAAGACAGCAGTGCATCTGAAGACTCAGATGAACCCTCAAGTGAAGAAGGAACCTCAGAATTTATATTGATGGCCATAGAAGATCTCGAGGGACTCCTACTAGAAGATGAAGAAGAATAAGGGGAAGTAGACCTTGAGGGGGAGCTAAGAAGTGCTCTGGAAGAGATTGATAGACTCAAACTAAAATGCAGAAAACAAAAAGAGATTCTCCTAAAATGTTTGGAAGAAGAAAAAAATTCAGAAGTCCTCATGCAGCTGAAGGTAAAGCTTGAAGAAGCCAAGAAGATAGAAGATATGTTACTTCAGCAAATCAAAGATAAATCTCGAGAACAAGAGAAGCTGGAAGAAGAAATTATGTGTCTGAGAAAGAAATTAGAAAAAGCTCAACAGAAAGTTTCTATATACCCTTCTCAAACAACAAGCTCTATTAAGTTGAATGAAATTTTGGTTGCTCAAAGATCCCCTATGATAAAGACTGGAATAGGCTACGAAGGAGAATCAAGTAAAGGAAAAGAAAAGGTTGACAGAGAGATTACTTTTTGTAAAAGCAAAGAAGGATGAGGAAGTAGCTCAAATAATTCCTACAAAAGAAGATATCTGCAATAAGAGAGACAGAGAGCAGAAGAAACCTCTAGTAACAAAGAATATAATGAATACTAAAATGGCAGAAAAAGAATCATATGCCCCTAAGTATATCAAATTTGGAAGTCATCAGAGGAAATTCTTCCCTCCTATGAAGAATGCCACCTGCTATGTCTGCCACAAGCCAGGACACATTGCTGCATATTGTTATGCAAGGAAGAGTAATTCAGACTTGCAAAAGATGCAAACAGTGAAGAGGCTATCTCAAACAAACAAATGGAGAAAACAACCTTACATCAGGTATGCAAATAATTTCTATGGTTATTGTTTTTATTGTAAGGAATTTGGCCATAAAATTATTGAATGTAGAAAGTATAGACAAAGACTGATGTTCAATACCTGAAGGAGGTTTATGAGTCAAAGCAATTTTGTTCATGCTCACAATTCTGCAAAAACTATAATCAAATGTTCAAAAGGGGGCCTCCAGTGGATAAAGAAGGTGAATAACTGTGACCTGGCTCTAACTGCTCAAGATCTGAAAAGCCAGTGGTACTTGGACAGTGGCTGCTCCAAACACATGAT
Source organism: Pinus albicaulis (assembly GCA_034641835.2). NCBI lineage: Eukaryota > Viridiplantae > Streptophyta > Pinopsida > Pinales > Pinaceae > Pinus > Pinus albicaulis. Next base: position 468,362,445 of record CM076582.1, read on the forward strand.
TGGAGACAGAAGCAAGTTTATAACTCTTGATGAAAAGAAATCTGGCAATGTTATTTTTGGTAATGATAAATCAGAAAGATCAAGGGAAAAGGCTCAGTCAGCATAGACAATGGCAGAGGAAAAGCCCAAGAGGTACTATTTGTGGATGGACTGAAAGAAAATTTACTGAGTGTCAGTCAGATGTGTGACAAAGGCTGTGAAGTTCTTTTTAGAGCACAAGATTGTGTAGTCAAGTCAAGCACAACAGGAAAGACTCTGCTCAAAGGTGTTCGAACAGAGAATAATGTATACATAGTGAAAGAGGAAGATGAAGCCTGCCATCTTAGCAAACTTGAGGAGTCATGGTTGTGGCATAGGAGATTGGGACATCTCAGCATTGACCATATCATCAAATTGAGCAAGAAGAAAGCTGTCAAAGACATGCCAGAAATAAAAAGGCCTTCAAGTACTATATGCAAATCTTGTCAATTAGGGAAACAGACTCGCACATCCTTTAAATCTAAAGAGGAGTTGTCAACAAGAATACCACTCCAGCTTGTGCACATGGACCTGTGTGGACCTGCTAGAACTAGAACACCAAGTGGAGAATCCTATTTCATGCTGATAATAGATGACTTCTCCAGAATGACATGGGTTGCCTTTTCTCAAAAATAAATCAGAAGCATTGGAAAAATTTAAGATATTCAGAGCATTAGCAGAAAATAAAACTGGATGCAAGCTGAAATGTATCAGATCAGACAGAGGAGGAGAATTCACAGATTATGACTTTGCAGACCTATGTAATGAACATGGAATAAAACAACAATTTACTATTGCAGGGACACCTCAGCAGAATGGAGTAGCAGAGAGACAAAACAGGTCTGTACAACAAATAGCTATAGCTATGATGCAAGAGAATAATATTGCTCAAAACTTCTGGGCAGAAGCAGTACACACAGCAGTACATATCCTTAATAAAGCTCACTTAAGGCCAAGCAGTGACAAGACTCCATATGAACTATGGCATGGAAAGTCAGCTTCAATAAAACATTTCAGAGTCTTTGGTAGCAAGTGTTACATAAAGAATAATGATGAAAACCTTGGGAAATTTGATGCAAGAGCAGATGAAGGGATTTTTCTAGGATATGCTTCCAAAAGCAAAGGGTACAGGTGCTACAACAAGATCCTTTGGAAGATAGTTGAAAGTATTGATGTGAGATTTGATGAAGAACTTCCAAACAATACAAGAAATATAGACTGCTGCAGTCCATCAGACAACCATGAAGAGGAAGACAAGGATGATGATGAAACAAGCAAGACAACAGATAATGCAGAGCTGAGCTCGAAAACCCCCTCAAGATACACTCATAAGAATCATCCTGAAGATCAGATCATAGGAGACAAGAAAGCAGGAGTCCAGACAAGAAGGCAGCTAACAGAACAAACAGAAGAAGTATACATAGCCATGTTATCACAAATAGAGCCAAAGAAATTTTAAGAAGCCAGCAAGGACAAGTATTGGATAAAAGCAATGAATGAAGAATTGGACCAAATTGAGAAGAACAATACCTGGGAACTAGTTCCTAGACCTATTGAGAAAAATATCATTGGTTCAAAATGGGTATTCAAAAACAAAATGAATGAGCAAGGACAAGTAACCAGGAATAAAGCAAGGCTGGTCTGCAAAGGATACTCACAAATAGAAGGACTTGATTATGATGAAACATTTGCCCCTGTAGCTAGAATGGAAGCTATCAGAATGTTCTTGGCATTTGCATGCTATCAAGACTTCAAGGTATATCAAATGGATGTAAAGTCTGCTTTTCTTAATGGAGATCTAGAAGAAGAAGTGTACATGGAACAACTAGAAGGCTTCTCATTGACAGACAAAGAAGACTATGTGTGCAGACTGAAGAAGGCCCTATATGGATTGAAACAGGCTCCTCGTGCTTGGTACTCAAGACTGGACAAATATTTGCAAAAACAGGGTTTTAAGAGAGGTGGAGTAGACAGCAATCTATACATAAAAGCGCATGAAAATGAACTCCTAATTATTGTTGTATATGTTGATGACATTATGTTTGGAAGCAACAAAGATGATCTAGCAAAAGGGTTTGCTGATGAGATGAAAACAGAGTTTGAAATGTCTATGATTGGAGAACTCAGTTTCTACTTGGGACTGCAAATTCAGCAAAATAACACAGGCACATTCATTTCTCAAGAAAAATACGTAAAAGAAATGCTGAAAAAATTCAAAATGGAGGACTGCAAACCAATGACAACCCCCATGATCACGGGATGCAAGCTGTGTGCTGATGATAGGTCTACAGATGTAGATCAAAAACTCTACAGATCCATGATAGGAAGCCTGTTGTACTTGACAGCTTCAAGACCAGACATCATGCTAGTAGTAGGACTAGTGGCAAGATATCAAGCAGCACCTAAAAAAAACCATCTTCTGGCAGTAAAAAGAATACTCAGATATCTACAAGGAACTGCACAATATGGGCTTTGGTATCCTAAAGGCAAAAGCTTCACCTTGACAACATACACAGATGCAGATTGGGCCAGCTGTGTGGATGATAGGAAGAGTACAAGTGGAGGTGCATTCTATCTAGGAGAAATTCTGGTGGCATGGCTAAGCAAGAAACAAACATCCATCTCTTTGTCTACAGCTGAAGCAGAATATATAGCAGCAGAAGCATGTTGTACACAAGTCATGGATGAAGCAAACTCTTCAAGACATGAAGGTAAGCATTAATGAACCCATCTCAATCAAATGTGATAATACAAGTGCTATAAGTATATCTAAAAATCCTGTGCTTCATTCAAAAACTAAACATATACCAATCAAGTATCATTTTCTCCGAGAACAAGTGGCTCAGAAGATAGTTAAACTGGACTATGTATCAACGAAAGAATAGATAGCAGATATATTTACCAAACCACTTGCCAAAGAACCATTCGAATACTTGAGAGACAAACTAGGGGTAGTATCTGTAGATACTATTCTCTAATATGAAGAGAAAGTACAGTCTCAGGGGGAGAACAAAACGAAGATATCATTCCAGGGGGAGAACAGCCAGCAAGATAAGCATAAAACAAGTCCACAGAATTAGCATTATCAATATTATCAGCATTCAGAAGCAACAAGAACCTTTCAATCGTAAAATACATCATCTCTGTCTGCAATCTAGCACATATTACATGCACTACAAATGAAACACAACATAGTCCAATTTCGGCAGAAGAGGACCTAAACGTAACTAAGAGAAAGGAAATACAACGACAGAACCCATACGGAGGGATGAGGAGTCATCCTTTGCCATTGATGTCAAAGGGGGAGGAAGAACAAATAGCAAACAGGAAGAGAAAGCAACAAGAGAAAGAGAAAGCAAACAGAGAAAGTGGATTGCCATCAATGCCAAAGGGGGAGACTGTTGGAAATATTGTCATTGATGGCAAAGGAGGCAGCGCTCAAGCAAAGGAGGCAGCGCTGAAGCAAAGAGGCGGCAAAGAAGCAAATGAAGGAAGAGGAAATGAATATAATAGAGGCAGAACCGTTATCTTAGCAATAGAGGCAGAGGCAGAGCGACAGAAGCAGCAGAGGCAGAGGCAGAAGCAGAGCCGTTATAAAATTCCAGGAATCGCACTCTCCAACCGGCGCAGAAAAGGTGGAGACAGAGTCAGAGACAGAGGCAGAGAGCTGTTATAAAATTCCGGGAGTCGCAGTCTCCAACCGGCATTATACATATAACTTATACAAACATTATTCCAGGAATCGCTTCACTCCAGCGGCAAAATATATATATATATATAAACATATATATCAGTTATATACAAGCAGAGCGCTTTATATCTATATAATCAAAGGTTCTATCAAAAAGAAATGGCTTATAAGGTGGGACCCCTCACCCAATCGCAATCGGAGATCACAAGAGCAGCGTAATATGTAACCCACAAGAATTTGCGATTGCGATGAGAATCCGGACCCGATGGGTCTATAAACCGCAATTGATAAATCTCGGAACTTAAATAAACAGAGAATTTGCGAATACAATGAAGCCCAGAGCATATAACCAAAGGTCCAAGGTATATATATGGAGCGCACAAAACGAAGTTTTATATGGTGGGACCCCTTCCCAATCACATCAGAGGTAAACAAAGCAGAGGGGCTTGCAACTCAAAGTTGCGATTGCGATCAATCGCAATCGGAAATCGCAAGGGGATCAGAACGTGCAAACAAAGAGTTGCGATTGCGATTGAAAGGCCGGATCCGATGGGTTTATAAGCCAAGACTGATATATGTTTGAAGTTTCGCCATAACGGAGAATAATCGCAATCGGAAGAGGCTGAGGAGTGATTCATCGCATCGGAAAGATCGACGAGTGAGCCTGAAAGGAGTTCTTATTTGTTTAAAGAGTTTTTATTATATAATGCCGAGAATTGATTTAAGTCGTTTTAAAAGGAAGGTTGTATGTATGTCGAGTGTTAAAATTACTTATATATATATAACGTTGTTGCGATAAGCCGTGTGGTCTGTAGACCCACGGGCCCCAGCTTAACGGGAGGGCGATTCTTAATATACAGTGACTGTGATATATGTCCGTTCTGCTTGCGGAAAGTTCCACATCAACAAGACACTTGCTGCAAGTCAGCAGTCACGTATTTTTCTAAGAGGCACTGATATAAAAGCACTGTTTCACGTATGCAGCAAATACACCACAGCAGAGGACAAAAAAGCATACAGTCACAGAAAGGACAAATGCGCAGCAAACCAAGAGACAAAATAAGTGAGCTGGAATTCACATTGTAATTCAAATGTAAATGGTTTAATTGGTTTTATTGTTTGTGATGCATTGGCAAGTCTCCGAGAGAAAACAACTCCCACTATAATGTTCAAATTGACACCTACAGTTATAATTTCTGAGTAAGCTGATAAAAGGAGTGAGAAGGCAGAAGGCAAAGAGACATGACTTTCCATTTAGAATTCCAAGCAGAATACAGACAGTCATGTGAGGAAATCTATAAATAATATCATCTTGATATACAGAGAGAGTTTTTTTAAGAGAGCAAGGGAGAGAGCATATATAGAGAGAGTGCAGAATATAGAAGGCAGAGAAGATTAAGAGAAGCTACAGAACAGAGCTGATATCTGAGGAAAATCAACAAACATTCAGTTTGATAAATTGAGGAAGTTGGAGCTTCCCTATCAAGTTGCAGCTTGATAGTCGTCAGTTGTAGCTGACTGAGGTTGGAGCCTCCTGTAGGTTGGTGCCTGCAGAACCGAAGGAGCAGCTCAAGTTGTAGCTTGCAGAATTGAGGTTGGAGCCTCCTGTAGGTTGGTGCCTACAGAAAATCAGTGGTGAGAGGGAGTTGAAGCTTGCCTTTGCATCACAACAATAATAAGATGTGGTTTTCTCCCTTTATGGGTTTCCACTTATATCTGGTGTCTCTGTGCATGATATTTATGTATTGATCTGATATGTATCATTTTCTTAATACCTGCTACTCTCAAATTAAGTCTACTGCTCTATTAAACTAATACTTTCAGATTACATTCTAAGATTACTCTCACATCAAATAGAGTTTGAAATGAAGGTGTAAATAAGTTTATTGAAAAGTTTAAAAGATCAGGAATGTATTAAACTGATTCACCCCCCCCTCTCAGTTTAATTAGAGATTCAACAGTTCATTCACTTCATTCACGGTTTGATCATACGTCCAATCAAGGTATTCATATCACACCTTAAGTTCCTTGAGACTTGTTTCTTGGTAAACGAAATTCTCTTTGAGTTCATCATTCTTTGCCTTAAGTTCAATGACCATTGTTCCCAACTCATCCATTGGATCCAACACCTTGTTCAATAAAATCACCTCAATGGTCATGCTTGTCTCACCTATAACTTGAGGTTCTTCAACAACATTTTCTATGAGTTGAATTTGTGACTGAGTTACGACCATAAAACACCCTGTTGCACGACATTCAATTTGGCCCTTACCTAGTTTCCTCTACCCCTACTAAACCAGACTTCAACATGGTTCTTCCTTCAAATTTTGTCAATTCCCACTTTTGCAAAGTAGTCTCTGAAACTAATTTTCATGGCCCCACGCCGTGGCATTTTATGGCCATTGTGGACGTTGTGTGGCACCGACGACATTTCGCTTCTTCCTAAACTACTTTCACCCGGACTACCCCTAACACTTCAACACTTAGTCAATTTTTCATTCAAATTTTATTTACATTTAGTTATGTAGTGAAAATAAACTTCATTCAATTACTTCTTTCAATTTATACAATTCTTCAACAATGCAACAAAAGTGTGATATCACAAACACAACAGTAAATACAACTTTGAAATGGGAGGGGGAAACTCCCAAAATCAGTTTTCCCCTGCTTTTATTAATTGTTTCAAATAATATACAACATCAATTTTACAATATACAATGGTGTGGAAAATTCCTAGCCCAACCCAAGAAACTCATCAACCTAGTTCAACGATTCGTGCATCCCTGCACTGCACTTTCGAACTGCCCAGAAACTCAACATTTTCACCCCAAAGCAAAACTATCAAAATTTTCCAGTCATTTAGTCTCACTTGGAAATTTCCACCTTCTCTACCCCCTCCTTGGTCAATTTATTTTATGGGTAGGTACTCTTCTCATGCGCCGTCCACTATACGACATCATGTGGGAAGGCATTCCCTCGTGTCGTGCTCGCTACTCCTTGGCCAACCTAGCACCCGACACCATGCCTTCGTGTAGGGGTGCACCCATAAACTTATGCATGTTTCCCATTGCCATTGTGTCAACCTAGGTGCCCCTCATCTATGTGGGCATGTTTGTCACAATTGGGCACTTCTCGTGCCATGCACCCCAAGTCTTTGCCAAGTCATTTCCTCATCGCATGGGTCTGAACTTTGCCCTTTTTCATCTTGTCTCATATTGTGATCTCCCCTCAACTCAGTTCTGTTAGTGTCAGCCTTTGCAGCCTTCCTTCAGTGATCAAACATGCTCTTACAAAGTGATTTTAAGATGTCAAGGTCAAATTTTGTCATTTCAATGAGTCTTCAAGCAAAATTTGGTCACTAGGCATTAGGTCTAGGGTTTGTTTTCACTCTTTTCAAAGTTGTCCAAATGTTGGTCCATGGCACCATTCAGCTGAGTGTACCATCATTTAGAGGGCTGTAATCATCATGTCAAGTTCCACTGGGTCATTTTACACCTTGTTCATGCTTCAGTTGTGCCTAGGTAAGGTCCATTTCCCTCTCCTAGGGTTTTGGAGGTAATTTCTCTTGGATGGTCAAATCATTAGAAAAACTTGTATCCTGATGTTCATACACCTTCCCCTATCACTAATGTACCTTATTAAACACTTCCCATCACTAAGATCCCCCAAATTCCTCATTTTTGCACAAACCCTAGGTTCTTGCCACAACTTGGCAATTTTCTAGCCTAGGCCTGTGTTTTGCCCTTTTGGACCCCTTCCCCTCACTCAATCTCTGAGATTCCACTTTCCCCTGCTTCCTAACATCCCTCCCTACTTCCCAAAATTTCCCCAAGAATTTAGAAGCCCCTTATCCCCTTCATTTCGCTTCATTTCGACAAATCCCTTGTGTCACACATCGGGATAGGTTTCACTCAAATGATGTTTCAGAGCAATAAAAGGTGAATTTTGGAAAACTGAGAGAGGTTTTTTTACACAAAATTCCAAGGAAAAAAAAACTCCTTCACTTTTTTCACAGGTATAATGGTTTTGGAGAAATGTTAAGAATACCGTTGCCTCAGGAGAATTGATGCACCTGCAGGAAGTAGTGTTGGGAGATTTGATTTTTGATAGGGTAAATAAAATCCAAATTGAACAATTTTACTTGGGTTGGAAAGTATACTCCAAGAGATTTCCAAAGCGCTATCACACGCCCAATTTGGACACCAGGAAGGCCTCCAAAAGCCTCCTGAAAAATGCACTATGTAGCGCGTGGCGCATAGAAAAGTGAGCGCGGCGCATTGGGCCAGAACACTAATTTTTGTCATTTTCTCTACAAAAGCTCAAATCAACTCAATATTTGATGTTTCAAGAAGGTTTGTGAAACTTTTTCATAGCTTTTTAACCCATTTTCAACAAGAGATATGCTCAAAATAAGAGTAGAGATCAAATTGGAGTGTTGAAGGGAGAAAATCTTGTTTTGAAGCTGTGGAAGTGAGTTTGCAGTGCGCGCGGCGCATACAAGTGGCACGCGGTGCATAGGGAGCGCGCGGCGCACTGGGAATCAATAGCCAGTGTATTTTTTCACGCGTGCGATGCACACAGAGCGCGCAGCGCATTGGGCATGCGCGCGGCGCATAGAGCCCTAAGGCCAGAAAACTTCAATCCTTCGTCCAAATTCGCATCAAATCACTTCATTTTCCTGCAAGTAAGTCATCCAAGCTTGCTTATTAATTCATGGCTATGTTATGGTGTTTCAAATGAGGAGAAAATAAGTGTTTGATATGGTGAAATGTAAACCCTATATTCATTGCCAAATTCACTCCATAAGGTTTTGAAAGAAGTGTTGGTGATATTGTTGGTGTTTGAACTATTTGTCCACTCTCATCGTGCTTTCATACTTGTCACAATATTACCACAGTCCCTATCCTATATTCATTATCCCATATCCCTAATACCATTTCATTCCCATGCTTTAAATTCCCAAACCCTATTACTTACTCCCACATCTCTCTATCGACAAAGCCTAATGGTCATGACATGCAAGGATTGTTTCTTTGTCCTTGATTTCACTTGGCTCATATATATGTTCCCTTTTCATTTTCACTCTTGTTCCTAATAACTTTCTCACATCACTACACTCATTCCTATTCACTTGTAAAATCTCCAAATTCCATAATTCCCAAAAGAGTGAAGTGTGACTGTTCTTCTATTCAAACTCATTTGACAGTCCTTTTCCACTGTGGTATTTCTTATAGCACTTTGGTATATATGTGATCATTTGGGGTTGAAACAAAACACACCAATTTCCCATTTTATAATCAACCAAGCATATACTTGTTAAACACATTTCAGCACCATGTCAGAAACGGATTCAGTATATGAGCAGGGGTATGACAATGATTCCACAACAGAGGTTAATGTGTCAAGGAGATCTCATAAAAGTGGTCGTTACATATCAGAGAGGCGCCAGAGCCTTGTTTGCAGCATCACGACGAGTACTATCTCCACTTGGGGTGGAAGGGGTCTCATTAAATTCATCAGCAGCGTGAGTAATATCTCCACATGGTGTGGAAGGGGTCTCGCCTTCGTGATCAACACACGCTCATAGAGTTGCGGCAAATCCGGGAAGACCGTGCATTGGCCCAGAAGAGACTAGGTGACATGACACCGGCTAATCGAGAGACCTGCCTCACACATGTTAACATTCATCTAGAGAAGTTATTGGCGAAGGCCAATAGAGACAAAGACATGTTCCGTCACATGAAAACTCATTATTGGGCCCGTAATCACGTTTGCAAAGCTAAAATGAAGATCCTGAAGGCAAGGTTGAGCAAAGCACTAAAACGGCGAAAGAGGCCTGATCCACTCCGTATCTTGGCCGAGGCTTCATTGGCTGGGCATGAGGCATGATGAGGGATCTTCGCTCTAAATTTCAGCAAAATTGGAGAAGTTTTTGTCATTTTTGAAAATTTTCGTCTCAAAACAGGTTTTTCCGCCCAACGCGTAGCGCGTCACGACGCGCGCTTATGATTGGGACACTCTCTGGAGGAAAAATTTGTATTTTTGGATTTTTCATGGTAAGTTATGCATGCTCAGAAATGGCTGAAGCATTTCATCAAGTTCTGGATGATCAAAAGGGCCAAAAACACCATAAAAATCACCTTTCTGCCACCTTTTGCACCACCAGTAAGTACTTTTGGGAGAATGAAGTTTTGGAGGGGAAAATGAGCTCCAAATTGAGAAATTTTACTTGGGTTGGATAGAAGACATCCAGGGCTTTCCAACAAGCTATCATGAGCTTGATTTTGATTCCGGGAAGTGCTCCAAAAGCAGGTCCAAAGGCGCGCGGCGCATAGAGTTTTAGCGCGCGACGCATAGAAAATTGGCTAATGTTTCATCTTCCAGCTCAGAATTTCGGCCAGTTGGACCAGTTTTGATTGTGGATGTAATTTTTGAGTTATCTGGATGTAATTTTGTGGTTGTAATGTAATTTTGACTCACTTTTACCTATTCTAGATGATTCACTCACAAAAAAGTGAAAATCAAGTGAATGAATCAGTTTCCTTCCTTTTAGAGGCAAGTTGTTTGGCTGCCTAGATTTTAGCTCCTTGTTTAGAATTGGTTGAAACTGCTCCTAGAAGGAGGAATTCGACCCCTAGAGGCATGGGAAGGGGTTAGGATGGTCTATATTATGTAATTTCTGAGACATTCTATGGGTTGGATAGGTTGGACTCTTGGGAAAAGTTTGGCACACTATTGTACCTATTTTCTGCATTTTGGCTGAGGAAAGATCAGAGGTTTTGCAGCACCTGTTGGGATTCTTGTGGATTTCTGTTTTGATGGTGTGTTCTCTCAGTTATTTGTAAGTTCTTTAAATGTTTAATGTATTCCATTCCCTTCTTTTGCTTCTGAAACTAAATGAATGAGTAAATGAGGTAGAATCCATTGATTCCAGTGCTCTGCCTTTGAATTTGTTTAGTTTTAAATGTTTTCGCCAGTTTGGAGAGGATCCTTGGTCTCCCTTGCCTTCTTCAGCTCCTTGTCATTCTGATCCATCCATACACATAATAAAAAAGCATCAAGACTACTTCCTACCTTGCCCCAACTCGAATTCTGCAAAGATCTGGCCTCATCCCCGAGCCCAAAATTGTTTTCCCATTTTTTCAAGAAAAACCCAAAAAATTTAAATCAAACCTTCCTATCTATTTACTAGCCTAAAATCAATATCCATTATAAGTCATCTCAGCCCCTTTTTAAGACCTTTTGCCGAGATAGACCCGGAGAGAGCCCTCTCCTGTCCTCGTAGGGCTAGCTACGAGGCTGAGCGTGGTTTGATGTTGCCTTGAGTTTTACCTTATTTCAGCCTAAGGTAGATTTGAGCGCTAACATAGTGGCGACCATACTGGGGAGAACATGGTTTGCTTGTGGGTGTTATTTGTTCTATAAGCTACAGATGGAGTCTGAAGTCACGCCAGGTAGTCTTTGAACTGCTCTTGCTCTGCGAGTGCATAGTAGATAAATGCTGCTTCAGTCAATCTCCGGTTTAGCTTGTGAACGTGACACTTGACTTCTAATTGCCCCAGTACATTTATCAAGTTCAGATCTGATGGTTGATGGGGGACAACGATCAGACATAAGAAGGCTGAAATCATTCACCTGGTGACTCCAATTCAAAGTAGAGACTCCACTGGAGGACTGACTCTTTCTCTGAGAAAATGGAAGGATCTTACACAAAGTTCAGGTATCTAAAGTGGAATGGTATTCATGATCTAATCTACTTTCTTGTAAATTACTTCTTTGCTGGTCTTGAAGCTGTCGTGAAAGTTTTTCAGAATTTGTTGTATGATAAAGGTGATCAAAATCTTCACTCGACCTATTCAAAAAGTGTAAATGCTGAGTTTCCCTTTGATCCTGGCCTCCTTACTTTTCCCACATCTTATGATGACTCTCTTCAGAGTGATGAGCCTAAAGAAAACAAATCTAATCCCGCAGCTCTTGTACATACCCCTACACCTTGTAAAATTCCAGATCGGTACAAAACTCTTGTTTTACCTTATGTTCTTCATGATTTCCCTGCAAATTATGACCTATATCTACCAAGATTTGACGGCGAATGTAACAATGTCAACGCTGAGCAACATGTGCAGAATGTTTTAGACTTTTCTAGATCTTTTTGAAGTTGATGATGAAGATGTTAGTATTAGGCTTTTTGCTCTTTCATTGCAAGGCCAAGTGAAGAGTTGGTTTAAAGCCCTGCCTGATGCGAGCATTTAAGATTTCCAGAAGTTTGTCAAAGTTTTCCTTGACAGGTGGATGATTGGACAGAATCCTTTCCTTATTATAGAAGAGTATAACCAGTTGAAAAGACTGCCAGGGGAGACAGTACAACAGTTTTCTGCCAGATTTAACCAAGTTTATTATTCGATGCCAGTTGATATAAGACCTTCTCCTAGATCTGCTCTCTTGCACTACCCGGGTGCCTTTGATCCGGAAATGGAGTTTCAACTGAGAGAAAAGAATATTGCAACACTTCACAAAATGCGGAACAAGGCAGTGAATGTAGAGGCTCATTTGCTGATCCGAAAGGCAAGGTTGAAGGAAGAAGAGATGAGAAACATAGATCCGGAGAAATCAACATCTTTAGAGGTAAAGCTTGACATGTTGGTAGGTGCAGTAGAAGAGATGATACAAAAGAAAACCACAAAGAATGAGTATAATGTTGAAGCCCATGGCTCGCTGATTGAGGAAGAACTTGTTGCTGATCCAAAACATTTTGTTTCTTATCCCAGTTGTCATACCGATTGTTTTATAGATCATTGTGAAGAAGAGAGAGCTGTTGATATGATATATATGTTTGATGATGTGTTTTATACCGATGAATTGCCTCAGTTTGATCAGTATGATGATGATTATGTTCTCCAAACAGAAGCTAATCTTGCAGACGGATCAACAACTATTTTGTGCGAGGAGGAAGTTCACTTTCAGCAGCTCGAGTACAGTGATCAACCGATGCATATCAGCTATGACAATGATGAGGAAAGTGCAGAAAATTTTGAAATAAGTGAAGGATATTTGCCTTTTTGTTTTGATTCATTTCAGTTCATCAGAGATAACTTCCATGCAATTAGAAATCAAATGTCAAAAAGTCTTGATCTGGACCATCTTGAGGGTAATGAAAACCTTGTTCAAGACTTCTCATATTCAGATTTTCAGCCCTCGAAAGCCATTGATTGTCAAGTTGCAGATGAGAACATGGAAGCTGGTACATATGATCAAATGATACAAGGTGACTTTGTACCATTTTGTTTTGAATCATTTCAGTTTTTGAGAGAAAAATTGCATAGTAAATCTTCAAATGAGCAGCCTGTAGCATTAGATTTGTAGCCATCCAATGCAATTGAAGGTCAGATTACAGATGAAGGTATGGGAGCTGAAGTACAGGATTTAATGATGCAAGAAGATTCGGTACCCTTTTGTTTCGAAGCATTTCAGTTTATAAAGCAGAATTTTCATAATGTCTTTAGAGAAAAAGATGAACAGCCGGTAGAATGTTATACAGTTTCAATGGATACATTGCAGCAGTCTTCTCAAGTTTTTGATGATCCCATTGCTCGTGTGCTGGATGAGGTTTGCTGTAAAAATTCTTCTCCATTGGCTAACCATGTACCCGAAAAGAATGTTGATAATAATCTTGTTCAAAAGTCAATTTCATTGTGTTGTTCAACAGATTTTTCATATGAGGAGATTGATAAAGGAGACTTTTTTTCTGTCTGGAATCAGCAACAGAGTTTGGTTTTTCATGAATTTCAGGATCCTTTTGATAGCTTGCTGCAAACACCAAAGAAAAATAGCACAGATGTGAGGAAAGTCTTGATATCCAGCTATGAAGATTACTTGGACCAGAGTAGTGAGGTGTTAATGGAAATGAATAGCTATGTTTATGAAGATCCTTTCGCAGTATTCTTGCAGTCATCCAGTCAATTCATGCTTTGCAAGTTTATCAGCAGTCCACTTGGTTCAAAGTTTCCATGGGAGTTGCCTTTTAGTAGTTATTTCTCGTTGTTCATAAGCAAGCACTTGCGGAGAATTAAGATAGCAGCCAGCATGCTTACATGGTTGCATTGGTTGTTTCATTTCACTTGATCAGGTGATGAATGGAACAATTAGAGTAGGTTGTATTGAATAAGCTCTACTTTGAGCATATTTTCCAGTCTGTCAGTTGTGTTTAAGTATCGAGTCAGTTTTTAGTTGAGTGAGAGTCAGTTTGTGTCATCAAGTCATCATTTTTCAGTCATGCATTTCAGTTTGAGTTTTTGATTCCATTGCCCAATGGATAAGGCACTGGTCTGCTCTCCCAAAGATCTGTCGTTCTTGGCACCTCCGAGGAGCTACCATCCCCATTGGAGCCAATGTTAGTGTCAGCCTTTGCAGCCTTCCTTCAGTGATCAAACATGCTCTTACAAAGTGATTTTAAGATGTCAAGGTCAAATTTTGTCATTTCAATGAGTCTTCAAGCAAAATTTGGTCACTAGGCATTAGGTCTAGGGTTTGTTTTCACTCTTTTAAAAGTTGTCCAAATTTCAGTCCATGGCACCATTCAGCTGAGTGTACCATCATTCAGAGGGCTATCATCATCATGTCAAGTTCCACTGGGTCATTTTACACCTTGTTCATGCTTCAGTTGTGCCTAGGTAAGGTCCATTTCCCTCTCCTAGGGTTTTGGAGGTAATTTCTCTTGGATGGTCAAATCATTAGAAAAACTTGTATCCTGATGTTCATACACCTTCCCCTATCACTAATGTACCTTATTAAACACTTCCCATCACTGAGATCCCCCAAATTCCTCATTTTTGCACAAACCCTAGTTTCTTGCCACAACTTGGCAATTTTCTAGCCTAGGCCTGTGTTTTTCCCTTTTGGACCCCTTCCCCTCACTCAATCTCTGAGATTCCACTTTCCCCTGCTTCCTAACATCCCTCCCTACTTCCAAAAATTTCCCCAAGAATTTAGAAGCCCCTTATCCCCTTCATTTTTCTTCATTTCGACAAATCCCTTGTTTCACACATCGGGATAGGTTTCACTCAAATGATATTTCAGAGCAATAAGAGATGAATTTTGAAAACATGAGAGAGGTTTTTGTCCACAACATTCCAAGGAAGAAAAACCTCCTTCAATTTTTACATAGGTATAACGTTTTTGGAGAAATGTTAAGAATACCGTTGCCTCAGAAGAATTGATGCACCTGCAGGAAGTAGTGTTGGGAGATTTGCGTTTTTACATGCTAAATGAACTCCAAATTGAAAAATGTCACTTGGGTTGGAAATGAGACTCCAATATCTTTCCAATTAACTATCACACGCCCAATTTGGACACCGGGAAGGCCTCCGAAAGCCTCCTGCAAAATGCACTATGTAGCGCACGGTGCATAGAGAAGTGAGCGCGGCGCATTGGGCCAGAACACTAATTTTTGTCATTTTCTCTACAAAAGCTCAAATCAACTCAATATTTAATTTTTCAAGAAGGTTTGTGCAAATTTTTTATAGCTATTTAACCCATTTGCAACAAGAGATATGCTCAAAATCAGAGCAGAGATCAAATTGGAGTGTTGAAGGGCGAAAATCTTGTTTTGAAGCCGTGGAAGTGAGTTTGCAGTGCGCGCGGCGCATACAAGTGGCACGCGGCGCATAGGGAGCGCGCAGCGCAGTGGGCATCAATATCCACTGTATTTTTGCACGCGCGCAACGCACACAGAGCGCGCGGCGCATAGAGCCCTAAGGCCAGAAAACTTCAATCCTTCGTCCAAATTCGCATCAAATCACTTCATTTTCCTGCAAGTAAGTCATCCAAGCTTACTTATTAATTCATGGCTATGTTATGGTGTTTCAAATGAGGAGAAAATAAGTGTTTGATATGGTGAAATGTAAACCCTATATTCATTGCCAAATTCACTCCATAGGGTTTTGAAAGACATGTTAGTGATATTGTGGGGGTTTCAAAAATTATGTTATTGATATATATGCTCATGCTATCTACTATTAGTGGTGTCCCTGCTTATTATTTACCTTAGCCTCACGCTCTCTCTTTGTTATTACATCACTGCTGCATTGCTATTACCATACCATTGTCTCACTGCTTATTATTTATGTTATAACACAGTCCCATATTCACTATCCCTCATCCTCCATTGACAGAGCCTAATTGTCATTGCAAGGGCTATTTCTTTGTCCTACACTACACTACACTCATTCCTATTCACTTGTAAAATCCCCATGTAGTCAAGCAGTGGATGTTTTCCATTCAAACTCATTTGACAGTACCTTTATCATTGTGGTTTTCCTATAGCACCTTGATATACATGTAAAAAAATTTGGCATATATTGAACTCTTGTTTTTACCATACCTATATCAGCACATATTTGTCATACTTTAGCATCATTTCAGAGACAGATTCACCTTATGAGCAGGGATATGAGCAGGACAGTGTTTCATCAACCGCAGAGCTAAATATGTCAAGGAGATCTCATAAAAGTGGTCATTACATATCAGAGAGGCGCCAGAGCCTTGTTTGCAGCATCACGACGAGTACTATCTCCACCCGGGGTGGAAGGGGTCTCGTTAACTTCATCAGCAGCGCGAGTACTATCTCCACATGGTGTGGAAGGGGTCTCGCCTTCGTCATCAACACACGCTCATAGAGTTGCGGCAAATCCGGGAAGACCGTGCATTGGCCCGGAAGAGACCAGGTGACATGACACCGGCTGATCGAGAGACCTGCCTCACGCATGTTAACATTCATCTGGAGAAGTTGTTGGTGAAGGCCAATAGAGACAAAGACATCCTCCGTCACATGAAAAATCATTATTGGGCCCGTAATCACGTTTGCAAAGCTAAAATGAAGATCCTAAAGGCAAGGTTGAGCAAAGCACTAAAACGGCGAAAAAGGCCTGATCCACTCAGTATTTTGGCCGAGGCTTATTTGGATGAGCATAGGGCATGATGGGGGATCTTCACTCTGAATTTCAGAAAATTTGGAGAAGTTTTTTTCATTTTGGAAAATTTTGGTCTCAAAACAGGTTTTTCCGCCCAACGCGTAGCGCGTCACGACGCGCGCTTATGATTGGGACACTTTCTGGAGGAAAACTTTGTATTTTTGGATTTGTCATGGTAAGTTATGCATGCTCAGAAATGGCTGAAGCATTTCATCAAGTTCTGGATGATCAAAAGGGCCAAAAACACCATGAAAATCACCTTTCTGCCACCTTTTGCACTAGCAGGAAGTACTTGTGGGAGAATTAAGTTTTTGAGGGGCAAATGAGCTCCAAATTGAGAAATTCCACTTGGGTTGGATAGCATACATCCAGGGCTTTCCAACAAGCTATCATGAGCTTGATTTTGATGTCGGGAAGTGCCCCAAAATTAGGCTGAAAGGCGCGCGACGCATAGAGCTCAAGCGCGCGGTGCATAGAGAAAATTGGCTAATTTTTCATCTTCCAGCTCAAAATTTCGGCCAGTTGGACCAGTTTTGATTGTGGATGTAATTTTTGAGTTATCTTGATGTAATTTTGTGGTTTTAATGTAATTTTGACTCACTTTTACCTATTCTAGATGATTCACTCACAAAAAAGTGAAAATCAAGTGAATGAATCAGTTTCCTTCCTTTTAGAGGCAAGTTGTTTGGCTGCCTAGATTTTAGATCCTTGTTTAGAATTGGTTGAAACTGCTCCTAGAAGGAGGAATTCGACCCCTAGAGGCATGGGAAGGGGTTAGGATGGTATATATGATGTAATTTCTGAGACATTCTATGGGTTGGACAGGTTGGACTCTTGGGAAAAGTTTGGCACACTATTGTACCTATTTTCTGCATTTTGGCTGAGGAAAGATCAGAGGTTTTGCAGCACCTGTTGGGATTCTTGTGGCTTTCAGTTTTGATGGTGTGTTCTCTCAGTTATTTGTAAGTTCTTTAAATGTTTAATGTATTCCATTCCCTTCTTTTGCTTCTGAAACTAAATGAATGAGTAAATGAGGTAGAATCCATTAATTCCAGTGCTCTGCCTTTAAATTTGTTTAGTTTTATATGTTTTCGCCAGTTTGGAGAGGATCCTTGTTCTCCCTTGCCCTCTTCAGCTCCTTTTCATTCTGATCCATCCATACACATAATCAAAAAGCATCAAGACTACTGCCTACCTTGCCCCAACTCGAATTCTGCAAAGATCTGGCCTCATCCCCGAGCCCAAAATTGTTTTTCCCATTTTTCCAATGAAAACCCAAAAATTTAAAACCAAACCTTCCTATCTCTTTACTAGCCTAAAATCAGTTCCTATTTTAATTCATCTCGCACCTTATTGCTCATTTTATCGAGATTGACTGGAGAGAGCCCTCTCCTGTCCTCGTATGGCTAGCTACGAGGCTGAGCGTGGTTTGATGTTGCCTTGAGTTTTACCTTATTTCAGCCTAAGGTAGATTCGAGTGCTAACAGGTTCTACCTGTATTTTTCTCCACTCCAAGTTTTCATGGGAGGTCATGGGTGCCCATTGGCCTTGGTGCCAACCCAGGGTCCTAACAACTGAGTTAGTTTGTCACTATGATTTTACGTGTGCATTCTCCCTTGAATGCTATCCTCTATGGGCATACGCTCTCCCTCATGCACCATCCACTATACTACTTCGAGTGATCAGGAACAACCTCATGTCATGTTTGCTACAAATCTCCCATCGCCCTGCCTCGTGTAGGAGTGCCCAAGGTGCTCGCCCTTCCAACGCGTGCCCATTTCTTGTCATGTCAACCTGGGGCCCCCTCCTCCATGTGGACGCACTCGTCATGTAGGCATGCTCATCACACCTCCGAGTAGATTTTTTGCCACCAAGTGAGCATGGCCTGTCATGGGCGCCGATTGGCCTTGGTGCCAACTCAGGGCCCTAACATCCTCCCCCACTTTAAAATGGTTTTCATCCTTGACAACACCATCTTAGAGAATGCTATCACCAAGACCAACTATCGCAAAGTGACACCAACTCCAACATAAATTGTCCCTACTGCATGAACTCCTTGCCTTCATCACACGAACCTTCATCAAGGATCATGAATATATATGGGTACGACTCCTCAATCTCATATTCATCAGCCACAATTCATCACAATCCTCTACACTTCCTCAACTCATGGAATACTTATCCCTCCAACTCGACTGCATGATTTGGTTGCAACTCATATCATGCCAATCCACCACACATCTTCATCATGTGAACTGTTTCTTCCATACCCCAAATAAACTTTGTCATGCATCTGTGCACTTGTGTGCCCCATTACTCAAACTAGTTGGGTAGCTATTCCAACCATCGCATCCAACCCATGAGAATGCACCAAATCATGCCTTGATCGATCGTTTCTCTGGCACTTTGGTACATCTTCAACTCAATCAAGAAATCTTCCCATCTCCATAAATTATTCTTTCAACCAATTCTCATCGTACCATATCTAGGTCCATGAAGAAAACTCCATTTAATCTGCGATATGTTGCTCATAAAATTTTTCAAAAGGCCAAGCCTTCACTTGCCTAATCATTTCATCCATGTGCTACCCATGGTCATATAAGAACAACCTCCATGTCCATGAAAATGGCTGTCTCAATAGACTCAACCCATGCCTAAGTTATCCCACCAAGGCATCTTTGTCGTTGTAACCACCATCCAAATCTAAGGTGTCTCACCTCTATCGCATCTGTCAATTCACTCCTCACAAACACATCCCATAATGTGCCCAAGGTATGCATCCCATACCACATCAAATTCAAGTTCAAGCTTATCTCAACTCCTCAACGAACTAAACACTCTAAGACCACCATGACGTGAAGCCTTCATCGACTGCAATTCTCTCTCAAATATTCATAGGCTCCTTTGAACTATCTTCATCCAACACTTCAGGCAGGCACACTTGTATTGGTCACAAGTCCCATCGCAAGTTGCCTCTTCCATCTTTGTCGCATGAATTTTCTCATAGTTTTCCCATGTCTTCAAAACGACTATGACCTTGTTGTTTGAATGCACCAAAATCCCCATCAGTCCATCTACAAAACATCTTCATGCAACATCGACACCTACACAACACCCTCACTTGGCACTTCTACTTGATGTCCATATGCAACATTCTTTGCTAGTGATCTCACTTGATTCCCCTGCATTAAGTATACCATGCCCATCTCTTCAAATTAATGCACATGACTTCGGTTTCCCATCCTGTCCACTTTAGCAGAACCAATGCAACCTTAACCTTGGTTAGGTTAGCAGCTTCCTTCACCCTACCTTCATATCGCTATCATAAGTCCCTTCCATCATCATTTTCTCCCTCACTAAAGGTTCATCAAGGCTGCCTCCTGGCTCCAATGAAACTACAATGAAGAATTTCTCCTGATTATGTGTGTATCATGTTGTCTTTTATTCAATGTGCCATTATTTCATTCTGTCCATGATTTATGTTCGAAACTTATCAAAATCTCCACTTGGCTAAGCATGGCTCACCCATCACATAGGTTCATCAAGTTCCACCCTTGTCTAGGGCATCGACACCTTCTGTTATAAGGTCACATACTACCCAGAAAAGTCCTAAAAAAATCATCCATCGCAAAAATATATCAACCTTCCAAGTGGAATTTATCCATCGCACGTTCCTCTCAATAAACATCATACAAATTCCATCAAGAAATCCATATTTCTTCCATGGCTGTGATATGCACAAATCTGGTCCAACTTCAACAAGTTGTATTTCACCAAGTTCCTCCTCTTTCATTGGCACATATGCAACACTTGTTTATTCATTCTCGTCCCCATAGTCAATTGCTTCCTTCAATGGTTGTGACATGCCCAAATCTTGTTCATATATGGTAGGCGTCGTCCCACCAAACTCTTCCTATTTTACTTTCACGTTTACAACACTTATATTGCACTTGACTATGAGACCATCTTCCTCTTCATACATCACAACTTCTCCTTATTCATAGTCAACAACTTCAATCTACCAAAACGACCAACAAGGGTGAAGAAGATCCCTTCTAACCTTGTCTTCCAAAAATTCCAAGTTCATTTCGGAATAATGGCCTCTCTTCCTTCATGCGGCCCAACCTACCCATGAGTTACATAAGTCTATCATGACCCTCTTGCAAACCTGCCATTGTACTGCCCAACCTTCAACCCATTCACAACCTTGATCACATTTCCTTTTATCCCAAAATTCTCCAAGTGCCCACCTTCACAAAGTAAGCTTTGATACCATTTTCTCATGGAGTAGGAAGATGTGTCACTAAATTTTGTCAATTCCCACTTTCTTCAAAATGGGTTTTGGTACCATCTGTAATGGCCCCACGATGTGTCGCCTTACTACCACCGTGGGCATTGTGTGGCACCAACAAGATTTTTCTTCTTCCTAAACTATTTTCACCTAGACTATGCCTAACACTTCAACACTTAGTCAATTTTCCATTCAAGTGTTCCTCTTATTATGAAGTGGAAATTAAATTCATTCATTTAATTATTTTAATTATACAATTCTTAAAAAATGCAACAAAAGTGTGATATCACAAAGTAAACAATAAATAAAATTTTACGATGGGAGGGGGAAACTCCCTAAAGTAGTTTCCCCCTGCTTTTATTAACTTCTTCAAATAATATACAACAATATTTTACAAATACAAAGGCATGAAAGCTTTGTGCAGTACTGCCCTAAGTTTTCAACCTTCCAAGAAACCCCAATTTATTCACCCCAAAATAGAACCAACAAAGCTACCCAAGTCATTTGGCTCATTGGGTGAGACCCACCTTGCCTATGCCCTGCTTTGCTACATCCTTTTGTGATGTGTGACCTCCCTGAGTTTCTACAGTATCACAAATTCGCGTACCCTGTGATATCATAAAATTTTCCACCTCTGTGATATCACATACTTATCTATGAGACTTGTTCTATGATTGCTTGGATGATCCCTTTGTTGAATGCCTTCTCTAATACACGTTCAACATTTTTGCAATTACTTGGGCCAACGCCCCTTCCATAATGGAGCCAACCTTTCAACTTGTACAAGTTCCCCTTCATGGGGAGGCGTGCCCTTGCGACGACTTGTGTTGGCGAAAGAATGACTTCTGGGCAAGACCTAGGTTCACGCTCAAAGTGCAACAAGATCCCACTATATTCTAGGACAACGATGAAATTTTCACCTTGTTCAAAGGACAACAAGGAGTCTCACCCAAGGCGTGTTTAATGAGATAGGAGAACTAGAACCACAACATCAATGTGAATCTAATCCTCAATCATCTAACATCAATACAATATTATTATGATTAACCAGATTCCTATTACATACATTCAAGAAGAGATCACCCATATCGAATAAATCAAAATAGTTTATCAGAATTTTTTTGATTAAACCCATAAAACACCATATACAGTAAGACATTCACTCATTACACAAAACCATGACCACAATGAGCATCTCTGTATTATTTTCAGTTCTATTATGACATATTACATTCAATATCAAAGTCTCCGCAGAGCTCTATTCACAAAACCCACAACATGACAAATCGACTCCTCTGTTCTCTTTCCTCCTTATCTACCGTCTTCCCTCGCACTGGAAGTCCTCCCTTTTTTCCCGCTTGGCTACCTTGTTGCAGTCCCCCTTCCTGATTCTATTCCTCTCTTCTTATGATTCTCAGAGTCTTTCTCCTTGTTTACTGTCATCTGTTCTTGCCACTTGTTCTGTTGCATGTTCTCACTCCGCCACCTACCCAACAACCATCCGCAACCCTCAAAGACTCTTTGCACCCGACAACGGCTCTATGCGACTCATTGTCTATGAAAAATAAAATCTACAATTTCAAAACTGGTTTCATGCCTTTTCCAAAACAAAGGCCCTCGAGTCAATTTTACCCAGATGGTGCGGTCTCCATGTGGTCCTTTGCTGTGCCCCCTTGCCTGTCTGGTTCTGCTGTTGCTTTACCTCGCTAAACCTGCTTCGGCTCCCATTCCTAAAACAAAGGCCCCAAATCTGGGAATTTATTTATGGCCTATGTCTTGAGCTCTAGGAAGTCAGTGATAGCCTCCTGCCAAGTCTTCATCAGTGTGTATGTAGTGTGAAACACCTTGTCTGCATGAGTGGCATCGACTGGCTGTGGCAGGTATGCAAATTTTTCATTGTATTGAGGTTATGAATTAGAGACCAGTTGCTGAATAAGTTTTACTTTTTTTTTTGACCGGAGGCCTGAGGTCATGAAGGAGTTTTTTGTTCTTGGAGGAGTTTTCCTTGTTCGTTTGAATCTGCATTTGTAAAGCTTCTTCCTGATCATATAGCTGTCTGCGGGCAGCTGGGTTAGTGTTCCCTTTGATTTCTGTAATGAGGTTGTGTAGTTGCTCAGATATAGGTTGAGCTTTCATGGCTATTGAGTTTGAGAATTCGTGGATTTTCTCGAGCAATGTATACGCCTCCATGACTATAATTCTGAGTGTCTCATTGAGCTGATTCATTTTCTTCTTCATCTGGGTTATCTTTTCCGCGTAGACTATAGTTGGATCTTGCAGTGTCGGTCTGGCTGACATGGCTTCCGAGAGTTCTTCATTTGTATTGTTGATGTTTTTACATGCTGCCCTAACATGGAGGGAGCATTCCATAATATCACATGCCCACATATATAATGGGGCAGCCTCCACTACTCCTACTACTATAGGTCATAATCCTTGGAAATTCTCGATGACGTGATTGAGTTGCTGTCTAAGGGTGTTCCATTCCTGCTGCAACTAGTTGTGCTCTTCAGTAAGCGTCAATACCTGTTGCTATTGGTGTTCATGATTCTGAACCATATCATTGTGCAGGGATTCTTCCTATCGTGCTGCTGCTTGTATGAAAATAAAAAATTGACTTGGCATCCACCCATGGAGGTCCTCGTTGTTCATCGCGTCAGGGCTTCGATTTCTCTCCCTGATCGGCTGGCCACTAGAAATGGATCAATTAGATTTTTCTTACGGGGAGTTTCGTTGATTTGGTGGCATGATCGGGGTTTGAGTTGGGTTTAGACCAAGGGTGGATGGAGGAATGGATATGAATGGAGACAATGCTAGTTGGGACGGCTGAATTCCGAAAATGGTTTCACTTTGTGTAGCTACAACCATTGGTAAGTCTGTTTGAATAAGTATATTAATGAAAGTTCCCATCTCTACCAAGGATGGGTTAACTGAAGTTACTTGGGAAGTACCTGAGTTAACTTCCGCCTTGGTGTCGATCGTCTTCACCGTTCCTATTAGAATTACATTAGAAATGGTCACGGAAGTGGATGCGGTGTGGGCTAAAGGGTCCTTGGAAGTATTGGAGGTGTGCGATGATTAATTCGAGGTATTCGGGGAGGAGGCCAGAGTGCCCTGGGATGATGGAGGATTGTGTTGTGGTATAGCTCAGGGAGTTTGGGTACTCTTCTCTGGTTCTTCAGTAATAGGAATTATTGTACTTATCTGTGGTACAGAGTCCTCCTCTACTAAGTCCACAACTTGGGTAGGTTTTACGATTTTGGCCCTTTTTCCTTTGGGCTTTGGGATAGGTGGCTTGGTTGCTTTGGTTTTGCAAAGGGGAATCATTGTCGGCTGAGATTTGGAATGGAGGTTGGTGGTAGGGAGAGCGGTGAGAAATGGGGTCGTAATCAAAGGCGACACAGTAATGAAAGCTTGGAATTCATTAAATAAAGGAAAGGGAGTACTCGCAACTTCGATACTTACCATTACCTTGTTGAATTCTTGCACTCTTGTGTCTAGATTTTACAGTAGTGGCTAGAGTTGTATTTGAGAGATTCATTGAGCTACGTCCACCAGTGTCTCTCCTGGAAGCGGCCGGGGATGATGGAGGATTGTGTTGTGGTATAGCTCAGGGATTTTGGGTACTCTTCTCTGGTTCTTCAGTAATAGGAATTATTGTACTTATCTGTGGTACAGAGTCCTCCTCTACTAAGTCCACAACTTGGGTAGGTTTTACGATTTTGGCCCTTTTTCCTTTGGGCTTTGGGATAGGTGGCTTGGTTGCTTTGGTTTTGCAAAGGGGAATCATTGTCGGCTGAGATTTGGAATGGAGGTTGGTGGCAGGGAGAGCAGTGAGAAATGGGGTCGTAATCAAAGGTGACACAGTAATGAAAGCTTGGAATTCATTAAATAAAGGAAAGGGAGTACTCGTAACTTCGATAATTACCATTACCTTGTTGAATTCTTGCACTCTTGTGTCTAGTTTTTACAGTAGTGGCTAGAGTTGTATTTGAGAGATTCATTGAGCTACGTCCACCAGTGTCTCTCCTGGAAGCGGCCGGGGATGATGGAGGATTGTGTTGTGGTATAGCTCAGGGAGTTTGGGTACTCTTCTCTGGTTCTTCAGTAATAGGAATTATTGTACTTATTTTTGGTACAGAGTCCTCCTCTACTAAGTCCACAACTTGGGTAGGTTTTACGATTTTGGCCCTTTTTCCTTTGGGCTTTGGGATAGGTGGCTTGGTTGCTTTGGTTTTGCGAAGGGGAATCATTGTCGGCTGCGATTTGGAATGGAGGTTGGTGGCAGGGAGAGTGGTGAGAAATGGGGTCGTAATCAAAGGTGACACAGTAATGAAAGCTTGGAATTCATTAAATAAAGGAAAGGGAGTACTCGCAACTTCGATACTTACCATTACCTTGTTGAATTCTTGCACTCTTGTGTCTAGTTTTTACAGTAGTGGCTAGAGTTGTATTTGAGAGATTCATTGAGCTACGTCCACCAGTGTCTCTCCTGGAAGCGGCTGGGAGCCATGGAATCAAAGGAATATCTATGATTCTTGTCCCGAATCTCCCCTACTACTCCTGGCCATGACATGACCCATGTATGAAAATCCTCCTCTATTAGCTGGAACTTCAACAGTCGCTTTTGAAATGTATCCACCGTGACACAGTGGGGTCTAAGCCATGTATTACCATGCAATAATCCAAACCATATTTGTTTTAAGTACTCGTCCAACAGCATCCTAGGAATTCTCTGCTGGTTGCAGATAACGTCTAGTAGTTGTATGTACCATTTTGTAAACGCTTCTTCATTTATCTCCTTGTTGTTAGGATCCCCCGAGACTCTCACGGCGTATACTTAAGGGCTAATGGGTGGTCTTCACTTATCTCTGCAAGTGGCCTCTTCCTTGGCGGGAACCACTTCCACATGGCTAACGCCATTATCAAATATCCATAAATGTATCCTGTGGCCCTTCTGAAGTTGTCCTCGCAGGCTTTGAAGAGTTCCTGCAAGAGGAAAGCACACTAGTTGAGTTGTGCCCCTTACACGCAGTGATCCACAACTGAGATAATGTCCAGTGTGCACTCCCCTTTGGTATAATGCCTCATGGTCTTGCATGCAACCAAATAGCATGCAAATTTTATATTGGGCATTTTAATTAGGTCTATCTTCACCCCTTTTCCTCCTCTCTTAGTCTCATAATTTTTGTAATAATCCTTCTCTCCCACCTTCTTCACTCTCTTGGGGGTGGTTTGGAATTTCGTGGCCACATCGCTTCCCGTCACTGATATCCTAGTGAGACGGTAAATGTGCTCTACATGAATCTTGATCTCCTTATCGAGCCATAAGGAACCATTGTGAATTCTGCTGATTAGTAGCTTCATGCATTGCATTACTTCTCCTTGCATGCTGAACACTAGTAGGATCCGCAGATGGATAATTGTAGACCTCTAAATTCCTCGGAAATCTGGATGGACCCGAGCTGCTTCACTGCCACCTTCATTAACATAGTTTTGAATGTAAACCCGCCTCTTCAGTTTTTGAAATTGAAATGAATCTGTGCAGTTTGTGTCTATCAATGTTGCATTGTCGTATTTCCATATCAGCGGCTCTAATTTCTGAATTCTCTGGTCGAGCTCTGGCTCCGCTACTGATACCACTGTCTTCTTCATGCTACCGCTTCTCTGGTATACCACTATGATTTCTAGTCTGTAACTTTGGAATTCTTCTAGTGCGATGTTACTAACCATTATTGTAATTTCGCTATCCTCCAATGATTTGTCTTCTGGCACTCTGGTTTTCATCTCCTCCATACAGACTAAGTAGGATTTTTGGCACATTGGGAGTTGATGAGACTGGATAACTAATTATTTTTTCAGATTTCCTCCATGGATACAATCATGTGGGTAGTTACCTTGGGTGAGGTGGAATCTGAAATTGCTGACGGTGGTCTCGAACATTGAATGGACGTGATGGGCAACTGTTATGGCCTGATGTGAAAACTTTATTATAGAGTTATGTTTCTAATTACAAAAAATATTTTCGAATTTTTGACTGACGCTACGGAATGACACCCAAATGATGGGTAATTATGATGGAATGATGGTTGACGTCGCTATCCATATGGTACTCCCTTGACCACAATTGGTTGCGGTATTTTCCCCAAGCCACAACAATTCAACGGTGGAATATCCAAAAAAAGACATTATTTCATGGGTGATCGAATTGCAGAAATAAACTTATGTAACCTACAAATGTCTCTCGGGTGCGAGAGATTTATTGACTAACCTAACCTACAGACTTCTCTTGAGTGCAAGAGTTTATTCTAAATAAAATTTTAATTGATCATTCATGGAAGGGATTCAAGTGTGTGCCATTCACCCTACCGGGAAGTATTATCCATCTAACTGTGCGAGATTTATATCTTCTGAGTCCCAGATTTATATGACATAAAACGACCCCATCCAGTGCATTTGCATTTTCCATGGAAACTTCTGGAAATTGCTATCGTAGAGTAGTACATGGCCACCAATGTTGAATGTCTTTTTCTTAATATGTCGATCATGCCAAGCTTTCTGGTGCTGCTTCTGGAATGATTGGTGGAAATCTGCAAGGAACCTTGATTCCTCCAACTCTTGAAGTTCTTGGAGATGCCTTGTTATAGGATATTCCTTGGACATCTGAGTTGTTGTAGCAATAAATAGGCTGGGAACAATAAAATATGCTGGTACGACCGCTTATTTTCCATACACCAGCTAGAATGGCGTCTGATTGTGTAGTATCTTCACTGTGGTCATGTATTCCCATAACTTAGCTGGAATCCAATTGTCTCGGTTTGCACTACAAAATTTTGTCAGAACCTTTTCTAAAATTTTGTTGAATGCTTCTACGGTCCCATTTTCCTGCGGGTGATATAGGCTGCTTTTGTGATGATGTATCATAAAGTTTTGCAGGAGTGATTTGACTGTGGCATTGAAGAAATTTGTGCCTTGATCGCTTGTCATAATTCTTGGATAGCCAAATATTGTAATGATGTTCTAAAAAATGAACCTAGCTACTGTGTTGGCAGTACAACCCTTTACTGGTGTTGTTTCAGCCCACTTTCTTAGATATTCAGTTGCGGTGATGATGTAACTTGCCTGGGAATGATGTCGTGCAACTGGGGCTATGGGCCCGATGAAGTCAATTGCCCACATTTCAAAATAATGTGCTGCATTGAGGGGTTGTAATGGTATTTCATCCCTGTGTGAAGGTTTTCCAGTTCTCTGACACACATCACATTTCCTTACGTATTATTTAGCATCATTGTGCACCGTGGGCCACCATAACCCTACTTGTAGTATTTTTCTTGCGGTACATTTACCCCCAACATGCCCCCCCACAACTCCATTGTGGAATTCCCACATAATCTCTGGTATTTCATGGTCTAACAGGCACCTTCTCAGTACTTGGTCGAGTCCCATTTTGTGAAAATGGCCTGTAATGAGCTAATAATCCACTGTCCTGATGACTAAGTGTTTCATTTGTACGGTCGTGTATCCTTCCGAGCACTCTCCTGAAGCAAAAATGTTTCTATTTTATCCAAGTAATCTGGTATAGCCTCCACGTGGAACAAATCTACATCCGGTAGTTGGTCATCGAACGGTCCACCGTTCTCTCCTGATTCCAGTCTTGATAAATGGTCGGGTCCCACATTCAACTTCCCTGGGACCACTATAACTTCAAATGTGAACTCTTGGAACAGTAATAGCCATCTGCATATTTTTCCTTCCAGCACTGGCTTGTTTACTAGATAATTTAATGTTGAGTAGTCTGTAAAGAATTTGAAGGAGCCCCCGAGCAGGAAGTGATAAAACTTCTGGAGTGAGTAAACTATTGTGAGAGCTTCCCTTTCTGTGGTCGTGTAGTTTTTCTCTACAGTTGAAATTTTTCAGCTTGCAAAATATACTGGATGATCTACATTTGTTTCCCCTGGTTGTGCCAACACTGCCCCCAATGAAATGATGGAAGCGTCAATGTGCACATGGAATTGTTTATCCCAATTTGGGTATGTTAGGATAGGTACCCTTGCTAGTCTTTCTTTTAATATATCTAGTGCTTCACTACAATATTTGGTCCATGTGAACTTTTCCTTTTTCTTTAGCAGCATTTCCAATGGGGTAGTGATGCAGGCATAGTTGTAGATGAACCTCCGGTAATAGCCTATATGCCCCAGTAAAGACCTCAGTTGCTTAAAATTTTATGGGGTTTACATATTAACAATTACTGAAACCTTGGCGGGGTCCACACACACTCTTTCTTTATACATCACGTGACCCAACAATCTTCCAAAGGGAACTACAAAAATGCACTTCTTTATTTTTAAAGAGATCTGCAGTTGCCTACACCGATCAAACACTATATGGAGCAGAATTGCATGTTTCTTCAATAAAATGTATACGGTCCAGTCATCCATGTAAACCTCCAGAAATTTGTGTATGCATTCTCTAAATGATGCTATGACTATTCTTGAGAAAACACCCAGTGCGTTCTTCATTCCAAAAGGAATTACATGATAAGAATAGGAGCCCCATTCGGTGGTAAATGTGGTTTTCCTTTTGTCTTCCTCAACTATCTTGACTTGGTCCTAGAGAACCCATCTATGAAAGAATATGCCTCATTCCTTGCTACATTTTCCAGCACTTCAACACTGAATGGTGTAGGAAAAGGATCATGCACACATGCATTATTCAGACTTTGGTAGTCTACACATACTCTTATCTCCAACTTTTCCTTTTTGTTCTGTATGACTATGGACTGACCCATTTTTCTTCCTCAACCGGGAATATCGACCCCACATCCAACATTTTGTCTATCTCCTTCTTCACTTTTTCTTTTACTCTAGGGTTCAATTGATATGGCCTGTGTTTCACTGATCTGGATTCTGGTTTCAACATTATGTGCATCTCCCCTAAGTCTCCTTTGATGCTCTTCAGTTCTGCTATGGAAGAGGGAAATAGGTCTTCGTATTTCGTTAGTAGATCAAAAATATCTTTTGTCGTTTCTTCATCCCAATAGTCTCCAATGGAAGCTAATTTGGGTTTCTCGGCATTCCCGATATTATGTTTTTTTATCTGTAGTGGAAATAAGTGTAGTCCCTCTGTAGTAGGCTCATCCTTAATTTTTCTCTCCCCTTCCTTTTCTTAGAACGATAGATGTCTGAGGTTCACTAGATCATCGTCATCCATTTCCTGATCTACCTTACCACAAGCCACTGCTTCCTAGTAGCTTGATTAGGTATATGATTTAAATAAGACTGTTTCGCAGTCTCCACGGGCCCTGGGGAGAACAAAATCCTTTTCACGGCTTGCAAGGAATATATTAAATGTTGAGTGTCTTCTTCAAAGGAAAAACTCTTTAAAAACCTACCGGCCAATAATTCCAATTTACTGGTTTGTCTCCTTTTCTCTTCCGTAAGATACCACGCTTGCAAGATTGTGTCCAATGAGTGCACAAAGTTATGCACCCAAAATTTTTTGGGGTAGTCCTCCAATTCCCATTGGTCTTCACAGGCTTTGATATGGGAATGGGGGTGGGGTGTGAGATCCCCCTGTACGTTTTATCTAGTCATTGTATTGTTGATGCTTGGAATCTTGCTCTCAAGTATCTTGCCACATTTTTCCAGCTGTGAAGGTGGTTGCAGTGGTTTCCCCACCACCTCGCCAAAGTTGATTGCAATTCCACGTTCATTAGTGAAACTTTATGCTCCTCTGGGAAAATATCATTTAATTTATTGATAAACATGTTGAAATTTTCCCTACAGGTGAGAGTAGGGTATACTTTTACCTCTGTCCCGATCTAGTTGAATCCATGAATGGTTGCGTACCTTCTAGTATTGACTTCGTACCATCCTTGTTGCCAGTCATCCCATGCAACTTCAGACCCCACCTCGGAGCTCTAAATGTTGCGCCAACTTACCGTCCCTTTTGTCGTCAGGTTAATGTAATCTTCTCTTTTTCCAACTGTTAGCAGATATAGTTGGTCGAGGAGTCCCGTGTCTTCTCTGGTGTCAACAGTTTCTATGTATTGAGGCTCTTGATATGGATCTAATGGCTGAATTACCTTGAATTGTCCATATTCAAAGATCATTAGCTTCTTCTTTAAGTCGATGATTGCATAGTTCTCAAATTCCCAATAAATCCCCAACAAGGTTGGGTATGGGTATTTATCACCCATAATATCAGTCACTTCAAAATCAGTATAATTCTTTACCCCTACCACATTAACCTCAACATCTTCTAATCTTCCCACTGGTACAATACAATACTGATTTTCCATACGTAATTATATGGGAGAGAATGCCAACTTAGGATTTCCTAGCGCCTCCTAGGTTTTTATTGGAATTATATTAACATTTTAACCTAAGTCCAACATTTTATCCCTTATTTGGAACCCTAAAACTTGTGCATTTATTTGGAATTCCTTTCCTGTCCGTCTCTTGTTTCTTTTCCCCTTTCTCACATGCCTTTCTGGAAGATTAGCATTGATTGGGTTTATATGCTCCATTCCTTCCCCAAAAACTGTCTTCAAATTCCGTTTCAGATTTTCCAGCATTTTTACATCATTTAAAATTCTCAGGAATAGTCATTGCAATTTTTTTTCCTTCCTTTGCTAGTTGTACCTACTGCAGGTCTCTGTGGGTGCTTAATTTTGAAAATGTCTCCACATCTTCTTTGAAATACTGTTTTTTTGTTCAGAGTCATAAGATTTATTTGGAGATGTGGGTTTTATCAACTTTAATGGCTCGATTTCTCTTACATATCCTCCTGTAGGCAACGTCCATTGCGGTCATGCTGCTGATGTTACAACAGTGGTTTCGCGCAACCTAGGGCACTTGAAGACTATACGCCCTTCTAACAAAAAATGTGTGAACCATACATTTGGTCACGTTGGCCATGTCGGTTGCATATACTTGAGTTTCTCTATTAGAATTTCAATTTGGTGTTGTAGTCCCAGTATGAAAGGATCATGGGTGGTTATCCCTCCCTTGAATTCTTGCGGGTACCAGACCATTGCTTCGATTTTCATTGCCTGTTCCAGCGCGTCCTGGAGTGTGTCAATCTTCTGCTGTGTTAACGGTGTACTGGTAAGAGGTAGAAGGGCCTTGATGAACCAGTTGTGTTGATGATTTGGGTCTATTGGGTAACTTAGTTTCCCAATTAAATCCTTAAATATTCTCATTAGGTCCCAAGCGGTCTCTCCTTCTCATTGCTTAATATCCCATAGCTCAGATAACCCTTGTTGGTTAGTCTGCAACAATTTATATTCTTGCACAAATTACCTCTTGACATCATATATGGCTATATTTTTATGTACCTCGGACCATTTAATGAACCATCTTACCGCTCTTTCCCGAAGCGTAGTTTGGAATTCAATTAGCTTAACAAAATTTGGTGTTTGGCGAGCTCTCTAGATTGCTTCACAAAAGTACCAGTTTTGTTCCATATCATCATTCCCTTTTCCTGAGAACTCAATATCTAATAAATGACCATGCCATTTCTATTTGTGTAGGTGGAAGTAGTACAAACCCTCTAGTTCCTGGTTGAGAAATTCCTCTGCTTGCACTACTGCTAATGTTTACTTGCACTCTAGACTGAATATTATGTAATTTACTCGACCTTCGCAACTTTATCAAAAATTTATCCGGTGGGTGATAGAGTACTAAGGGAAGGTTAGGAAAAATGCTTCTTGGAATTTGGGGAATAGGATTACCTTGCATTGAGGCCATCGGTACTTCTTGAAACAGTCGTTCCATCGCAATGTGCAGTTCAACATCTGAATCATTCTTGGGGCTTGTGTCCTTCTCTCTATTGGAAATCTTTCCCTTCTCCTCTTGCGATGGGATCCTATGAACCTATCTAACTTCTCGGGTGGACCCCTCCATTCCTGTGGGCCCTATATCAAATCCTCTCTCCACTGTCATCTGCAATGCCTCTTCTTGTTGGTGTAAATTCTTCTTCTGCTTCTTGAACTCCCGTATTGCCCTCTCTCACCACTTCTCAGTGATTTTTTCCCTCCAATATGCTCTTAGATCTCTTAACATTCTGGAACTCCCCACGTCCATTTCCCTAGTTCCCCCTTCCCCCCTTCCATATCATTTATCCATTAAGTTCTTCCCCTAGTAATGGGTGTTTAGGCTTCCATAGTGGGACTTGGGAAAGCTAGTAATCCCTTGTCCACCATTAGAGCTTTAATCCACAAAGGAATTTATTTCAACAACTTCCCTCGAAACTTGGACTTGAAGAAATCTTCTGATTTACCGAAGGATTGATGACATTCAGTCACAAATTATATGATATAACCCTCTACTGTCTACTGAACCCAAAACTTTACTTCTCACGTTATCTCAATATCCAATATGTGTAACACTGTCAGCTCTAAGTGTGTCCAGTTGGGGTGGGATCAACTTGATGCTTTATAATTTTCTTTCACCTGAAGCCTTCAAAACCAATTGTAGAGCTCCTCAAGAAACTTTTTATTATATCACAACCAATAAAGGGGTGGAAACATTGTGTATAAATATTTATCAGTGAATTGGGGATTTATCACATAACGGAGATCACTATTGGATATCCATCGCTGGAAAGGGAACAATGAACATGTAGTAGAAGGAAACATTGCCCATTTAAGAGCTTGTTGTCATACTGTGCGTAGAAAGAAGTGAAAATCTAAGTGGAGCGATATTTCAATATGGAGAGATAGTGAGTGCTCATATTATATGTTTTGAATGAGAGGAGTGAGTGGAGTGGAGCAATATCTAAGTCACTTGATAATTTAGAAAATAGGATCTTATCTTTGATATTCCTTTCCCTTTGATGGCGGAGCTCTGCTTGTTGTGATATCAACCAATATACATGATTATCAAACCAACTTCATATTTCCCTCTCATAGATCCTTGACACCATGATCTAGTTCTTCGATATATTTTCAAGTCCTCACAACAAAACCATTTGTTGGCGAAAGAATGAATTTTGGACAAGACCCAGGTTCGGGCTCAAAGGCCAACAAGATCTCGTTGTAGTCTAGGACAACATCGACATTTTCACCTTGCTCAAAGGAGAGAAAGGAGTCTCACCCGAGACGTTTCGTGACCTTACTAATATAGGAGAACCAGAGCCACAACATCAATGTAAAGCTAATCCTAAATCATATAACATAAATACGCTATGATTATGCCTAACCTAGTTCATATTACATACATTCAAGAAGATATCACTCATACAGAATAACTCAAACATAGCTTATCAGATTTTTTTTTATTAAACCCATAAAATGCCATAAACAGTAAGACATGCATTCATTACACAAAACCATGACCACAATGCACATCTCTGTATTATATTCACTTCTATTACAAAATATTACATTCAGTATCAGAGTCTCTGCCGAGCTCTATTCACAAAACCCACAACATGACAGGCTGACTCCTCTGTTCTCTTTCCTCCTTATCTACCGTCTTCCCTCGCACTGGCAGTCCTCCCTTATTTCCTGCTTGGCTGCCTTGCTGCACTTCGCCTTCTTGATTATGTTATGCTATTCATTCTTCTTCTCAGAGTCTTTCTCAAAAAATGAGCATGTAGCAAATGAGGAGGAGGTCACCGAGATGTAGGAGGTTTAAGGGCTAGATTAGAGAAAAATCAGTGACATGCCATTATATATATATATATACATATATATATATATATATATACATATATATATATATATATATATACATATATATATATATATATATATATATATATATATATATATACATATATATATATATATATATATATATATATATATATATATATATATATATATATATATATATATATATATATATATATATATACATAGATATATATATATACATATATATATATATATACATATATATATATATATATATATATATATATATATATATATATATATATATATACATATATATATATATATATACATATATATATATATATACATATATATATATATATATATATATATATATATATATATATATATATATACATATATATATATATATATATATATATATATATATATATATGTATATATATATATATATACATATATATATATATATATATATATATATATACATATATATATATACATATATATATATATATACATATATATATATATATACATATATATATATATATATACATATATATATATATATATACATATATATATATATATATACATATATATATATATATATATATATTCTTTTACTCACTCACGTGTAGCTAATATCATATGATAATCAATTTATATCAAATTTTCATCACTTGTTACCATTGAAATAGCATTCAAAGCATAAAATTATAGCCCAATACTAAAACAAAAAGTTAAACCTCTTGGTAAGCATGAATATATATTACACAAAGGATTTTGT
This sequence comes from Pinus albicaulis, assembly GCA_034641835.2. Lineage (NCBI taxonomy): Eukaryota > Viridiplantae > Streptophyta > Pinopsida > Pinales > Pinaceae > Pinus > Pinus albicaulis. Next base: position 468,397,851 of record CM076582.1, read on the forward strand.
TTGATCATTGTGTCTGGAATTATATTCATAGATAAAAAAGGGAAAAATTAAATACTTTCCAGTGATATATAGCATGAGTGTATTTTATAAAATGAGAAAACACTAGCCAATGGAAATTGAGCTTTAGTGAACAACATTAGTTTTTATCTTAATTTGATAGGATTTATAAAAAAATTGCTAATATTGTAGTTATACAAGTTTTTATTTATATTATATTCAAGAAATATTTTCATTTTTTTTTTTGTAAATTCTTGCTAGTGATTTCTATTAAAAAAGAAAAGTATTACAATGTCAGTGTTTCCATACATTTCCCAACATACCAAAATAACTAACCTAGTAGGTCATGCCTCCAACCAGTTATGACATACTAAGAATACTAAGCACCTTTTCAACTTGTAAACATATATGAAAATATCCCTTCAAATATAAAACACCACAGGTGTTCTAGGGTTTTTCTTTTTTCCCTTTTCTCCTACATACATCTACCCATGGTACTGATTTAGTTAAAATTGAGGATAGTTTCATATCTTCGTTCCTTAGAGAAAGCTTCATTGCTACCAACTCCTCAAATTTTAGGACATCCCTATCACTATCTGAATGCTCGAACTCAGGTTGTCATTTTTTCCCACCATTTTTAACCACAATTAATGTTGATGAAATTTTCTTCTCCATAACTGAAGGATTGTTTTCCACTAAGGGCAGAGGCATATATACTGTGGGTTGTATAGGATCTTGCGAGGTTGAAGAATAAGGAAATTCCTTTTCCTACTAAAGTCTTTCCTTCTTATTACCTATCACATTCTTAATATTTTAAGTTTCCTTCTGATCACACCATTCTCAATTGATATTTTGCGGCTCTGCGGATCTTGACACCCCTTTAAGGCATGCACTTTGTAGATGCTCAGGATGCTGACAAGATATGCATCTAAATTTTCTATTTTTGTAGTCAAGAGGCTGATGAATTTCCTTTCCATCCCATTTTAGGATGATTTTATCTAAGATATCTGCACTTAAATCCAGTTCAAGACAATTGCAGAAAAACAAGATGAACCCATTAGCTATTTTGTCACTGTCTATTTTGACAAAGCATCCAAGATAATTCCCAATAGCTTATAGAAAATTTGGCTGAATCCATTAGAGGGGTAATTTTGGGAGTCTTACCAAAATCAGAGTGGCCAGAGTCTTTATGGTTAGCAGGTTGAACTCTAGAAACCATGGTTGAATAGAGAGTCCCATACGACCCAAAAACTAGGTATCTTGGTCAAAAAACCTCTATTGGTTTTCAAGATATTTGAAGATGACTACAAAATAACCTTTGGAACAAAATATAAGATCTACGTTCTATGTCCAATTGTGGAAAACCCAATCCTTGAGGGCAGAAGCCAAGGGCCAAAATCCATTAAAACGACAAATGACCACATGTTGAACATAAAAATGATTCCTTAGAGTGGTGAAGAAACCATTCATATAGAGCTTAGGAGCTTCCAATGAATGTTCAACTACAAATTCCTAGCCAGCAAGAGAATTCGAGGGTTGGGATCTAGAGCCGGAATTGAGAGCGTATTTAAATGAGGGGGGTTTTGAGCTAGAGGATGCCTCTTTTCCTTTGGCACTTCCTAACAGTCCCACAACGAGGGAGATAGATGCATACTTCTTGATACCATAATTCCTCAGAGTATTTTCAAAATTTAATTGCCTCGCCTCATAAAGGATTCTCAAACACCCCTCTTGCATATTGTTCAACTTATAATTTTGTTTATAATTGAAGATACAATGTCCTATTCACAAACCATGAGGCACATATATTTTCCAGAGAGGGTTTTAACAAATATGGGAATTTTCCAGAGTTGGAAATCACCGATACCATCCAAATATTGCACCCCAAGTCGAGTAGCACTCTGAAGTGGCTCACTGTTAGGTTCTGGCAATGCTTCATGAGCATGAGGAAGGATATCGACCATTCTTGCATGACCTTGAGAAGCAACAATGCCTTTTTAGGCTTTGGGATCAAGATCAACAATGGTGGTTGAGAAATCATCCCCCTCCGCCTCTTCTTCATGGGATCTCACTTGGTTACCTGATCTGAGTTGTCGCTCGTGGTGGTTATGTCATTGACAATTGTTTTTTGCACCCTATGTTGTTCCTGGTCACTCATTTTTTATAGCATCAAGGAAAAATTCCATAAAAAAAATTCAAAATAATTTAACATCAAATTTTATTTTAATATAATAAGATCTAAAAAGTGTTGTAAATACTTTATTTATAAAAAAAATTGGTAATATTTTATCTCAAAGCATTTAAACAAACAATTTGTTCCAAAAAAAGAGAAAATTTAGTGTTCCAAATCATAACCAAAATAATATACCTTTGAATTTGCTAATTTTCTATTTTTCAACTTGAATTGGTAAGGTGATATTTTGGGTCACAATGTCACATCTGTTAATAACAATTAGAGTTATATCCATAGCAACACCCATATTTTCAACCCTAGTAGCATCCATGTGGTTTCCATTACAATCCTATGAATATCCATAACTGCCACCTTGTATGTGCATCCCAAATTGGTCCTTAGCTGCATTCCTAGTAAAGTCTCAAATTGAAGTGCCTTTTTTTAATACTTATTAGTCCTTGCCCCTTTGGGGCTGTAGGGACTCAAGGTTATTGAGGAACAATTGTTAAAATTTCAAGAAGACCTGTAATATGTTTGAAAGGATAAACAAAAGCTCAACGAGGATTCATCATCACATGTGCACTAGAACCAAAATCAAGGAAGCGACAACATTGAAGGTGTAATCTAAGCCAGAGGAGAAACAAAGAAGAAAAGTTTGCAGAAGTGGTCAAGTTGGGCTTATTCGCGTGTAGAACAGTTAAAGAGTCAGGCTGATTGATGCATTCAGAACATTGCGATGACCTAGGTGGATATCGGTGGCCACCCACCTATTCCATTTGGACCCACAACATCAATTCTTGTAGTTTCACTTTCAGCACAACTTACTATTTTTAGCAGGTTTTCAGGTCCTGCACTCCTAGAGCCGTTTTGGAGCCCTAATGATCCAGGTGGATATTGGTGTCCACCCACCTATTCCATTTGAAATGCCACCATCCATTATTTCAGTTTTTCAGTTTCAACACAACTTACTATTTTTAAAAGTTTTTCGGGTCCTGAACTTCCGGAGCCATTTTGAGGCCCTACATGACATTTTTTGGGAAAATTGGGAGCAACATGAGTCAATGGACTGATGTTGCTCACACCAAAAGTTTTAATTGGATAGATATTTATAATGAGGTATGGTGTGATTCAAACAAAGATTGTATGCCAAAGTTACGTCCCCGGGAAGTTGAAACACCAATTTACCTAACGGGGCCCATAGTTTTGGCGCTTCATCTCCTAGGGTTAGGTTTTTGGATGTTTAGAGTTTTACATTGTTTATAAATAATAAATAGGCCCTCGAGCCTCATTGTAACATAGTTTAGAGGCATGTAGCCACCACATCTCTTCTCAGAGATAAGCTACCAACGCCCTAGCTATTTTATTTCCATTATTTCTGTAAGCATATTTCTATTATTTGATATTAATGAAATGAAGCATTATTTCTGCTGCATCTCTACGTTTATGTATATTTCGATATTTTATTGCGTTCCTGCATAAATCCGGATCATGTGCATGGGTTAGGGTCGAGTCGTGCAAATATACGTGCAGAACAGTGTTCGGAGGCTACATCGCACATCGCAAGCTCAGGAGGAATGACGCTAAGGAATATGTTATAAGTGCCAAAATGCGAAGTGCGACAAGGTTTCATATCATCGACTGAGATTTGCGATTGGCCCCACCTCCGCTTGCCACATCATCGCTTTCGCACTCCGCACATCACACTTCGCAACTTTTAACACTTACCTCCCATTTCTCATAACAAAACTCCTGATTTGCAATTTGCAGGTGGCCCCACCTCCGTCTTGCCACGCCACCCTCCGCTTATCGCACTTCACAAATTTTAACACTTACCTCCTTTTTTTCATAACAAAACTCCCAATTTTCGATTTGCAGGAGGCCCCACCTCTGTCCTGTCACGTCACCCTCTGCTCATCGTACTTCGCAAGTTTTAACACTTACCTCCTGTTTCTCATAACAAAACTCCCAATTTGCGATTTGCTGGCGGCCCGAACTCCGTCCTGCCACGTTACTCTTCGCTCATCGCACTTCACACATCGCACTTCAAAAATTAACACTTACCTCCCATTTCTCATAACAAAACTCCCTATGTTTGATTTGCGGGCGGCCCCACCTCCATCCTGCCACGTCACCTTCCTGCCATCACACATCACACATCACAAGCTTAGGAGGAATGGTACTAAAGAGTATGTTATAAACGCTGAAGGCTGAAATGAAATGGAAAGGCGAACATGATACCATTCAAAGGTTAATTTGAATTTATTTAAAGTCCAAGATTATGTGTAGTTGCATTGGTTTTATGAAGAAACATGGATGCGAGCAGTGGACTTGGGTAAGAGACCCGACATAGAGCAAAGGAGAAGATAAGAAACAACGCATTAGGCACGAGTAGAAGAGGTAGAGTCGGGTAGTAGGTGAAATGATGACAATGTTCGAAACACAAAAGCATGGGCAGAGTTAGGTGGAGATGCGTTTATGCAGACTGTTAGGATATCACAGCCAAAATGGAAGGAGACACATCAGCAACATATCAGATTCAGAAAAAGGATTATATTTCAAGTTTTATTTATTTTTCTTTGTTAAGATCGAAGCTACAATGATGTCCTCAATTTTAATGTAATAAGTAGTTTAATAGGTTTAGGTAGTTTGGGAGTTTCAAGAAGCTCGAGCAGTTAAAAACTACTTTTGTTTGTATTTAAGGAAGAGAGAAAGAGAGAGGAGGGGTTTCGAGTTCTAGACCTCTCGGGGACCACATTTTGTACTTATTTTTATGATGGGTGAATGAAAGAAGCAACAAGTTTCCTGCATCTCTTGATGGTGATTCGTGTTTCTTGTGCAATTTTGTGTGTTTTCTTCCTTGAATGAAGTGAAGTAAATAAAAAACTGGTCTATGATTTACGTTTGTAAGTAAGAGTTAAATAGCCTTAATAAGCGCTCATTCACTCCATCTCTTCTCCCTTCACAAATTCTCTCTGAAAATTAAAATTAATAGATTCTTTGTTTACCACATATTATTTTGAGCTTCTTCTCTCTTCAAAAACTCCCTCTGAAAATTTAAAGTAATAGATTCTGTGTTTACAACATATTAGTTTGAGTTTCCTCTCTCTCCATGAATTTCCTCTAAAACTTAAAAGTAATAGATTTTGTGTTTACAACATATTACTTGGAGTTTCCCTTGTAGTTCTTCTTTTCCATTCTGATATCAACAATCAATGGCATTGTGAAATCTTTCATTACTCCACATCATTAAGGGTTTTAGAAAACTAGTTTCTAGTGGGATAGAATCAAGACCTCATGATAAAATTATTTCTATGACACACTTTTAAAATGTCTTAAGCATTGATTGCTTTCACAACCGAGGGATAGTCTCTTAAGATACTACATTTTCTGGCATTGTTGCCGGGGATGAAGGCACGGAGTTATTTTTCCCTAGGTATTGAGATCTATTTATTGATGGTGGAAAAGATTCAGATATAAAATTTGGTTGTTTATTATTCACATGGCGACTCCACTGATGAATATTTTACTAGATAAGGAATTTTGCTGGCAAGAAAATGAGAAAGCATCATGGAAAAAGTGGGTATCAGAGTTTGAATCTGTTAAAGGAATTTTTATTTTTCATTATCAGTTCAGTGGTTTATTTTCCCTTGCATATCAAGAATATTGTTTCCTACTTTATATTCTCAAAAGATTATAAGGCCCAACAAGTACATTCTTTATTGGAGAAAGAATGTTTTTCTTCTGCTTGTATTATTGATCTTAACACAACTTTATCTCCTAAATATGAGAGGAGAGATGACTATTGCATTGCAATTCCTGAAGATAATCAGTCACAGTCTGGGCATAAAGGTTATGATTCATCATATTTGGGTGATAATATTCTCTCTCACAAGAAATCAAATGCTTTTAAGCTAAAATACAAAGAAATATTTAAACCCCTAAAGCTGCCCACAATTATCCATCAATATCCTTCAAAAGGATTCAAATTTTTTCCAAGTTTCTTGATAGAGGAGGATGATATTTCAACTGAACAACATATCTTGGAATTTGAGTAATTTCTGGACAAATTTCAAAATATTTATGAAGATGTGGCTTTAAGGATGTTTTGTCATTCATTAAAGCAGGGTGCTTAGAAATGGTTCCAGTGTTTGGAAACAAGTTATATTAGTTCATGACATGGTTTTCAAGATATATTTCTTATATATTTGGGTGAGCGTAAGTCATATGAAAAACACCTTTTGGAATTATATTCTATCCAGAGGTAGAGAAATGAATCAATCACTGAGTTTAATAGGATGTTTCGAAAAATTTATTTCAGCATGCCAAAGGAGATTCGGCCTTCTAAAGCTGCATCAATGGTTTAATATTTGAGGGCTCTTTCTATTTTCTTGGCTTTATATCTCAAGGAGAGAAAGCCTTAAACTCTAGAGATGATGTTTCTTTATGCACAGGAAATTGAAGATAATGTGTGGGCTTGTAGAAATTTTTCCTGTCATGTTGAAAGAACAAGTTTTGTTGAAGATAAGAGGGCCTGTCAAGAAAACATTGGAATTTATTTACAAGAGAATGAAAATTCAGAGATGAACAAGGATTTTAAAAAAGGGTCAGGGGATTCCTATATTGCTGAAAAAAAAGAATTCAAGCATTCTGAAGATGTTGGTCAAGAAGTCGTTGCAAAAACTGAACTACATGCTAACAGCCTGGAAGATCATTACAATTTTCATAATTTTAATGATTTTGTGAATAGAGGAGAAAATAGTGGAGCTTCTCAGGTGTGTTTGTAGGAGGGGGAAGATTTTTTTCAAGAACTGGCTTTATATGAAGAAAATTAGCATTATGAGGAACAAACCTTAGATTTCTCTTTCCAACCTAAATGGTTGTCAGCAGGAAAAAACAATCAATCTTCTCACATACAACCTCAAATTGAGGAGTCAAACCGTGAAGGAAGCTACCCTGTTCAAATAAGTCTACATTAGCAAGATGTTCAAGAAGAGGAGGCCGTACAAAATTGGTATCATCAGTTCTATGATCCATTGTCAGACTATATGGAAATTTTCTTTTGTCAGAAACAAACATTTATGCAAAGGTATGTGAAAATCTTGGTATATGGTAAACTTTAATGGTATCTCCCTAGTGTGATCTTCAAATTTCAACAGTATGGAGGCATTAGGTCTAACACGCAAATGTTCAATTGGTTCCATTGGAAGGCTGACTTCACCTTATTGAGTTCAAACATAAACACATATGTAGGATTTGTGCATAAATAAGATCAGAAGTTGAGCATTGTTAGTTGTAGTATTTCTGGTTTGATATTTTCAGTTTAAGAATAAAGTAAGGAGTCCAAAGTGTAGTAGGTTTCGGGAGGATTTCATACTGGATCAACTCCCATTTGGGATCGAATCCATGCCCAATAAAGGCTACTGATCTAGAAGTGCTCCTTGACTCCATGCCCAATAAAGGCTATTGATCTACAAGTGCTCTTTGACTCCATGCCAAAAAAAGGCTACTGATATACAAGTTCTCAACACTTTGCTACCAAAGTGTTGTCCCCAATTGGAGCCAGATGTTGTAGCCTAATTTGACTCAGCTAAACATCATGAGAGGTTTTGAGCAATTCAAGTTTATTGAGGAACAGTTGTTAAAATTTCAAGAAGACCTGTAATATGCTCGAAAGGATAACCACAAGCTCAATGAGGATTCATCATCACATGTGCCCTAGAACCAAAATCAAGGAAGCAACAAAATTGGAGGTGTAATCTAAGCCATAGGAGCAGTAAAGAAGAAAAGCGTGCAACAGGGGTCAAGTCAGGCTTATTCTTGTGCAGAATAGTTCAGGAGTCAGGCCGATTGATGCGTTCAGAACATTGCGCAGAGGTCAGGTTCAAGTCATGCAAATATACATGTAGAACAGTGTTCAAAGGCTACATCACACATCAAAAGTTCAGGAAGAACGACGCTAAGGAATATGTTATAAGTTCTAAAATGCGAAGTGCGACAAGATTTCGTATCAGTGATTGCGATTGGCCCCACCTCCGCTTGCCACATCATCCCTCTCGCACTTCACACACCGTACTTCGCAAATTTTAACACTAACCTCTAATTTCTCATAACAAAACTACTGATTTGCGGTTTGCGGGCAACCCCACCTTTGTCTTGCCACGTCATGCTCTGCTCATCACACTTCATAAGTTTTAACACTTACCTCCCATTTTTCAAAAAAACTCTCGATTTACGATTTGTGGGTGGCTCCACCTCTGTCCTGCCACATCACCCTCAACTCATTGCACTTCGCACATCGCTCTTTGCAAATTTTAACACTTACCTCCTGTTTCTCATAACAAAACTCTCGATTTGCGATTTGCGGGTAGCCCCACCTCCATCTTGTCACGTCATTCTCCGCTCATCGTACTTCACAAATTTTAAGAATTACCTCCTATTTCTCATAACAAAACTCCTGATGTGCTATTTTTGGGCGGCCCCACCTCTGTCCTGCCATGTCACCTTCCCGCCATCACACATCCTAGATCGCAAGCTCAAGAGTAATGATTGTAAGGAGTATGTTATAAACGTCGAAGGACGAAATGAGATGGAAAGGTGGACACGATACCATTCAAAGGTTAATTTTAATTTATTTACAGTCCAAGATTATGTACAGTTGCGTTGCTTTTATGAAGAAACGTGGACATGGGCAGTGGACTCTGGTAAGTGACCTGACTTAGAGCAAAGGAGAAGAGAAGATGGAATGCAAAAAGTACAAGTAGAAGAGGCAGAGTTGGGTAGTAGGTGACATGATGACAGTGTTCGAAATGCAAAAGCATGGGCAGAGTTAGGTGGAGATGCGTTTATGCAGACTGTTAGGATATCACAACCAAAACGCAAGGGGACACATCAATAAAAAATCAGATTCAGCAAAAGGATTATGTTTCAAGTTTTATTTATTTTTCTTTGTTAAGATCAAAGCTACAATGATGTCCTCGATTTCAATGTAATAAGTAGTTTAATAGTTTTAGGCAGTCTGGGAGTGTCAAGAAGCTCGAGCAGTTACAAAATGATTTTTTTTGTATTTAAGGAAGAGAGAAAGAGAGAGGAGGGGTTCCGAGTTTTTGACCTCATGGGGACTACATTTTGTACTTATTTTTTTGATGGGTGAATGAAAGAAGTAACAAGTTTCCTATAACTGTTGATGGTGATTCGTATTTCTTATGCCATTTTATGTGTTTTATTCCTTGAATGAAGTGAAGTAAAGAAGCAATTGGTCTCTTATTTACATTTGTAAGTAAGAGTTAGATAGCCTTAATAAGCGCTCCTTCACTCCATCTCTTCTCCCTTCACAAATTCTCTCTAAAAATTAAAAGTAATATATTCTGTGTTTACACCATATTATTTTTAGTTTCTTATCTCTTCAAAAAATCTCTTTGAAAATTTAAAGTAATAGATTCTATGTTTACAACATTTTATTCTGAGTTTCCTCTCTCTCCATGAATTTTCTCTGAAACTTAAAAGTAATAGATTTTGTGTTTACAACATATTACTTTGAGTTTCCCCTGCAATTCTTATTTACTATTCAGATATCAGCAGTTAATGGAATTGTGAAATCTTTTATTATTCCAGATCATTAAGGGTTTTAGAAAATTAGTTTCCAGTGGGATAGAAATGAAACCTCATGATAAAATTATTTCTATGACACACTTTTAAAATTTCCTAAGCATTGATTCCTTTCACAACCGAGGGATTGTCCCTTAAGATACTACATTTTCTGGTGCCATTTTCGGGGACAAAGGAACAAAGTTATTTTTCCCTAGGTATTGAGATATTTTTCTTGAAGGTGGACAATATTTAGATATAAAATTTGGTTGTTTATTATTCACCTGGTGACTCCACTGATGAAGATTTCATTAGATAAGGAATTTTTCTCGCAAGAAAATGAGAAAGAATCATGGAAAAAATGGGTATCAGAGTTTGAATATGTTAAAGGAAGTTATATTTTTCACTATTAGTTCAGTGGTATATTTTCCCTTGCATATCAAGAATATTGTTTCCTGCTTTATATTCTCAAAAGATTATAAGGCCTAAAAAGTACATTCTTTATTGGAGAAAGAAGATTTTTCTTCTGCTTGTATTATTGATCTTGACAAAACTTTATCTCCTAAATATGAGAGGAGAGATGAGAAAAGGAGATGATTCATCATCTTTGGGTGATAATATTTTGTCTCACAAGAAATTGACTACTTTTCAGCTCAAAAACAAAGAAATATTTAAACCCCTAAAGCTTCCCACAATTCTCCATAAGTATCCTTTAAAAGGATTCAAATTTTTTCCAAGTTTCTCGGGAGAGGAGGAGGATATTTCAGCGGAACAAAATATCTTGGAATTTGAGTATTTTCTGGACAAATTTAAAATTATTTATTAAGATGTGGCTTTAAGGATGTTTTGTCATTCATTAAAGTAGGGTGCTCAACAATGGTTCCAGTGTTTTGAAACAAGTTCAATTAGTTCATGGCAGGGTTTTCAAGATATATTTCTTAGATATTGGGGCGAGTGTAAGTCATATGAAAAACAACTTTTGGAATTATATTCTATCCAGAGGCAGAGCAATGAGTCAATCACTGAGTTTAATAGGAAGGTTTGAAAAATTTATTTCAGCATGCCAAAAGAGATTCGACCTCCTGAAGTTGCAACTATGGTTTACTATTTGAGGGATGTTTCTGTTGTATTGGATTTTTATCTCAAGGAGAGAAAGCCTTGCACTCTAGAGCTGATGTTTCTTTATGCATAGGAAATTGAAGACAATGTGTGGGCTTGTAGTAATTTTTCCTTTCATGTTGAAAGAACAAGTTTTGTTGAAGACAAGAGGACCTGTCCATAAAACATTGGAATTTCTTTACAAAAGAATGCAAATTCAAAAATGAACATGGATTTTCAAAAAGGGTTAGGGGATTCCTGTATTGCTGAAACACAAGAATTAAAGCATTCTAAAGATGTTGGTCAAGATTTTTTTGCAACAACTAACTACACGCTGAAAGCCTGGAAGATCATTACAATTTTCATAATTTTATTGATTTTGTGAATAGAGGAGAAACTAGTGGAGCTTATCATGTGTGTTTGCAAGAGGGGGAAGATTTTTGTCAAGAATTGGCATTATATGAAGAACATCAGCATTATGAGGAACAAACCTTGGATTTCTCTTTCCGTCCTAAATGGTTGTCCGCAGAAAACAACAATCAATCTTCTCACATACAACCTCAAATTGAGGAGTAAAACAGGGAAGGAAGCTGCCTTGTTCAAAGAAGTCTACATCAACAAGATGTTTAAGAAGTCTACATCAGCAAGATGTTCAAAGAAGTCTACAAATTCTCTCTGAAACTTAAAATTAATAGATTATGTGTTTACAACATATTATTTTGAGTTTCTTCTCTCTTCACAAACTCTCTCTGAAACTTTAAAGTAATATATTTTGTGTTTACAAGATATTATTTTGAGTTTCCTCGCTCTCCATGAATTTCCTCTGAAACTTAAAAGTAATATATTCTGTGTTTACAACATATTACTTTGAGTTTCCCCTGCAATTCTTCTTTTCCGTTAAGATATTAGTGGTAAATGGCATTGTGAAATATTTTATTATTCCGGATCATTAAGGGTTTTAGAAAACTATTTTCCAATGGGATAGAACCTACACCTCATGATAAAATTATTTTTGTGACACACTTTTACAATTTCTTAAGCACTGATTCCTTTCACAACCGAGGGATTGTCTCTTCAGATACTATAGGTACATTATAGGGATGTTGTATTATTGTAATTTTTTATTTTTATTTTAAATTTATAAAATAAATATAGAGTATTCCAACTAGATAGTGAGTGAGACTATTTTAGTTTTTAGTGTTTATATTCTAATTTATAAAAACAGAGTATTCCAACTAGACAGTGAGTGAGATAATTTTAGTTTTTAGCATTTATATTGTAATTTATTTAGTATCATCATTCAAAAATTAACATTATATTTGAATCATGCATTGTAATTTGTGTGTGTGTATGTTACTTCTGAGAGGGAGTTCTTAAAGGGATTTTTTGGCACTGAAGCTCTAGCTTCTTAACTAAAACAACTTTATGTTTTAGATATGCATAAGGACATCTAACATAATTATCTATTTCATGAGAACCTCTAAATTTTTCATTGTGGTTGTTCTACCTTTGTCGAAAAAATAAATGACATTTGTAGAACCTTATTTTTATGGTTTTTTTTAATGTTCTTAGTTATAAAATATGAAGATAAAAAAATCACTTTTAAAATTTTTTCACTATTTAATTTTGAATGATGCTTTTTCCTTACCAATTTTTTTCAATATTTGTTTTTAAACTCGATTTTTTATTTTAACATTATTATTGTTATTATTATTATTTTAACTATAATGAGAATTTTAAATTAAAATCAAAGTCATGCATTCAAAGTGTAGTATTACATCAAGATAGGGAAATAAGTAAATGGTAGATTAAAAATAAAATGAAATCTTCCCAGCTACGAATACTCTTGAAAAACCATATTTCCTCTAAAGCACAACTATTATATTTAAAGGTGTACACTTTCTAAAAAACATGTAGAATTTTACAAAATCTAATTAACATACTCATTTAATGGGAAGGGGAAGCATTAGGGGATAGGGAATATTAGCTCTTTCCCATTGATTCGTAACATTCATGTTTCCAAACTAGCCCCTTTATTGGAAAATTTGCCTGCTTCTTGATTATTTTGTATGATAACATGAAACAACTTATAGGGTTCGAATTTGGGAAGGAGAGATTTGATTTTTTTAAAGATATTTTCAATTTACCATATTTTGGAAGAGATCCAACCATCACATGGTGAAGGATGATCCTAGAGTCACCAATAAATATTAGATCATTTAGATTATAAGCATGAGACTGAGATGAACCCTTAAGAAGCATCTATTACCTCATCTTATTGTTTGATCCAAGTACCAATCACTAAGCATAACATGTCTCTATAAGTCCCTTGCGGTGAAAAATAATCCCCCCCCACTAGCCAAACAAGGCTTATTTTTCAAGGCGCCATCAAAACAAAGATTACGATGGACTAAATAGACAACCATTGATCAAAATCCTTCTGGGGAGGCATAAATTCCAATTCTCTTTATCAACCATAGGATCGAGATATGAAGAGAATGGGGTTGATGATTGATGGTAGAATTGAGATGTTTAAGCCTCTTCCATGGGAGCCATATTTGAGAAGAAATGTTAGCATTGGATTTGTGATGCCAATATTATAAAATAAAAGAGACAAAAATTACAGTGTTGGAGTGGGGTTGGGCTCTACCTCATGAAAAAAACTCGATTTCTAGCTAGACATACTTTGCAACAAAAAAATTTTGACAGAGACAACCAATTTTTTTATAGAGTGGACTTGATTTTGAAGTTTCCAGCATAACGCTTATCCCGAGGATAAAAGATACTTGCATATAATTCAACTAGACTAGTCTCACTACCAAGGGATACGAGACAAGGTCCCATATAGACTTTGAAAAACTGCATTCAAGGAATAATTTTTAAATAGATTCCTCCTTAATTGGACATAGAGCACAATAGGAGGGACCACGTATTTTGTGTTTCTTTATATTTTTCATTGTAAGGATTTTATGATGGGCTAAGGACGAGTAAAAGGTATTGATTTTTGGAAGACCATTTAAATGCCACAAATTTTTCCAAATATGAGATTTAGGAGGAGCTCCTTGAGGGAAAACTAGTGATAAGTATCCCTTTTTAATAGAATATTCAATTTCCGTCCATCCCTGAGAATCATTCTCATATAAGAGACTAGAAGTATGGTCTGATAATTGACTTTCTGATAAGAACACAACTACTTTTATATGGGATGGCACCTCATGGAAATCTTAGCCTACCTAGTGGCTGCCATCCCCTAACCAAATACAAATATCAACAAGAGATGATATACCTTGGTTATCAAGACATTCGAGAAAAGGTCGAAGAGACATATTTCATCCTGAAGGAATCCCATTATTCAACAAGTCTAGATGTTGTTTTTCTAACTGATACCGGGAATACAAGTGAAATGGTCCTTCATAAGAGGATCAATTGCTATCATAAGCCTCCAAGTAGATAAAATATCTCTAATGCATGATGGAGAATCCAAAAAATATTTCCTATGTCCAGGAAAATATTTATGCCTCGTCAAACTTCCCCACTATTCTTCTTTCTAAGTAATCATATGCCACAATAGCTTAGAACTAATGGAAATATTCATTAAATAAGGATATAGTATTCCCAATCCCCCATGAATTTCAGGTGTAAATAGTTTCCCACCTTACTATATGTAATTTCTTTTTATTTTATTTACCTCCTTACCAAAGGATTTTTTGAATTTATTCGACCATTTGTATATGGATCCTTCTATGGGCTAGAAAAGCTAAGAGTTGATACAAAGGGAGAGAATACAGTACCACTTTCACTAAAATATCTCTTCCATCTAGATTCAACCAATGGGAACCCAAATTATTGAATTATTTTTTAAATTTTGATAGAATAAGATTCCAAGAAGGGTGAGGAATAGGCTTCAAACTGATAGGAATGCCCAAGTGATATGAATTGGATCATTATATTGTTTTATCTAAATACCAATACCCAAGAATAAGATGTCTCTATAGGTTCATCTCACTGAAAATTAGCCCATCCCTCCCCCGCTCACACCCCCGCTAACCATCCAAGGATTATTATTTTAGGCACCATAAAAAAAATGAATAAGATGGGACTAAATAGATAGTCATTAATCAAACTCCTTCTAGGGAGGCACATTGAAAATTTTCTTTGCAATCCAAAGTATTGTGAGACGAAGGGGATGGGCTTGAATCTTGATGGTGGAATTGAGATGGCCAAGTCTCTTCCTCGGGAGCCATGATTTGAGAAGTAATGTTAAAATTGGATTTGTAAAGCCAAAATTCTAAAATCAGAGAGAGAGAATTTACAATCGTGGAGTTGGGTTGGGATATGCCTTCATGAAAATCTACTAGATTTATAGCTAACAATACTTTCCAACAAACAAATTTTGGTAGAGAAAAACATGTTTATTTGAGAGAGGAATTTATTTTGAAGTTTCCAACATAATTCTTATCCCAAGAATAAAAAAAAATTGCATAGAATTCATCTAGACTAGTCTCGCTGCTAAAGATTGCAAAATAATATTCCATCTAGACTTTGTGACATTGCATTCAAGGAAGAGTAGTTGAATATATTCCTCCTTACTTTTACATTGAGCACAACAGGTGGGATCGCATATTTTGTGTTTCTCTGATTTTTATGTTGTAAGGATTTTATGATGGGCTAAGGAGTAGTAGAAGATATTGATTTTGGGAAGACCATCTAAATGCCACAAATTTTACCAAAGATAAGATTTAAGAGGAATTCCTTGAGGAAACATTAGTGATAAGTATATTTTTTTAATACAATATTCAACTTCCTTCCATCCTAGAGAATCTTCCTCATCCAATAAAATGAGAGCATAGTCTGATATTGGCTTAAATGGGTTAGCACCTCATGGAAATCCCAACCTAACTAGTGGCCATCCCTTGACCAAATAGAAATATATGCAAGAGAATATTTACCTTGGTTAGAAAGTCATTCATCTAGAGGCAGAATGGACATATTTCATCCCAAAGGGGGGCATCCCATTAATTGGCAAGTACAAATGTTGATTTTCCAACCAATATGGTGAATCAAAGTTAAATGGTCCTTTATAAGAGAAGTAACTGCTATCATAAGCTTCCACGTAGATGAGCTACCCCTAAGGCACAATGGAGAGTCTAAACAAGATTTCCTATCTCCAGGATAATATTTATGCCTAGTCACACTTTTCCACCATTACTCTTGTTAAGTAATCAAACACCAAACTAGATTAGCACCAATGCCAATATTAATTAAAGAAGGATCCCTTATTCCCAATCCCTCGATAATTTTAGGAGTGTAAATAGTTTCCCAACTGACTAGATGGATTTTTTTGGTATTTGCTTTACCTCCTTTCCATAGGAATTTTTGAATTTATTTATCCATTTCCATATGGATCCTTGTAGGGGCCCGAAAAAGCTAAGAATCGATAGAAGGGGAGATTAGACAATTCAACTTCTATTAGAATCACT
The DNA here is from genome assembly GCA_034641835.2 of Pinus albicaulis. Lineage (NCBI taxonomy): Eukaryota > Viridiplantae > Streptophyta > Pinopsida > Pinales > Pinaceae > Pinus > Pinus albicaulis. Next base: position 468,414,183 of record CM076582.1, read on the forward strand.
CTTCCAACTAGATTAAACCAATTGGAACCCAAATTATCTAATTTATCCTTAAATTTGGATAGAATAAAAGTCCAAGAAGGGTGAGGAAAAGGTTTTAAAATGGTATGAACTCCTAGGTCTTTAAATTCCTTCCGAGAATTAGATACATGAAATACCAAAGTTTGCATCAAAAGTACTTGTATTAGTTTACTAAAATTTCAATGTATAGAATTGGATTTTCCCTTTCTTTATCATTCCTCTAGAAACCAATACATTTTTTTCTAAGATACAATAATAATTGAGAATCCTCCTGGAATCAGAGTATCATCTAAAAACTGTGAATGGTCAATGTTTTTCATACCTCCGAACAAATATTATCCCCAGAAGAAATTATATTATTTTTTCAAAATCTAATATTATGTTGAGTGAGTCTACCAATAAAATATACATAATATGAGATAAAGGGAATCCATGTTGCAAACCTACAAAGGTTTTTTAAAATCATTCAATTCCCCATTTACCAAATGGGAGATACCAGGACCAAAAATACAAGAAGAAATCTAATGAATCACTTGTTACTCAATTCCAAACTTTCACAAAACCTAAAATTAGAAATTATGGAAAAATCCGCTAAAGGTGCTTTCCATGTCTAATTTAATTATCATCCCTTTCTCTCCTCAAGTACACATGTAGATCATAAGGCATGGTTATTCAACTCAGGAGCATCCTTTCATATGAATCCTCACAAGGAGTGTTTTTGTGAGTATGAAAGATATAATGATGGTGATGTTTTCATAGGAGTTTGTTATGCAGGAAAATCCTCTCTGCGGATAGAGACGATCCCTCTAGCCCTAGGATGGGTCTAGTAACAATAAGAAACAATTAGAAACCTACTTTTCGAGATTGTAAATGCATGCAGATCGTGAATAGATCACCTACCTCAATATGATGCTGATTCTCATTTGAATCCTTTGGTCCTTTGCGTTTCGTGGTCAGATCTTCGCCATCATCGATGCTCGATTACCTGCACAAGGGATCAAACAACAAGAAATGTGAAAACATAACATATTTTTTTCATATACAACCTACTTAGCTAATCAAGGAAAACTAAGAATCTAATCACACATTAAAGACATGAATGGAAAGCACAAACCAATGTTATTGTATTAAAATAGAGAGGGGGAGTTACAACTTGTACCTTGATGTCACAACTCTCCTTTGATGGTTCTTGATCCAGGAACATCTCCAAAGCGCTCTTTCAACTTGATATGGAGGGGAAAAGGTCTCAACTCTTGCTCGATACCTATAGCAACAAAATATCTCTCTGCTATTCTTCTATCTATGTACTAAATAGCAGAGATATGGGAGATTGTCCATTATATAGAAAAGGAGGAGGGAACATGGATCCACTTTAGGTGGGGAAATGAGTTATCCTTTTGGGTGGTTCCAATTTTTTAGGAACAAAGAGCCCAAAGGGAGAAGCTCGGCTCTATCCTCAAGAAAAAACAACTAGCTCTCCGCCATGAAGCTTCCAGATCTCGAAGCTTCACTTCCATTTTTGAAAATACAGAAGAGGATTGACGCGAGTATGATCCTCATTCCGGCGTCGATTGACACAGTCCTAGACCAAAAAGAGGCCATCGATGCAAGCAAGACACGGAGAGGGCGCACCGCTCTAGATAATTTTGTTTTCAAGGAATCACTTTAGGAATGGTCAACAAAGAGTTTATTGATTGTGCTGAAAAGGACATGAAAGCATATTTTCATGATGGAAAATAGTCACAGGGGTCACTGTTAGGGGTCTCCAAGATCAGGAACGGGGAGTACAGGTACAGTGACAAATTGTTGTTAATAGATTCCACCTAAAGCATGAAGGTCGAATGAGAGTGAGGGGTTAACTGCTTTATGAATAAGTGCCAGGACCAAGATGTCGTCGTCAGAAAACCTGTGAAAAAAAGCACAAATATACATAAACTGAAATCTATGAAATAATCACATGACATGAGGTATGGACGGATCCATCCATAGAAATAAGCATGAAACATGATTCTAGGTATGGTCGCATCCATCCAAATAAAGAGGATCACAAATATAGACTCAAGATATGGTCGCAACCATCTGAATCATGGAGTCATCTATACAATCATGATTCATACATGTCGCCTCGCAACCTAGGCTTTATCAGAAAAAAATTAAGGTCTTGCGCTCCATCACCACCCGATCAAGTACAAATTCAAGCATGCAAATAAATGAGCTGGAGTCGAACATGTAAGAAAATCGTCTGATTGCCAGCCAAAGATGTAAGCTGTTAAGAGGTGTGAGAGAAATTTCCAATGATGACAATGGCTCTCAAGTTACCAACAGTACAACCCACTAGATGTGAATAAGGAGATATCGCCGAACACTCGCAGAATCACATGATCAAAGGCGAATGATGTAGCCTATACTGAAAAGGGGATCTCTAGATCAACTTCTCGGATAATGTGTTGAAGTCAACAAGAAGTGATTTGTTGAAGGATGGCCATAATGTATCCCACATCATCGACACGAGATGAAGGAAATAAGATAATAATGAGAGTGATCAAAGAACTAGGCAATGAATGAGACGCAGAAGGAACTTCTCTTGAACATATCAGAGACACGACTCCAGATTTGGCAGTATTTGACTCAAATTGAATCAGAGGTCATGTTTGACGAGAATGGTGATGGCATAAGAGGCAAAAAGGATTTCACAAACCCATGGAGGCAAAGTGACGAATGAAGGATATCCCCAAAATGACACGAAACAAAGGATGTGTCATGTTCAAGAGCGACAAACTGCCAACATAATTGATTAATATTTCCATTTCCCCCCACCTTTTCTGGTGAGTACCCCAATTATTTTTGTATACAAGCTTGAAGGGGAAAGAATATGCTTGTGATATAAGTTTTTCCTTCATAAAAATCCATCCTAGTACATTTTACGAGCCCTAGGAAGGAGGAACTCGGTGTCGTCATAATGACGGATCCAATGCCGTTAAATTTTAACGAGTCTGAAAAAGGGGAAACTTGACGTCTTTTCATATTTAGAGAGTTTTAAAAGAGGCAAAAATAAAAAATCCAAATGACCCTTTTCATGAATAGTCCCTCATACTCGAAAAGGTAGAAAACAAAGTCTGAGAGAACCTCTTAGTTGCGATTGACTAAGGTATTAATTTTTTCATAAATAATTTATCCCAGCCCAAAAAAGGGGTAAACGTATACTGGATAAATGACGTTTCATGCACTTTAACGAGCTCAAAATGAAAAGAACTAGACAATATTTTCATGTTTAGAGAGTCAGAAAAGAGATGAAATATGACTCCAAGGGGGTTACTTTTTCATTTTTTTTAATCGAGTTTGAAAAAGTAGTAAACTAGAACTCGTAAATGTGGCATCCATGAAAAAATTGAACCCGTCACTGCACAAGAACAAGCCATAAACTATTTTAGAGGTACGAGAATTAAAATATTATTAAAATAATGGTAAAAATCCTAAAATGAAATTGACCATTTCTAAAATATGGAGAAAGTAAAAAACAAATTAATTTTTCACTTTCACATTGTTGAGAAGGAGTTTTTACCCTTGTTTACCTCAATTTTTCAGGAGCACATTGCAGGAGATCTAGGAAGCCAATCAACAAACCATCTACGCCAGGTAAGAGGCATTCTCCTTGCCTGCATTTAAATACTCATTTTACTGTGTTTTAAGGCAGATTTCAAATTTGGGGAGAGGATTTCAAATTTGTTGACATCGCGGATCGGCGCGGGTATTCTACATTGGGACCACGCCAGACCACCATTTTTACAACTGGAAGGTCACCGATCGGCACTGCTGTTTTTAAAATAGCCACACCGACTGCGAGGGAAAAAAAACACATGAAAATTCCTCAATAAAAGTTATTTTAGCCACTGTTTTTAGCCTAAAAACTAACAAGGGACTTGTTGAATGTTGTTGCAGGGAAGAAGAGCCTTCAATCATGGTGATTGAGTGGAAAGAAAGAGATCATGATGAAGTTGATCAGGAAGCTATGTAGAAAAGGGTTTGCATGGATGCATTAAGGAACTGTGGGCTCCTCAAATTCTTTATGACCTAGGGCATAAGAGCCCAACTAGATCTACTACAGTATCTGGGAAACATACCGAGAGAGATTTATTATTGGTGACTAGGAACTAGAAATTGAAGTGGTGGATATCTACTTCATCATTGGCCTCTCGCGTAGAGGGGAAAATGCACAGTTCTCCCGAGCCCAAATCATGGGCGTGAACATGGAAATGCTCATTGGGAGAGCATGCTCTGAGGTAACAAGATCCTTGAGTGGAAATATAGACATAAGCACAGGGATGATATACAACTCAAGGTAGTGCTATACACTATCACACTCGTGGCTGGGGTGCAAGTGCCACATGAGGCCACCAAGGCCCGACTGCAGACAATGATGGATTGCATGGCACCCACCATATTCAATTGGTGTGAGGCTGTTGTGGAAAATATGAAGAAACAACTCAAAAATTGCAAGAATAGAAAACTAAAGCAATTCAGATATGGGTCCATTTTGATAGCCTTCTTCTTAGAGTGAGTACCCCTATTCTAGTACCAAGGGATAGAGATAGAGGCACCAGTACCACGAGAGCCACATTTGGCGAGGTGGGTAGTGTTGATGCCTCATGGAGGAGGTAGACAACAGAGGTATTTCAAACTAGCCTTATTTACATGGTTGAGGCGTCAACTAATCATGGTGGAAGACTGGCCATAATCCTGGAAAAATTTCTGAGGTGATCCTGATTTGCCACTTCCAGCGGGTGAGTACTGGGATGACAAAGGTAAAAACATGTTTTTGTTATTTTTGCATGTTATATATATATATATATATATATATATATATATATATATATATATATATGAACTGATGTGAAACTTTATGTGTCGCAAGTGTTGGACCACAGAGGTCGACAGGGATGTCACCAACCGCCAGGAGGGTGGCGAGAGACTTTGAGGGTGCCCATTATGTGGAGGGAGGGGACCCTGAAGAAGTGATTGCGTGAAACCTGGATGCCTTGACCACCGAGATTCTAGAGTACGCGCAGATAGAATACATTCCCTGCCAGTACCAATGACATACTATCAGGGTATCTGATTGTATTCATCGAATGCTAACTTGAGTCATTCAAGCAGTAGCCTGCTACCGTGATCATCACGTAGATTATATTAGATATTTCTTTTCTGCAGTTTTGCTGACACCTACGAGTCTTGCTATGTACCAGAACATATATATATTTTTTTGGGGTTATGATGTACTTTTGAATACTATTTGCAAACCAATCGATATATATATTCCTGTTCCATTGATGTTATAATGATTATAAATTTTGCAAATGTCTATCTAGAACATGATTAGCCAATGCATCTGTTAATGTATTCATGCATTGTGGAATGTGATGATATGTAATGTAATCAAAATTTCTTTATAACAAATGAAAACGTAGATAAATTCTCAATATTTGAGGGTGTTTTACGAAATATTTCTCATTGAGATGTAGGAAAAAAATCTATGAATCCACGTTAACAACCAGTTCTCTAATGCCGAGAGATATTTCTTCAGACATAAGCTCAATAATTGCATTGTATTTAGAAAAATGATTGGTTGTGCGACCTAAGCATATACCTTGTAGATCCACTAACTCACCATTAGGGTCATAGATAACCCAAGCCGTAGAAGATAGATTTCGGGTACTGCGAAAGGCACCATCATCGAAACCAACATAAGGAGACAAAGACATCTGCAAATCAATTGAAACAAGATAAGCAGGAAAATCGCTTGCAAACGCACACCAAACCAATAATGTACAAAAATGAAAAGCACACTAATGTACAAGAGTAGATACACAAAGAAATCATCCATAATATCTCTTTAGATAAAGCCCATTTCGGAGTTTATCTAAAGGATAACCTTCAAAATCAATGAGCTCATAGGCCCTTTTCTGCAAAACACATTTTATGATATACGGTCAATACGACATAGGTTGGAATTTTCCTGTCCCTAGCTTTTCGTGTGCTTGGTCATAGAGAAGGAACAAGTATCCTTCAGAGAAGGCACGTGGAGAAACTATCTGATCAAAATGGGCTTTGAATCGTTTCTTATGTGCTTTAGTAACCAAAGTGGCGAAGCATCGAGTTTCATCAAGTAATTCCAAGTACAAGAGACATTCCTCTTCTGGCAAGGTATTCGGAAGCAATTCGACAACTAACTTGAGCGAAGGAATTTCATATTAATTCGGAAAGGTTGCTTCGAGGCCATATACTAACTAAAATGGAGTGAATCCAGTAGTAGTCTTGGCCGAGGTTTTGTATCCCCAGAGAGCTGAAAACAACATGAGATGCTAATTCGAGTTGTGCATCCCAATAGTGCACTGAAGCATAGTAACTAAAACTTTATTTACTACTTCAACTTGGTCATTGGCCTGAGGGTAATATGAATTTGAGTTGTCGTGATGCAAGCACAACTGATAAGTCAGCTCAGCCATCATGTAATCGCAAAAATGAGAGCCATGGTTGGTGACAATGGCCAGAGGTACATTGAATCATGCGATAAAATGATTGAAGATAAATTGAACCACAATTTTACAGTCAAAAACATATGTAGGCATGGCCTCATCCCATTTAGTGAAATAGTCTACAAAAACAATAATATAAGCATGCCCCCTGGCCGAGTGAGGGTTACATGTCATGAAGTCAATGCCCCATTTAGAAAATGAGCCAACAGTAACAACTGGGTGTAAGTGTGTGGGTGGGGCGTGCATCTTGCACTGATAAATATGGCAAGCATGGAATTTACGGATGACGAGGATGAAGTGTTTGAAAATATAAGGCCAAAAGTAACCAGCACGAATGATTTTTTGAGCTGTCTTATAGCCAAACATATGGCCACCACATGCCCTGGAGTGCCAGTCATTGAGCACTCTCTCAACTTCTTCGAAAGTGAGACAATGACGAAAAATCGACTCGGTGTTGACTCAGTATAAAGTATCCCCAATGATACGATACGGTTGGGAATGATGTCGAATTCTTCGATGAGTAGAATTTTCCAACTCAAATCAGAAAGTTTGGGTGCTGATCATGAAGAGAGTGTTGTCTGGAATGTGCTCATCGAGATCATATGGAGTAGAGGCAGAGGGAAGGGAGCATATTTATTCAGCAAAAGCCAATTATTTCTTTTATTTGGAAGTAGTGAATTTCAAATAAAACTACTCTAAAATGACAATCCATTTTGAATATTTTCCCCCCAGCAACTGGCGGGTTAAGATATAAGTCATAGGATTGTAGTCGGAGATCACGACAGTCATGTGTAAAAGAATATAATGTCGAAAGCATTGAACAACATGTACCGTAGCTAAAGCCATTTTCTTGACATGGGCATATCGAGTCTCTATATTCATAAGATTACGACTAAGGCAATAGATGACATGTTTAGTACCATCGTCATCGTCTTGGATGAGTACCATAGCTATGGTACCGGAGGAAGCTACTAAGTAAAGAAAATAGTCATGATGATAATTTGGGGGATGCAGTAAAGGAGAATTGATGAGAACGTTCTTTAAAGCATTGAAGGAGCATTGAGCAACTTTGTCCCGTAGAAATGTGATTCCTTGTTTTAGTAATCGTGTAAAACCCTTAGCAAGATCCACATAATTAGGAATGAAATGATGTAGGAAATTAGCTTTCCCTTGCAGAATCTACAATTGAGATAAAGAGGAGGGAGGGGGTAAATCAATGATAGCCTTGATTTTCAAGGGATCGAGACAAATTCCTTCTTTAGAGACGAAAAACCCAAGGAGTCTGCTAGATTCAACGCATAAAACATACTTATGTGGATTAAAACAAATATTGTATTGTTGGCAGCATAGAAAAATGTCTCGAAGGTGTGCGGGATGGTCACGGTGCTTAGATGAATGAGCAGGGAGGTCATCCAGATAAGGTTGCACAATGTTCTTATTGTCATGGAAATCATAGGACATTGCGCATTGGAAAGTAGCACCATCATTCTTCAGACCGGAAGGGAGGTTTTTATAAGAAAAGGTTTCCCATGGATAGATAAAGGCAGTCTTGTGCTGATTAGCGAGAAAGATGTTAATCTGGTTGTAGCCAGAAAAACCATCCATAAAGGAGAATATCTCACTTCCATCACATTCATTGATGATTTGGTCAATAAATGGAGTGGGATAGTTATCCTTTGGGTAGGCCCGATTGATATTTCAGTACTCAACACAAATGTGAATGGTACCCTACTTTTTATTGAAAGGGACAATATTGGACACCCAATCTATCAATAGGATGGGATAAATGAATCCAGCCTTAAGAATTTTTTCAACCTCTCCCTTTATGGCGACTGACTTTCTAGAGTGCACAGGGTGAAGTCGCTGACGAACAGGCTTCGCGCTAGGAGAAGTCGACATTTCATGCACCACTATACTCAGGTCGATTCCATGCATTTCCTCATAGGACCATGCAAAAACATTTCAAAATTATTGAAAGAGACTAGTATAGAGCTTGACCTCATCTGGAGAGAAATTCACCCCAATATGAATATTCTCGACAATTCCTAGTTTCACAGAAATGTCGATAGGCATAGTCTTAGTAATACTGCCCATGTTCCACTTAGAAAATACCTCATGGGCTGACATTGAGGTCAGGGGAGGGTCATGTAAAACATGGGGAGTGAGATTTTTATGACACGACTGAGCTACTCCAGGAATCGGGAGAAATGACGAACAAATATCGTTCCAAGGGGTTTCCTTGAGAGACAGTTTCCACGATACTCTCATCAGATGGAAATGTCTCATTCAGGGGATCAGATGAATCTGAGGAACCGAGCCAAGAAGATTGGTAGTACACATCAAAATGCATGCTAGAAGTAGCATGTTCATAATCATTTGCTGAAGCTGAGACTATTTCACAATAATTGACCTCTACTGGGATTAACGACATCACATTACCAAAAGAATTGACCTGATCAGGCGAAGGGATGATCCAGGGATCAGAAGAAGTGGAAATCATATTAACTTGAGCAGTGTTTGGTGGAGGAAGAGAAAATAGACCCATAAGGGCGGAATATTTGAGAATCCCTACCCCCACACTCTCATACGATGTGGTGGTATGGTATACATATAGAAAATTTCCTTTAGAAGAAGTGGAAGAGAAAAAGGAAAACTGATCAATGGTGATAATATTTCCTTCGTGCGGGAAACAAAGAACACGAAATAGGGTGGATGACATGCAAAGCATAGCATGAGTCCAACTACGACCGAGGATAAGATTATATTTGAGCTTGGAATTAGCAAGTTCAACCTCAACGTTGACCATTTTTCCTTCCAACATGATAGGAAAATTGGGAAGAATACCAAAAGGATGAGAATATCTCCCGTCGAAGGCCTCCAAAGTATTTGGAGTCTGATTGAGAGTTAGAGAACCAATGGCTTTCCAAAACAAAATAGAAATAATGCATGTAGATGCACCTTTGTCCACGACTTCCTGATGGATATTCATGCCATTAATACCAACTTGGATAATCAAATCAAGTTGATGAGGGAGACGTAGTACAAAATTATCTAGATCTAAAGTAATAAGGCTTGAATCGGTAGGATCAACTCCTCTGATAGCGGATAAAAATGCCTTCTATTGTGAGCGACAAATCTGAAGTACCTCTAGCGCAGACATAGTGGATGGCACCTCAGCCAAATATTCAACAATATTGTAATGTTGAGTGGCACGGGCGTTTAGATTATAGGAGGAATTGCGGAGCACACCTTTAGAAGGTGGCCGTACAACGTGATCAAAACTAGGCCTTTCAATATGAAGAGGGCCAATAGTGGGCGGGGGAGAAGGAGTAGGAGAATCGACGATTTATTTCCCCATCGGCTGATGTGATTCCGCATAATATTAAGATTTGGTAGCGATAGATATGGGTGTAGTACCATTGATCATGAAAACTTGAGAACCAAAAGGGGTGGAAGACTGGGGTTGTTCCACCATTTTAGTATGCTATGATGGAAACAGTTCGTTAAGAACAACCAGAGTCCCTTGGGCGCCTTTCAACAATCGAATCACCTCGGCCCATCATGGACAGTCCTTGGTGTAATGCTCATCATCACATATCAGGCAAGGATACTTCAGTTTACATTTAGCTCCATCATCAGTGTGAGGTTTGGAGGAATCCTGTTTTGGGGCATCAGATTTAGATTCGCCTTTGCCCTTATTTTTTCCTTTAGAGGATTTATTGGCCGTAGAAGAATGAACGACATTAACCTCTGAATTTTTTCCACGATTTAGAGGATTTTGAGGAACAAAATCAGAGAAATAAGACGATTTCTTCTTAGAAGCAAAAGAAGAATTCCGTGAAGTCTGGGAAACAGAAACAATGACGCCGTCTACTAGTGGTGTCACCGGAGCTTTTGAGGCTGCAGACTGAGAACTCTGGCACAAAGTGTCAGGCAAGATATTGTATAACATGCCAGACTGAGAGTAAACCAGATCGAGATACTGGGTACAGGATATGGCTTGCTCTTCTGTGAAAGCTGCCCCCAAAATGATATCCTTAGTGATCTGATTGACGAATGATTTGGTAAACCATTTTGTCAACAGTTGATCAGGAACGTCAATTTTGATCAAACGATGATGCCTTCCCCATTCATGGATATGATCAGAGATGTGCATAGCAGTATTTTCATTTAAGGATGCCAAGAGGTGGGTTCATGTTTCATAACGAGCATGCAACTGAAAATGCGTAAGGAAAGCCATGGATAAGGAATTGAAATCCTGAAAATTCCCACGTGGAATTTCAATGCACCACTTTGCAGTGACACTAGTCAACGTTATTTGAAAGAGACGTAAACAGACGGAATTTTCAACCTAAGAATTGGAGGAGCACCGAAGATGGTACGTCATAACATGCGCCTGGGGGTCTTCCCCATATTTGCCTTCAAACTAGTGGAAATTACTTGAAATTTTGGTTGGAACCAGAAATAATTGGATCATTGGTCAATCTTGACACATCAGGAAGTTCCAACGTCGTGAGAAATGTCAATTGTGGATTGAAAGGCATGGTGTTTGGTATTTGATACGCGCCCATTTATGGATGCCAACCAAATTGTGGGAAATTCTGACCCCAAGGGTTTTTCCCCTAAGGGTTTTTCCCATAAGGATTGAAACCTTGATACTGTCCATAAGGGTTGAAAACTTGTGGATTCTAACCATATCCTAGTTGTTGACCCAAAAATAGATTCGGACCTACAGAATACCACTGAGGTCCATGTTGACCATAGTTCGTAGCATACATATTTTGAGATTGTTGGAAGGTTTGGTATGGATTTCCTTGGGGTTGACCTTAGGGTTGCTGGACCATACCCTGAGGTTGTTGAGGTTGACTAGGTTGCGCTTGAGGACCAGGTTTTACCTGAGGAAAAGGTTGTACCTGAGGACTAGGTTGTGCCTGAGGACCAGGTTGTACTTGAGGACCAAGTTGTGCTTGTGGGCCAGGTTGTACTTGTGAGCTAGGTTGTACCTGTGGGCCAGGTTGTACCTGAGGACCAGGTTGTACCTGAGGACCAGGTTGTACCTGAGGACCAGGTTGTACCTGAGGACCTGGCTGAACAAAGACCAGATTCGATTGAATGGAGGTTTGTTCTTGCTGGACAAAAGGAAGACCCTGCTGATAGATGTAACCCCCTGGATGGGCGCCAGGTTGCCCTTGAAATCCCTGAGGATTTACTGACTGAGTTTGAAATGTTGGGAACCATATGGGAGATAATGTTGCTGGTTAATACTTTGCAGAAATTGCTGATATTGATCATATTTAGACCTTTTTGGATGGGATGATCCAACATGCATAGGAATGATGCCAGTGGATTGATAGGAACCCAGAATGTAAGTTGAAGATAAACTCATAGATAGTCTAGCGGTAGGTTGGGTAACATTCGATAGGGTAGGACCTCCTCTAGAAACTGAAGTCGATGGGATCAACACTAAAGTATTGACAAGAGGCGCTGAAACACCTGCATAAATAGTTGGCTTTGCGGAAGTAGGCATGGGGCTATAGTTCGAACAAGAATGGAAATAGTTATGATGGAAACACTTGGACCAGGGGAAGATACTCTATTATTCTGCCAAATAGTATTGTAATACAAAGGTGCACCACTTGACATACTCAAGATCAGGTTTCCTAACAAGGTGTAATTCTGCAGAATATATGGCTGGGAGGAAGGTTAAGTCATCACATAGGGAAAACCCTCAAGAGGGAATTGGGGTCCCTCATATATAGTCTCATCTACACCACTGATGGTGCTTGAAACCTCCAGGGGGGATGAAACTTCTCCCTCAGAAGCCATCAGGAATAACTGATGGGTAGCACTTTGAGATGGACACGGTGAATTCACAAACATTACACCAGGTGTATCGTATGGACTATAGGTATGTTTAGGGGAGATTTAGATGGGATCAAATAATGGATTTGGAGGGTAGGCAACGTAGCCTACTGGCACATCAGGAGGAGATCGAGAGGCAAGAGGTTGAATACTCAAAACGAGAGTGAACTCATTATTTTGAGTCGCAGTCGAAGGTGGATAATCATAAGATATGGGTGACATTGTCTCTTCGAAAGGAGTGCATGGAGAGGGAACTGAACTTGGTGGTTCAGCCACGATGATCATATCTCAAAAAACAGAAAAGGAGAAAGATGATTAATTCAAGGATTTAAACAATATCTTTATGAGGAGTTACTCATGATGAGGCCCTGAAATATTCTAATAGGTAAGCCATGTGATCATGGGAAATTGATTTTAGAAAAAATGACATAAATCAAAAAGGGGTAAGCTAGGAAAAAAGGATTACCATGTAGCTGTGAACTTCAATATACACCTTGGTGATCAAATGAAAGATAAATGACCAAGGAATTAACGTACGACAACCAATATCCCTGAATGTTGTGTTCGGTGTATCACGTCTACAAGGTGACTGACTCAGTTACCTATGGCAGGTTTGCAGCCTAGTGGTGTCTTCCAAAATATACGCGACGATACGTGGGAGTCAAAATCCATAGTAGTGTTGTCTGATGCATAACCATTCGATGAGAGTGTCCCAAAAATACTTTCATACGTCAATATACTTCCATACGTGGGATGGGATATCACCCTTAGGTTGTAACACATACTGTTAGTGACAAATCCTATGCTTAACGACACCAGAACATGTCTCTAGCCCTGACTTCTAAATGTGATTCATTAGGTTCCAAATGATCCTTAGATTGATTGAATAAATTTTAAGGTTGATCTTGAATTATGTCTCGATTTCAAAGACCTACCGATGTCATCTAAACCCCTAAAATGTAGCTAAAAGAGAAAAGAACCATTCATTTCGATGAATCCTATGTTAATGAGAGAGAGATAAACTCACAAAATCAACGTAGAAACAAAACAAATGCATAAAATGTAATTCAATTTTCTCTTAAAATGCGGAATTTTAAAGCAAAACAAAAATATTACAATTTTCTTCCTTTCACCAAATGCACTAAGAAGCGAATCAAAATGAGATTTTCATTTTCTAAAGGGAAATGAAACAAAAAAATCTTTTTTTTTAATTTTTCTTATAAGCACAATGTGAAATGTAGAATGCGAATTAATCAATAATTCTTTGAGTACTAATGAAATCTCTCTAACATGCATGCAAGAGATAAATATTTCGAAAATCAAAGACAGACGTAAACCATTTTCTTCAAAACAAAGCACTCTTCATTTAGACATTGATTGATCACTTAAAGAAAACAAACTTCAGTCGGAGAACAAGAAATTGTAATATATGCTTGATGGTGAATAAAAAATAAAATGCATTTAGAGTTGACACTTGAAAAATTCTATTTGTGAGAACCGACTGAAAGACGAAAACCAATCAAACACTAAGCCTGAAAGGGATGAAAAGACTTGATTCAATGAGAAGTCTAAAAGTAAACAATTTAAGCAATTGCTTGGATGGCCCGAGGACACCTAGAAACCCTAGGAAGCCAAGGATGAAATAGCTTTGCAAAAGAGACAACCAAAGGTGCAAAAATCGAACCAGAAATGTCAATGAATAGAGAAGAAACATAGCTACTCAAACAAGAAAGAACACTCAGAATGATAAGACTCATTGGCGGAACAAATGAAGAAAAACATAAAAAGGTCACACACAGGAATCAATGTGACTGTTAGGCTGCAACCCGCGCTGGAAGGTTAAAAGCGCGACTGTGTAAAACACATACCACACTAATAGGCACTACTATCAGAGCAATGCCAGTGCTGATCAAGGAAAAGATTAAAAAATAAAAGGGTTTTCTAAACTGACACCAGGATTATCACTTCAGCGTAGAGATAAAGGTTTGTAAGCAATTATAGGAGCTATAGAGACAGGGAGATGGGCACTCGATGAAAATCCAAGACAAGAAAATAAATAAAAAATCTAAAATAGGAGATTGAAAGGCTAGCACTTCCCAGTGGATTCGCCAATTTTTTATGCACGAAAATCCTCTCTGTGGACAGATTCGATCCCTCTAGCCCTAGGATGGGTCTAGTAACAATAGGGAACAATTAGAAACCTACTTTCCTAGATTGTAAATGCATGCAGATCGTGAATAGATCACCTACCTAAATTTGATACTAATTCTCGTTTGAATCCTTTGGTCCTTCGCGTTCCCTAGTTAAATATTCACTGTCTTCAGCACTTGGTTACCTGCACAAGGGATCAAACAACAAAAAACATGAAGGAATAACATATATTTTTCATATACAACCTACTTAGCTAATCAAGGAAAACTAATAATCCAATCACACATTAAAGATATGAATGGAAAACACGAACAAATTGTATTATATTAAAATAGAGAGGGGGAGTTGAAACCTGCTCCTTGATGTCACAAATCTACTTCAATGGGTCCTGATCCAAGCATGTCTCCAAAGTACTCTTTCAACTTGATGTGGAGGGAAAAAGGTCTCAACTCTTGCTCGATACCTATAGCAACAAAATATCTCTTTGCTATTCTTATATCTCTGTTCTAACTAGAAAATCTATGGGATATTTTCCATTATATAGCAAAGGAGGAGGGAAAATTGATCTACTTTAGCCGGGGAAATGGGTTATCCTTTTGGGTGGTTCCAATTTTGTAGGAACAAAGAGCCCAAAGGGAGAAGCTTGACTCTATCCTCAGGAACAAAAAACCAGTTCTCTGCCACGAAGCTTCACTTCCATTTAAAAAAAAAATTCCAGAAGAGGATCGGCGCGAGTATGATCCTCATTCTAGCACTGATCGACGCAGCCCTAGACCAAAAAGAGTCCATTGGCGCGAGCAAGACACAGAGAGGGCGTGCTGCTCCAGATAATTAGGTTTTCAAGGAGTTGCTTCAGGAATGGTCAACAAAGATTTTATTGATTGTGCTGAAAAGGACATGAAGGAATATTTTCTTGATGGAAAATAGACACAGGGGTCACTGTTAGGGGTCTCTAGGACCAAGAACGGGGAGTACAGGTATAGTGACAAATTGTTGTGTAACAGAGATGACTCGATAGTCAAAATCATAGGATGAGGAAAATCCAAGTTGAATCTCATGGGTGGAAGCATTAGAATAGTCTGTTGTGTTCTACACATCCTAGGATTGGCTAAATATTCAATTTATATACACAAGATGAGTGATGGAGGTGTCAAAACAATGTTTGAAAAAGACAATTGAAGTATGTTTTGAGGAGAAATGGTATTGTTGAGGCGAGTTGGGATTGGAAATTGGTATAAGATATTGGGAAGCAATGTTAGTGACGGGTGCAATAATTTGGTTGTTCTCAAGAGTGGATATAAATAATATGAAACTCCTATAGCATCTAGAGAAAATACTATGTTGTAAAATCAAAGGCTAGGACATATCATGGAGAAAGGCCTTCAAGTACTACACGGTAATGGTATGGTAGAAGGTATGTCTAATTTATCTATATATTTTAATTTTTGTGAACATTGTTTATATGGGAAGAAAAATTGGGTAAGATTTTCATTTTTTTTTTGGCTAGTTTAGGCTAATCCTAATCACCCATGGGTTTCGAACCGGTGACCTTGCACAGAGGGAATATTACAGTTGATGCACAATGATGTGTTTATACCTATGTTGATTCCATAATTGGGTAAATTTTTGTACTATATTTCATTTATAGATGAATTATTGATGAACAAATTGATTTATTTCATTGGGAATAAATCCAAAGTCTTTGAAAAAATCAAAGAGTTTAAGCCTCTTGAATAATTCTATAAGAAGTGTGGTATAACAAAGAATAAGAATAATCCATACATGTTAACATAATAAAGTTTTAGAAAGGATTAATAGGACCACTTTTATATCTATAAGATATCATGGTTGTTGAATTATACAAATACAAATGAATAATAATGCACGCTAAAGAAACACACTTTACCTAAAGACACATTATAGGAAGTTGATTTTAATAAGCTCCTTAGTGCTTAATTATCTTAACAATGTCCTCTTGTAGATGAAGGGTTGATTCTCCACATTTGAAACTACTAGTGTCTTCAATGGGGATATATTTTGAGTGTCCTTGGGGAGAGACGTGTATTTTTCATAATTTATTTTATTTATAGTTGTTCCCTTTAAAACACCACTCATCATAATTGTAATAGAGGTTGAGGTATTGGAATTTTGTCATCTTTTCTAGTGACAACCTACATAATCACAAGGGTTGAGTGGTGGAGGGGTAGGGGAGTTGTCAAGGGAGGAAAAGGGGGAGGAATGAATGATGGTATTTTGGTTTGTGCTTTTATCACCATTTTAGTTTCTTTAGCCCCTCAAGCCAAATTTTTGGAAATTGCATTATGATTTGTGTTGGAATTTCCGTCTTGGGACCATTTATGAAACATTCCTTTAAAAAATAATTAAACATGCCATTTGTGAGAATTTTCAATTTCTCAAAGGCTTCTATAAATTTTATACTTATGTCTACTTGGAATAAATTTATCAACCACCCCAAACAGTGGGTGTCTTATTTTAAAAGAGAATAAAGGTCCTTCATAAAATAGCTCCAAGAAATGTAGTCCCTAATATTTATTATACGATTCCCATGATTCTGAACTCGAATATAAGACACCCAATTTGAGGTTCATTAGGTAATTAGTAATTTCATGGAGATAGAAATAATGTTCCATTGGGGTAATATAACATATTGTAACAGAACCATCAAACTTGTTCATGTCTACTTTTGATGAGCAATGCCATGCATTGTGATCTTGACAGGATGGGTGATAACTATGTATATTTAAAAAGAGTGTGTTAGGTTTAAACTATTCATGTTTTATAGGTCCCCCCCAGGTGGATCCATGTGGATTCTAGTCTCTTGTCCTTTATATATTCTAATAGAAAGCGTAGCAACATTTTCATATCAACAATTTGTTGGACCATCTGTTGAACCATTTGTTGGGCAATATGGTGGGTAATCTTGGAGGTAATTTCAATACCTTGTTTAACCTTTATCTCATGCTAATAAATTGATTATACAAGCTCTTGATACTTAGTTTTTAGGTCCTCATTTTTCACTATGTTCTAAGTATGAGACATGGACCACCTCAAATCCTATAAAAGTGATACCACTAACTTATTTCAATATTATGAACGGTATGAAGAGAGTATTTTGAGAGGTATCACTAATAAATTTATTGTGGGTCGATAGAAAAATGGTTAATAGAGAGGAATATCCTTGAAATCAGTATGAAACAAGGGATATTTAGAGATAGGTCTTATACAATGGTGCCAATAGACTCCTAAACCTTTTTAATAATGGTAGGAGTATTACTCCTAGTTAAATATTAATGCATCAATAGAATTCAAATTTATTTTTGTATTGAAAGATGTAGGAGTTTCATGGTTATATTATAGAGGCTATGGTTTGTAGGGTCCTAAGAAAAAAATAATTTTAAGTGCTATATCCCTATAATATACCTAAGGGTATACAAAAATAGTACTCTACAAAATCTTTCATGACACCAATTGAGAATATATTGTTCCCTTATTTTTACTACCTAATTTCCTAGCACATGAGAGTGACTCCCCTAGGTGTTATTCTTGGTTTACTATAATGATAGGACAATTGTAATTTTATGCAATGTTATTTTTATATTTAACTAGAGGAATTATGATATTCTTAATGGTATATGGAAGGAAATTTTATGCATAAATGTTTTCTGATGCAATACTACTCAAAAGGGTGTCAACTTAGGATACAAGGATGTCCACCTAGGTGATACAACTTGTATTTTATGCATATATTATTACCCTATAATAGATTACCTACTAAATTATATATCTCTATGTTAAAGACACTAGAAAAAATCCTTAGAATAATATTTTTTTGGCTAATATATGGATGTGTGTTAGCTTAGGAAAGAGCTTTCATACCACTTACCCCTTAGACTCAAAATGCAAGGTATACATAGATTAAAAATGGAAAAAAAAATTATACAAGAGACAAAAGAGATGAGTTATGAAAAATATAAATCTGTACTAATGATTATCAGAAGAAGGAAATAGATTTTCATTATCCTCTTAAGGTGGGGTGAAATTTCACTAAGTAGAGCTCTAAGTGCAATAATCCTCCACTAAAACATTTCATGGCTTCCCAACTCTTTAAATTGAAAGACTCTAGCTACCTTTGGTCACTTGATTAACGAGTACCAACTATATAGTGGGCTTTATTTGATAAATATGGCCATTTTACATTAATTAACTATTCACTAGTTGTCTAATAATCATTAATCATAGGAATATTGTTGCATACTATATTTTAATACCAAGTACCTTGAAGTGCACTACAGGGAAAATACCTTCTAATAAGGGTTTTTAGTGTTATAAAATTGACAAAAATATTAAAAAAAACCCCCGCTACATCATTCATTTTTGGTATCAGATGTTTTAGAGGAGCTGATAATGGAACTTCATCACAACTAATAAAATATGGGTGGCTGAAGGATTTAGTGGATGTTTTCTTAGCAATGCGCCTACTGGACAAATCGCATCAATGTGCTACCAATGTAAAATAAACAGTGATGTAAATTTAAATAAAAACATTGCGACTAGAAACAAAAGTTTGGAACACCGATGCTTTCATAAAAAATAAATCATCGGGTCATACAATCTATGCTACCATGCATCGGGGCACTGAATGAAAACAACAATGGCGCCTGAAAATTATACCGCCCTGGTGCTTATGTCTTCTAAAAATTCCCTATGTAGTGTTTTTAGGAAGGGTACTAGGGTATGCAAATATTGCAGCCCTGGTGATTTTATCTTCTCCAATGCACTAGGTGACTATGCGTAACAATGCATTGATAATGATGAGTTGTATAAAAGAACCAATGTGCTACTAATATAAAAGAATAAATTCTGTTAATTTAAATAATACCACCGAGGTTGGAAATAATATTTTATAGAACCAAAGAATTTTTTTATGAAAGCATTGGTGCTTTAATAATAACAATGCACAGGGTCGTACAGTATATCATACCATGCACCGGGGCGTTAAATGAAAACAACACAAGTGCTTGAAAATTATAATGCCCCAGTGCATATGTATTTGTTAAAGCCCTTGTGCACTTGGGCAGGAAAAAAAATTGTAGTACCAGTGCTTTTACTAATATAACACATCAGTGCGTTAATGATAATGGTGCGCTGGTGCGTTGACGATGAATAAAATCAATGCATGAAATGTATATCTTCCTGGTGCATATTGATTTTACACACACATTAGGATTTTGTATGTAAGAATGCACCAGGATACCATTTTTTCTTATTATAAATATCGTTGTTGAAAAACTCATATTCAGAACAATGCACATTAATATACAATGTCCCGATATCCATTTTATTTATTTTAGAAACATCGACCTCTGATAATGCAATTATTGTGATTTTTCAAATTCATTATTGATCGAAAAATCGACATATATCCTATAAAAATATTTATATAAAATAAATTTTGAACAGTGAATTTGTATATGATGTTTAGATTAAATTTTTATATCATAAAATTTCACATCTCTTCATTATAATATTTAATCAATGGTGTAACATTTCACAACAACATTGGACAACGCAATAGAATAAATTAAAATGTATTTTGTTATATATGAATAAGAGGCTCTTTTTCATACAAAATGGGATAGTTGTTGGCAACCCCTTGTCTTTCAATTGGGACACTATGTCCATTACATTAAACAAAATTTCTGATTTTCACAGATAATTATTTCAAAAAACACAACTTGCATTGATATCCAAATAGATCTTCATTCTTCATTGGAATTGTTTCCAGTGATCGAGCTACTTCCATGATTTGGGTTATTTGGACGAATTTTTTGTTGATTTCATCGATTGTTTTCATATTCTTCAAGTTCTATCTATAAACATACAAAAAATGTGTAATGAATGTATCTACATTGATGGGAATAATGAAAATTGAAATAAATAATATACATCAATGTAAATTGCAAAGCAATGTACCTACTAATAATTGAGTCCTGAGCTATACACACTATTTCAAAACCAAATACCATGCCTTCTTTCAACAAATATTTTGTTGGCGTAGTTCCATACTTTGTTTAATGTAAGTTTTATACCCCATAATATATCATAGATTTAATACAAAGGATTTTTTTGTTCTATTAATTATAAACTTAGAGAAGTAAAACAACATAGATACTTACAAATTCCACAATTAATTTTTGTTATGCCAACATATACTCACAACCCATATTTAACCTAATGTCAATCAATTCTTCTGATGGATCTTCTTTGTATGTTAGCATCTATTTGAAGACATTCGAGGATGGTTGTTGTAAAAAACTTAAAATATACAAAAATTAAATCTTAAGTTTTTATAAGGAAATATTAACAAATACTTACAAACTTTGATATCAACACTTTTATTCCTTGTCGTTCCGTTTTAGGTTTTGATCAAGTTCCATTTTGTTTTCTTTTCTGCAAGGAAATACTTGAAAATTAATATTTAATGGTAAATTATTTGTCTATATGTACCTAATATAAAATTTCAATTATTACATACATTTGAAGAAGATTGTTATTAAGTTGACTGCTCCTATGATGTAATTATGTCCATTTCTTTGACCATCTCCTCGTACACTTTTTGAACATTCCTACTGGCATGTTTTATATAAGCGTGTTGATCCTTTGGGATTTTCATAATATTCCTAAAAAAGGTAATAAATTGTTTTTATATTGATATATGAAAACTAAATATAACAAAATTGATATTAATAAATAAATATTTTGTAGTAATATATACATATAATTATAGAAAATAATTTTTATTAGGAATACTACATTTTGAATGATTATTTTTTGTTCAGTGTATGTTTTTCTATTGCAAGTATGATAGATTTCAATGACAATTTATCTGCAAAGGATTAATGTAGTTTAAATATAACTTGGTTCTTTGAATCATTAGATTGATTTATGTATTGTAAGTGGAAAGTATGTCTATACATACATTCTACTTTATCCCTCATGGTTTCATAAAAGTGTTCCCCCTTACATTAACCTTCAACACCACTCCAGATGAGATAAGGACCAGTTCATCATCATTTACATGTTCTATAATTTTTTATTTTCTTAGAACGACATTTTTTCCTTTGTTGTTGGTCCCTGTAGAACATTAAACATATGTGAAATAATATATTGTTTGAAACATGTTATCTATTACTCTTAAGAATTAATAAAAATTAAAAAAAACTCATATTGAATAGTATTTTTTCATTAACCTGATTCATCTTTTTGCAAATTTTCCACTAGAATTTTACGCTCTTTTGCACTTAGATCAGAAAGAATCTTATCAAGATTCATCATTGTGGCTCTGCATGACCATTAGAGAAATTTAGAGGTCTAAAATGGGCCTCCTAAGAAAAATATACAACCAAAATAAACTTTATAAGAAACAATAGGATTCAAGATGATGATGTCAACCATGGGGGTTGATTCACCATTTTTGGGGTAAGAAAGTAAAAAGATTAAAAAATAATAAAATAATAAAACTATTTTTTCAACTTGTGTTTTCAACTTATCTCCCTAATATTTTAGTCAAATTTCGAGCGAGAGTACTTGTTGGAAGAAAAATTTAATTCCTTATCCAAGGAGTACCCATGTTGCATACTTTCAATGGATCTCAGTACACGAAAAATGAGAAATACATGAAAAAACGTGATTGCAATCATGTTTTTCATGTATTTATCATTTTTTGTGTAGAAGGGCCCATCAAAAGTATGCAATATGGGTACTCCTTAGATGAGGAATCAAATTCTGCATCCAACAAATGTTCCCACTCGAAATTTGAGTAAACCCATAAGGAAATAAGTTGAAAATACGAGTTGAAAAAGTAGTTTTTTCTTTTTTCCCTCTAAAATTTGATGATGTAATCTAATATTATTTTATTATTTTCACTATTATTTTAT
This sequence comes from Pinus albicaulis, assembly GCA_034641835.2. NCBI lineage: Eukaryota > Viridiplantae > Streptophyta > Pinopsida > Pinales > Pinaceae > Pinus > Pinus albicaulis. Next base: position 468,436,705 of record CM076582.1, read on the forward strand.
AATTTCCTTTGAGACCCATTTTAGACCTCAAAATTCCCCTAATGCACACACTAACCAATACATATTAGTTAAACTTACATATAGTTCAAACATATTAATTTTGTAAATAATTTACAAATAACATGTCTTTTGTATTTTTTGTATGCGTTATCATTATGTTGATCAATTTGTTACTTAACCTCTTCTCAAACATTTTTTTATCAATACACAACCTGTACCATTCAATACAAAAGCTATTAAATATATTCTATAAATAAATCACATAATTTTCATCCAAAAAGATGTTTGGTAACCAATGCACTTATGTGCATAAACACACTGGTGCATTTAATTTAAACGCATTGACGTGTTTAGTTATTGAGAACCGACAAACAAAAAAAAACTTGTAAATAACTTTAAATTATGATAGTGATATGTAACGATAAAAGCACTGCCATCACAATAAAAAATGAAAACATAAAAAATTAAACACGGGTATTTTGGATTTAACGTTGCTATTTGTCAAAGGTGCACCCGTGTGTTATATTAAACAGAGCACAACGATAAAAAAATTTGTTTTCTAAAACAACGGACATGGCCAATAGGGTTTGGATCCAATTCAAAAATTGCCCCCCTCTGCTTTACATGTTAAACACGTTATATATAGTAACACAAAACCATTAAATATAACATGCCTAAAATGAAAAGCCCTAATTGTGAAGTGGTAGAGGGAGTAAAACCCTAAGGTGAAATTTTACAGTCACATAAGCAAGAAGAAGCAAGGGTTTAAAGTAAGTATTGAATTTTTAAATTTATTTTTCCTGAATTTTAATTAAATCTAAATAGAACAAAGATTGTCAAAAAAATTATTAGCAAAATCAATAGTAAATTTTTTACTATGCACGGTCTTTTTTTTCTTATGAATTTTAATTAAATCTAATAGAAATTGTAAAAACAATTATTAGTAAAATAAACAGAAAAATTTAAAAATTCAAGGTTTTCAGTGAATCACCATACCTTTCTAATTCTAATCTTCTGAATAGTTTTGTTGCTCTAAAATATTCTTCTGCTCCACAATGTTCCTAGTATGTCTCATTTTTCAATTTGAAAAAAACAAAGTTGTGTGTGTGTGTGTGTTTTATTTAATTAAAATTTTCAGAACATCGTTGTGTTTCTTAGTAAAAAGCTTTGGTGTGTTTACTAGTAAAATGCACCAGTTGAGAAAAATTAGCAATGCACCATTTTTTTTAACGCATTGATATGACAAAATTCCTTTTTTTATTTTCAAAATCCCATAAAATAGTGTGGTTATTATTTTAAGGCATCAATGTGGTTATTTTTATAATATCACCGATATGATTTAAAAGTTTTCTTATTTTTATTTTCACGTAAAATAGCATATTCATCTCACGTTATCCTTTATGATGCATCCACATGAGTTACAGTAGTTCATAGTATACATTTCCACTTAAATTCGTCGTATTCTTAAAAAATGGTTTGAAAACTATATTGAAATTTAGATTGTGGTATGGTTCTCGAAATTAATTTTAGGTATGTACACAAAAAATTATTGTTTATTTTTCTCAAAAGGGAGAAAACCTCATAATATAAAATGACTAATTCTTCAAATTCCAGCTCGTTACGTATTTCTCAAAGTCCTTGGCGGAGTTCTCCCTTTCCATCTCTAGTACGTTCATATTTTATTTATATTTCAATTATATAATTGAATTTATTCTTTTATCCACGTCATTTTGAATAAAAATGTATCCAAATTTGTAGGATATTGATTAAGAATCAAGTTCAGATAGAAAAAATATTCCACCAGTTTAAAAACATCGAAAGCTTTTATCAGGAGTAGCATACTGCAAGCAGTTGGTAGATGAAAATGGGCAGTCCCTTTACCTTGCCAATTGTAGCATGTCATCTTTCAGCTGAAATCTTGGTTTAGTGATGGTAATAATTGTTTGGTATAATGTAATTTCAACAAAACAATTTCATTGTTCTTACTAATATCATTGATGTACTAATGTTCAATATTTTTTGAAATTAGGATTCTAGTGATGATGAGAGACCCACCTACCATATTTTAGTGCACCCCACTACAATGTCAAATCAATAAAAGGTTGCATTAAGAGAAAAAAATATGAGAGGAATCATGCTAAGAATGGTTGAATAAACCACTTATTCAATTCCCACTACGTCCAGTTTCACAAATTAGGGATAACTACAACAATAGTATTTTTTCATCACAAGTTAGAAATGGAGGAAATCAAATATAGGTTGGTATGGATTATTACTTATGAGATACAATTTCCATAGATACACTGTTGTTAGATGCATTCCAAAACTATAAGCTAGGGGATGATGCTCATATCACTTATACCTTTTTTGAAAGCCTGAAATCTGCTTCCACCACCCCTCTATTTGGACCTGACAACTAGATAAAGTATACACAACCGAGGGAAGTAATGTTACTATACAAATTGAAAGAAAATTTTGGCATGTCGAATGCATGATTCTCGGAAATATTGAGGTAACTGACCATGATCAAGTCCCTTATATTTTAAGAAATATTGTCACACTATCAACATTAAAAATGGTCGATTTTATGAACGTGAAATATTGAAATTGTACATTTATATTTCCCACCAATTGTAGGTTATTCAAAGATAAGTTTGTTCTGAGTGATAATGTCAAATCAGTTGTTGAAATTATTGGGTGTTGAGTACATATCATATCATGCATGTTTGAATGATTGTATTCTATTTAGAGGAGAATATATCGACAAAGATATACGTCCAAAATGTGGTCATGACAGGTACTATAAATAAAAAAAGGGTAAATCACATGGTCCTCCTCATAAGATATTGATGCACATGCCTATAATCTCAAGGATTCAAAGGCTCTTTCATTGCAAAGAATTAGCTATGTTGCAGGGATGACATTACTCACACAAAAGTGATTCGGGAGTTATGTGAATCCCAATAGATTCAATAGCCATAATGCATATAGAGGATACATGGATTGCAAAATTCAAGGATGAAGTACGAATTATACAACTTAGCATAGCCATGGATGGCATCAAATCATATTCCCTCCAAAAAACAAACTATTATGTTTAGCCTATAGTAGTGATGAATAACAATATCCCCCCATGGTTGTCCATGAAGAATGAAAATCTTCTGTTGGCTCTCATAGAAACTGGTAGAAGACAAGTGAAGAATATGTACACATACTTACAAACATTGGTAGATGAATTGAAGGAATTATGGGAAGGGATGAATATATACACTGTATGAAGACCCGTCACAATAGAGAAGAGTTTGACATTATATGACATATGTGCTTACACCACACATGATTATTCAGGCTTAGGAGTTTTCTCTGGTAAATTACATGTTTATTTATTTGTTTATATATGTAACAATATTTTTTCACATATTAGTTTAATTAGTTGCAATTGTTCTGACCTTCATGATCACTAACTGTCTTGTATACAAAAATTTCACATGTATTGTGACAAAAGGGTATCATAGATGTAAATATTGTGATCCTTATTTGAAGGATGGGTGGTCCAACCACCTATGAAATCCAGTGTATGATTTCTCCAGGGTATTCCTCCCAGAAGGACACCCTTATAGAAGAGAAACATCCACTTTCAATGGTAAACCAAAGAGAACCCAAAGGCATGCAATAATGACACTAGTTGAATGGCTTAGAGAATATGAGAGAGAGAAGGAGAAGGAGATTGTAAAATTTTTCATAAAAAATGGGGATCCTATGCTTGATGATCCATAATTATTCAACAGCTATGTTGATAATGAAAAGGAAATATGTCTTTTATGAGCTCCCATGTTGGGAGAATCCTAATGCTTCCCACTTACTAGATTCCATGCATATATTTAAAAATGTTTCATCTTCTTTATGGAGGCACATATCATCGAAATAAAGTGACACATTGGTTGTTAGGAGAGATCTTATTTCTTCAAAAAATAAAAATAGAAATTGGATAAGACAAAAAAGTAGAGGAGGTTGGTCCCCCTTCGTCTTTCACAGAAGGTGATGTCCCCTAGATTTTAAAGAAAGGTGAAATTTCTTTGGAAAAGGAAGTTATAATTGGTGTGATGGTGCCTTATTTATATGGGTATTCACTATGGTTTTGCTTCACTATGGAAGAGAATTTGTCGGGGTTAAAATCACATGACCATATGAACATTATAAGAGTACTTATGTCAAAAACATGATTTCATTATTTGTTAATTTTTATGTAATGGGATCAAATATAATTATTTTTTTTATCTGTTTATTTTTTAGTGTCATTATCCTCTACTCATGTGTGGGTGTGTGAACCATGACTTCTCCCAATACCTATGATGTGAGATATCTAATTTATGTGCATTTGTACATTGGTTCACATCAAAGGAGATTCATATCACTAAAATTCCACGGTGGAATCAAGAGATAGTTGAGATTGTTTATATTTTTGATAAGGATCTGCCAACGAATTTTATAGACTTGCAGGTTCATCTTCTATTTCACCTAGTAGATGAGGTTGAATTAGTTGCGGTAGTTTAATTTCATTGGATGTTATTCTTTGAGAGGTACATGAATAAATTGAAAGGTTTTGTTTGGAAAAGGAAAAACCCATTTATATGGCAGAGGGGTACATGTCGTATGAGTCTTTATATTATTTCCAATGAGTACATCAAGCAGATCAACAACACACCAGGTACATTGATTTTGGATGACGAAAGGAATGAAGAAAAAAGAGAAGGGGAGATTATCGAAATGAATGGAAAAAGGAACTTGATAAAGAGTAAGTGACTTATAATTTGTCAAATTTATACACAATAATTATTCACAGTGAAATTCATAATGTCTATTTTAATCTAATACATATTATATATGTCAGTTTGATTTCATCAGAAAATTTAGAAATTGAAGCCATCAACAGTTTCATTATTTATAATTTGGAAGTGATATAACCGTGGGTTTTATTATATGAATAGAAGAGGAGGAAACAAGACAATGACTGGTTAAATAATTCATACGGTTTAATGGTAGAATCATGCCTTATCTTGATCATTCAAAATAAAATATGCCAATGATATTCCCCAACAATTAGGTTACTGACTAAGTTAGAGAGAAATATGGTGCATTTGGTCGTTAGTTGCTTGTTGAAGAGGATACACTAAACATAGGGATTAGGTGCAACAACCTATTTTTGTACATTTTTAACTTCATAATGTACATTTGAATTTTAACATCTATATTCTATATTTTAATTATGTTCGGGTTATTAGATGCATAACATTGTGATGTTTTCATTTTTTTATAGGTGCATTTGTTCCCATCTATATGGGCATATGGAAATCATTTTTGCACAGAGGATGTCGATGATGGATGCATGACACAACAATGTGGAGTGGAAGTCGAGTTCAACCAATCTAGTCATGCTAGTCACTGTGATAAAAACATAATACGAGGAAGTTAGGTTACATCGAAAAGTACTAGAGATCATTAAAGTGGACTTCTCTTTGTTCCAATGTGTTATTTTTAGGTGCAAGTGGTGGGACACCTTTGATTGGAATAGCGTAAAGGAATATTGTGATAGTGGGTTGATATGTATCAACTCTAGAAAGATGTGGCGTGAAGCTAGGGAGCCTTATGTTTTCCCCAAACATTGCAACTATGTGTTTTTTTAGCCAAATGTGTTGGATAGGGATTGGTGGTTTGTATTAAGGCACGACCCTATATCAAAACATATTTTTGAGAACAACAATGTATTCATGCCACGCGGGGGAAGATAATTAGGGTGATGACAACAAATAGTGACTCATGTACTTGTGTTAATTCATCATTTATACTATTGTTGTATGTTTTTGTTTTCTTTATTTCGCTAATTATATATTATTTTTATTCGTCTTGTTGGCATTTTATATAATTGGTAAGATTAAAAAAAAAATTTACATGTTTTTTTTCTAGTTGAAACGTTTTTACACTTCAAACTAAGTATTTCTAGTTGTGTAATTTATAATTTACAAATTAATTTTTTTTACGTATTTGTTTAATTCTAAATTTGTGATAATTTTGATTTGGATTTTTTGATAATTTTGTTTTCGACTTAGTTGTTTGTTATTTTACATACTTTTATCATTTCTTTTTGAAATATTTAAATTATGCCCCCAATGTTGAATAAAATCATAATTAATGAAGTAATTTAAATTTTTTATAGCAATTAACTTATGAAATAATGACAAAAAGAACAAACATAGGAAGATTTGCATCCATAAAATTTTACGGCCAATAGAATGATTATGATTGGAGATCTTGATTTTTTTATAATAACATTTTTTAAGGTAGAAGAGTCTATTAAAAAAGAGTAAATAGTAGAATGAAAAATAAAATTTATTAATGTGTAATTCTTTTTTTAAAAAGAATTTAGTTAGAATGAATATGTGTGAATTATCTATACAGCAAAAAAATATTTATGGTAATTTTAAAATTATAGTTTCAATCATATTAAACTTTGTATTTATAAAAAAAATTTCGCATTTTTTATTTAAAGTAAGTCTTTTTGCATGTAATATCATATATATAATTTTGATATGAATTCACCAATAGATAATCTATAATACATATATATCATTTCATAAAAATAAACATCATGATGATAACCATCTAACAAACATAAACATCATCTAAAATACACACTCAAATTCACTAACATCATCTAATTATATACGCCTCTAGCACATATAAATGTCATTAGCTAGCACACAAATCTAATAATTTAACTGGGCATCATCATCGTGATCACATCTAACAATATCACATGCTAATTATATTATTTTTTATTCATCTTGTTGGCATTTTATATAATTGGTAAGATATTAAATTTAAATTTAAATTAGTAAGATTTGTTATAAATATTAAATTTAAACTTCTTGAAACTCATAAATTTAGTGATAAATTAAGTTTTATTAAAATAAAAAATTAAGTTATACTAGATCTCAATTAATTATGTCAAGTCGCACTAGCAAAACCGGTTGAGGATGGGACTCTTTAGCAAGACGAACCAAGATCAAACCTCACGGGGGGGGGGGTGGTTGTGCCATGTGCTAAGGGGAGGAGACATGCTAAAAAATCCAGTCATCTTCGAGTTGGTATGGCCCAAATCAGGTGTGATCCTTGGGTGATTTTGATGGATTAGATGCCCCTGGGTCACGACTCATCAAACCACAGGTCAAGCCTGGAGGATCATAGACAACTTGACAAACAAACAAAAATCTAAATTAATTATAAAAAAATCGACTCAAGTTTTTTTTTTTTAAATTTAAGAATAGATTGAATTTTATAAATAAACTTAAAAGATTACTTTTTCTTTTTAAATAAATATTATAAATAATATTTTATTTATTGCATTTTCTTATTTATTAATTTAAACATTAGAATTTATAATTATAATTTAAAATTTATATTTTAAATAATAATCATAATTAATAAATATTTTTTTTAATGATGCTTCATTCATAATTATTATTAATAAATAAAACTTATTTATAAAATTTATAAAATCAAATTAATTGTAATATTATTTTTATCATCCAATATTTTATGAAAATTGTTGATTTTATAGAACTATTAGTTATATATTTTAATTTTATTATAAAAATTTCAATTTTTTTATTTAATGATTACATGTTGCAATATACGTTTTGAAAATTAATTGCAAAGATTAATTATATATTGTCTAACTCTTGTATTATAAGTATAGGTCACAACTTTATTTCTACGATTCACTATGACTAGAAAAGTAGTTTTGTTTAGAGGTTTGTACAATTTAATTATGTTTACAACTGATTTTGTTTTGTAGTGACTATTTTTTATACATATTTCATAAATTTTTCTTTTTTTAAGGCACAGACTATGTTGCTTGCAACCCTTGTTTGAATAAGAATTTAGTTAGAATGAATATGTATAAACTATCTATTTCATAGAAAAAATATTTATGGTAATTTTAGAAATATAGTTTCAACCATATTAAATTTTGTAATTTATAAAAACATCTTTGCATTTTTTATTTAAAGTAAGTTGTTTTGCATGTAATTTCATATATAAAATTTTGATATAAGTTCACCAATACATAATATATAATAAATATCATTTCATAAACATAATTATCATGATGACAACCATCTAACAAACATAAACATCATCTTAAATACACATTCAAATTGGCTAACATCATCTAATTCTATACACCTCTAGCAAATATAAACGTCATTAGTTAGCACAAAATCTAATAATCTAAAATGGCATCATCATCATGATCACATCTAACAAAATACAAGCATTTTCTAACATCATCACCACACACATACTCAAATATGAATCTCATGGAAAATAACTGGTATAACATACACATCTATTTGCAAGCACATTAAATGAACATATCTAACATGAACTAACAATATACGCATCAAAACCAATATATAAATTAAGTACATCAACATGAACAGAAAAAGAGAAAAAAAAAAAAAACACCATCTATATATATATATATATATATATATATATATATATATATATATATGAACAAGTCAAATAACTGTTATAAAATATTTGGTGGTCCAACCAATGTGATAATCATATCTAGTACAATAGTACAAGTGGAGGCCTAGTATGTTGCAGAAGACAATGGATGGTCAACTGCCTAAAGAGTTGAAGTAGGAGGTGGAGGGGGAGGTGTCTGGTCTACCCTCTAAGGAGAAACAAGCAGTGGGAGAGGTCAAGGAGGAGGAGGTGGAGTAATACCAGAAGGATCACCATCCTAATCATCATCTGATGGGGTAGTACTAGGTGAAGACTATGTATATGCATGGGCATCTCTCCTCACTACCAGTAGCTTGGTATCTATGATGATATGACACATAAGACTCATCATATCATGTGATAAGTCACTCTAGAGTTCGATAAGCCTAGGATCTACCCTAATGTCTCGAACTTCTGTAGGGAGGACTCCCTCCTCAACCAAAAGTGTATTGAGTCAGTCTCCAACTCCATATTGAATCTAATATCAGGCCTATGCATCCACATTCCCATGGGTATATGCATCCGAGGACATCCCTTATCCATCATGGCATCAAGCAACTCCACATCTCATCCGGTGGGGGAGGAGGCATGTCCCCAAAGAAAGTGCCAGTATCTACAAAACATATAATACAAAACAATGATTAGAAAATTTAATGAAACAAGTTAAAGAACGTGCTAGAATAAAATTTATTCTAATTAATTAAGACAATAAAATGAAACTAGATTAATTTAAAGAAAAAACTAATATTACCTCTATCATCTGTTGGCTCATCCCATGTGAATAGGATGTTGGGACACTGCTGTAAATCCATCCCCATGTAAGGACACAACACCTTGATGAAAATTTGGTCAGCCTCACTAGCTAGTAGCCCCAATGCATCAGTGGAAATATTAGCTAGATACTCCGGCTAACCCCTCTTAGGCATCATCTCGTCCCACATGTGCATATGTACCTCGTTCATCGTCCTAAGAGGGTGATGCTCATATGTAGGCCTCGTCTCTGAAAACCTCTCAAAAAATAAACCAAACAACTTTGAAGCAAAAGGGGAGTTCGACCTCCCATGTATCATAGCATGACATCTATCTAACGCTATAGAAAAATTCCATAAAAAATGGCAGACCATATGATACATTGTGGCCTCTGCACCAAAAAATAAACATAAAAAAAAGAGGGCAAATAATGTGCTTCCCATCAATCGTAGAGTGTGAAATGGTAGTCACTAATAGTGAGAGGATCATAACCTCCTTTGCACCAAAAGAAGATATCCATTGTTGTCCACTAGACACTTGAAAATCCATTGGAGAAACTACGTGATCCCTAACGTATCTCTGAAAGTAGAAAATTTGACTCTCTACTGCAACGCTAATGAGGACATCAGAGAACTAGGGAAATCCCTCCCCTCTCTTGGATAGGACAATTATAAAATATATGTCCTCCTTAGTGGTTTGGTACCACATGTCAGGAACGACACATAAATCCTATCAGTGGGCATCCCACTGACAGATCAATTGCACCAATAACCCAGAGTGACCCTTTAGGGATTTAGCCTCCTCATATTATGTAAGGAGGCCTACATTCCTCAAGATGCCTTGGGTCACTATCAAAATAGGGCAAGGGTGAAAATCTCTCTCCCTCTCTCATGCCTCCCACTCTCATACCACATTGTATTCGTCGACCCTTTTCTCCTATTGTTGTCACTCCTCTCTTCGTTGATGTCTCTGCATGATTGAAATATAAAATACATCAGCTTCATCAATAAAAATTATTATTTTTTATTAGATGAAAACATGTTTACAAATATGGATATATAACTTTCAAAAAAAAAAAAAAAATCAACCCTGGTGCACCAAAACAATAGGAATGCCCCAGACACAGTGTGTATATCAACATGATGCACCACTTTTAGTGCACATACATACATTACATTAGTTATTTTTATTTTTCAACATGGCGCGTCGACTTAACATTTCCCAATGGTGCATTACTTTTACGTCAATGCACCGCACCAAAATGTTATGGGTAATGAACCCACCGAGATATAATTTTTTTTAATATTATGCAGTGCATTTTGTAAAAATAAGTGCAATAGGAAGCTAATTTTACCAGACACACAACAAGAAAAAATAATAATTTTTATGACGATGCGTTCTTGAACGTAACTTCCTAGTGCGTTGATCTTACACACCGGTTAACAGTGATTTCGATATGTTACCCAATGTACCACCTAAAAAATTAAAAATTTTAAAGCAATGAGTAGTGGAGCTTCATGGCCCAATGCATTTCGATTTACTAAATGCACTGCATAATATTAAAAAATTACGATGTGTTAACTTTACACATTGATTTGTGGTTCACCCTATATTTATAGGGTGCACCATGAATGGTGCGAACCAAACCTCTCGAATGCACCGTGTAGGAAAATAAAAATACAAATAAAAACAATGTTTTTTTTACTTAATTTTCAATTGTACTCCGCTAAAAATTTAAGTTAGCGAGAAACATGGATATTACCTGTACATTTTTCATCAGGGAGGCATGGTTGCCACGTAATTGAAAAAATAAAATTCGACCATCGTTTGACAAAATTGAAAAGGAACACAATGAATAACGGACGGAAAGATGGAAAGAAAGGGAAGCACCAATGTTTGTAGTATACGCCCTGGTGCTATTAAGTAGTATACGCCCTAGTGATGTGGATTCACCTAGCACACCACTATTTTTAAATTAAAAACCCTACAACGTTGCACCGTGTTGTATATGCACCAGGACATTCGGAAAAGGTCATAGCACCGGGGATTTATGGGACTATAGCACTGGAATGGTGAAAATGAATTTTACGACCCACATTTTTTTAAATATAACACTATTTTTATGCTATCGAGTAGTATACGCACCGATGATCTAGAGTTACTTAGCAAACTGTTATTTTTTATTTCAAAAAAGTAACCCTCGAACAATGCACCATTGTCTGTTAAGCACTGGGATGTACAATTCTATTAATGGCACCTGTGCTTATTATATGAGTAGCGAATTGAAGTTTTTTAAATTAAAAACCTTTCCATGGTGCACCATGTTTACGCATTGGGGCTTTCGTAAAATGGGAAAGCATCGTTACTTTATGTTAGTATAGCACCGAAACGGTGAAAATGAATTTTGTGACTGACATTTTTTTTTTTAAATTAACCCTTGTCTAGTGCTATTGATTATTATATGCATCAGGTCTCCTGACTTACTTAGCACACTATTTTTTTATTTTTTTATTTTTATTTTAAATAACCCCGCCACTGTGCACTATTGTCTATTAAGCACCAGACATACAGTTCTATTAACTACACTCATGCTTATTTTATATGAAGTGCATTTCCATTTGTAAATTAAAAAATCTTCCACATGAACCATGTTTTTTACGCGTCGAGGATTTTTCTAAATAGGGATATCACCAGTGCTTCATGACAGTATAGCACCAAAATGGTGAAAATGAATTTTACAACCGACATTTTTTAAAAATTTAACCCTTGTCTGTTGTTATCGAGTAGTGTAAGTATCGATGCATATGTTCTACTCAAAGCACCGTTTCTTTTTATTTTTATAAAAAATATCCCTTCCATGGTGCATCGTTGTATATTAAGCATTAAGTTGTACAGTTATATTAATGGAACCCATGTGTATTATCTAAGAATCACACCAACATTTTTAAAATTAAAAACTCTGCGACGGTGCACTATGTTTTTAGGCACCAGGGCTTTCCTAAACAGTTATCGCATTGATCCTTTGCGAGTGTATAGCATCGAAATGGTGGAATTTTTTTTTACGACTGGAATTATTTTTTAAAAATTGCCCCTCTTTCGGTGCTATCAAATAGTATTTTCACTAGTGTGCCTTATATACGTATCACACTATTTTTTTTATTTGTATATAAAATAACCCTGCAATGGTGCACCATTTTCTATTAAGCTTCGGGGCCTTTAGTTCAATTAATGACATTAGTGTGTATGATATAAAAAGCACACCACTATTTTTAAACATAAAACCCCAAAACGATGCACCATATTATTTATGCACTAGGGTGTTCATATACTGGTTTAGCACCAGGGCGTCATGAGAGTATAGCACGAGACTCGGAAAAATGAATTTTGCGACCATTTTTTTTTATAAATTTAACCATTTTCCGATGTTATCAAGTAGTATATGCATTGGTGCGCCTTATGTATCTAGCACACCATTAATTTTTTAATTTAAAAAAAAACTCTGCCACGGTGCACAGTATGCTATTAAGCACTGGTGCGTCTAGTTATAGTAACACACTGGTGCGTTTAGTGTATTACAGATGCATCGTTAAAAACATCACCTAAAACATCTTCCTTCCCAAGTTCGCTAATGGCCTTTACTACAAACATATTTTTGGGCCATATAGGAGCTTCCACAAAAACCTCCGCTAGAGAGCTTTGCCTTATAGTGGTGGGAGGTTAGGCTGAGAACCTAACACTATATGTTTAAAAATGGGTGAGATTCATAAATTTGTCATGTGGAACAAAAATATTTTCCAAACTAACTACATTTCATAGAGGACATTAGATTTCATATCTTTTTTTTAAATTATCCCATGCTTTAGAATTTTCTTCATTAATAATTATAAAATTTTTAAATTTTCCTTCACATGTAAGGAAGTCAATGATATATTGATCATCATTTAAATCTCCCCAATCAGTAATGTTATCTATAACATAGGGCCTAAAAATCAATTTAACAAAAAAATTATCAGCAATGAAATTATCTAGAGACACAAATAAAAAACAATGTTTTACAAAGCATTTGATTTTGAATTTTTTATTTGAGGAATGGAAATTATATTGAGTTCTTCAAATTTATCAATCAAATTGCATAACTCACAATAGTAATTTTTTACTAAGGTGAATGACAATGAATTGAATGTTTTAACTTCTCTCACAATGATTTCTATGTCATCAAAACGTGTACAGATTTAATATTTAAATTTGAAACTTTCCTAAGTCCTTGTAGTAAGGTTTTGTGCTTAGTTATGTTATGGGTGCACTCAGATTCTAATTCCAATCTTCAAATTCTAATTCCAAACTTTAGGAAATTAAAATTTTCTTACCAATTGCAAAAATCAATATCACCAACACCTATTCCTTACTATGGCCTAGAAATACCAAAAATATAGTTTCCAAAGATTATAGCTGCTCCTAAGTTAGAATTATCATTTTCTAATAATTTGTAATGTGGTTTGTCAATGTATGTGCAATGAGTCCAAACTATATATCAAATTTGAAAAGTGAAATTTCTGTAGAATAATTTCGAAATCAAATTTCAAAAAATATTATCCTAGAATAAGTTGTGAAAGCAAAATCAATTCACATTTATTTTCAAAGTTAGCAGTACACAGGGAGTAGTTCAATTGGTGATCACCATGTTATGAAATATTATGTAAACCCTGAAATTAAATATTCAAATCCCTACGAATAAAACCAAAAAAAGAAGAAAAAGTAAGTGATAATGTGTTTTATGTGTTTTTTCTCAAACTATTCTTATGTTATTATTTTGACCTTCAAAACTAACTGCATATTTAACTATTTTTTTACAAAATAAAGTTTCAGTTTGAGATTAATCCCTACTCAATAACAAAGTGTAGTTATTGAGATTTTCAACAACAATAACGTTAGTCACTCGATGAACTTTAGGATTGGAAGATAATCTATCTAACATATATTTTAGTTCACCAATCACTTTTACTTTTTATCTATATAATTTATGTATATCACTGGAAAATTTACTAGGTTTGGCATTTAATTTTCTATAAATAAATATGGCATTGCATTCAAAGGTTCTAACTCTAAATCTAACTCTAGAATAAACTAGAAAATTATGAACATTCTGGTTAAAATTCTCAAAATTTAGAAAATAGGGTAGTGTCCGAAACAAAATTCTTCCCAATTATCATTACATTGACTAATGAATTTTGTTTATTAGTGGTGGTGTTAGCTATGGGATTCTAATCCATAGAAAAAACATTTTACTTCTATTTATTTTCTGTAGGTTCATTCAGAGCTTCAAGTTATCATTTCTTTTATTGAGTTATATTTCATTGATAAAACTATATGATATCAACTTTTGTCTTTTTTAAATATTCAACAATGCCATACTTCAATTAAAAAATGATGGAATAAGTGATCGTGTTTTCTTGAAACGTTAGAAACTAGATGTTTTTTTAGGAGAAGAAGTAAAAGATGTTTTTCTTTGAGAATGAACTCCTTAACTTCTTAAATTATAAGCGTAAATTCAGGTTACATGTATTTCTTTAGCTACCTCATTTCCTTCATCATATTTAATTTGTCTTCGGAATTTTTTTTATTTCTTCTAGTTGTTCAAGGTATTTTTCTACGATCTCTTTAGTCTCTTGAGTTGAAGTGTTAGATATGTGGGTGAAGAAAGAAACAATCCAAACATAGTTGTAAACTATAAGCAAGTTTTCTTTAAATGGAAAAAATTTCAAAATATAAATTTCTTTGTTGAAATTCCTTCACTGTAATTTTCCTTTAGATCTTATTTTATTCAAAAGTTTCTTAACAATTTTTTAGAATTTGCATGGCAATATAATCTTGGTCTTTATTTTGTATTTTTGGTTTAGTTGATTGCACATGTTTCTTAGTAGTGGGTGCAACTTTATTTTCGTCTAATTTAGGGTTCCCCTTAAGACTTATCATTTATTTTTCCACCTTTATTTTCTTTAGAATTTTCTGCATTTTTTTTTTCATACTCATTTAAAAAATATAGTAATGGAAATAGGTAAACCATGCACATAAAATTCATACTCAGCATGGACAACAAATTTAGATTTTTCTAGTATTTTATTTAAAATAAAAATAAAAACTTCGATTAAAATATTTGTTTCATTCCATCCTATCCAGTTTTATTCTTATAATTCTAAAATTAGAGTAGCTTTGGTTCATTCATCACCAAATTTAGAAACATTATTTAAGCTTTTCCCAATTGGTGAAACATCCCATGACTAAATTGAAATACCAAGTATAAGAATAATCTCTAAAGTGTATGGAAATATATGACAAACGTCAACCTCATGTTAGATATTGAATAGCCTAATTGCTAACAATTTTTTTTAATATAATCTTTAGGTAGCCTAGACTTATTTGGGTCAAATTTATGTACAAAATTTCAAGATGTTTCAGTAAGTCGTGAATTTTTCCAGATAAAGAAAGAGCATAGTAGACTAAGGCAAGTTGAATATAATTTCTAAGCATATTTGTATGATCAACATTTCGTTTAGAATTGATATATGAATAAATAAGCTTGGGTGAATTAATCACCAAATTTAGTTAGAAACATTATTTCAAAATTATCCCAATTAGTGATACATCCCATGGCTAAATTGAAATACCAAGTATAAGAATAATCTTAAAAGTGTATGGAAATATATGAAAAGCAGCAACCTCATGTTAAATATTCAATAGCCTAATTGTTAACATAGTTTTTTTATTACAATCTTTAGGTGACTGAAACTTAGTTGTGTCAAATTTAGGTACAAAATTTCAAGATGTTTCAGTGATTCATGAATTTATCCAATAAAGAAAGAGTATATTAGAATAAGGAGGCAAGTTGAATCTAATTTCTAGCCATATTTGCATGATCATCTTTTGGTTTAGAATTGATATATGAATCAACATGACTAGCAGATGGGGTGGTGGGTGAAATCTATCTTAAAGATTCAGAATCTCATCCAAATAATTAGAATTTAGATCATCTAAATTTGGAACAAGAACATCTTCCTCAATTCGTACACGCTTTTCACAAGAGGTAATTTCTATATAATTCTTGAGAAAATGCTCAAGTAATATTGCTTAAGGCTTGGAATTATTAGCTTAGGAACAAAAAAAAGGGTATTCTACTTCAATTTCAAAATATGGTTCCAATTTGGGTACTTCTAAATTTTCAAATTTGATTTATATATCTTGGACATTCAAATCAATAGTAGGGCTAGTTTCACTTTCTAATTAATGTTAATTGAATGATGAATTAGGTTTATATTTCTTTTTATAATAAATTTGTGGTAGAGAATTACTACCTTGCTCATCCATACAAGAGTGCGGGCCCTTCCTCCATCACCAAAATATTTACACGAGAGAATCACTTCATCAACTATATGAGCTCACCCCAAAGATATGCCCCAATTAGAATTCTCTCCATTTAGGACATGGACTTGTCAAATTTTGGCATGTGATTACCATTAATAGTTTATGAATGAAAAATCTATAACTTTCTAATTAAAAGACTATTTATACAATATGAAAAATTCAATTCTATGTTAAATGTTGTTGACCAAGAGAAAACAAAGAAATAGATGTGATATCAAGTGGTGTAAATGCAAGAATAAATAGAAAATTGTTTAATGAATTATATTTGCACAAATTTTAGATAGTTAACTACAAATAAATATTATTTTATTTTTAAAACATGAAACTGTGACATCATATCAATTTGTCAAAATAAATTGTAAGAACGAGTGGAAAAACTAGAAACAACATAAGATTAGTCTATATCATATAAATTAGATCTTAAAATAATTCTAAAACACATAAAAACAATGTGTATTCTTAGATATGACGCATATTTTGGAATCAATCTCCCCAAAATTGGCCAACAAACTTCTTATATTAAAAAATAAAGTAGCTTTACAAGTTAAGCCAAAAAAACCCATTCTTCATTGTATCATTCGATTTATCCAAAAAAAAAAAAGCGAACATGAAAAGAAGTTTGTATGCAAGAATCGCCTCAATTGGAGTCTGTATGCAAAGTTTTGGCATTCAGAAGTTGACCTTCCTATCTTTTCCACCATAATTCGACAGGATGCCACATCATCCCTCATTGTTCATGGAAAATATGCTAGCGATGTGATCATGATGAAGAATACTCTATAAGTGAATATTGTAGGCTACCAAGTTGTATTATTGATCCAGATATTTTTACTTCATTGATGCATTCAGAATTTGCACATGTAAAAGAGCATGTAACAATAAAATGCATACACATAACATAAGCGGAAATGAAAGGAAACCATGAGAAATAAAGGAACAACAGGTTGATAACAGAGTTCACCTAGTGTGGGCTATGTCTTCGGGCTTTGCTCAAAGTCGGGACGTTGCTTTCATTAATATTCAGTAAAAACCAAATGGCATGCATGTACAAAAGGCACCTTATACCTCCACTTTCTGGGATGGCCTAAAAATGAAAACCTTTGCTGAAGAAATTGGTTGCACTGTTGAATTCCTGGCGCGAAATCATGTTAAATTACTATAAACTCGACCCCATTCCAGCTTGGTCAAAATATAGGCCCTCGGGAATCTCAAAGATTCCCTAAATATCCATCTCACTGGTTGAATGGAATTATGCTGCTCATATGAAAAATCTAACTTTACCATTGTACTCCTTGTGAAAAACTGAGTAAAATGAGTATAAACTCGGCCTAGGTCTGAAACTGTGAAAATTTGACTCCAAGGAAATCTTTTAGATTCCTCATGATTCCCAAAACATTCTTCCCCACAAGTTGAATGAAGATCTGCTGCTCATATGAGGAAAAATTTCACACAATCACATTCCTTGTGAAATTCTGGTTCCTTCGAGTATAAACTTGGCATGAATATGTCACTGTGAAAATTTGGCCTCGAGGGAATCTTTTAGATTCCCCGTGATTCCACAAGGATTCTCCTTTGCAATTTTACTGAAGATATCTAGCTCAAATGAAAAATATTATCTCACCATTGTGATCCTTGTGAAATTATGAGAAAAATGAGTTTAAATTCGACATGATCCTGAATATATCAAAATTTGGCCCTTAGGGAATCTTTTAGATTCCAAAAAGATTCCTCTCTGTAAGTTGGCTGAAGATCTACTACTTAGATGAGGAAACTAATTACACCATCAAATTCCTTGTGGAAAAATGAGTATAAATTTGATATACTTTTTCATCTGCCAAAAATCAACCTCCAAGGGAATCTAAAGATTCATCCCCTGCATCAAATAATATTCTTCTCGAACTTTGTGCAAGGCATGGCCAGCCCTTGTGTTGGGCTCCACGCTCACTCCTCTATCCTCGGGCGAATGATATATTTTTGTTTATATAAAACATCATGGGTGGACATATCAAATATGGGCCACTTGTGTCGTTGGTGGTGGTCTTGGTTGGTACTGGGGTGGTTGGGGGTTCCAACCCCGTCGTTTCATATATGGCATAATTATTTTTGGAACTTTATTTTTGTTTGGGATGTGGGGCCACCAGTGGTGGGCTGACCCACTCGGTCGGAATGGATTCGACACTCATCGAACAATCAATATATATATATATATATATATATATATATATATATATATATATATATATATATATATAAACATATATAATACGACATTATTTGTTTTATAATGCGGTTGGTTGGAATGCCGAAGTTGTTTGTGTGACAGTCGCGGGGTTACCGACGGACCGGTTGATGACCGACCGGGCGGGTTCACCTCCCACTTGCCCTGGCCGTTATGTTATATACATATATGTGGTAAGTTTTGTGGTGGCAGGTCCTCTAATGGCGACCTGCCCATATATTTTAATACATTTTGTTAATAACTGTTGGGGGGTGGCGGGGTCACCGAATTTCAATATTTTTTTATAAAATAATTTGGACAAAAAAATTTGACCGGATTTTTGGACTTACCGAACAAATTAAAGAGGAGGCAAATTCTCCCAGTCTGGCTGCCGAAATCTGTCGTCGATAAGTGCCAAATTGTTGCCTCGTTAGTGGCTGACAAAATTTAGTGGCTTTCGCCAAAATTAGTCATAACTCCAATTTTAGTGGACCTCCAAATTAGTTGGCGCTCCTACCAAATTTAGCCAATGGGCCTAGTTTGACCAAAATTTTGACTGGCCATAAATTTGACATATGAACTCAGGTTGAGGTGTCGTTTGCACCGTTGTAAATATCGCGACGAGCTCTTCGATCTGGCCCTGGTTTCATTGCAATCCAAGAACTTTTATTTTTGAGTTTTTCCCAAGCCCTCTTGGATATTTTAGTGTCTCTGGTCCCACCTGGATCATTACTCCCCACTACGGAGCTTTTGGTCCTCCAAAAGCATGAAAATAATATGCATCTGCTATGTTACGTTATCTACACAACACGCATCCTGACAAACCACACTTCCTTCTCCTTCACCTTTGTTCTTAAGAGCCATAAGTGATGCATCCTATGCAAACTTGTAGTATAATATTTGTGAACTACATGTTCAATTATATGACCAATCATGACCCAAGCTTCCCCATAATTTCCAAGAGTTTATAACACACACTCTTTGGTCAAGTGTACATAATAATAAAAACCAATATCCCAGCTATCAACAAAAGGGTAAGAACATCATTGTTTTTTAATAAGCGATGGAAAATACATCATCACTTTTATAATGATATCGCAATACATGATTTACAAAATGCGGCCATGACAAGCTACCATATCTAGTAAAACCATCTTTCACTCATCAAAGTGAATGGGTCATCTCCCTGTGGTATATTTGCTTGTTGAAAATTTTCACTAGTTGGTTCCTGTATGAATGTTTTGTCCTTGAGACATTGATCTAGATGGAGCCTCCAACAGGTAGTTGTTTTATGTCCACCTTTGTTGTAATGATTGCAAAAAGTCTTCTTCTTCCAAACCTGCTTAACCTTCTTCCTTCCCTGATGTGGAGAAGGTCTTTCATGTCTCGTCCTCTTTCTTATTGCCATTCTCTTCCATCATTCGGCAACCATGTGGTTATGCAAGCCACAATAACTACATGGTTTTATACACAATGCTTTCATATCATAATTAAAAATATGATTGTAATCAAAATGAACTTTGTAATATTGAGACTTTTTATACCTCCCTTGGTTATCTCTAGTGCCATCTTGGCAATGGTAGGTTTCCTTAGCTCTTCCTCTACAATGTGTACTCTCATGGGAGGATTGTGATGTGTTCAAATCATCCACTTTCCCTGATGGCTTCGAAAATTCCTTGGAAGCTTACACTACCTTCGAGCACTCTCCTTTAATGTATTCCATCTTCATAAGGAGTCTGAGGTCGATTCCTGAAATGGGTACCTCAAGGCTTCCAAAAGAAATAGCATCATGTGAAAATGAAACTGAAGAAAAATCAACACTGTCAACCTCATTTTTTTATTCTGAAGTAGATGATGATGGCTTTGATAAGCCTTTGTTTCACTTCAACTCTTCCAAGGCCTCTTCCATGGCTCGTAACTGAAGCTGAAATTTCTTCTTCTCCTCTTTTTCTTCTTGTAGAAGTCTCCTCAATTTAACCATTTTTTCTTGTATTATCATATAAACCTTGTGACTAAATAAATAAAGTAAAAAAATGTTAATATAATGATATGTATAACAAATACTACCAACAAAATATGCTATATTTAATAGAAACTTATAATCCAGAAATAAGTAAAAATAACAAACTTACCTTAGAAATTGCTCAAACATTTCGTCCAATGAAAATTCACCTCACTTCACACGAGATAATATTGTTTTGCCAAGTTTTTCATCCTTCACTCCTTTCATTTCTCTCCAAGGTGTGATAGTCATATCTTCTGGAAGGAGCTTTATTTCAGGACCTGATTTACTGCTGGTACATATCAATGGTTTAGAATTTTTGACCTTCTGGTTTTTTATGCCAATGTTCTCCGACATGTCGAAAATCTCATTAATCAATTCCCATATCTCTCTAGTTTGAAATTCCAACTAGAAAATGTTATTCATACCCTTGAATATTTCGTAATTTACTTTGCCAGCTTTTGAATTTTTTTGTCCTCAATTTGATAACCCATTTCCATACAACATTCCTTCTGAAAGGCTAGACTAACCTTTGTCTTATCCCCACCACATTTTCCTTCAGATTCATTATAAATAAATCTAACCCTTTGGATGAAAGTCATAAACATCATATACTCATTATATGTATCCCATGCCAATAAATTTGTTTCTATATATGTCAAACCAACACAAATGATACATTTCATTGTTTCAAAATGCGGGTTATTGGGATATTCCTTGATCATTTGCATTTGAACTTCTACATAATGGTTCCCTCCAAGTACATAATATTTGTATTCAAAAAATTTTGATTTATCAAATGTTTCTTGGTTAGGAACCTAAATTGGATCAAGAAGAAGCACATAATCAACCACATGAGCATATGGATTGTACCTCATCAATGTTTTCAAGTTGTGAACATGCAAGTGGCGTGGTTTTCTAATTTAATAGTTAAATTGTCCTTCATATGGCTTATAGATTTGACTAACATTAATTTCAAATGACTGACCGCCCTAAATTAAATTTGTCTTCATCAACTTATGTTGAATGGAATTTTTTTTTGTTTTAATAATTTCATCCTCTAAATCAGCTCCTCGTGTAATGATTTCCCTACTTCCTTTTGAGTTTTCATTAGGATCTTCACTGTTGTCCATGATTTTTTTCAGAATGAACAAAATTTAATTTCTTCCTCCTATTGGTTATCATATTTTCTTCAACATATGCAATCTCCTCAACTTCAACTAGAAGGGATACATTCTTGGGATTTTTTTTTTTGGGTATTTTATGGCTCTTCTCCTTTCTAACATCGGTTCTAATCTCATTCTTAGTAATGGAAACATACTCTTTATATTTAGCTTAGGCTTCAACTTTCTTATCTTCAAAAGTAACATATCTAGCTTTATTAGATTGATCCAATATAGACGTTCTTTATTGATCCCTTTTATGTAGTCTTGTAGCATAATGAAGTAATTTTTTTTGCTTCTTTCTCATATATTATTTTGTTGGTGCTTGGAAAATGTCGACAACATTCATAATATCTCTCTCTATAAAATAGATTCCCCCCAACATAATTGAAGGAGCCTTAGTAAAATTCAGTGAAACAAAATATAATATGTCAATAATAACTAAGTAATAAAAAATATAATGATACAGTTACAATAACGCAAAACACATAAATATAAATATAAATACTTATGATGTTTTTTGCAATTTCATTTTCGATTTGTTTACATATCCTTGAGGAATCTTCTGTGATGTTATACATCAACAATGAAAAATTATATCTAATTTTCTCATGTGACTTGGATGCTTTTGTAAGTACATACAAAACTTCAGTATTCGACATCAAACATGGGTCTATTACTTTTCCCATCATCTCATAACTTCCACCATTGTAAATCCTACCAGCATATAGATATACTTACAGATATTCTTCGCCTTCTCTATATTTCACATACCATGAAAATTTTATACACTTCATTTCTTGTTATTTCTTCCAGCATGAAATCAATGTCTTTTCCTTTGAGGAGCCATCTGCTAGATTTGTAGCCATTAACTTAGGTTGAGTTCATTCAACAATATTTTTTGAGGGCACACCTACAACTCTAGATGATGAAATTGTTGTCTTTGGTCCAGAAAGATTCACAAAAACCTTTTGTTATGCCATTTTCCTGCATATATATCTTACGTAAAACAAACAAAACGAAAAAAAAAAAACACTAGAAAATGGGTTGTCAGGTTCATCCGAGACACCCAAAAAAAACCACCCCTTAAAAAAAAAATTACATTTTCCCCCCATCCCATTTCCTTCCAGTGGGCATGCCCGTGAGACACATTGCCCCCCCATGGCAAGCAGGGCGCCACTGTGCCTTGGGTGGGCATGCTCACAGTCATTCGCACCTGGCCAAGGCACATGCATGTTTGTGCCTTGGGTGGGCATGCCACGAGCGAGTGAGCCGAGTTGTGGCTATCTTCGCCTGCTATGACAGCGGGCGGGAAAGCCCATGGTTAGGATTTCCCTCTCAAGGTGTGTGGGTATGCCTGCCCGTGGCACAATGGGCGTGGCCCTGCTGTGTCGTGGGTGTGGGTGTGCTCACCCTGTCACATTGGGCATGGCATTGTTGTGTCATGGGAGGGCACGCCCATGGCTGGGCATGCTCACCAAAATCGTCCCCCTGGAAGGTAGGGGGCCAGTGGGAACACTTGCTCGGGCATAGTGATGAGGGGGTTAATTCTCAGAATCTTCCCCCTCGTCATTGTACCTAGTCGAGCGCACCCACTGGCCCCCTAACAGGTGGGGAGTTGATTCTCAAAATTGGTGCCCTCCCTACCAAGGGTTCAGTGTGCCTTCGAAGGGCATGCCCATTTGTGGGTGTGCCCACTCACGACATAGCGGGTGTACTTGCATGCCTATTGTGTCGCAAGTGGGAACTCCCATGGTCACTTGCACCCGACCAAGGCATAGGAGCACGCTTGTTGTGACATGGGTAGGTATGCCTAGCCAAGCAAAAAGAACACCCCTTTTGTGTCATGGGTGGGCACTCCCATGACCAAGCACACCTGCCCAAGTTACATGACTGTGTGCCTTCAACGGACGCACTCGCTCGTGGTATTGCGGCTGTGTTGCACGCCCTATATGTCATGGACGGGCATGCCCAAAGTCGAGCACTCCCACCTGCCATGTGCCTTGGGCGTGTTTGCGCATGGTCATGGGCGTGCCTGCCTGTGACACAACAGGGGTCCATACATGCTGATTTTTCTGACGGTGGGCATGCTCGACAATGGGCGTGCCCACCCAAGGCACACGACACAGTGGGATTGTCAGCACACTCGCTATGTCGCAAAAAGGCATGCCTATGGCCAGGTGCACTAGCCCACGGGATAGGCTCAAAATGACCCCCTACCTTCTAGGGGGGTGTTGTGCCCCATTCGAGTTCACCCACAGGTGGCACAATGGCCCCCCTGGCCAATGTGATATTTTGTTTTAGAAAATAAAATTAATGGAATTGGTTTTTTATCTAGTATTTTGGATAAACCTAACAACCGAGCTAAAACGCAGCACATATTGGGATTTAATACCTATACTTAGTGGTATTTGAACTTGAGTCTACCTTGTTTCAATAATTCCTAATTTCGAAATAATAAATTGAGTTTCCACCTAAGACAAAGAAAATAAATTTAAAAAAAATGATTTGTCGGTATATAAAAACTTATTTTCCTCAAATTCCTCATTGAATGGTCGAATTAGAAGGGAAAATAACCTATGAAATGTGATAATATCCCGTTGAATTTTTTTTCGATGACAATGTAGTTGTTCCACAAAATCGCTCCAAGCTTTTTAACGAAACCTCGAGAATTCTTGATGTGATGTCAGGAATAATGATAATGAAAGTTATTATATAGCAGAAAATATGGAATTGCTTTGCCACGGGGTGAATGTGGTATTAAAAATAAAATTATAAAAACTTAATATATATATAATATTATGACGATACACTAATTTATGTTACATGTGGGATACAAATTATAGTAAAAATTAAAAAAAAAATCAATAATCTAGTAAATGTTATATAATTTAAGTAAAAGATTTAGTTTAATTTTGAAGGAATGTATTAAACAAAAATTGTGTGGACATTTTGAATGGAAATTAGGGTAAAAAATTTCAAGAGAATATTTTAGTAGAATTTTTTCAAATATATTCTAGAAATTTTTGGAGGGAGAAGTTTCGGCAAAATTTTTGGGTGGGGGAACTTTGGAGGGAAAATTTCATTCTTTTAGATATATATTATCATTGGGAGGGAGTGAATTTTCATAATTCAATATTTTCTATTTGAATGTCATGCATTCTTCTGATAGTGAAGTTTCTCTTTATGAAGCATCATTAACATCTTCGTCGCGTAACAACCTATTCATAATGATGAATATAACGAAAACTCTTTCACTATGAATAAAGAGTCAATTTTTCCACTTAGTCCTAATCCTAAGGACTGAGATTAGCATTGGCGAAGGGAAGGATGAATAATTTCAAATAAATAGAGAGTCACATTTTCCACTTAGTCCTAATCCTATGTACTATGAGAGAAATAGTGACGAAGGCTAGGATGAAGAATTTTGGCAATAATTGAGAGTCATAATTTCCACTTATTCCTAATCCTAATGACTATGATATCATTAGTGATGAAGGGAATGATGAAGAATTTCTAGTAAATAAAGAGTCACGCTTTCCACTTAGTACTATGAGACCGGAAGTAGCGAAGGCCAGGATGAATAAGTTTCAGTAAATAAGGAGTCACATTTTCCACTTAGTACTAATCCTATGGACTATGAGAGAAACAATGACAAAGGCCATGATGAAGAATTTTCAGTAAATAAAGAGTCACATTTTCGACTTAGTCCTAATCTTATGGACTATGAGAGCAGCAGTGACGAAGGCCATCATGAAGAATTTCCAATAAATCGAGGGTTACAATTTCCACTTAGTCCTAATCCTAAGGACTATGAGAGAAATAGCGATGAAGGGCAGGATGAAGATGATGAAGAATATCCTCAAAGTCAGTGTTTCAAAATCACAGATCATGGTAGTGAAAATTTTCCTACCACTGAAGATGGTAATGAATATTTTTCAAATGATGATGGTGATGAATTTCCTAACTATGTTCAAAATTATCATAGTGAGGATAGTATTCCTCCTAATGATGATGAAAATTCTTATACAGAGAATGATGAAATGACGGAGACGTTCCCAAAAAATATTGTATATATGAGTAAGAGTAGACCTTTTCATATCAATCTGATATGTTCTAGTTATACAAGAGGTAGAGAAGAATTTCTCACGAGAATAAGTTCTATCAACGATCTCATTTCAAGTGAATGTTGTAAAAATTATTGCTTGAAACATATAGATTTCAAGTTTGCTTTCGAGAAAAGGAAGATATATTTGTCAATGAATAAAATCATGAAAAAATAATATTTAGTGGGGTGCATGTAATCTGCATTTTCAGGTTATGATTATCATATTGGGTCTTTATTACTCTGTAGAAAGGTTTCAAAATGTTTCATTCAATTTGTATCTACAATTGGACAACACTTGTCATGAAAACAAAAATCATATTCTTTTTGGATATATAAACATGCTTGTTGAATTGAGAATTTTTCAGAAGGTAAATGTTTGTTTCCTTCATGTTGGGAACACATATTGATTATATGTTCAACCATTTTTCAATACCGTTGAGGAGGAAGGATGTTGGGATCTTTCCATCATTAATTGAATGTATTAAGAAATAATACATGCTAGAGATGATTTTTCATGTGTTAGAAGAAATTTTTGACATGCAAAGGTTTATTCTGGGATCACATGGTGAGGAGAAATGCAATGAAAAACTTAATGACATTAGCTTCCAACATCGATTTCGTATCAAAAATTTTTATGGGAAGAAACTTATACGGGGAAAGAAGTATTCAACTACTGCAGAATGGTCACTGTCATTAGGTTTGAAATTTTTGAAGTTCATTCTAAATCATCCAATATTTGCGTCAAATATATTGTTATAATTACAATCAGTTGATGAAGTTCATAATGCTTGAAGGAAAAAGAGAGATATAGATTATTCTGAATGCCTGGAATAAATTGAAAAATATATTAGATATACATATGAGTACTTTGATGTTGCTGATTCAGTTTGGTGGGATTCCTTTTGTAATATTCCAAAATAGGAAGAATAGGAATATTCAACATAAAACTAGAAAATGCAGTAAACATCCACACATCAAAACATGAGCAGATCATTGAGCCATTTTATTATATATGATAGCAGAAAATGAAGTACAAGATCTTGAGGAAAATACGCTCAATAATGATGCTACTCTCATGGAGACTTCCTCCCATTATGACTATGTTGTCCTCCACTATCTCCACACCCTCCATGATTGCGCTGTTGATTTGGTCAACCTTGACCCCATCTACATGCATTGATCCAATTCACACCAAGGGGTTATTTATTCAACTAGATACACTGATCCAATTTCACACTAGAAGTGATTTTATTCCTACTAAAGATATCTAAGGGTCCCTCTACCCACTTATTCATCTATTTTGTTAACAATAGAAAAATTTAATATTCCAACTAGCTAAAAGATAATTAGGAATATTATAGTCCTCCCCTCCCAAATGTTGCTTGTCCTCGAGAAACTGCAAACATGGATGTTGCAAAATCTTCTCTCCTTCCCAAGTAGCATCCTCATTCGGTAGATTCCTCCATCGAATCAGATATTCTGTAATCACCCTTTTCCTTAGCTTCCTCTCCCAAGTATCCAAGATAGCTTTCGTTTGTACAACTAGATGGCCCTCATCATGAATAGGTGGGAGATCCATAGTAGTAACTACATGCTGTCCAATGACCTTCTTGAGGCATGAGACATGAAAAATGCTGTGGATCTTACTCCCAATGGGGAGCTCCAACTCATATGCCACATCCCCAACATGATGGATCACCTTGTATGGCCCATAGAAATGGGGCTTAAGCTTCTCAGCTCCCTTCTCCTTCAGTGTATATTGCTTGTTAGGCTAAAGGCAGAGATAGGCCAAACCATCCACCTCAAACTGTCTCTCCACCCGACCACAATCTACATACAACTTCTGTTGATTCTGGGTTGTAAAAATGTTGTCCTTGAGATATCAGAGTATATGATGACTCTCTTGGATCCACTCTTTGGCTCTAGGAGCCTTACTTGCTCCAATCATCACATCAAAAAATGATAAAGCATCATATCCATATAGAGCCCGAAATGGAGACATATCGATTGTTTGGTCAATTTAGTGTGTCCTAAATTTCTACATTTAATTTGTCAATCCGGGATTCGTAAGCTGACGAAGTGTGGCGCACTATATGTGCAAGATAACCTATCTCTTACTTTTTTGTTGTTTTTGGATTTTGTGAAATTCTAAAAGACAAGTATGGAGACAAATATTCAAGACAACAATGTCTTTCTAATGATTTTCCAATCTTCAAAAGAATTTTAAAAACACACAATGACAAAATTAATTCTTCAAAGAAAATGAAATTGCATCACTACTTTAGTCAAACAAACAATGAACTACTGATCATGAAACTCATTATTCTTGATGTTGTTCAAACACAAAAGAAACTATGCTGAAAGAAATCCAAAAGTTGCAACAAAGTAAATCTAAATCAAATTACATCAACTTATCTTCTGATCCCTCATCATTAGTCCAACTATGATTTTCGGAGGTAACCATAAACAACTTGAGTAACCTGATATCTAACTTGCAGAAATTAAACTAATATCAAACTACACATTCATAATTCAATCCCTCACCATCAGTCCAGCTGTGGCTTTCGGAGGTAACTAAAGATGTCATGAGCAATTTAATATATCTAACTTGCAGAAAGTAAACTAATATCAAACTACACATTCATAATTCAATCCCTCACCATCAGTCCAGCTGTGGCTTTCGGAGGTAACTGAAAATGACATGAAAAATTTGATATATCTAAATCTAACTACTGAAACAAATGTGCAAGACTGAAATAAACAAAGCAGTACTGAAATTAAACAGAAACTAAGAAAAGTAAATTAGCAACAGAACAATATTAATTCCATGTCATTAGTCAAAAAGTTATGCAAATTCCCAGGCTGCCTATTTATAACCTGAAACAAGAACACTGATCAGTTAACAATAACATAAAACATGAAAGATTATGGACAGAAGCAAGATGTAAAGCATGAAAGATTATAAACAAAAATGAAGCATATATACCATGAAAGATGCAATGTATAAACATGTGAATGAATTATGGCACAATGAGCTTAAAGAAATAAAACAAGAACTATACAATAATGCACAAAACCTCAGTGTGTGCAGGGGCCCTCTGCACCAACCTCGGCAACAAACTTCAAGTACAAATTACGCTTGGAAACAGAGTCTTCTTATATATTAAAATGCAGTCATAACAGAAAGGTGATATTACGGCACAGTGGCAACGTAATTACATTACAGAGCTATTTGGAGGCTAATGGAGACTAATCTAATATGCGTATGCAAACGCATTATTTATAACAAGGAAATATAACTAATTCCCTAAAGTTTGTGCTGATGGAGAACATGTAAACCATTACGTCCAGAGATCTAGGATCATGGCCGCGTTGAGGAGTAAATCTATGAAGAGTGGATGTTTGAATTCGGCTTATGGAGCCATGTACAGGTGTTGATTTGTCTCCCCCAATTCAGAAACGGCCATATGAATCTTCACGTGACGAGAAACAGAGTCCTGTCACCGTGGGACTCTACGGTTGACTTCCACTTGGCCACCTTTGACCGCAGCTTCCTTAAGTGAATTTGCTCGAGCCAATAGGACACGATCCATGTCCACATCATTTCTGACTTGCCCATGTGGCTCATTTTTCCTGAGGACACCTGTAACATAGACTTTCACAAAATGGCTGCAGAAAGTTGCAGCAGCTGCGGAAAGTGGCAAGATTCCGTAGCTAAATGAGCAAAAATCTAAATCAAACAGCAGACACAAAATATAGTTAAAAACCATTTTAGATGCTCTTTTGCAATTAATATACAATGATATTGACAACTGGGAAGGTTCAGGTGAATGAAAAAGGTATAGAAAGGTGTATGGAAAAGATGTAGATTTGAGACTCAACATCGATCGACATATGAAATGTCGTATTGTAACAATACTCTCCCAATTGGATCCAGCGCAACCATTCTCTTTTTTGCCTCGAAACATAGTTTCGAAAGCAGCTTTCCAGCCAATTTTTGACTATCTCTATTTTCCCATCTGTCTGGGGGTGATAACTAGTACTCGGTTCCAACTCGGTACCCACCAAATAGAAAAGCTCCTGCCAAAAGCAACCCATGAAGTGGTTATATCTATCATTGATTATGGTCTTAGGAAGACCATGAAGTCTGAAAACATCTCTAAAAAAGAGCTAGTGTGAAGATATGGCGAAGAAATTTGAATACTTTATTAGTCGATCAACGACCACAGAGATACAATACTTGCCTTGTACTGCTAGCAAACTGGTAATGAAATCCATAGAAATGATATCCCATTTCCCTCCTGGAATAGGGAGTAGATGTAACAACCTTGTAGGATGGTTGTTCCTCCTTTATTCTGTTGGAAAACTACGCAATCCTTGATGTGTTAGAGCACATCCTCCTTGATACCCTTCCTTGAGAATCTCTCTCTAATGGCCCGATATGTCTTTGTGAATCCTTGGTAGCCTAAAAGTGGTGAATCATGTGCTACATGCGAAATCTTCCCCTTGAGCTTAGAATTTATAGTCAAGAGGATCTGGTCCTGGTAATAGATGATCTCATCCATCACTCTATACCTCTCATCGGTCACCTGCCCATCTAGGATCTCACATGTGAAGCAGTACTTGGAATACTCTACCAACAATTGGGCCTTCGAATCTCTATCCACACTCATCAATGATAGCTCTGTTGGTCTTCATGATAAGGCATCTGCTACCACATTACTCTTCCCTTTGACATATTCAATGTCAAATTCATATGCCTGGATTTTTCTAACCCATTTTTGTTGCCTCTCTTGCAATTGCTTCTACTCAAGGAAATACCAAAGATTGTTGTGTTCAGTCTTCACTCAGAATCTATTGCCCACCAAATACTGGCGGAATTTTCCCAATGCAT
The DNA here is from genome assembly GCA_034641835.2 of Pinus albicaulis. NCBI lineage: Eukaryota > Viridiplantae > Streptophyta > Pinopsida > Pinales > Pinaceae > Pinus > Pinus albicaulis. Next base: position 468,467,833 of record CM076582.1, read on the forward strand.
GCATAATATCCAAAATTTCCTTGTCAAATATAGGATACAACCTCTCATGAGGCAGCAACTTATGACTCTCAAAAGCTATGGGGTGGTCCCCTTGCATCAATACTACTCCCATGCCCTCCCCTGAAGCATCACATTCCAACACAAATGGCTGGGTAAAATCTGGCAATACCAACACCGGGCAACTACTTACCACATCCTTGGGCCTATAAAAGTCCCTCTGCGCAGTATCTGTTCAACCAAAGGCTCCTTTCTTGGTCAAATCTATGAGTGGTGTTGCTAGTTAGGAGAACCCTTTGACAAACTTTCGGTGGTAGGTGAAAATGCCTACAAACCCAAAAAGTTCTGTTACATTCTTTGGCTCTAGCCAATATCAAATGGCACAGATCTTCTCCTCATGGACCCTCACTCCATCCACTCCAATTATGTGGCCTAAATAAAGCATCTCTGTGAGCCCAAAATCACACTTGGAGAGCTTAGCATGGAATTTCTGCTCCTCAAGAATGCGTAATAGTGTCTCAATATGCTACATATGCTCCTCCCATGTGAAACTGTAGATAATAATGTCATCAAAGAAAACCAACACAAATTTCCTCAATTAACCACGGAAGATGTGGTTCATACAAGACTGAAAAGTAGCCGGAGCATTGGTTAACCTAAAGGGCATCACCAAGAACTCAAAATGACCATAATGACATCTAAATGCAGTCTTGGAGATATCCTGATCCCTTACCTTGATTTGATGGTACCCCGACCTCAAAACAATCTTTGAAAATAACTTTGATCCCCTTAGCTCATCCATCAGCTCATCGATCCTAGGAATCGGGTACCTATTCTTCATTTTCTTATTTTTCAAGGCTCTATAGTCAATGCACATCCTCAATGTACCATCCTTCTTCTTCACCAAGACCACAGAAGAAGCAAAAGGACTGTTGTTGGGTCAGATATGTCCTAAATAGCTCTTTCAATATCATCCCTGTAGGCTTTGGGATGCCTATGGGGTGTGGTAATCATTGCTTGGATCCCCTACTCCAACTCAATAGTATGCTAAAACCCCCAATCTAGTGGCCTTCCCAGTGGTATGCCCCCAGATACTATAGAATAATGGTCTAGAATCGACTGCACATTCAGATGTACTGGTGCACCCTTTCCTCCTGCCTTTGACATACGCAGTTCCACTGCCCCTTCTATGTCTCCTCTGTGCAAATCAGCTTCCAGCCTATGTGATGAGACTATCTGATGTGGATAGGTGTGCATTCCCTTGATCATTTGGTGCTTACCTCTCTTCTTATCTGTCCATTCCAGCTCCAAGGTCTCCCAATCCGTGGTGACCTTCCTCGGTGTGATCAACCATTATACACCCAATATCACATTGGTGTCTGGAATATCAACCACAAAGAAGTGGTATGCCAATGTGTAAGTCCCCAAAGTGATAGTTAATGCCAGAACATACTTCACACAATGCATGGTTCTAGCTCTTGGAACCAAAACTGAGAATCCCTCAAAATAATATGTGGGAATGCCTCTCCTCTGCACTAGTCGGGTATCAATAAAATTGTGGCTAGCCCCACTGTCTATCAATGCCGACACCCATTGCCCCTGAACAGTGCCTTGGACTCTCAATGTCAGATACTCGGGAACTCCCAGGAAAGCTACAAGGGCTCCTCCAGTTGGAGAAAATGATCCATTCCCACCTCCTGGTGGTGGTGGATATCCTCGTGATGCCACAGCGTTGGTATCTCCCTCTAAGTCTCATTTTTCCTCCTCTTCACCATCATATAATACCTCAATATAATGTGCCTTTCTAGCAGCACACCGATGCCTTGATTCCCATGGTTCTTGGAAAGTGAAGAAAAGCTTTCTCCTCCTTAGATCTCTCTGGAAATCATCACTAAGATATCTTTTATCATAGTTCTCCTTTGAGGAAGGAACCTTCATATCTTTCCCCTTTGACTAAAAGGAGAGATTTTGCGGGAATGGATCTCTTGCCCTTGGAAAATAATTTTGTAAGTCTCTAGCCCTCTCAATAGCATCCTGGAGCGTAGTTCGTCTAGTGGATTTTACCAACCCATGAAAAGGCTATGCTAGCTCATCAATAAACATATATAATCTTCTGGCTATAGACATATTTGGCACCATGACTGAAAGTTTCAGAAATTCAGAGATATAAGTCTCTCGATCTCCTGACTACTTTAGCTTAGCTAGCTCAACAATGTGTGCTTCTAGATCTCTTCCGTCAAATCTTTCCACCAACCTTTCAGTGAATTATACATATGCAGTCACACCTACACGCCCCAATGTAGATATACCATGAAACCACCATTCATGTGCTTCACCTTCAAGGTGCAGTGCTGCTATCTTAATGGCTTCAATCTCTGATATTTGGTTCAGCTAGAAATAGATGTCTAATTTCTCTATCCAAGCCTTGGTTGTGCACTTGGGTGACCCATAAAAAGCAGGGAGAAATAATTTACCCATAGTATGTTGCATATCATTTTTCTGCATGTACCCTCCACCTCTATTGTTATTACGAGGTCTTTATTATGCTTGATCTGAGAGAACTCTTGTAAGTTTACGAGCTCTTTGAATCTTTGAGATTGATATTCGTATTCTAGGAAGTAGTCACCAAGGGTCTCCTCCTCTTGGGGTCCTCCAACCTCATTTCCCACTGCTAGGAACGTAGGCATGGTGGAGTGTTTTGAAACTTGTTGTATTGCCAGTTGCTCACACCAATGATGTGAGGTGCCAGAACATTCTCCATGTTGAAACCCTCTAGGGGATTCCTTCTGTCTTTCTACCCTCATCTCCTTGATTTCTTTGGAAATATATTGCATAGTTTGGAGAAGAATTTTTGGAAACTCCTTTTCATCCATTTCTCTGGATGTCATAGAGGTAGTGCCCCACTGGCTGAGCCAAGATTATGCTCTAATACCACTGTAATATTCCAAAATAGGAAGAACAAGAATATTGAACATAAAACTGGAAAATGCAGTAAACATCAACACATCAAAACATGAAAATATCATTGAGTCATTTTATTGTATATGATAATAGAAAATGAAGTACAAGATCTTGAGGAAAAGACACTCAAGCTAGGAAAAACAAGCCTCAAATGACCCTATACATCAATACATGAAAAACTGTTGCTTCATAAACTGCTGGGAGGCCATGAATGCGCAATACTGTTGAAAATAATTGCTGTTGGAAAATAGGAATGTGTATATCTACTGATATAGTGCTCATAAAATGTCGATATCAAAGATCTAGGCTTTCTAGCACAATTCCAAGATAACCCAGAAAGGGTTTCTAGAAATACACAATATGAAAAATGTAGCCCTAGGGCTGAATTACGCTCTATAGCTGGGTAACTATTGGGAGGTGGCTGATCTAATGTAAAAATGGCTGATACTCCTCCCCACTAAATTTTTGGATGAAGGGCTGCTCCCCTCACTGGAAAACAAGCTCATGAACTTGGGTTATAAACCCTCGACTGAAACCGCCCTCCTGAATTGTGCAATTCCTAAAGGGGACTGCGCTGCTGAAGGTGGCTGAAGATTGGCCTGATGTCGAATGATGGAATGAAGCTCAAAGGAACCTATCCTGATTGGGCACTCAAAGTCTCCCAAGGATGAGGGTGGGATTTCTGCCCGAAAACACCCTTGTGCTAAACATCACAGTAGACTTTGGTAAACAACTGAAGCGTGCAAAAATTCATAAAAGACCATACATAAAAAATATTTAGAATGATGTCTATGGATGCCATCCCCTTCCTTATATGCATTGTGAGCCTCCTCCCCCTTGGCCCCACTCAATAATTATGCTACTCTCATGGATGCTTCGTCCCATTATGACTACGTTGTCCTCCATTATCTCCACTCCCTCCATGACTGCACTGTTGATTTGGTCAACCTTGACCCCATCCACATGCATTGACCCCATTCACACCAAGAGGTGCTTTATTCAACTAGATCCACTAATCCACTTTCACACTAGAAGTGATTTTATTCCTACTAAAGAGATTTAAGGGTCCCTCTACCTGCTTATTCATCTATTTTATTAACAAAAGAAAAATTTAATATTCCAACTAGTTAAAAGCTAATTAGAAATACTACACCTTTTTCAATGATCAGAGTGATTTTTGGGTATGTGTTATATTATTTCCATGACTAATCATGCGTAGGGGAGTCACAGGGGGGCCGATAGCCCCCACTGTACGTTGCGCTGGGCGCAATGTTGGGGGGGTCACAGGGGGGGTGGTAGCCCCCCCTGTCGAGGTTCAGGGCAATGCCCCATAAAAAATTTTTGGTCCCTATTTTCCCATGGGCAGATCCGCCCATGGTTTTGTGCATGGGTTTGCACATGGTTTTGGGGTAGGATGGTTTTCAGCCCCTAGTATTTTGTAGATCTGGTCAAGGGAACTATGATTATGCTCTAATCCAGGGTTAATGGATTGGGGTTTATGTATGCTTCGACATGTATATATATGTGTTGTAACACTAAAAGGAATATAATGAAAAATCAAGTTGGTCGTCTCGATTTGGGATCCAGGGGAAAATCTCTGTGTTTATCTGTTTTATGTTTTATGCTTTCACTATTGTTTATTTTCTGTTTTAAAGATTCGTTCGTAGATAATTTTTGTACAATATTAAAACCTACATTTGGTATCAAAGCAGTTTCGTTTTCAAGGGGACGCCTTTGCTGCTGAGGGGTTTTTTGCTTGGGCCTAAGGTAGACCCTATTCAGTGGGAGATCTGTGGGATCAATTCTTGCGGTGAAAGAAGATGGCGAGTGGCGGGAAGATAGAGATCGAGAAATTTAATGGTCATAGTTTTGAGTTATGGAAGCTCAAGATGGAGGATCTGCTGGTGGATAAATATCAGTGGATCACGGTAGATCCGGGTGTTGGGGTTCCCATGTTTTGGCCAGATTGGCAAGACCAAAAGATGAGACAACATCAAAAGCACTTTGGAGCCCTAGGATCTAGCCCTCATAGACCCGGAGAGGGATCTCTCCAATAAAGCAAAGAATGATATATCTTTGAAGCTCGAAATGAGGTGTTAGGCTAGGTATGAAGCACACAGGGTGGTTTAAAATGATTTGGTTGGCTATTGGGTTGGTCATGAGATCATCAAATGAGAAGGTAATGGAAGGAAAGGAGTAGAGCAGTAGGACGTTTTGGTAAAAGAGGATAGGTTAAGGTTGTTCCATCCATTAGGCTATGGAGGCATGAAAGGAGATTACTCACAAACAACTAAGAAAGGCTTTCATAGGGCATGTCATCTATACTAAAGGATCTTTGAGATAGATGGTGGAATGGAAAAATAAGGAGTGAAGGGGAGACAAAAAGGGTAGCTTAAGATCAAAACAGAGGTCATCTAACTCCAGATCTGCTTCAGCATACTCTCAAAGGAAAAACACTTTAGATTTAAACATAAACTAGGCCTAAGGTCAGAGAAGGACTTTTAACCTTCACTACTTTGACACTAATTCAAGAGATCTTTGAAAGGCCAATCTGTTCGAAAAGGACCCCAGTGGACAAGGCTTGCACTAAATCCCTGGTATCCCAATTCTTGCAGCTTAAACCCAGCAAGAACAACTAAGCAACAAACCCCAAATTCACACATCATCTAGCAGTAAATAACAACTAATACACTGGTTAAATTACATGAATTTTCTCTTAGTTTCACTAACAACAAAAAACATTAAAGGTAGGGAGAGCAGAAACATAGGGTACCATGCAAGGGTAAATCCTATGCCAGATTTTTGATGCATACCATAAGACCAATGAACAGCATGGAAAATGTAAATAAAACAATGAAATAAGAGAAACATCACCCGTAGTAATAGACCAGGATCCTATGAAATTTTCTTGATTAATTGATGCAAAACCAGTCACATACACTGAGCTCAATGGCTGATTACAGTCCAACTTTCTTCTCCCAGCCTACTACATTACAAAACTACTCTGCTACTCTCTCCCAAAACTGTTCTAATAGTAAAAAATGAATCCCTACAATAGCAACTACAAAAACAACACAACCCTTTACAAAGTGTTCTTCAGGAGTTCTTATAGGATATTGGATAGCAAGAGTAGATGATATACATTAAAATGATTCATTAAGACAGAGTGGAGGAGGAGTCCATGCCCACTCTACTTAATAGCTCTGCGCTGTACTTTGTGGTCTGGTTTGGAGTCTCTGTTAGGTCGATATTTGACCTCTAATGTTTCTTTAATGTCCTTTCTGGTTGTAAAGCTCTCTGTTATGTCTTTTGAAGCAAGTAAGGTGACATAAGGTATTATGGGCTTCCATACCTCCATTATTGTTGCGGTGACAGTCTTTGGAAATTTCTTATCAGTGAAATGGCCTTTGGGAGCTCGAGGAGGCATGGACTCTTCTGCCGGGGGTGTACTGTTTGAGTAAAGTACTGTTGATGTTGAAAGCAGATATGGCTTGTTTCATGTGCTCTCTTAATCGTCAAACTGCGCCTTAATTCTTTGAATACGGGATTAGGTTTTAAATATGCAATTAACAGGCCCGAATCCCTCTAATCTGTATCTGTTGTTACACTGACAGCTGCTGTAATGACCTCTCTGTATCTCCGAATCACAGTGATTGCGATTACGGAGGCAGGGTGAATTTTATCACTTAGAATACCCTGCACAGTAAAATAAACCTATCATAAAATCCAGGGCAGTGGCGGAAGAATGCTATGGAGGCCTGGAGGAATGGTGGCAGAACTGTAGAAACTGTGAAAGAATGGTATAAATGGTCAAAAACATTGTAGAAATAAGTTTGGTGGAGAAATGAAATAAACTTTAATATAAAACATTAAAGTTCTAAGGTCGGGCGGAATGAATGATCTTTTAATGTAAAACGAGAAAGTTTGGACTTCGGCGAAATACAAAGAAATGAATGGAAATGCAATGGAAAACATTACGAAATGGACTCGAATGGTGGGACCTAGCTAAGGCAGAGGGCGATTCATCCTGGACCGTTAGATCTCAGGAGGAGATCGACAGCTGCAATGACCCGATGAGATGTCGTGGTCGCGCAATGAAAAATATGAAGGGAACGCGAGATACGATAAGGACCATCGATCTAATCGGAGGGGAGTGATGAGAGGGAAAAAAATCCATTGGGCGATGGTGCGATTGGCTCTTAGCCATTGGATCGGCTTCAGATCAATAGCTATGATTGGGTCGGAGCTCGCCAATCAGGGAGGGTCAATAGCAATGTGATTGGCGCGATCGGCGACGAGCGATTGAGCGACTATCGTCTGATCTGGAGGCAGATCGACGGCTCTGATGTCATTAGAGGATGATAGGAGAGAGGAAATAGGAGCGCGTCGAAGTGAGTGCTGACCATCGGATCTTTTAAAAAGATCAACGGCTGGAAACGAAGCGGGAGCCCACTGTAAAAACTTTCTTGCATCGGGAAATATCAAATGTGACAAGGAATGCGCGCTCTGTTTCTTCCGATTGCGATTAGCGCCCAGGCCTTAAGCGCTTGGTCTCAAGCACAGGGCATATGGAGGGGAAGTGGTTGAGGGGGCTGGTCGAAAGGGGCTAAGCCTGTGTATGTTAAAAAAGTGGGTTTTTGGCCTATTTTTAATGTATTTTAAGGCCATAAGAGGGAAACGGTAGGGGAAAAAGGGGCTATTAAAGTAGTAAAAGGGTATTTGAAAGGCTTAAAAGGGGAGTTAGGATGATTTGAAGAGTAAATGGGGAATTAAGGGAGGGAAAAAGGTGAGGAAAACAAAGGTTTAGTAGGAATGAAATATGGGGAAAAGGAGGCCTTTTGGGAAATTTTCTTCACAATAGAGAGGTTTTTTCTCATGGGAACAACAGTGAGGATATATCAAAGGACCAAGGCACAAGGAGGGTTCAAGGATGATGTGTCTTCAGAGGAGATGCATTCCTTGAAGGCTCAAAATCATTTTAGCCCCCTGTTTTCTTGTCAAAAAATTCATAGGGGGCTAATAGTGGCTCCACATGGTTCTTGAAGGAGTCAAGAATTCAGAAAACAAATTTTGAAGTAGGTCGGATGCCTGATCCTTGACACTTCCACTTTATTCTTTGATTCAGCTGCCACAAATCATGAACACACATATCAGCAACAAAATTACTCAAACAGCTACCTACCCAGACTAAAGTCCTAACATCTTTTCTTCTGGGTGCATTTGGACTAGCACACCCTTTACATCATCAGTTTTTTACAAAAAGGAAAGATAAACCTATTCTATGTCTATCCTTATTACTCCATGAGACCAGATTAAACTGTTGGCCTCATAGTTTCTCTACCTATACTAATGTTTGCTAGGATTAAACTGTCTAGCAGACTTCTTCTCTACATTCTAAGACATAAATTGAAAAAAAGTCAAGCCAGGATTAGACTATCTGGCTTGCCATGGACCATGGCATAAAGACAAAACTGATCATGGACTGACACTTTTGTAGGAATTCAAAACTATTGACTGAATGCTCACAGACTGAGCTTTATTTAGCTTTTCCTACCTATCCTACTCTAACTGGAATATTCACAGGTCTAGCTTACAAACATTGTCTTCCAATGAAACCAGTCCATCAAGTGATCCCATGACTAGTATTTCTTTCTCAAATCCTTGAGCATGCTGGATAGGTAGGGCTTCTCCCATTCTTTCTGTTCCTTAACAGCAGTTTTCAAAAAAATTCTTGCTGTCTGCAACATGCTATTCAAAAAGACCTTTGATCCTTCTTCAAATGTTTGCAGAAAATGGACGTAAGGATCATGGAATGATACCTGGTCATGAATATTTGGCAAGCAGACTTCAACTAGGATTTCTTCTTCTACCACTGGGTTAAGAAAAACACTCTCTTGAGACAGAGTGTCTCCTTCATCTTCTGAACTAGAGGACTCATCGTATATTGCAGCTGAGTCCTCTTGGAGCTCTGATATATTCACCTCTGATGTGCTAAGCTCTGTGAGAAGATTTGTGTATTCTTGAGAAGAGGTTTGTTCTACTGCTTCCTCTTTTTCAAGAGAAGGCTCCTTAATTTCATCATGCTCAAGAATTTCTTCTTTGATTTCTTCCTCATCCTTTAAGATGAAAGGTTGCTGATCGTGAAAATCATCACTGATGATCTGCGGTGTAACAGAGTGAAAATTCCATGAATCTTCGCCTATTACAAGGCTTTCGTAGCTTTCTTCATCAGTGTCATAGATAGGCAGATTGGCTTCATTGCTTCTCTGGAGTTGCTGTCCCTAATTTTCCTCCCATTAATCTTTCGATGATGATCCTGTAAGCTCAACTTCCTTCTGGAAACAATCATCATCAAATAGATCATAACTAGGAAAGTCATAATCGTAAGCAATGTCACCAATCAAACCTGTTGGGTTCTCAGGAGGTCTTTCTTCATTCTGATCCACAGAGGAAATTTCTGGATTTGTATCAGTTCTGTAGAAGATTTCAGAGGTGGATTGCATGTTTAATACACTAGAAAATTTGGCGGAAATTCCGACGGCCAATTTGTCGCTATTCCAACACACAGTCGTCGCAAGAGCGACAGTTCGAGGGCGGGCAAAACGTGGTTTATCATACTGTCGCAGTTCTGACGCAACTAAAAAGTGTCGCACTATCGACACATTTTCCGTCGCTTTGAAACAAGCATCACTCTTCCGACATTTCCTAATCCGTCGCACTTTCGACCTTTGTAAATTGTCGCACTTCCCACGAAATGTGGTCCGACGTTTTGAACGTCGCTCTTCCAACGTATGTAAACTGTCACAATTACGACGAAATGTGGTCCAACGTTTTGAACGCCGCTCTTCCGACGTCTTTATACTTTCGGTCTTCCGAAGTTTCTAATCTATCGCAATTTCGACGCTTACAAGGCGTCGGTATAGCGACGACAGGTTCATTTAAAAAAAAATGAAACTTTAAAAGAGGAAAAACGCTGTTTTGAATATATTATATGAAGTAAAATAGTCCATGAAGTCATTACATTTTCACATCTGAAGATTGGAACCCAAATATCCATCCAGAAAAGTGGAAGTCCCACCCCAGGCAATGATAGAAAAATACCCCATGTCACATACAGGGACTTGATATAAAACCCAGTAACGGTCCACATGGAGATTATCGACAATCTGAGAAAGCATCCAAATATGCCCGAGGCATCTATAAGAAAGTGAAATAGCGGTATGTAGAATAGTAAAGCAACAGATAGAGTACGTACCGACGTCCATTGTTCCAAATACAAATTAAAGTACCCAAAATCCTTGAACAGAGAAAAACGCTAATCATGTGAGGAGTGTGATATGTCCAAAATATAAAAGGACCATCAGACCATATCAATAAACCAGCAACATAGACCAGCATAGCTAGTTTTGAAGGCAGAGTGATAAACATTAATCATTTTTTTTTCACAAGAGAAAAAACGTTGTTTTGAATATATTATATGAAGTAAAACAGTCCATGAAGTTATTACATTTTCACATCTGAAGATTGGAACCCAAATATCCATCCAGAAAAGTGGAAGTCCCACCCCGACAGTGATAGAAAAATACCCCATGTCACATACAGGGACTTGATATAAAACCCAGTAACGGACCACATGGAGATTATCGACAAATACGAAAGCATCCAAATATGCCCAAGGCATCTATAAGAAAGTAAAAATAGCAGTATGTAGAATAAGTAAAACAAGGGATATCTTTGTGTGGTAAATAGACAAAAATTTATGTAAGGATAATTTTTTACAAAAGTTCCATCATTTCTTCCCACCATTGAACTTACGCACTCTGGTCCTTTGCAAATTTCTTAGTGTTTCATCAGCCTCAGTATATCTGAAGAAATTAGGATGATTTGGGAATAAATGATTTACTTCATGCTCAAGATAAAATAAATTCTCCAATCTGTCATGAAGGTTTTTCCCTGTAGGCAATGCTGCTATTGATGAACTGGTTGAAGAACTAGCTTGATTATCAACCTATTTTTCCAATTTTTCAACATAACTATCAAGGTCCATTAGCTTATCTTAACTATAGAAGTGAAATCTCCTCTATTTAAAAAAATATTCAATCTTTCTCTGAAGGCAATGATTTCTTCTTGCATATCTGAGCACCTTCGTTCTAAATTCTGTACCAGAGTTCTTTTAGTAAAAACTCTCTTTATTTCTAGAATTGTTCAGGTCCTTTCCTGAATACCAATTTCGGCAAGTTGATTCTTAGTGTGAGTATTCAAAAAATGTATAAGTCTATTGGCCTCTTCTGGCATATTTCCCAACTCTTGTCTTGATCTCTCCATCTCATCCATAGCCAATTTAACTAAGTTACTCTGTTCATCCATTATTTTAATTGAGGACCAAACATCCTTTATTGATTGAATGATACAATCCCAAATAATTTCATTTATTTATTTTAAAGGTTTCTCCAATGTGACATCCTTTTCCAATGCTTTGACTGTTTTTTCTAATTTGTTCACTTCTCTTGTTTTATCAGCTACACTCATTTTTTAAAGATCATATTTATGTTCTAGAGTGGCCAATTGTTCTTTCGTTTTGTGAAGCTATATGGCCTAAATGTTCATATCTTCCATTGACTTTGTTAATTCATCAGTGTTCAAATTTGCAGTGTTGCTCTGTGACAATTCTGCTGGCTGACCTGTTGTTGTTGTACCTATCACTATCCTGTTGTAGATACTAGAATATTTTCCTGCTTATCTTTTAATGCATTCTCAAGCTCTTTTCCAGTTGCAGTAAGTTGCTCATTCAATTTTAAGAGAAAATCCATTAGTTCATCCTCAGAATTTTGTTTGATGATTTCTGCAGTCTGTGGATGTCTTGAGGCCAGTAACTTTAATTGTTTTCTCAAAGCTGCAATATCATCATCTTTTCTCTTGATAAAAGCTTCAATACCTTTCACATCTTTAGGATTATGACACAAACCAATGATTATTTCCTCTAAAGTTTTGATTCTATTATCCTTAGCCTGGGAGGAGGTTTTTCAAGCTGCAACTGTGTATTAGTATTATCCAAAGAATCCTGCAACTTATGGGTCATCATTGATTTATCCGTCAGAGTAGAATAAATCATCTCACCTGTTTTCTTGTGTAGCTCAATTTGATCTAAAGAATGGATATCCTTTGCTAAGACTTCAAAATTAGTCCTAACGTAATCTGCAGCTGTCTGAGGCTGTTGCACCTTGGGCTTCAAATGGCTCATTAACATCTTACCCTGTTGGATTTCATAAGCTAACATCAATATTTCTTGATTTTTCGGAGCCATCTTCAAAAATTGGTTGTACACTTGAAGTCTAAGTGGATCGTTCCTGGCCTTTATATTGACGAATGTTCTTTTGATGTCCCAGGAAGTTTTTACTGGAGGTTTGAAAGAAGATATTTCTGCACTTTTTTGCCTCTGTATTCCCTGTTTTTGAAAATTAGTGGATGTCTCACTACCTGTACCTGTTTTCTGACTGTCTTCTCTTCCCTGGCTGTCAAGGATTTCCTGAAATGATTCATCTTTTGGAAGGGGAGTTAATTTCTACCTTTTAACATCTTGCTGTTTAGAAGAGCCACCAATAGGAGTAGTTGTTTCAGCCTCTCTCTTTTATCCCTTTTCTATATTCAAAGGAGTTTGTAAAATAGAAATTTCTGGCTCACTGATCTGAGTAGGAGGAATTTGTCCTTGACCTTGTTCTTTAGAAGTCTCTGGTTGCTCTGTCATTATGAATTTTTAAATTATTTGTATATTAGGCTCCTTTTCTTTTCCTTTAGATTCTACTGCTACTGTACTAATCTCCTGCAAATTTTGTTGTAAATTCCTCGCTGAAGAAGATCCCTACACCTGTCCAAAAGATTCTAGGTCAAGTATCTTTTCAAGATCTTTCATTACATTTTCAACATTGACCTGCTCACTATCTTTTTCAACCAATGTCCCTTCTGTTCATTCATCCATATTAGCATATTGTTCTATTTCTGGGATTCTTTGATGGATGTATGGTGATAGTTTATTTTTCATTCTTCTATCACAGATAAAGTTGTTTGGATCATAAGGCACCCAGTAGAAACTCCTTAAACGTGAGATAGTCTTCTAAAATCGCTTTGGCTTCCTTTTCGAGCTTCCCTAGATTTACAAATGAAGGGACTTAATTGGACCTTGATCCTGAGTTGGCCTTTTTCTTTGCATTGCAAAAATGAATTATATTTGAATTATTCATACGCGGAAATATTCTAATGCAAAGAGTCTCATTAGGACATACTTGGGCGGTTGAATGGGCATAATTCACATCATATATCACGATCTCTGTGTAGTTTTGATATAGGTACCGGTCACCTATCTTGTAATGCTTTAAGAGCTTTGAAGGATTTTCTTGATTTCATTGTTAATTATAGGATGAAGACTCTGTCGACAAGGTAGTTGCGGGGATGAACAAAAAGGTCGACAAACTCATTATAGGAATAAGGAGAATGGAGGAATTGTGAGTAATGGCAGACAAAAGATGGCTGACCTAGGATTCCCTTTGGCATCAAGTTTCTTAACATAAAAAGGGAAACTCTCTGATTGAAAGTAAATCATGAGGTGATACATGACAGAAGAATACTTGAACACTCTCTCATTGCCAAATCTCATGAACTGATCATGGATTTTGTCAGCAATATAAGATGCAAAATTGTACTTGACAGCAGGAGGCTGTCCAGGGGTAAAAATGGATAACAATACTAGGGTTAACTGATCAATATACTCACTAGTATTGAAGCCCATTATGGAAGATATCATGTTTAAAATAATTCTACCCTCATCAGTAAAGAATGCATAACCATAAGGGGGAGGGTTTTTAGGCTGATGCTCTGGTAACATGAAGGTTTGGCATAGGGGGTTTAACTCTTCATGGGATAACTTAGTAGATTTCTCAAGTAATTCAGCCATGGACAGGGGAGTGAGAGCTTGAACAGGTTGGAATTGTAGCATTTCATTTATGGACTGAGCAGTTATTAGGAAAAGGACATTTTGACTTGGGGATAAAACTGCTCGTTGGTTGGGATCATAATTTGCGTAGCAATAATGGATTAACTCAGGAAAAATATGGACTGAGGGGAGAAGGTACATAGGAATATTTGATTCCCAAAGTCCAAAGATGTCAGAACCATTCAAATAATTGTCTCTACAGCGGCAAAATATTCGAAGAGGATTCTCACTGAGACGCAAGTCCTTAATTTGAAAATCCATATCGGCTAAAGGCAAATAATCCAAGTCCTTGTGAGGGGCATTGATGGGCACGACATTCAGAGCTACAGGAACTTCCATTTCGGGTTCTTGTGGATTCAGAAATGGAATTTCGGGGTTTTTGTAGAAAAGGGGCACAATTACCAGTTTTGGGAATATAATTGCAGTTCTGGGAACGAAAAAGACCAAACTGAACTTCTTTTCAGACCTTAGTGCAGAATTAAAACTAAAACCAGGATTTTTTACAGAGTTTAGTGGGGAATTGGAATAAATACCTATTTACGGGAAATGAAACGTGTTTAAACAGGCGCTGGTTATGACAGAAGAACCCTGAAATACTCAGCTTCAATTCTCTTCAGCAAGGTAACGGTCAGCAAGCGTTAACAGTTGGTTTTTGAATTTTGTTGCATAAAAGACTGGCTAGCGCATGGAACAATGAAAATGATGCAGACGCAATTTGTTTTATTTACAAAGTCAAAAGGGTGGCGGGTTTTGATTGATGATGTCAGCATGTACGATGGTTTCGTCACAGAGGGATAGGAGCGGATCTTTGTTTGGGCCGCTCGTGCAGTGGAAATCTGGACCCAAAAAAGATTAGGGCGAATTTGATAAGAAATTCGCGTCACAACTCTCCCTCTGTACGCCAGCCCAACTTCGAACCCGAAAAATATTAGGGTGGAATTCATTTGGTTTTCGCGTCACAAAATTGGCCGACGTCAGCAGGCTATTTTGGAACGCGAATTTGGTTTGAATTATGGTTTATCGCCGTTTGAAGTCCGGCGGGCTCGACTTAAGAACAATTTTGTTTGATCCCATCTTATAAAATTTTTGTTGGTTTTCTTTGATAATACACATATTTATAATAAATCATGGGAATACCACACTAGTAAACATGTGGAAAAGTTATATAAATTATTGAGAACAATCATTTTTATGTAAAAATATCCAAATGTGCTTTTGGGAAATAAGAATTCGAGTATTTGTTTCATATTGTTTTAAAGGAAGGAGTGAAGTTGGAGCCTCAAAAGATGCAAGCTATTACAAAATGACCTATTCCTAAGAAAATCAAGGTTCTTAGAAGATTTTTTAGACTTACATGATATTATTGATCATTTGTTAAGAATTATGCATGCATTTCGAGTCCACTCACATATCTCTTGAATAAAATATAATTTATATGGAATGATGAGGCTACTTTGGCATTCTCTCTTTTAATGGATTCCATGTCTTCTACACCAACATCGGTTGCACCTACTTTTGGTAAAACATTCATAGTAGAGTGTGAGGCACTAGGGCAAGGAATTTATATAACATTAACACAATAAGGGATATCATTGGCTTTTAAAAGCAAGGAATTCAAAGAAAATATTTGGGGAAATCTACGTATGAAAAATAAATGGAAGCAATATTACATGAAATAAAAAATGGGGATAGTATATCACTGGGAGGTACTTTAAAGTCAAGATATACCATGATAGCATAAAGTATTTTTTGAAGCTATGGATTTCATTGGAAGATTAACAAAAATGAGGAGAAAAAATGCAAAGTTTTAATTTTGAGATAATATGCAAAAAGGGTAAGGAAAATTTAGTACATGATGCTCTTTCTAAAATAGAAGAGGCCTCAAATTTATATCCAATTACATTTTTTATTCCTAGGTGGCTAGAAGAAGTTTGCCATAATGGAAAAATGACAATAGTACTAAACAAAAAATAAAATTTATAAAGGATGGGATGCACTCTATGGAGCATTGGGAGTGAAAGAGAGATATACTTTGGTGCAAATGTAGAATATTTTTATGCACACAAGCATATTTGAATAAACAAATATTAAGGGAGTCCCATGTCTCTCTGATGGTAGGACGCAGGGTTCCTTAAAACATCTCAAAGGATCAAAAAATATATTTTTGGAAGGAATGAAGAAAGATATTCAAAATTTTTTAAGAGAAGGTCAGGTTTGCATAATAAATAAAAGAGAGATAGTAAAATCTCTAGGGTTACTTCAACCATTCCACATACATATTCAAAGACTATAAGATATATCAATAGAATTTATTACAGGGTTACTGAAATATAAAGGTAAGTATTACATTTTTGTGGTCATTTATATAGACAAATTTTGTAGATTTTTTTTTTAGAGCTCAAAGTACATAAACAACAAGCCAAGTGGCAGAAGTGTCTGTGAAAGAAATTCATAGTCTTCATGGTTTTCCTAAAGTAATAATAACAAGAAACTTTTGGAAATAATTATTTAATATGAGTGGAGAAACACTAGCTGCCATGAGTTTTACATATCAAACACAATCAAATGGTCAAACAAAAATAGTTAACAAATGTTTTTAAGGTTATCTACAATGTTACTCTTTAGAAAAGCAATCTTAATGGATGAAGTGGGTTCGTCAAGGAAGAATGGTAATATGATACTACCTATCACACATCTACTAAAATTTCCCCATTTAAGGCCCTTTATGGATATCCAACTCCTAGTATCTCATACTTTTGCAAGATAAGTCCAAAGTATAGGAAACAGAGTCACATATGGAAAATACTAAAGAAACTTTGAAAATTATTATGGAAAACCTTCAAATGACATGAAACATGATAAAACAACAAGGGGAACAACATTGAAGTGAAAGATAATTTGAGGAAGGTAATTGGGTATTTTTTAGATTATAGCATTATAAGCAATCTTCATTCAAGAAAAAGAAGAATAAAGAATTAGCTCAAAAATTGAAAACTGTTATGGCCCTAAATAATTATTCATAGGATTGCACAAGTGGTATGGAAGTTATATTTTCCTTATTCTTGCATTCATAAGGTTTTTCATGTATCTTGCCTAAAAAAGGTTTTGGGAAAAAATATGCCAATCTAAATAGAACTTCCAAAATTAGATGAAGAATGAAAGTTGATTCTTGAACCACAAAAAGTTATAGATAAACATTCTGTATCTCTTTGACATATAACCATTATGAAGTACCTAATCAAGTGGAATAATATTCCTCTAGAAGAAGGTACATGGTAAAATGATCAATTCGTGATGAAATACCCACTGCTAAAGGGTTCGTTTGAAGTTTTGACAAAGGTTTTGTTATATGTTTTATATAACGCGCGGCAGAATAGTTTTATTGTTTGTTAAGGTCCCACACAGTGATCAAATTTGAAGGGCAAGTTCGAATTTCAATTAGAAGGGCATATATCTATGTTGCCCTTCCATAATGAAAAGCTTTAAAAAAAAACTTTTCAATTGACCACAATAAATTATTTTTACATTTCATTTTCAGAAAGACAAAACCATCAATATTTATATTAATAAAAGATTGTTACATATACAACAATGAAGAAGGCTCCATATTTCGTTGCTTAAATATCTCATTGGCAATGTCAACATAAGTCTTGAAGACACTATTATAAGATTTTGGATACATACCATCGGGATATAGGAGATTCTTATGTGTCAGATTGTGTAATGCAATTTTGACTTTGTCTCACAAGGAGCAGTAGCATGGAGGTCTGGATTTTTCTTATAGAACTTTTTTATTATTATTTGAAACGTTGTTTATAGATATGAATACAACAATGAAATTATGGGCATGGTGGACAATCAGTCAAGCTCATGATGCCAAACCATGATGATGTAAGTTTTGAATTTAACATTTTTACATGTTAAAGACAAATAGTCAAAATCACTGACAACTTAGTATGGCATAATTAATAATCATTCCCTATTCACTTTTGTGAATAGGTTTATGTCACATGATGATGCAGGGGCATTAGGCACTAGCCAACAATGTAGGAGGTTTTGTCCACATGTTGTGGCTAGGAGGGTTTGAAAACATTTGAGTTGTAACAGCTAGGTGTCAATACCTCAGCTAACTGTATTACTTAGACTAGTTAGAGTTGTAGGAGTCGAACAGTTTCAATTAGTTGAATTATTATAATTAGACCTTTTGATTTCTAGAATGGTCCTCTCAAAGGAACCGAAGAGCCATATGTTATGTATATAAATTTTAATTCCTCGAATGAATAAAAGTAGAGAGGGAAGAGGAGAGTAGAGAGGGGATTTCTGCAATAAACATGTGTGTGTGAACAATTGTTTCCAGTTAAATGATTTCCAAGATTAGTTGCCATTGAATTATCTCGAACTGCTAATTGTGAAGAATTGTTTAACTGTGAGGTGATTGGGTACTGATAATTCCATTCTTCTGTCTTTGAATTCCCGTAAATTGTTGGATAACCCTGTGAACTCACCCCACCCGAAGGCGAGGTCTGTGTAGAGAACCGGGGTCGTGAACACTGTTCAAATATAAAAATCCCACTTAATAAAGAGACAAGATTGTTGTGCTTTCAGAACCTGACCCGAGGATTGGACATGAGTTAACAAACAAAAGGATAGCGGAACCAGACTTGCACCCATGGTCAAGCCCTCTACCAAAACCACGAGCGGAATCACAAAAGCGGGTTGCCCATATCGCACCGCTTTTGCGGAGTAGGCGGTATTTCCTATTCGCGAGTGATTCCATAGGGAATGCGACACGTGGCGAAGTGACCCTCGGAAAACCACCGTTTAACCCGCGCCATCGCACGTTAAAGCCCGACGTTGGAAGCCGAGCGAAATTGCCAAGAGTCGTTGATTTGGAGAAGGGCCATCGGACGGTGGTCGCACGTTGAACTTGCCCTGAGGTTAACTAAGGTGTGCGGAGGATAGCCAGGTACGATACGAGTGTTTGATTGGTTATTGATATATATAGGTGGGGCCGGAGTATAATGAAATTGTTTAATTAAACAATTTGCGGATAATTAGCATAAGTCCGGAGCGTGATTGTTGTAAGGCTGGGTGGTGAAATATAGAGCCGAAAGTTCATTACAAGTTATTTATTTAAAAAGAAACGTGGAGTATAAATACAAAGTGTTGAAATTTAAACATTGGTTATAATGCTTGGAGATAATATAAAGTCGGGAATATAAATTAAAGTCCAACCATTGTGGATAGTATTTATTTATCAAATTCTACGAATTTGGTAAATAAACCCGAAGAAAGAAGAAGTCAATTAAGACTCAGGCTGGAGGAAAAGAACGGGGTAAACCAAGGGAAAATGCTGACAGAGCGATTGTAGACACACCAGCTCTCCTTGGGGGTGGGGGTCCAATTTCAGTTTTGTTGCTTCACACGATGATCTCTCTTCTCTGGCATTTACTTGTATTGAAGATCACTATTCTAGAAATAAGGAGTTATTTTCTCCAAAAATAACCCTAGCCAAACATTGACAATGCATCAAGGATATATTTCTATGCTTCATAAGCATATTTGTTCTACTTCTAAATCATGTCTTGGAAGTGGTTGTTGTGCTGGAAATTATTCACCAGTTGGTTTCATACCAAAGTCTTTTTCACATTTTCAGCATCCAATACATGAAAAAGATAATGGTTTAAAACAACCTAAATATTTGAAATTTTGCAAGAATTGTTTGGCACACTTTGAATATGAATTTTGAAGTCAAGTGCATGATGCTGTATAGGATCAAGTGTCATTTTGAATACCAAATGTTTCACAAGAAACTTCTCAACATGTTACCCTGTAGTAAGGATTAAATGACAATATTGCATCAACTATTTCCATAATAAAAGTGCACCTCGGCCATAAGACTAAACAACTACAAATGTTGTAGATCTAACAAGATCACACAATCAAATGTATTCCACAAGGCCAATACTGTATGAAAAATGAAAAGGAGTTTGCAACCAAAAATACCTTAGGCAACTAATTCAATTAGATACACCAAACCATTAGCAAAAAGGAAAACTAGCCTACTTGGCCCCAATATTTTCAACTGGGTCCTCTAATTCAACCAATAAAAAGGCCAAAACCATAGCATTGAGATACATTTCATTACACTGTCAATAACAATAAAATTTGACTCAGCCATAACCCTTTCCTTTTATTGTTGTGAAAAGCTTTATGCATTACTTTAATATTGAATTATGAAACTGTAAAGGAACTTACAAAATGTGACATTACGAACTTGGTCAAGCGCACAAGCAAAAATATCCTGGACATGACCCTGGTTGACAAGTTGTATTTCTCATGATGCAAGAGGATTTGTACCTGCACTGCCAAGTCAATCAAAATCCATCATTATCTATACAATAAATACAAGCAATTGATGTAGTATTTTTTACTCTAAGATGCATTCTTATGATAATGTTAGAACATATGTTGAAAATGTCAAAACATACCTGAATAAGCTCCTCTTCGTTTCAAGAACAATTTATTGGAGTCGCATGAACTTGGAACAAGCCTCCCACGATCTGAAAGAGTAGCAACTAAGTCAACAGTGACTTTTTTGTTGCTACACTAGATCGAGGGAGGTTTGCTCCAAGATTAAATCGCTCCAATAAATTATTCTCTACTAAACAGGGCCAACCACATGAAGGTGGAAGCTCTTATGGCCCCTCCCCCCCTCACATCACTCTCAATTCCCCAATACCCAATCTATATTTCATTTTTTACTTTCATGAGCATAAAAAAAAAATATTCAATAACTAATAAAAAAACAATTCAACAAAAAGTACGCAAGGAAACATTTCAATTAATGCTTGACATAAAAATAGTATGATAAATGAGTTTTTTATATTACGCAACAAACTTTCCAAGTATGGTAACGTTTGTCTTATAATAATACAATATTTTACATTATCGAATTTTCTTTTTCTTCTTCCTATTTTTAAAGCTCCTAATTACATCATCAATATCATCATGCTCTGCTCCTGTTTTGTGCCTTTCGACCCGCACTACTGACCTAGTTTCGTAGTCACGATGTCTGGTCTCATCCAGTGATGGGGCATCGCCTACAAAAACAGATAATATTAAATTTTAATTGTCAGTTTTTAAATATCATTGAACTAGTTCGGTAATATTAATAAAAAAAATTGCAATGAGATTATTTACCTAGTGCACCAGTTGTCACTGCTGACCTAATTGCGTAGTCACGATGTCTGGTCTCATCCAGTGACGAGGCATCGCCTACAAAAACAGATAATATTAAATTTTATTTGTCATTTTTTAAATATCATTGAACTAGTTCGGTAATATTAATAAAAAAAAATGCAATGAGATTATTTACATGGTGCACCAGTTGTCACCGCTGACCTAGTTGCGTAGTCACGATGTCTGGTCTCATCCAGTGATGGGGCATCGCCTACAAAAAAAGATAATATTAAATTTTAATTGTCAGTTTTTAAATATCATTGAACTAGTTCGGTAATATTAATAAAAAAAATTGCAATGAGATTATTTACCTGGTGCACCAGTTGTCGCCGCTGACCTAGTTGCGTAGTCACGATGTCTGGTCTCATCCAGTGACGGGGCATCGCCTACAAAAAAATATAATATTAAATTTTAATTGTCAGTTTTTAAATATCATTGAACTAGTTCGGTAATATTAATAAAAAAAATTGCAATGAGATTATTTACCTGGTGCACCAGTTGTCGTCGTTGACCTAGTTGCGTAGTCACGATGTCTGGTCTCATCCAGTGACGGGGCATCGCCTACAAAAACAGATAATATTAAATTTTAATTGTCAGCTTTTAAATATCATTGAACTAGTTCGGTAATATTAATAAAAAAAATTGCAATGAGATTATTTACATGGTGCACCAGTTGTCGTCGTTGGGACTGTTGCCATGTCTTCCTCTCTGGTGGTAAGATCCTCAAGGGAAACATTCTCTGTCATTTAAAAAAAAAACGTTATAAGGACAACCATCAAGGTATAATTAGAAAAAATTATAAGTGGAAATTAATTACCGTCACGGCCCTCACTGATAATAGCATTGTCGGCCTGGTCCCTACTACAATGATTAGGTTGCACGTGAGGATCATCTACATTTGGCTCTAAAACTGGGTTATTTGCGTCGTTGGTAGTGTTGCTCCCCTGATTTAAACAAAGTTGTTAGACATTAAATTTATGGATGAAAAAAAACATATTGAAAGGTTAATGTTTTACCTTATCAGGCATTCTGGATCTTGGGACCTGCCCCAAGCTTCTGCGACGTTCAACTACAGCTTGATAGCCGAAATGGAAAGCGATATTTGTATCTTCCTCTGTAGTTTCTGTTCCGAAGTCATCACCCTACATTACATATGATTGTGTATTTTTAATCATATTTGATAGGATTACAAAAACGTTGGAAGGCGATACAATTAATTATAAGATGTTTAGCTACTTAATTACAATTTTTGCAGCTAATTTCAAGTAGCCGCCCTGGCCTAGCTTGTGATGGCCCTTTTTTTCAATCCTAGCTTTGGTTTCCTTTGAGGTGTCAGGCAACCTAGCATCAAAAGATTAAAGTCAGATATGACGTAGCACACTTTTATTTTAGACATAGAGAAAATTCAAGCTATTGAATTAAAGTTGTAATTTACCTTGCGGGTCCAGTTGGCATTTTTCCTTCTTTCTTTTCCCTTTTCTCTTTTCCATCATGGATGAGTGCTCTCCACTCACTCTCTGGAACTGTGAGAGGACGCTCATATCTAGGGTTAAATTTCAATTGCGTCCTATAGGTGTCCCTGGTATATTTCAAATATTTGCCAGCTACCCGAGCCACTGCTGTTCTGTCAAATGTGCCGACCCCAAAAAGGGCTTCTAGATAATCTAGAAGTTCTTTGTTCAGGTTGGAACTCTGGGAATTCCACCCTGTGCGTATGGTTGGGCCAAAAAATACCAACGAATGGCTCTCCAGATACCTGTAGAACTCATTGTTCCCTACACAGAAAAAAAAAAAAGAAAAAAAAAAAAAAGAAAAAGAAAAAGAAGAAGAAGATATTATCATTAATTTAAAAATAAAAATCATGATAAATATGTTTTAGATAAAGTACATGAAATAGTTAAAATATTAAAATTTACCTGGGAGTTGTACATGCTTTATAGGGACACCTTCATCGTTCACCAAAAACATGCCATTAATGGTCCCTGTGGAGCTGACACGTGTAGCTCCAGGAAACGCAATAATGTAGTTGGCCATATCAGCCTCATCATTGCCAACACGTTCGGCGGTTGGCTGGGTGTCTGCTTGGGCAGGGTGTGTTTCTTGGCTAGCACCTAAAGGAGTAGAAGGTGTACGAGAGGGTTGTTGGGCAATCTCTTGCCCTTGTGTCCCACTACCACCAACACCAGATTCAGCAAGTGCCAGAAAATGCTACATACAAAAGAACTTTTTGTTAGTTTAGTCAATGTAAAAATTAAAAATCAAACTATCACAATTCATCTCATGCAGAACAAAAAAAATATCCTTTTGACTTTTTATTATTACCTGATATCTTTCTAGCTGCCTCATAAGATGTTGTATCCTCTCATCTGTTTCAGGTGTTTGAGGCACGTCTATCAAAGTATTAAATTCCGACCTTGCATCTCGTGCCTTTTTTTGCAACAAGAACACCGGAGATAGGGATGAAGAAAGCTCTTCCTCAAAGAGGGAATCATCAGGCGTACCATGGCTAGGTGTCTGCATATTTGAACAAAATTAATATTATTTCAATTATGTAAATAACTAAAATACCTGAAGATAGAGCAATGCCGGCACTTTACATGTTCTTCCGCTGGCCTCTTTCCGCGATCATCCCGTCTCTGGGTTGTTCCTGCACTGCTCTCATCAGTCTGCCACATTGCAATAAAATTATAAATGTAAAAACTTGAAAACAATATCTAACTTGAAAACACAAAATGAAAACTGAAATAATTTCTAATAAGACACCGGAAAACAAAGTTAGAGTTTCAAATATGCCTTGCATTGAATTTAGTCCTGGAAACATGTCATTTCACATTAAGGCACCCAAACAAGAGACGAGTTGACAATGAAGACCTTATTGAATATATTGTTGGAGCAACTTCTAGTAAACTTGTTGTGAAGACCTTGAGGACATTTTTGGAGCAACATTGTTGAAGCCGATGGTATAGCATTGTTGGAGACGATCTTGAAGGGCCTTGAAGTGAAGCTTTTGGAGCAACTATTGAAAAATCCTTAGAGCATTTAAGTAAGGCACTTTCTATCTTCCATCACCTTTTTCCTTTCAATATCCTTTAAACGATTTGGTTGATATTTAATGTTTGAAATCACGTTATAATTCCTTGATTATATGTGTTTGGGGACTAGAATAATTTCACACTAAACCATGCAAACTTAAAAGTAACTTAAGAGATCCATAAAGTAATAATAATCATAATTCCTAATTTCCTATTGTACGATATGATGAAAATTATTCAAACATGAAGCAATGAAGACATGCAATGTCTGAATTTCAAGATTGATGAACCGATACAAGAAGTTAGAAACTACAACTTTGATTCAATACTCTGTGTCCTAACTCCAGGAAGGAATCTAGTTTGTAGTATAGAACATGCATCGTGTATTATCAATTCTTAATTAACAACAACTAAAGGTCATCTACCTCATCAATTCCTTCCCATTTTGTGTTTTTATGTTATATTCCTTATAAAAGTGTCAAATTTCTCTCAAAGTAAGCAACCACCGAATAAAATAAAAAATAGTTGAGATATGATTGAGAAATGGTCATTTATTTCTTGAAAGGATCTTCACAATTTCTTTGGTTGTTTTTCATCTCAAGAAACAAGAAATGACCTAAGAAACTATCATGATGTAATATAAGAAACAACACGGTGCAATGGCCATTGTCAAAGCCAAATGGTGTCCATTGAGGACATGGCCTTTATTTGGTTCCTGTTTCATAGGAGTTTCGGGTAGAAATGGAACTTTGTTGTACCATTTCCAGTAGTAAAAAGGGAAAACCTTCTTTTTCCATGGGAAATAATCTACCTTTCCTTTTTCAAGATAATCTAAATCACAAAAAATATGAACTATACTGCACACATTCTTGGATAATGTGAAAGTGGAAAAGGAATACCCTACACAAGTGATGCACACATGTACATTTGAATTCACTAATAGATTTTTGTAGTTGAAATGTAATGCTTGTTTTCATTTAAATGTAGGATTTTTAAAGTAGGGAGAAATAATGGCTGCCAAATTAATAAGCGTTTCTTTGGGAAAAATTTAAATCTTGTATTGGGTGATGAAGATAATAGAGGGTATTGAATCTTGATTCTTGACATCTAGAGAGAACCCTATAGCCTAACACAATCTAATGGAATTGACCAAAAAAACCCAAATAGAGTCAACCCTACTATAGGAGGAAGGGCCTGCAGTAAGAACTTACCATTTTGCAAGAGCTGAGGGCGAATGCTGTTTTGCAAGAGCTGAGGGCGAATGCAGGGCGAATGATGTTCTGTAAGAGCTCAGGGCGAATGCTGAGGGCGAATGCTATTTTGCAAGAGCTGAGGGAGAATGTTGTTCTGCAAGAGTGGAGGGCGAATGCGCGCGTGATATCAGATGTTAATGTAGCAAACATGTACATTTGAACACTAATAGATTTTTGTAGTTGAAATGCAATTCTTGTTTTCATTTAAATGTAGGGTTTTTAAAGCAGGGAGAAATAATGGCTGCCAAATTAATAAGCGTTTCTTTGGGAAAAATTTAAATCTTGTATTGGGTGATGAATATAATAGAGGGTATTGAATCTTGATTCTTGACATCTAGAGAGAACCCTACAACCTAACACAATCCAATGGAATTGACCAAAAAAACCCAAATAGAGTCAACCCTACTATAGGAGGAAGGGCTTGCAGTAAGAACTTACCATTTTGCAAGAGCTGAGGGCGAACACTGAGGGCGAATGCTGAGGGCAAATGCTGTTCTACAAGAGCTGAGGGCGAATGTTGTTCTGCAAGAGCGAAGGGCGAATGTGTGCGTGATATTAGACGTTAATGTAAATATTGCGATGGATACGAAACAACAAAATCATTTTTATGTAGCGCGCATATAAGTTTCATATTTGTATTTAGCGTGCATATAAGTGTCGTTATACCGATGGCGGAAAAGGCGTCGCTATTGCGACGAAGGCCTCCAAACGTCGCAATTACGACACTTAGACATTGTGTCGCACTTGCGACGTTTAGAGGCAGTCGTCGCAATAGCGACGCGTTGGGCCATAGTGTCGCAACTGCGACGTCTTCCTCCAAACGTCGCAATTACGACACTTTTCTAAGTGTCGGTATTGCGACACTTTTCTATAAACGTCAGTATAGCGACAGTGTCGGGTGGGATGGAAAAAATTTGGGGAAATTTCCGACATTTGGTCAAAAGCATCGGAACCAAGTGTCGGAATTTCCGTCGAATGTAGTAGTGATATTTGATCCATCTCTTCTTCTGTCAACTGAGGAATTTCGTTTTTAACACAGTCAGAAGAACAATAGTCCTCTGCTTCTCGTACAAACTGATCTTGAGGCTGGATATCTTCGTGAGCCTCATCTTGAGAATTTTCCAGAGCAAGAGCAAACTCTAGACCAGGATCATCATTCATGTCTTGCTCATTATCCAAGTCTAGAGTTGGCCCTTGCTCTGGAAAATGCATGGGCTGTTCTGAATAATCATCATTTGCATTCAGGTTAGCCATATACATTTCCAGCACTTTACCAAACATGTTTTCCTTTGCATTTAACTGATCTGCCAAAGCGTCTAGCTTTGCATCTCTGTCCATGTTTGGGTCCATGTTTCAGCAAAGAAGTTCACTGCATCTTCTCAACCGGTTCAGAGTCGTCTACCAGTCGAGTCATTTGGTCCATAGGGGACTATAGGGTGTGGAGTCACCAGGTGGATGAAGTTGGACGTTTTAGACAAGTTGTTGTCCACCATCAGCATTAGATACCAATCTAAAGGTATTGGTCTGAGTTGTTCCCCAGTGGAGTCGCCATTATGTTGGGGTTCCCATGTTTTGGCCAGATTGGCAAGACCAAAATATGGGACAACATCAAAACCACTTTGGGACCCTAGGATCTAGTCATCCTAGACCCGGAGAGGGATCTCTCCAATAAAGCAAATAATGATATATCTTTGAAGCTCGAAATGAGGTATTAGGCTAGGTATGAAGCACACAAGGTGGTTTAAAATGATTTGGTTGGCTGTTGGGTTGGTCATGAGATCATCAACTGAGAAGGTAATGGAAGGAAAGGAGCAGAGCAGTAGGATGTTTCGGTAAAAGAGGATAGGTTAAGGCTGTGCCATCCATTGGGCTATGGAGTCATGAAAGGAGATTACTTGCAAACAACTAAGCAAGGCTTTCATAGGGCACGCCATCTATACTAAAGGATCTTTGAGATAGATGGTGGAATGGAACAATAAGGAGTGAAGGGGAGACACAAAGGGTAGCTTAAGATCAGACCAGAGGTCATCTAAATCCAGATCTACTTCGGCATACTCTGAAAGGAAAAACACTTTAGATTTAAACATAAACTAGGCCTAAGGTCAGAGAAGGACTTTTAACCTTCACTGCTTTGACACTAATTCAAGAGATCTTTGATAGGCCAATCTGTTTGAAAAGGACCCCAGTGGACAGGGCTTGCACTAAATCCCTGGTATCCCAATTCTTGTAGCTTAAACCCAACAAGAAAAACTAAGCAACAAACCCCAAATTCACACATCAGCTAGCAGTGAATAACAGCTACTACACTGGTTAAATTACATGAATTTTCTCTTAGTTTTACTATCAGCAGAAAAAATTAAAGGTAGGGAGAGCAGAAACATAGGGTACCATGCAAGGGTAAATCCTATGCCATATTTCTGATGCGTACCAGAAGACCAATGAAAAACATGGAAAATATAAATAAAACAATGAAATAAGAGAAACATCACCCGTAGTAATAGACCAGGATCCTGTGAAATTTGCTTGATTAATTGATGCAAAACTAGTCACATACACTGAGCTCAATGGCTGATTACAGTCCAACTTTCTCCTCCCAACCTACTACATTAAAAAACTACTCTGCTACTCTCTCCCAAAACTGTTCTGACAGTAAAAAATGAATCCCTACAACAACAACTACAACAACAACACAACCCTTTACAAAGTGTTCTTCGGGAGTTCTTATAGGAGATTGGATAGCAAGAGTAGATGATATACATTAAACTGATTCATTAAGACAAAGTGGAGGAGGAGTCCATGCCCACTCTGCTTAATAGCTCTATGTTGTACTTTGTGGTTTGGTTCAAAGTCTCTGTCAGGTCGATATTTGACCTCTGATGTTTCTTTAATGTCCTTTCTGGCTGTAAAGCTCTCTATTCTGTCTTCTGAAGCAAGTAAGGTGATTGAAGGTCTTTTGGGCTTCCATACCTCCATTATTGCTGCCCTAACAGTCTTTGGAAACTTTTTGTCAGTGAAATGGCCTTTGGGAGCTCGGGGAGGCATTGAGTCTTCTACCGGGGGTGTATTATTTGAGTAAAGTACTGCCGATGCTGAAAGGAGATATGGCTTGTTTCATGTGCTCTCTTAATCTTAAAACTACGCCTTAATTCTTTGAATACGGGATTAGGTGCTGAATATGAAATTAACAGGCCTGAATCCCTCTAATCTGTCTCTACTGTTACACTGACCACTGCTGTAATGACCTCTCTATATCTCCGAATCACAGTGACTGCGATTTCGGAGGCAGGGTGAATTTTATCGCTCTGAATACCCTGCACAGTAAAATATACCTGTCATAAAATCTAGGGCGGTGGCGGAAGAATGTTGTGGAGGCCTGGAGGAATGGTGGCGGAATTGTAGAAACTATGAAAGAATTTCGGAAATGGTAAAAAATGTTGCAGATGGAAGTTTGGTGGAGAAATGAAATAAAATTTAATATAAAACATTAAATTTCTAAGGTCGGGCAGAATGAATGATCTTTTAATGTAAATCGGGAAAGTTTGGACTTCGACAAAATACAAAGAAATGAATAGAAATGCAATGGAAAAAATTACGAAATGGACTTGAATGGTGGGACCTAGCTAAGGTGGAGGGCGATTCATCCTAGACCATTAGATCTCAGGAGGAGATCAATGGCTGCGATGACCCGATGAGATGCCGTGGTCGCGCGATGAAAAATATGAAGGGAATGCAAGATGTGATAAGGACCGTCGATCTAATTGGAGGGGAGCAATGGGAGGGCCAAAAATCCGATGGGCGATGGTGTGATTGGCTCTAGGCCATTGGATCGACTTCAAATCAACGCCTATGATTGGGTCGGAGCTCGCGAATCGGGGAGGGTCAATAGCAATGTGATTGGCATGATCGGCGGCGAGCGATTGAGTGACTACCGTCGGATCTGGAGGCAGATCTATGGCTCTGATGTAATCAGAGGATGACAGGAGAGAAGAAACGGGAGCGTGTCAGAGTGAGTGCTGACCGTTGGATCTTTTTAAAAGATCAACGGCTGGAAACGAAGCAGGAGCCCACTGTAAAAACTTTCTCGCATCGGGAAAAATAAAATGTGACAAGGAATGAACGATATATTTCTTCCTATTGCGATTAGCACCCTGGCCTTAAGTGCTTGGTCTTGGGCGCAAGGCATATGGAGGGGAAGTGGTTGAGGGGGCTGGCCGAAAGGGGCTAAGCCTTTGTATGTTAAAAAGTGGGTTTTTGGCCTATTTTCAATGTGTTTTAAGGCCATAAGAGGGAAACGGTAGGGGAAAAAGGGGCTATTAAACCAGTCAAAGGGTATATGAAAGGCTTAAAAGGGGAGTTAGGATGATTTGAAGAGTATATGGGGAATTAAGGGAGGGAAAAAGGTGAGGAAAATAGAGGTTTAGTAGGAATGAAATATGGGGAAAAGGAGGCCTTTTGGGAAATTTTCTTCACAACAGAGAGGTTTTTTCTCATGGGAAAAATAGTGAGGATATATTAAAGGACCAAGGCACAAGGAGGGTTCAAGGATGATGTGTCTTCGGAGGAGATGCATTCCTTGAAGGCTCAAAAACATTTTAGCCCCCTGTTTTCTTGTCAAAAAATTCATAGGGGGCTAACACCGGGTACTAAACCAATGACAATGTCAGATGAAGACTGGAAGAAGTTGGATTGGGAGGCAAAGAGCACAATATGGTTGTGTGTCTCAGATTCAGTATTGTTGAATGTATCTGGGGAAGCTACGACGAAGACCTT
This sequence comes from Pinus albicaulis, assembly GCA_034641835.2. Taxonomy (NCBI): domain Eukaryota; kingdom Viridiplantae; phylum Streptophyta; class Pinopsida; order Pinales; family Pinaceae; genus Pinus; species Pinus albicaulis. Next base: position 468,498,075 of record CM076582.1, read on the forward strand.
GTGGGACAAGCTAGGGACTTTGTACCAATCTAAGTCTCTGGTGAATAAATTGTTCCTACGGAAAAATCTATATAACTTGAGGATGAAGGATGGAGACTTGGTGACAGAGCATCTGAATGCCTTCAATACTGTGGTAAGTCAGCTGTCATCTTTTGATATTAAAATCTCAGATGAAGATAAGTGCATCAGTTTGTTGTGTTCTCTACCAAATTCGTGGGACAGTCTGGTTATTGCAATAGGTAGCAATACAACTACCTTGAATTTTGATGACATTGTCTCAGCCTTGTTGTCGGAGGAAATGAGACGAAGAAATATGGAGGGTCAGAATGGAGATGCCTTATCTGTACGAGGAAGGTCCCAGAACAGAAACAAGAATAAGGTTTCGAGTGGTAGATCTAAATCTAGAGGGAGATCTAAATCTCCTGGAAAGTTTGTAAAGGTGTGGTTGAAATGCGGAAAGGAAGGGCACTACAAAAAGGAATGCAGATCTAAAGCTCCTGAGAAAGGAAAGGGATCTGATGAATATCCTTCTGCAGAGGCAAAAACCACCTCGGATGAAGGTGGGGATGTGTATTTGGCTTCTTCTTCAAATACACATGTAGATCATGAGTCATGGTTGATTGACTCAGGTGCATCCTTTCACTTCACTCGCCATAGGGAGTGGTTCTGCGAGTATGAGAAATATGATGGTGGTGATGTCTTCCTAGGGGATGATAGGAGGGCCAGAATCATCGGACGTGGAAAGGTCAAGCTGAAGCTGCAAGGTGGAAGGATTAGAACACTTCCTGGTGTTCTGTACATTCCTGCATTGGCCAGAAATCTAATTTCTGTAAGAGATGGATGATGCAGGTGTAAAAACAGTGTTCGAGAAAGATGCCTGTAAGATGGTTTGGGGAGTACTGGTATTAATGCGGGGAGTTCAGATTGGAACTCTGTACAAGCTTTAGGGCAGCACTATTATTGATGGGTGCAACAGTTCTATGGTTCCCAAAAGTGGATCGGAAAGCCTAGCGATATTTAGAGAAAAGACCATGCTATGGCATCAAAGGCTTGGACATATTGGAGAGAAGGGCCTTCGGATACTACATGGAAATGGTATGGTAGGAGGTATGTCTAATAGCTCTCTGGATTTCGATTTCTGTGAACATTGTGTATATGGGAAGCAGAATCAGGTGATTTTTCCTTCTGGTGCTAAGAGGGCGAACAAGATATTAGAGCTTGTGCACAGTGATGTGTTTGGACTTGTGTCGGTTCCATCACTGGGTAAGTCTGTGTACTATGTTTCATTCATAGATGACTTCTCAAGGAATACATGGATATATTTCTTGAAGAAGAAATCTGAATTCTTTGACAGATTTAAAGAATTTAAGGCTCTGGTGGAAAACTAGACACAGAAGAAGATAAAGGTGTTGAGGACAGATAATGGTGGGGAGTTATGCAAGAAGGAATTTGAAGAGTTCTGTAAGAAGTGTGGTATAGCACGGTAGAAGACTACTCCATACACACCTCAGCAAAACGGAGTTTCAGAAAGAATGAACATAATGCTGATGGAAAAGGAAAGAAGCATGCTCAGTGGTACCGGGTTAGGACAAGAATTATGGGTAGAGGCAGTGGAGACTGCATGTTACTTGGTTAACAAATCACCTTCATCAGCGTTGGAGGATAAGACTTCACATGAGGTATGGACTGGTAAGAAACCCTCTCTTTCACATCTGAGGGTATTTGGATGTGATGCATATGTACATGTTCCAAAGGAGAAAAGGACCAAGTTGCATAATAAATCTGAAAGGTGCATCTTTACTGGGTATAAGGATGGCTTAAAGGGTTACAAACTTTGGAACCCAGAAACAAGGAAGGTTGTGTACAGCTGAGATGTGGTGTTTAGAGAGGTGAAAGATGTTGTTAAACATGAAGTCCTACCAAAGGAACCTGAGAAGATAGAGTTTGAGCTAAAGGAGGATGAATCAGACTCTACAACAAAAGAAGACTCAGAAGATGATGAGCCACAAACTCCAGCTTTAAGAAGATCAGTTCGGGAAAGAAGACAACCAGAAAGGTATAGCCCATCTGCTTTCTGTTCAGGTTTTTCCTTAACTATAACTGATGATGAACCCAGAACTGTCAGGGAGGCAGTAGATTCAGAGGATGGAAAACTCTGGAAGGAGGCCATGGCTGATGAAATGGCATCCTTGCACAAAAACGATGCATGGGATCTGGTGGAGTTGCCGGCTGGAAGGAAGCCCATTGGGAGCAAATGGGTGTTTAAGAAGAATATGGATGTAGAAGGCAAGGTGGAGAAATACAAAGCTCGGTTGGTAGCGAAAGGTTATTCCCAGGTGCCGGGAATTGATTTTGGTGATATTTTTTCTCCTGTTGCCAAAGTTACTTCTATTAGATTACTTTTATCTGTTGCTGCTACATTTGATTTTGAGGTAGAACATATGGATGTGAAGACAACATTTCTTCACGGGGATCTGGAAGAGGAGATCTACATGAAACAACCTGAAGGATTTATGGTGAAGGGGAAGAAAGAACTAGTATGCAGGTTAAAGAAGTCTCTGTATGGGTTAAAACAGTCACCAAGGATGTGGTATCAGAAATTTGATACCTACATACGGGGACTTGGCTTCACCAGAAGCAAGGAGGATCACTGTGTTTATTTTAAATTAATTGGTGACTGTGTTATTTATTTGGTCTTGTATGTGGATGATATGTTGTTGATTGAAAATGACAAAGAAATTATCCAAGATTTGAAGACCCAACTGTTCTCCAAATTCGACATGAAGGATCTTGGTGCTGCAAACTATATTTTGGGCATGAAAATTAAGAGAGATCGGGCAAAGAGGAAGCTCTGGTTAAACCAGAGGAAGTATGTCGAGACTATATTGCAGAGGTTCAATATGCAGGATAGTAAACCGGTGAATGTTCCTATTCCTGTAGGTGTAAAGCTGTCTGTTGAATAGTGTCCCAAGACACAAGAAGAAGAGGAGTATATGTCCCGTGTTCCATATGCAAGTGCAGTGGGTAGCCTGATGTATGCAATGGTCTGTACTAGACCAGACATTGCACATGCAGTGGGAGTATTGAGAAGGTTTATGTCAAACCCAGGGAAGGAGCATTGGACAACAGTGAAGCGGGTTTTCAGATATTTACGTGCCACTAGTGATTATGGCTTGTGCTACCAAGGAAGACTAGGATTGGAAAGAGTGTTGGACATTCATGGTTTTGTTGATGCAGACTGGGCTGGAGATCTGGACCAAAGAATATCTACAAGTGGGTATGTGTTTAGCATATTTGGAGGTGCAGTCAGTTGGATGAGTAAAAGGCAGTCTGTAGTGGCTCTTTCAACTACAGAGGTTGAATACATAGCAACGACTCATGCAAGCAAGGAAGCAGTTTGGTTGCAGAGATTGTGTTCAAGTATGGGGTTGGTGCAGCAAGCTATAAGGATGGATTGTGGTAGCCAAAGTGCAATTTTCTTGGCTAAGAACCTTGCTTATCATTCAAAGACAAAGCACATTGATGTTCAATATCACTTTGTGAGAGATATGGTTGAGGCTAAAAGGGTGTTGCTGGTAAAGGTGGACACTTTAAAGAATGTTTCAGATGCATTGACGAAGTCTGTAAGCACTTAGAAATTCTCTTGGTGTAGAGAAACAATGGGTGTTGTAGAACTGGGCTAATGACTAAGCTCTCCTATGGCCCCCTGCGGAAAGAAAACAACAAGTGAGAGAATGTTGGGTATGTGTTATATTCTTTCCATGACTAATCACGCGTGGGGGGGTCACAGGGGGGTGGTAGCCCCCCTTGTTGGGGTTTGGGGCAGCGCCCCGGGAAATTTTTTTGGTCCTTATTTTCCAATGGGCGGATCCGCCCATGGTTTTGTGCATGGGTTTGCACATGGTTTTGGGGTACGATGGTTTTCGGCCCTTGGTATTTTGTAGATCCGGTCAAGGGAACTACGGTTATGTTCTAATCCAGGGTTAATGGATTGGGGTTTATGTATGCTTCAACATGTATATATATGTGTTGTAACACTAAAATGAATATAATGAAAAATCAAACTGGTCATCCCGATTTGGGATCTAGGGGAAAATCTTTGTATTATCTGTTTTATGTTTTATGCTCTTGCTATTGTTTATTTTTTGTCTTAAATATTCGTTTGTAGATAATTTCTGTACAGGGTTAAAACCTACAGTGATATCATTTCAAGATAATCAAATGAAGATATACTTTTTAACACTCCATTTATTTGGCCACAAAATGTGTCAAATGAACATGAGGAAAGAAACATTGTTTAACAACAACAATCTCAAGAAATTATTAATTATTCATAGGTATAGGAAAGAGAAATGTATATTGGTTCCTGAAGATCTCATGCACAACGTGAAGCCATGGAAGACCTTTACAGGGGTTCGGTACATGATATTAAGGAGGGTTGCATGATCGCAGTGTTAACAGATGGAGATGCACATGGCTATCCATTATGGGTTGCCAAAGTAATAATGGTCACTTCAGAAAATGAAGATGTTACAGGTGTTGAAGTACATTGGTATTCCACAAATACACACCCATTCAATGGTGTGTATAAGCCATAGATGGTAGTTGATAAAAAAATTGGCAGAAAGAGAAAAAAAGGGTACAAATATAAATTGTCACCGCACATACCTCTTAAAATTGGAGGAAGTTGACATACTTGTTTATGAATTCAATTTAACAAAGAGAGTAACTATTCGATTCAGGACGATAGATATTTTGAAGAGGTTGCTACCATAAGAAACAATGTTAGATGGGAGTTTCTTGAACCCAATCGTAGATCTAGAATACTTTTGAAACCTAAAATGGAGGCCATGCATGTTGAATCATATGGGGCATCGGTTGATGAAAGAGAAGAATATGGAACATCTTCATCTGCATCCAGTCATTCATTTGAAGATGTGAATTCTAATGGTGTGCATGAGAATATGAGTGATTTTGAATAAATGTCTAAGAAAATTTATATAAATGATGTTTGCATGGGAACTTGAAAAAAATATTTTAACTTCCATATGATCTTACATGACGTTATGAGTCATTTTTATGTTTTTTGGATTATATGTTTTAATTATGATGAATTGATTTGTTTAGAATATTCACAATGCAACAATAACTTAGAGAAATAATTTATGTTTCATTCAATCTACAAGTATTGATATTTTGATTAATTTAGTCATATAATTTGTTCATAATGTCATGGTTGAAATATGTTGAAAAATTAATGTTTTTTAATTCTATGGTTGAAAAATTGTCATTTTTTATTATTATCTTTAACGCTATGTTTGAAAACAATTAGAATTTTAGGTATTTTTAGTGTAATGATATTATATGTTTAATGACATGGATGAAAATTGTTGGAATTTTAATGTGTTTCAAAACCCATTATTTTATATTTAATTTCATTACTAAAAAAATGTTGAAATCGTACCCAAAAAAGAAAAATGTTATTCTAGCAACAACATTAGTGTGTTTTTTTCATTTATTTTCCACAGAAAATTTGGTTTTACTGCCATTTTTAAAAAATGTTAAAAATTAACCTTGAAAAAAATAAAACCTCGTTCTAGAATAGACACTTTTCGTTTTTGGGTTGTTTTCATGTTTTTTGGGGTTTTTTTGGCCAGAGTTTTCATTTTGAGTTTACAGTTCCCGTTTCAAAGTTTCTATTATTTCATAATAAATTTCAAAACACTTACTAGATGATACATGATCTCAAGTTGCTAAAATTTAAAAAATCATAAAAACTAACTAAATATAGCTTTATTTTAAATTATTATTATTATTATTATTAATCTACCATATATCCATCTCAAATTTTCTTCTACAAAGAACTTTGAAGAATCAAATATCTAGAGGTGTAAACATTCCCTCAAGAGTTTCACTCAAAAAGAGGTTTTTATCTCAATAGATTTGTTCATGCACTAGGTGGATTAAGAGTTAAGATGAATCTACATTGGTTATATATATATCTATATATAACCAAAATGAGAATATTATATTTATAAAAATCTGCACAACAATTACAACAAAAGAGGGGTTATTTCATTTATATGACTCACATACATGGCTCCTTGAAATTCTCATTGGATAAAAAATTATGGTTTCTTTTATATCTAAACCATTATGACTATATGCGTAAATACATCAAAAACTTGCAAAATTCGATAAAATTTGTAAAACATACTAATTGACAAGAGGTGCCATTACATCTATGGGCCCTTTACACAAACTGATACAAAATAGGGCATGATCATGAATAATTAAAAGACAATCCCATTTTGAAAAAGCTTGGAGATATCTGGGAGTTGGAGTTTCTTTCTTAAAAATCTTTCATACCTCTTGTCAAAGGATTGGATGGACTTGAATTTTTCTTTAACACTTTTGAAACATATGAAGAGGAGGAAGCATTATCATCTTCAACATTTTGCCAGTGCAATATCACCTTCCTTCTTTTTCTCCTTTTTGGCAGGTGTAGCTTTATTTTCTTCCCCCAAGTCCATATCCTGGGTTAAAATAGTTACCAATCAAACAGGAACTATTACCTCAAAACGAGAACTCTAGCCCCAAAAAATTCAAAAAATACATGTAAAAATAATCCAAAAATGAAAAGTGTGTCTTCCAGAACGCACTGTTTTTTTTAGGGTCTAATTTCAAAAAAATTTAAAATTATGCCAAAAACTTTTTATTTTTATTTTTAAGTTTGAAAAAACACCCTCGAAACAAAAAGTGTTGATGGTGGAATAACATTGCCAATTTTTTTAATGCAAAAAACAACTTGAAAACAAAAAGTGTTGATGTTGGAATAACGTTGCCAATTTTGTGTGTGCAAAAAGTAGCGTGAAAACGAAAAGTGTTGTTGCTGGAATAACATCGTCAATTTTTTGTGTGAAAAAAACACCTTGAAAACGAAAATTGTTAATATTGGAATAACGTCTTTTTATTTTCGGGGTAAATTGTCAACAATTTTTAATAATGACATTAAAAATAAAATATCATGACTCCGAAAAACCTCCAAATTTTAATGATAAACATGACATTAAAGATAAAATATCAAAAGTCTTAAAATTGCAACAATTTTTACGCATGGTATAAAAGATAAAATATCACTTGTAAAAATAAAAAAAAAATAAAAACAAAAAACAAAAAACAAAAAAAATTCAAAACAAAATAAAAAAGGGAAAATAAAAAAAAACACACACAATTTAAAGAAAAAAGTTAAAAATCAAACCCCCAAGAAATAACAAAAACACATATTTTTTTTCAAGTTATAAAAAAACCACATAATTAAAAAAAATGAGAAAATTAAAATAATTAAAAAAATAATAATAAAAAAATAAAATTTAAAAATAAAAAATAAATTAAATTTATAAATTTAAATTAAAAAAAATAAAATTTAATACGAAAATTAAAATTAAAATTAAAAAAATAAAAATAAAATTTAAAAGAAATTTAAATAATATTTAAATTTAAAAAAAAATGCATATAAATATATGAAAAATACATTTTTAAATAAAAAATTAACAAAATTCATTTTTTTTTTTAAATTAAAAAAATACAAATTAAAAGAAATAAAATAATTAAAAAAAACATTTTTCAAATTAAAATTGAAAAATTAAGAATATATATATATATATATATATATATATATATATATATATATATATATATATATATATATATATATATATATATATATATATATATATATATATAATTTTAAAAAATAATTAAAAAAATTAAATTAAATTTAAAAATAAATAAAAAATAAAAATAAAAAATAAATAAAAATAGATAAATAAATTAATAAATTAATTAATAGCAAAAATAAAATAAAATTTCAGTTAAACGCACCGCGGTTTAATTCATATTTATTTAAATTTTTTTATTAATTTTTTGTGTTTTTTTGTTTTTGAATTTGATTTTTAATTTTTAATTTTTGCAATTTTGTTTTTGTTTATTTATTTATTTTTTTAATATTTTTGTTTTTTTTTAATTTTTTATTATTCTTAATTTTTTTAATCCATCCTCTCTTTTTTTTTAAATTTAATTTATATTTTTAAAATATATATATATATATATATATATATATATATATATATATATATATATATATATTTATATATATATATTTAAAAAAAAATTAAATTTATTTTTCGTGTTTGTGTTTTTTTAATTTTTAATTTTGATTTTATTTAAATTTTTATTGTTTAAAATTTTTATTTGAATGATAGTTTTATTTTTTATATTTAATTTTTAATTTTTTTAATTTAAATTTCCGAATTTTAATTATTTTTCATTTTAGTATTTTGATTATTTGTTTTTTTTTTTTTTTTTAATTTTAATTATTTTTAATTTTAGTGTTTTGATTATTTGATTTAAAAAAAAAATGGATTTATTTATTTATTTCTTAATTTTTTTGTTTAAATTTTTTTATTTTTACAAGTTATTTTTGTTTTTTTTAACACTTTTATTGGTTTTTTTCACATTTTTTTATATTTGATTTTTTTTTTTGTCATGTGTTTTTAATTTTATTTTTATGTCTTATTACCAAGATGAAAATCACTGCTCTAAGGAAAAATGATTGATGTTGCATTAACACTTTTCAAAATTAGCATGAAAATCATTAACATTTTAAAAAAAATGTTCATACTTGATAAATAAAAAAATTTAAAGAGCTAAAAAAATGACCATTTTTCTAAATCGACATGATCTTTAAAAAAAAAAAAAAAATCAATGAAAATTTAAAGTTCCAAAAATATGCTCCAAAATAAAAGCATGTTATTCTACATCACCACTTTTCAAAATCGACATGAAAATCATGACATTAAAAAAAAAATCATAAGAAAATTTAAAGTGCCAAAACTATGCTAAAAAAAAAGGGTGATTCTGCATCACCACTTTCCAAAATCAGGTTTTTTTTTGCTACCTCAAAAAAATGGGTACTAGGTAATTTTCTCGTTTGATCGGTAACTATGTTGGTTTGTTTAGGGGTTGTCTAAAATGCCTCTTCTAATGACCTTTGAGAGCCTAGCTCTTTACCCTTATTTGTATGTGCACTTCTAACATCTCTATTAGTGTGGTGGCCTACTTTATTATCTTTTTTTCACACATTACCTTTTCCCCTTCTCATTTTTGAAAGAGTATTAAAATACCCAAGGATAAAACTACAAAGCTAAACAATCCTTCTACTAATAGATCACAAGATGAAGAAGAAAGAGAAAACACACTTCATTACTTGAGAAAATGAGCTATACATGAACCTAATTGATAGGAAAAATATAGGCTTCTAGCGATAGTTATAAGTTAATACTGATGACTCAATAGATAAGGATAATACTAACAATGTATCTGGTAAGATTGCTACATAAGATTACAAATTTCAATATTTATTAGAACTCTAACACCCCCCCATAAGAGAAACGTAGGGAGGAAAATAAAGAAAAAAGAACACAAAGAATGGGTCCCAACAACTAGGCCTTTTTTGGTATCCATGTGCAACATTTCGTAAGAAATAAAGAAGGAATGAAAATGAAGAGATAAAGGAACGAGGACTAAATATGACCCCCAAAGGAAAAATTCCTTTACTCCAAGCATATGTCATAACTGAAGAAACCTTGGTGATGCCAAGTACTTTGTAAAAATATCTTCTATTTGTTCTTCAATAGCTACTGTTAACACTCTAAAATTGTACAAGAAAAAGATATTAGAAAATTTCAAGCAGAAGGTACAAATAAAGATCTATAGGGAAGGAATACATTACAGGAGATGAAAAAATTAACTTTTCCTAAGGTCAAGCAAGAAAAATTTTGGACTGCGCACAGGAATCACTAACCCTTGGTGATCTTCGTGGCATTTTCTTCCATAGCTGCAAGGAACATCGCGACTATCCCTCGAATAGCTGCGCGGACCTCAGGATGCAGAAAGTCACCATCCAAGACCACTTGGAGAAAAAGATTCTCACTCAAGCTAGCCAAGTACAGTCGCCTTGGAGCCACCTTGAGGCTTTAGTGCAACACATAAAGGAATCATATCCCCACTCTTGTGTCATCATCCATCTTGTACCAAGAGAGGGAGGGAAAATTTTAAATTTGTCTATAAAAGCTAGCCATGGGAAGAGAAACATGAGAACACATTGTTATGCTGACCAAATTGCTGAGAAGCAAACTAGCTTGTGTTGTCCAGCAGAAAGAGGATTGTAAGGATTCAGTTGTTGGCAATCCAACACCTCAATCCAAGAGAGAAGAGTTCACCACGTGTTTGTCGATATACCATCATTTGAGAGGGAAGAGAGGCTTACTGAAAGCTTGAGGGGAAGAGACCCCCTTGTCTTGGATATTAGAGCTCTGTAGCTCGAAGGATACACTACAAGAGATTTAGAATTCTATCTTCTACTACTACCAACACTGAATAAAGGGAGAGAGCTCTCCATTGTTGAGTTATTAGTGTGTTTTCTATATTGAGTGTGTTTCTTGTGCATGTTGTTTTGTTTTTGTTTCTTTTTTTATGTAGAATGTTATGTTTCCATTTAACTTAGCTTATTACTGTTGGACATTGGGTTCAATGCTCCCTTTGTGTTTCGCGACATGGACTAACCGCCTCTCGTGGATTCCAACACTGACGGTTGTAGTGAAGACTAATGCCTGCGGGTTTTGGTCTAACGGTAATCGTGATTCCAACAATTGGTATCAGAGCAACAGGTCTCGAGTTCGAAACTCACCCAGCACGCGTTGGGGGGGAGATTGTTGGACATTGGGTTCAATGCTCCCTGTGTGTTTTGCGACATGGACTAACCGCCTCTCGTGGATCCTGACTCTGATGATTGTAGCAGAGACTAATGCCTACAGGTTTTGGTCTAATGGCAATTGTGATTCCAACAATTACATGTTCAACTTGTTCCACTAACGTTTGACAAACCAATTTGACTTGTGACTTGATTGTAGGAAAGCAACCTCCCTATTAAGCACAGTGTGTTTCGTTCGCCCATGTGTCAAATACACTAACACAGGAATGGTGACTCCACTAGATTCTTTCTTTTGAGCTAATGGTTGTCAATGCAGGTCCTCTCTCCTACTTAGACTTGCTGCAAAATCTCTCCTCCTTCCTCTCAACAATTTTCAGTCACCCTCAGTGAGAAATTTGGCTCAGAGAAGGCATAATTTTTCAGTCTCAGCAATCCACGCGTATTTTGTTTAGACAAACACGTGATCTTCGCGCTTATGTGAAGATAAGCCGCGTGGTAGGTAGTGAGTTCACTTTTCACTTGTTTTTCTCATTTTCTGCAGTTGTAAGGTGTGGTAACCCATAAGAAATTTTCCATCACTGTGTTATGGTATTTCATGAACGGTTAGGACACTTTTTGCTAGAGTTTAGCCTATCAAATAAGTTGTTTTAACTTTAGTTTTTTATCATTTCAAATCACACATAGTTTAAGTAGGGGAAAGTAAGGGGCCTTAAATCCACATATGCTATCTGAACAAACGATTTGCTGGTAAAAGATACTAAACACATAGAGTAACCAGTGGTAAATTAAGTGGCCCATACATCCACACATCTTTAGCTAATTCTCGTTTTTTTCATTTTTTCATTAGATTAGTTCAATTTTTGCATTAGGATTTGGGACTAGGACCAAACTATCGAAAAGAAAGAAAGTAATCCCTGCCACCCTTTCACCTCACAGTGATCCTAGGTATGCATATGAACGCCTTCTTAAGATAATTTTCCATCTCCCTATAGTGCAATACTTAGTCTAACTAGGCAAGGTGTAAGCGGCCCATAATCCTCACATTGTTTATTTTTTCAAGGAACAATCGCACATAGCGTAACTAGAAAATGATTGTAAAGGATCACCGCATATCCACATCTCATAATACTTGTGATTATACACTCCAAAGCACACACGAAGCATTGGTAAGAATTGAACCAAAAGACACTCAATGTGTTGGGACCTTTGTCCTCTTCTTATAGTTACTTCACCAAGGCACACCCTAAGAAAATTTAGACTCTCTAAAAATAATCACTAATCGAACTCACTAAATTCTCCCCACAAGGGCCATAAAAGAAATTATAGTTTAGGTTAAGACCATCGGGGGTAGGCATCTAATAAGTTGTTGTGGTCATTCTACATTTTGAAACATAGATGTTGAATTTTTAGGGAGCTTAAAATCCGTCTATCCACCCACGGAAAAAATACTCGAGCATTACCAGAGACCCATTTCAGAGGGGGTTAAGCTTAGGCCTAGTGAGTGCGGTACTTTTTGGGGCTACTTGACCCATCTAGTGCTCGGTACTGGTAGCTGAATACCAAGAAAATCAAGACTTGAATGCTCACGTGGGACGATGGTACTTTAGTGGCAAAATCTAGGGCATCCTTCCCTATAGGTGATGGTACAGGCAACACTACATCCTATTAATGCTACCTTGGTTGATTCTTTAGCTGTTGGAAGGCGTATCTAGTTGTTCGGGACATTAGCCCCAATACCCATCAGAAGACATCTTCACAAGGCCCAGTTACATTTGAGATTGTAAAAATGATTAGGTCTATTTAGGCCTTTGAGTATCATACGCAAAAAAACCAAACCATATTTTTTTCTTGCTTGATCACATAGCCTTAATCTAAAGTAAAACTCACCTCTTATTTTTCCGCTTTGTTTTATACATATGGTCATATTTTATTTTATAATAATCTTCCTTCTCTCAGTAAACCAAAAATATTTCCAAGATTAAGCTAGTCAACACCATAATGGACCCAATGGGACCTCATCAATCTAGGCATTTTTATGACCTCCCCCCATTAGAGGGAGGAGTGCCAGGAATTTCGTCATTTAGGCATCAAAGATGACACACCGCCACCATTATCAGTTCATCCTTTATCGAGGCATTTTTTGTTGGAAACCCCCAAGGGTCACCCAACACCACACTAGTGGAAACCACAGTAGGGTCACCACACTCAACTCCTCCCACAACCTTAGAGGGTAGAGGAGCACCACTCCTTAAGGGAGTCATCAAAACACACAACAAGGTGCGTCAAAGGGTAATATTCCCTAGGCACCCCCCATAAACCATTACACTCAGACACCTATGCTTCCACTATAAATAATGGCATTCAATACTCAGGTACCCTTTTTAGCATCATTAAAACTTCCATATCTATCAAATCTAACTAATGACCCCATTACACATAGCCTTAATTGGCCTCCCACCCCCACGAAGCTCCCCTCGAACATACCAAAATTCAAAGGGAAGCAAGCAGAAGACCTTGGAAACCATATTATGACCTTCCACCTATGGTGTTCATCCAATAGTATCATTGATGATACTATTCGGCTGAGACTATTTCAATGCACCCTAACTAGGTCTGTTCTGAAATGGTATGTTTAGAAGCCTACTGCTTCACATGGTACCTTTAGCACCCTCGCTACCACATTCCTCACTTATTTTCAGCTACCCATCCACCATGATTCGGGGATGAAATTGCTGACTCATTTTAGGTAAATTCCAGTTGTCCATATCTTGGACCATCTCCACGAATGGTGGCGATGTCGTAGTTTGTGCAAATCCAAGCTTGACGATGGTGTTTTACTGGACTTGTTTTTGAAAACTATCACAATAGATATCTCAAAATATGTGGCGACAAAAGGACCTACCTCCAAGGAGGACGACATTTGCAAAGCCCAACAACTCGAACTCATCTATACCCAGTCAATATATATCTACAATGTCCTGCCTGTTGGAAATACTGAGAGGGGGGGTGAATCAATATTCCTTTCAATTAGAGCATTAGTTAATCTTCAGTTATTATCAGTGTTTGTACAATGATAACAGTAAAAAAAGGAACATAAATGCACACAGTTTTTAAGGTGAAAACCCACTCTGGGACATAAACCACCTACTACTTTTCTAATAATTATTTAATATTCAACTCCAATTGAAAATAAAGCTCCAACTTCCTAGAATCTAGAAAAGCATTTTTCTCCAGCTCCCACTAGATGGACGCTCCAATGCCCGAGATTCTTCAGTAGTCAACTGAACGGATGCCCCAACACCTAATGAGCTAAAACTCACCCTAGCACCACCCTACCACCCTGAAGTTTTCACAGGCTTGAACCTATTGGTGACTTCACGCACCAGCCTAGCACCACCCTACCACCCTATAGAAGAATAAAAGAAGAATGGACTCTTGTACCAGGGAAAATGGTCCACTTTACAATGATATAGAATGATGTAGAAGAAGAATACACACTAGACAATAACCCCAACTATGACACAACCACCTAATGATGATCCTAGAGCTCCCGACACTGCCTCTTCAACTCTTGGCAGACAGACAGTAGTACAATTTTTACAATAATGTATTTACAATGATACCTTTACAATGACTGTATGCAGTGCTACCCACTTGAAGACTTCATGTGATGAATTTCTTGTTGCACCTTGATTGCTTCTCTTGTCATGCTACCCTCTGTTGCACCTTTCTTTGCTTTGCTACCCTAGAAATTCTGGTCCTTTGCAGCCCTTGACAACACATGATATGGCTTTTTCTTTCCTTCTAGGAGCTCGATATTGAATCTGGTGTATCTCTGTTATTTCAGATCCCCAATATGTGATTTTTGGCCCTGTATTATTTAACTTAGTCTTCTTTCCAATTCCATAGGTCTGACCCAATTTGGATTCTTCAAAAGAGAGTTATGCCCAATCTCTCACAATGCCCTAATTGTGTACTATTTCAGTAGAGTGAACTTGTATTGCGTGCCACATGTCACTTTTTCTTCATTCGGCTATAAAATTGATACAGAAAAAACTAAAGTCCGTGCACTATCTACCAATTTTTAAAGAATTCCAATCATATACTCAGAGAGAGAGTTATGACGATTTTCCCAAGGTCACTTCTTTGAGATGAATTTCAGGAGCCTGCAAAAACATTGACTTCCACAGATCATATCTCCGAAAATATTGCGTACCTTGATCTGAATTTTTTACAGGAGCTTCCTCAGGATTTTGGCTTTGCCTCATAAAAATTTTAGCTTCTAAGCCTTCGTAGAAAAAAAGTTAGAGTGAAAATTCCACAATGACCTATTTCAGATAGCGAAATCCCTGCATAAGGAGGATATGAGGATCACAATTTATATAAATGATTAGGTTGAGAGGGGCTTCAACAAGTGAACATGGGAGGGATTTTAGGAGCTTAAAAATTATTAATTATTGACTTTTCAATGACCCATAACACAACGCTATGGGGTTTTAGCCCACTAATTGGGGTTACAAAATTCAAACATGAATATCTCTCAAACCGTGAAGAATTACATGGCATGCCATATATCAACGGAAACATCTCGACAAGTAGAAACCATCAAAATAATTCTTGATCCAGAATATAGTAATTTGGTAGGTCAAAATTCCCATGCAATATTTGGGTAGCCCCTGGTGCTGCTTGGGTTGACATCAATGACAACCTCTGATCAACAATCTCCCCCTTTGGCATTGATGGAAACACAAGTACTCCCCCTGCGATCATGACACCTCTTCTTACAACATTATCTCCCCCTTTGACATAAATGGCAAAGGGTAACTCCCCCTGACACAACCATCCTGTGGACCTGTACACACTTCCACCCCCCCCCCCCCCCTTTATGTTATGAATAAGGAAAATCTAATGTGAACTTGGGAGAATCCCAAGCTTCTGGCGAAGATATTCCAATGCTTCACGAGTACTCTCATGATCATCAATGCTTCCTGCCCAATCTACATCTGTAAAGGCATGAATAATGAGATTGTCACCCTTGGGATACCTCAAGCCATATTCTGTTGTTCCCTTTAGATATCGAAGAATTATTTTGATGGCAATAATATGTGATTCTTTTGGTGCTGCTTGGAATCTTTCTACTTGTCCAACTGATTGCATAACATCTGGTCGGGAGGCTGTTACATATAGAAGACTACCAATCATAGATATGTACAACCTTTTATCCACATCCTTAGATGAGTCGTCTATGCTCAATTTGCAACCTGTTACCATCAGAGTAAGGATGGGTTTACAATCTTCCATTTTGAATTTCTTGAGCATTTCCTTGATGTACTTGGCTTGACATATAAATATTCCTTTCTCTTGCTGAGATATTTGAAGCCCTAAGAAGTATGTCATCTCACAAAGTAAATACATATCGCAATCACTTTGCATATTTGTAGCAAACTTCTTACTTAGTCGATCATCATTGCTACCAAATATTATATCATCCTCTAAATTAGCTATTAGACGTGCTTTAGTTGCTTCATCCATAACATATATGTTGTTTGGAGCTCGACTTGCTATAGCCACAATTTCACCATACCTGCCTTTCTTGATTTCACATTTTGTGGAGTTGAATATTATTATTTGTCCTTGATCACACATTTGTCCAACACTGAGCAGATTGTGATTCATTTTTTCAACTAATAGAACATTCTTGGCTAGAGCATCTTTACTTCCAAGAGTGACGGTACCTGATCCTATAACATTTGAAGATCCATTATTTCTAAAGGACACGGTTCCATCCTTCTTCTCTTTCAGAGATACAAATTTATTTCTATCTCCAGTCATATGCGTTGAGCAACCGCTATCAACATACCACACATCTTTCTTGTTTTGAGGATTGAGAGCGAGAGCACAATTATCAGTCTTCTTCTTCTTCCATGTTCGTTCGTTCTGTGGCTTCGAAGATTCTTCTGGAGGATTTTCAAGTCTACAGTCTCTGGCTATGTGTCTAAAGTTTCAAAATTTGTAACATTCAATATTATTTCTTAAATGTTCAAATCTATTGATGTTTCGTTGAGCCCTGGGAGGTTCATATTTGATAGATCTCCTGGAATTGTATTGGTTCCTAGGGTACGTGCGACATTCTACAACTTTATGACCAAATTTTCCACATGAATAACAATAGCCATAAAAAATATGTTGGTACCTGGATGGAAATCTTCGTCGAGGAATTGTCTTCCAAGGATGTTCTTGTGAATCTTGTCCAATGAAGTCTACATGCATGTCAGATCTCATAGGTTCATTGTATTTTGTTGTAGAGGATCCTGCTTCTTCTTCTTTGTAACCGAGGCCAGTTCTGTCATTGTAAGATCATTGATTGTTGATGAGTTCTTCCAATGCCCTTGAGCTATTGGCATATTTTTGGATAATTTTTACCTTCTTCACTTCCTTCTACAGCAAGACTACTTCAGCTTCTAATTCTTCCCTTTCATGTTGCTTTCTTCCAACTTATTTTGAAGTGACTCTTCAATGCATTTGTGTTCTCCAACTTAAATTTTGAGACCTTGAACTTTTTCTTCAAGAGTATTGGAATAGATCTTCTCAGACTTGAGCTCTTTTATAAGCTTGATTGCTTCCTTAGAAAATTCGTCTATGGTCAACCCTTCTTCTTCGTTGTTTGATACCTCTTGTTCATTATGCTTGGCCATAAAAAATACTCTCTCATTGGCTTCTTTTTCGTTGTCATTATCTTCATCGGATGATGAGATGTCTTCTTTAGAGAGAAAGTTCCTTTTGGATCCCTGCTTGTTGAATTTATTAAAGCCTTTCTTTCCTTTTGAGTTTCCATCACTTTTGTTCGGACATTTTGATGTGAAATGCCCAACCTCACCACAGCCGAAACATATCAATGGAAGTTTACCTTTGAATTTTCCCTTACCAATTTTTAGTTTTCTCGTAAAGTAAGCATATTCTTCATCTGAAATACCTTCTTCATCATCTCCTTTTTCTTCACACTTGCAGGTGCATGTATTTTCAATTGAAGGTGGTTTGTCCTTATTGGTTTTCTTAGATGCAACGAATGCAGTTTCTAGATGCGAAGTACCCTCTTCTTCATCAAGTCTCATTTCATATGCTATGAGAACTCCATGTAATTCCTCTTTGTTGAGTTTGTCCAGATTTGCACTATATTATAAGACCGATACCTTTGGGTTGAATCTCCCTGGTAACATTCTAAGAATATTTCGTATAATAGTCTTCTCATTAACTGGCTCTCCCAATCCTTCCAGAGTATTGGTTATTTCATCAACGTATTGGAAGTATGCAACAGTGTTGCAATATTATTTCATTCTGAGCTGCTCAATTTTTGCTCTATAGATTTGAAGCTTTGCTTCTTTGACATTTGAGTCACCTGCATATATATTCTCAAGCTTGTCCCATACATTTTTGGAAGTTTTACAACCAAACACCTTATGATAAGTAGATTCAATAAGTCCACTGATAATAATATTCTTTGTTTTTGCATCATTTACCAAATTCTTCTTACCTTGTTCATCTGTGGTTGATGTAAATCCGTTTTGAACAGTGTCCCATAATTCGTAACCTTGTGTCAAGAGATAGACCTCCATTCTTCCTTTCCAAAGTTCATAATTATTTTCATTGAACAAAGGTACACCATTCTTGGTATGCTCCATGACCTCCTTCCAGCTGTTAAACTACTATTGAAGGAACCAAGCTCCGATACCAATTGTTGGAAATACTGAGAGGGGGGGTGAATCAATATTCCTTTCAATTAGAGCATTATTTAATCTTCAATTATTATCAGTGTCTGTACAATGATAGCAGTAAACAAAAGGAACACAAATTCACACAGTTTTTAAGGTGGAAACCCACTCCAGGACATAAACCACCTAATGCGTTTTTAATAATTCTTTAATATTCAACTCCAATTGAAAATAAAGCTCCAACTTCATAGAATCTAGAAAATCATTCTTCTTTAGCTCCCACTCGATGGACGCTCCAACGATCAAGATTCTTCAGTAGTCAACTGAACGGATGCTCCAACACCCAATGAGCTACAACTCACCCTAGCACCACCCTACTACCCTATAGAAGAATAAAAGAAGAATGGACTCTCATACCAGGGAAAATGGTCCACTTTACAATGATATAGAATGATTTAGAAGAAGAAGACACACTAGACCATAACCCCAACTATGACACAACCACCTAATGATGATCCTAGAGCTCCCGACACTGCCTCTTCAACTCTTGGCAGATAGACACTAGTACAATTTTTACAATAATGTATTTACAATGAATTAGTACAATGATATCTTTACAGTGACTGTATGCAGTGCTGCCCACTTGAAGACTTCATGTGATGAAATTCTTGCTGCTGTTCTACACCTTGATTTTTTCTCTTGTCATGCTACTCTCTGCTGCACCTTTCTTTGCTTTGCTGCCCTAGAAATTCTAGTCCATTGCAGCCCTTGAAAACACATAATCTAGCTTTTTCTTGCCTTCTAGGAGCTCGATATTGAATCTGGTGTATCTCTGCTATTTTAGATCCCCAATATGTGATTTTTTCCCCTGTATTAGCTCTCTGAGTCTTCTTTCCAATTCCACAGGTCTGACTCAATTTGGATTCTTCAAGGGAGATTTATGCCCAATCTCTCAAAATGCCCTAATTATGGTCTGTTTCAGTAGAGCGAACTTGTACAGTGTGCCACATGTCACTTTTTCTTCATTTGGCTCTGAAATTGATATAGAGAAAACTACATTTCGTGCACTATTTGCCGCTTTTTACAGAATTCCAATCTGATACTCAGAGAGAGAGTTATTATGATTTTCCCAAGGTCACTTCTTTGAGATGAATTTGAGGAGCCTACAAAAACACTGACTTCCACAGATTATATCTCCGAAAATATTGTGGAACATGATCTGAAAGTTTTACAGGAGCTTCCTCAGGATTTCGGCTTTGCCTCATAAAAATTTCAGCTTCTAAACCTGTTATCACCAAAATAGGACCTGATAGGTTGCTGGTAAGGCTACCTAAGTGTAACTATTTCAAACCAGACTTTTAGTTGAGGCTTAGCCTCCTCAACCTCAGAGGGCTCTCTCACTAGGTTTAAGATTTTGAATTAAGGATTAGATGGCTAACTCTAGGAATAAATTGGATATAAAGTGTATGACTGGTTGAATTACTAATTAACAAACATCTATTGGGATATGGAGTCAAGATATATTTCAACAAAACATCAACATCATCTCAACATGGAAGTCAGGGCACTTAGAGTTTTAGGTGTATAAACAAAACAATAACACAGTGAATAAATCACAGTCTACAAACATGTGAAGGACGTTAGAGCATTATCCAATGAATTCTAAGTAACACATGTTCATACCACTGTAAATAGGTAGATAAGGAAATCCATAGAGAGATCAAACACCAAAAACTCTTTTTGAATCCTGAGTAGCAAAGCCAATCTGTATTAAGTTAAAAATACACAGTCTGCTACAATAACATAGTTTTCTTGCTAATGAAAAATTCCAACCCTGTGGAATTCGAAATCATGTCTCTTATAGATTCATTAAAACCTTGGATTCTATGATCCATCTTTAGAGGAATTCGAATTCTATCTTAAATTGACACCTATTTGCTCTAAAACTGACTATTAATTACATCTAACAGTTAACTGTCTCTTCTAGAAGTCCTAATACAAATAGGAGTAAAAATCCTTATTATATCTAAAAAACCTTATATAGAACTTAAATGATATCTCTAACAGTTGTTCCTCCATTTGGTCGAATTTGGATGTTGACCATTCACTTAAAGTCACCCTACTACTGATGATAAAACTTCGCTAGAAATTAGGGAACATGTTTCCCTGTTTTTACGCTTAGGATCCTTTTGGTTTCTTGAGATGTTCTGACCACTTCTAACTGATGAATTTGAGGCTAATTGATGTTAGGAACATGATTGACATATTTCAGAAGTAATCCCTTCAAGCCATCTGTGAAAAATCTACTTTGAAGTTCTCAAAACACTGAAAATAGATCTGTGCTACGAAAGTAGCACAGTTTCGTAGCGCTTTTCGTAGTGCAGTGTTTTCACTCCTTTATTCAACATATTTCAATATTTTTCTTTCATGATAACCTTTAGATTTACTTGAAACACTCCCACAAGAAGTTTCAAAACCAAACTCACAAATATTCCTTCAAAATTTGTTATGAAAAATGATGAAAATACTACTTCAGCAAATTATTCCTGTTTCTTCCCTGAAACTTAGGTCTTGGGACAAAGCCTTTATATTATCATCCATGAAGTATTTTGAGAAACTGAAGGAGGTTTTTGTATTCAATGCTGTCTAGAATAAAACCACTCTTTTTTTTTGAAATAATTCTCCTGCTACTCAGAAATTGCCTTTGAACATCATGTGTGAAATAGGAAAATTCTGATTTCTGAAAATATGTCTTCAACGAAATCCTTGTATCTCCCAACTGGAAACATTTATGAAAAAAGTGAGATAGTTTATTGTAACTGGATATGTTATGAAGATAAACCCCCTTTAGAATTAAAAAATATTTTTTCATGTGGCCAGGAACTGATCTTGAAAAATACTGCTAAAACCAGAAAACAAAGTTTTTCTCTCAATGACTTTCAGCAGTTTCGTAGCGCAAGTTAAACCATCAATTTATCTCACCTAATAATGAATTTGAATAAACTGAAAGAGGTTTTTGTGTTTCAGTATGTTAGGAAAAAAAACCTCTTTCGGGTTTCAAAAATGAGTTTTACGTTGCTCAGGAACCCCTCTGGAAGTTGACTACCTAAAGCAGAAAAACAGGGTTTTTTGCTAAAAAAGGTTGTTTCAGCCATTTCGTAGCGCAAATCACCCTTTTTGAACTAGCTGCGATACGAAAATGTGGATTCCTGTATGATTACAAAAAATTTTACCCTAAACCTAATGGAATGATTTCTTAATGTATGATTAGACCTTTAAATCATGGAATAAGGTTGTTAAACTTTGTCTGGAAATGAAAATGAGACTTTTGAGACTCTAACCCTATCAGCTACCCTTTAAATCATGAAATGACCTAATCACCTATCTAAGACCATGAATAAAACAGGGTAGACTTTCAAAGTTTATTGATCATGGAGTGGACCTAGAAAAATTCATTTGAACTTGTAATATGACCTATCCTTTACCAATGACTTAAAATGACTTCTAAACCTCCTTGAAATCATGACCAAAAGTAGATTTGACACAATGATGTTTTGAGAATTTTTTGGTGATAATAGTGGCTCCACTTGGGATAGTCTGCCCCTGTGGTACACTAAGAACTGGTAGCTCCCGTGCTACAATCCATTCCTTTAAAATAAAACTCTAAAATTATGCCCAATCTGCTTCAAACTGTACCTACTAAAAATGCTCAGTCAACCTTGAGTTTATTTGCATATTCCTACCAACCCTATCAACTGAAAACTTCATTCAGCTCAATTAATATGAAATTTCCAATGTAGCCTGTCATTTATTTTATCTTATATTTCAGTTGTTTTACTGCATTGGGACTCGAAGCAACTATGATATTGTGATGACCACTGCCACTGAAATTGTAACTGATCTTCATAGTAAAAATAAAACTGAAACACTGGAGAGTAAAACTCTTCCATGTATTTAGCTATAGGATCCTAGAAAACATGATTAGCTTGATGATCCTCATAACATCCTGTAACTTCTAACAACTGATTTTTAGCCACACAAAATTTATTTGATAAGCTATCCAACTGCCTTTCTGAATGATTCCCACAAACAATGTAGTTTTCCTCATTATTATGATCATTCTTTGAAGAAGGCTGCTGCAAAGTATGACATACGTAATCAACCTTTTTTTCTGCCTAAGGGTTATAAAAACTGTCTTCTAGTATTTCTTCTTGGTATTTGCAATAATTTTCATCTTCATTATGATCCGAAGACTGACAAGTCTGCTGCATCTCTACAACAATCTTAGAGGATGTAAGAAGATTTTCATACGTAAACTCCTGCTGATTTCTATGTTACATGTCATGGGATGTTATCCTTTCTTCTAGGTGTTGAAATGTATTATTACAAAGAGCCTCTGAAATTTCTTCATCCATAAATTCAACATCATCATAACAATCCTCCAAATACTAAATAAAACTCACATAATGTTTACAACAATCTTTGATCAGCAATAAGGAGGGATGACACTTTTTATACATCTCATATAATTCATCATGAAAATTAGCAAGAGAATATAATGAACCATTTGCTAAACCTTTATACCAAGACCATGCTTTTCCTTCTAGAGTGGTCATAAACATCTTCATGAGACAATATTCAGGGAAATGAACCTTAATACTGTGTACATGCATGTGGAACCTAACTAAATGAAGAGCAACATTGTCTTTCTTTTCATCTTTGAATATTGGAAGATCATTTAACCATTCAACCTTTGGCATAGGATTTGGAAAACCGGGGTTATGAGACCAATTCATAGGGGCATACCTAGCATTCATTCTTGCAATGGAACTCATCTTGAAACTTCATCTAGCTGCTGATATTCAAGCAGTGGAGTCACCTTCCAATTTAATTATTTGATGTGTGGAGTCGCCAAGGTAGTTTTGCAGCCTCGAACAGCTTCCTGAGCTCTTTCTACCTTCAGAAGTTTAGCTTATTGATTACGGGAATGAATAATCTTTAGGCTCTTGGCAGACATACCAGAATGTTATCACCAAAATAGGACCTGATAGGCTGTTGTTCAGGCTACCTCAGTGTAACTATTTCAAACCAAACTTTTAGTTGAGGCTTAGCCTCCTTAACCTCATAGGGCTCTCTCACTAGGTTTAAGATTTTGAATTAAGGATTAGATGGCTAACTCTAGGAATAAATTGGATATAAAGTGTATGACTGGTTTAATTACTGATTAAAAAACATCTATTGGGCTATGGAGTGAATATATATTTCAACAAAACATCAATATCAGCTCAACATGAAAGTCAGGGCACTTAGCGTTTTAGGTTTATAAACAAAACAATAACATAGTGAATAAAGCACAGTCTACAAACATGTGAAGGAAGTTAGAGAATTTTCCATTGAATTATAAGTAACACATGTTCATACCATTGTAAATAGGTAGATAAGGAAATCCATAGAGAGATCAAACACCAATTTTTTTTTGTGAATCCTGAGTAGTAAAGCCAATATTTATTAAGCTGAAAATACACAGTCTGCTACAATAACATAGTTTGCTTGCTAATGAAAAATGCCAACCCTGTGGAATTCGACCTCATGTCTCTTATAGAGTCATTACAACCTTGGTTTCTATGATCCATCTTCAGAGGAATTCGAATTCTATCTTAAATTGACACCTATTTTCTCTAAAACTGACTATTAATTACCTCTGACAGTTAACTGTCTCTTCTAGAAGTCCTAATACAAATAGGAGTAAAAATCCTTATTATATCTAAACAAACTTATATAGAACTTAAATGATATCTTTGACAGTTCTTCCTCCATGTGTTCGAATTTGGATGTTGACCATTCACTTAAATTCACCCTACTACTGATGATAAAACTGCCCTAGAAATTAGGGAACATGTTTCCCTGTTTTTAGGCTTAGGATCCTTTTGGTTTCTTGAGATGTTCTGACCAATTCTAACTGATGAATTCGAGGCTAATTGATGTTAGTAACATGATTGACATATGTCCCAAGTTATCCCTTCATGCCATCTATGAAAAATCTACTTTGAACTTCTCAAAACAGTGAAAATGGATCTGTGCTACGAAAGTAGCACAGTTTCGTAGCGCTTTTCGTAGTGCAGTGTTTTCACTCCTTTATTCAACATATTTCAATATTTTTCTTTCATGATAGCCTTTAAAATTACTTGAAACACTCCCACAAGAAGTTTCAAAACCAAACTCACAAATATTCCTTCAAAATTTGTTATGAAAAATGATGAAAAGACTGGTTCAGCGAATTATTCCTGTTTCTTCCCTGAAAATTAGGTCTTGGGACAAAGCCTTTATCTTCTCATCCATGATGTATTTTGTGAAACTAAAGGAGGTTTTTGTATTCCATGCTATCTAGAATAAAAAAAGCTCTTTTTTTTTTGAAATACTTCTCCTGTTGCTCAGAAACTGTCTTTGAACATCATGTGTGAAACTGGAAAATTCTGATTTCTGAAAATATGGCTTCAAAGAAAGCCTTGTATCTCCCAAATAGTAAAACTTATGAAAAATGTATATTGTAACTGGAGATTTTATGAAGATAACCCTCCTTCATAATTCCAAAATAATTTTTCCTATGGCCAGAAACCGATCTTGAAAAAGACTGCTAAAACCAGGAAACAAAATTTTTCTCTCAATGACTTTCAGCAGTTTCGTGGCGTAAGTTAAACCATCAATTTCTCTCACCTCATAATTAATTTGAAGAAACTAAAAGAGTCTTTTGTATTTCAGTATGTTAGGAAGAAAAACCCCTTTCAGTTTTCAAAAATGAGGTTTCCATTGCTCAGGAACCCCTCTGGAAGTTGACTACCTAAAGCAAAAAAACAGGGTTTTTTGTTGAAAAAGGTTGTTTCAGCCATTTCGTAGCGCGCTATGAAAACAACGTTTTCGAAGCGCAAATCACCCTTTTTGAACTAGCTGCGCTACAAAAATGTGGATTCCTGTATGATTGCAAAAAAATTGACCCTAAACCTAATGGAATGATTTCTTAATGGATGATTGGACCTTTAAATCATGGAATAAGGTTGTTAAACTTTGTTTGGAAATGAAAATGAGAATTTTGAGACTCTAACCCTATCAGATACCCTTTAAAGCATGAAATGACCTAATCACCTATCTAAGACCATGACTAAAACAAGGCAGACTTTCAGAGTTTATTGATCATGGAGTGGACCTAGAAGACTTCATTTGAACTTGTAATATGACCTATCCTTTACTAATGACATAAAATGACTTATAAACCTCCTTGAAATCATGACCAAAAGTAGAGTTGACACAATGATGTTTTGAGAATTTTTGGGTGATAATAGTGGCTCCACTTGGGATAGTGTGCCCCTATGGTACACTAAGAACTGGTAGCTCCAGTGCTGCAATCCATTCCTTTAAAATAAAAATCTGAAATTCTGGCCAATCTGCTTCAAACTGTACCTACTAAAAATGCTCAGTCAACCTTGAGCTTATTTTCACATTCCTACCTACCCTATCAACTGAAAACTTCATTCAACTCAATCAATATGAAATTTCCAATGTAGCCAGTCATTTTTTTTATCTTATATTTGAGTTGTTTGACTGCATTGAGACTCGAAGCAACTATGATATTGTGATGACCACTACCACTAAAATTGTAACTGATCTTCATAGTAAAAATAAAATTGAAACATTGGAGAGTAAAAATCTTCCATGTATTTAGCTATAGGATCCCAAAAAACATGATCAGCTTAATGATCCTCATAACATCCTTTAACTTCTAACAACTGATTTTTAGCCACACAAAATTTATTTGATAATCTATCCAACTGTCTTTCTGAATGATTCCCATAGACAATGTAATTTTCCTCATTATTATGATCATTCTTTCAAGAAGGCTGTTGCAAAGTATGACATACGTAATCAACCTTTTTGTCTGCCTGAGGGTTATAAAAACTGTCTTCCAGTATTTATTCTTGGTATTTGCAATTATTTTCATCTTCATTATGATCCGAAGACTGACAAGTCTGCTGCATCTCTACATCAATCGCAGAGGATGTAAGAAGATTTTCATAAGTAAACTCTTGCTGATTTCTATGTTGCATGTCATGGGATGTTATCCTTTCTTCTAGGTTTTGAAATGTATTGTTATGAAAAGCCTCTAAAATTTCTTCATCCATAAATTCATCATCATCATAACAATCCTCCAAATACTGAATAAAAATCACAGAATATTTACAACCATCCTTGATTAGCAATAAGGAGGGATGACACTCTTTATACATCTCATAGAATTCATCATGAAAATTAGCAAGAGAATATAATGAATCATTTTCTAAACCTTTATACCAAGACCATGCTTTTCCTTCTCGAGTGGTCATAAACATATTCATGAGACAATCTTCAGGGAACTGAACCCTAAGACTATGTACATGCATGTGGAACCTAACCAAATGAAGAGCAACATTGTCTTTCTTTTCATCTTTGAATATTGGAAGATCATCTAACCATTCAACCTTTGGCATAGGATTTGGAAAACCAGGGATATGAGACCAATTCATAGGGGCATACCTGGCATTCATTATTGCAATGGAACTCATCTTGAAACTTCATCTAGCTACTGATCTTCAAGCAGTGGAGTCACCAAGGTAGTTTTGCAGCCTCAAACGGCTTCCTGAGCTCCTACTACCTTCAGAAGTTCAGCTTATTGATTACGAGAATGAATAATCTTCAGGCTCCCGGCAGACGTACAAAAATGTTATCACCAAAATAGGACTTGATAGGTTTTTGGTCAGGCTACCTCAGTGTAAATATTTCAAACCAAACTTTTAGTTGAGGCTTAGCCTCCTCAACCTGAGAGGGCTCTCTCAGTAGGTTTAAGATTTTAAATTAAGGATTAGATGGCTAAATATAGGAATAAATTGGATATAAAGTGTATGACTGGTTGAACTAATGATTAAAAAATATCTATTGGGCTATGGAGTCAAGATATATTTCAACAAAACATCAACATCAGCTCAACATGGAAGTCAGGGCACTTAGAGTTTTAGGTTTATAAACAAAACAGTAACATAGTGAATAAAGCATAGTCTAAAAACATGTGAAGGAAGTTAGAGAATTTTCCATTGAATTATAAGTAACACATGTTCATACCACTGTAAATAGGTAGATAAGGAAAGCCATAAAGAAATCAAACACCAAAAAGTATTTGTGAATCCTGAGTAGTAAAGCCAATCTGTATTAAGCTGAAAATACATAGTCTGCTTCAATAACATAGTTTTCTTGCTAATGAAAAATGCCAACCCTGTGGAATTTGACCTCATGTCTCCTATAGATTGATTACAACCTTGGATTCTATGATCCATCTTTATAGGAATTTGAATTCTATCTTAAATTGACACCTATTTTCTCTAAAACTGACTATTAATTACATTTGACATTTAACTGTCTCTTCTAGAAGTCCTAATACAAATAGGAGTAAAAATCCTTATTATATCTAAAAAAAATTATATAGAACATAAATGATATCTTTGACAGCTTTTCCTCCATGTGGTCAAATTTGGATGTTGACCATTCACTTAAGGTCACCCTACTGCTGATGATAAAACTACCATAGAAATTAGGGAACATGTTTCCCTGTTTTTAGGCTTAGGATACTTTGGTTTCTTGAGATGTTATGACCACTTATAACTGATGAATTCGAGGCTAATTGATGTTAGGAACATGATTGAAATATGTCCCAAGTTATCCCTTCATACCATCTGTGAAAAATCTACTTTGAACTTCTCAAAACAGTGAAAATAGATCTGCGCTACGAAAGTAGCACAGTTTCGTAGCGCTTTTCGTAGTGCAGTGTTTTCACTCCTTTATTAAACATATTTAAATATTTTTCTTTCATGATAGCCTTTAAATTTACTTGAAACACTCCCACAAGAAGTTTCAAAACCAAACTCACAAAGATTCCTTCAAAATTTGTTATGAAAAATGATGAAAAGACTGCTTCAGCAAATTATTCTTGTTTCTTCCCTGAAAAATTAGGTCTTTGGATAGAGCCTTTATCTTATCACTCATGACGTATTTTGAGAAACTGAAGGAGGTTTTTTTATTCCATGCTCTATATAATAAAAACCGCTCTTGGGTTTTTGAAATACTTCTCCTGCTGTTCAAAAACTGTCTTTGAACTTCATGTGTGAAATTGGAAAATTCTGATTTCTGAAAATATGGCTTCAAATAAAGCCTTGTATCTCCCAACTGGTAACACTTATGAAACACGTGAGATAGGTTATTGTAAATGGAGATTTTATGAAGAGAAACCTCCTTCAGAATTCAAAAATACTTTTTAAAATGGCCCGAAATGGATCTTGAAAAAGACTGCTAAAAATAGAAAATAGAGTTTTTCTCTCAATGACTTTCAGCAGTTTTGTAGCACAAGTTAAACCATATATTTCTCTCACCTCATAATGAATTTGAGGAAAAATAAAGAGGTTTTTGTATTTTAGTATGTTAGGAAGACAAACCTCTTTCAGTTTTCAAAAATGAGTTTTCAGTTGCTCAGGAAACCCTCTGGAAGTTGACTACCTAAAGCAGAAAAACAGGGTTCTTTGCTGAAAAAGGCTATTTCAGCCATTTCGTAGCGTGCTACAAAAACAACGCTTTCTTTGCAAAAATCACCCTTTTTGAACTAGCTGCACTACAAAAACGTGGATTCCTCTATGATTGCAAAAATTTTGACCCTAAACCTAATGGAATGATTTCTTAATGGATGATTAGACCTTTAAATCATGGAATAAGGTTGTTAAAATTTGTTTGGAAATGAAAATGAGACTTTTGAGACTCTAACCCTATCAGCTACCCTTTAAAGCATGAAATGACCTAATCACCTATCTAATACCATGACTAAAAAAAGGTAGACTTTCAAAGTTTATTGATCATGGAGTGGGCCTAGAAGACTTCATTTGAACTTGTAATATGACCTATCCTTTACCAATGACTTAAAATGACTTCTAAACCTCCTTGAAATCATGACCAAAAGTAGAGTTGACACAATTATGTTTTGAGAATTTTTGGGTGATAACAGAACCTTCATAGAAAAAACGTTAGAGCGGAAATTCCATGATGACCTGTTTCAGATATGAGGATCACAATTTATATAAATGCTTAGGTTGAGAGGAGCTTTAACAATTGAATCTGGGAGGGATTTTAGGAGCTTAAAAATTAATAATTACTGACTTTTCAATGACCCATACCACAACCCTATGGGGTTTTAGCCCACTAACTGGGGTTACAGACTTCAAACATGAATATCTCTCAAACTGTGAAGAATTACGTGGCATGCCATATATCAACAGAAACATATCGACAAGTAGAAACCATCAAAATAATTCTTGACCCAGAATATAATAATTTGGTAGGTCAAGATTCCCATGAAATATTGGGGTAGCCCCTGGTGCTGCTTGTGTTGAAATCAATGACAACCGCTGATAAACACTTCCAAATGCCTCACGCTTGGAAACTTATATAGAATTGCTAGTGTGTCGAATACCACAGACAACTTGATCGATTCATTAACCCAAGGTCACCTATGCAGCAGTATCTAGTACCAAGATATTCGTATGATTCTACCCATAACATGATGCAACTTGGCTACCACCAAAGTCAATCTGCACCTTTGTAGAATATGATGAATATGGTGTCATCATATCACCAACAACAGGGAGGCGCGTACCCTCCCTCGCAATGGACCCAATACTTAGCTAGGAATGCTGATGGAAGAGATCCCCCCAGCAACCTTACACCAACCAGGGGCAGGGAAACCAATATTCCCCTTTCCCTGCACAAAATATACCATCACAGAATAAGGTGTTGATGAACTTAGTGCAACCTTCCCAAGTTCAACAACGCCAAGCTTGTGACTAGGAGAACCGCAAAAATCCTCCAAACACTGCGAAAAAGAATCTTAGGAATAAACAAAAGGGGGACTCTAGGAAGGGGGGAAGTAATCAACAACGTCCCCCGCGATCTCAGTCTGGGGGAAAACCCAACCGAAATCAGAACTAGGAGCCAAACAACAACTCCCAAGGCCAAAACAAGAGGTCCAATCTAAGGAAAAACCATTCTTGTGTCATTTGTGGTGAGTATGGCCATTACATTCACTACTGTCCTGAACTCCCTTAACTGAAAAAACTTCAGGGTAATCGTGGACAAGGGGGACCTACCTAACAACCTGTTTTAATGCAGGAGCCTTTCCCCCAACAAGGATTGGTTAACACCCAACAAAAAAAACCACCCCAAAATGATATTGGGAGCGAAAACCATAAAATTTACATGACTAGCAAAGAAATTTTCTTCCAGAAAAGGAATATGAACTATGACGCACCACCAGACACCAACCCATCAAGTACGAGCACGATTGCACCTACTGCACCATTGACCATATCCAAAGTACCTATTGAGCCCCTTCCAAAGATGGCTAAGGGGCTAACCAGGCGCGTAGGACATCACTCAAAAAATGCCCATAACTACATCATAGTAGATAATTTAGCACAATCACCTGCTTCCATGTCGGCCTTAGAAGTCCTATAATCATGCCAAAAACAACGGAAAGCCTTACTTTCCACATTAGGCACCATCGACCCTTCCGATTCACGCCTAATGGATTTTGACCTAGATAAGAAAGCCACGGGCTTCCTTCTCTGGTCACCTTCCAAATACCGATGTTAGTCCATAATATCACCATACAACGATGCATCATTGATGAAGGAGCATCTACGTGCATCATGTCCAAATTAGTTTGGCAGAAGTTGGGATCACCTGAACTAAAACCATCCAACATCATGCTTAGAGCATATGACGGTCGACCTTCAACTCTCGTCGATCTATATCAGAATTTTCCTGTAAACTTGGCTGGAAAGATTGTACTTATAGACCTTGAAGTATTTGATGCGTAGCTTGACTACAATATACTCCTCGGGAAGACTTATATGTATGCCATAACTGCAATAGAATCCTCTATCATTCGGGTGATGATATTCCCCCACAAAGATTGAATCATCACCGTTGACCAACTTACATACTATGATAAGAAACCCATGATGACTCTCGATGTCATTTTACCTTACGTAGACAAAACTATAGAATCACTCATGCGGTATCAAGAATTTGGCCCCGGTCAATTCAAACCATCATTAATCCTAGGATCATTCTTAGGATACACTAGTACATTAGGGGGAAATTCTGACACTTGGTTCAGATGCTTTTGACCAAATGTCGGAAATTTCCCCAAATTTTTTCAATCCCGCCCGAAACTGTCGCTATACCGACGTTTAGAGAAAAGTGTCGCAATACCGATGTTTATAGAAAAGTGTCGCAATACCGACACTTAGACAAAGTGTCACAATTGTGACGTTTGGAGGAAGACGTCGCAATTGCGACACTATGCCCCAAAGCGTCGCTATTGTGACGGCTGCCTCCAAATGTCGCAAGTGTGACACAATGTCTAAGTGTCGCAATTGCGACGTTTGGAGGCATCCATCGCAATAGCGACGCTTTGTCCGCCTTCGGTATAACGACACTTATATGCGTGCTACATAAAAATGATTTTATTAAAAACTACATTAACGTCTGATATCACACGCGCATTTTCCCTCTGCTCTTGTAGAATAGCATTCGCCCTCAGCTCTTGCAGAACAACATTCGCCCTTAACATTCACCCTTAGCTCTTGTAGAACATCATTTTCCCTCATCATTCGCCCTCAGCTCTTGCAGAACAGTATTCGCCCTCAGCATTCACCCTCAGCTCTTGCAGAACAGCATTCACCCTTAGCTCTTGCAGAACAACATTCGCCCTCAGCTCTTGTGGAACAACATTCGCCCTCAGCATTCACCCTCAGCTCTTGCAGAACAACATTCGCCCTCAGCATTCACCCTCAGCTCTTGCAGAACAACATTAACCCTCAGCATTTTCCCTTAGCATTCACCCTCAGCTCTTGCAGAACATCATTCACCCTACATTTTCCCTCAGTGTTCTCCCTCAGCATTCGCCCTCAGCTCTTGCAGAATAGCATTCACCCTCAGCTCTTGCAAAATTGTAAGTTATTACTGCAGGCCCTTCCTCCTATAGTAGGGTTGACTCTATTTTGGTTTTCTTGGTCAATTCCATTGGATTGTGTTAGGCTATAGGGTTCTCTCTAGATGTCTTCCAATGTTCTTTCGGATGAGTTTCAAAGAGGATGTGTAAGATGTGTTTGTGCTTGCATGAATTTGACTCCACCAGTTTCATGAAGTTTAAGCTATGGATCTTAGTTCGACAAACTCATCCATCTCAACATCCAGTAACGAATTTCCCTTGGTCTGATCTATATTGAAGGTGAAGTGCAAAGTGGTAGAGTATGGGAGATCGAAAGTCATCAACTTTATCACAAGGGTAGTACTCTAGATCGAAAGTGATGAGCTTTAGTTCTCCAGATTTGGGGATTTTCTAATATTTGGGGATTTTCTGATGACATACCAAAGATCACATCCATACAACCATATCAAGGTCAATGTTGAGATCATTATCATATAGATATAGTTCACTGATATATAGGGTTAATATCATCATCACTATCCATGGAAACCGAATGGTTACAAAATCTGTGATTGTGGTTGGCTCATTTATAATTATTACCCATTTACAGTAGAGCACAGAA
Organism: Pinus albicaulis; assembly: GCA_034641835.2. Classification (NCBI taxonomy): domain Eukaryota; kingdom Viridiplantae; phylum Streptophyta; class Pinopsida; order Pinales; family Pinaceae; genus Pinus; species Pinus albicaulis. The sequence goes on from CM076582.1 coordinate 468,531,239, forward strand.
ACACTAAATATGGCCTGAGCAGAGCCTTTACAACAACCAATGGAATTGCAGCTGCTTCATCAATAACCAATAGCTCCAATTGAGAAAACTTTTCATAATCTTGGGGTTGGATATACTGCAGAGCAAACAATTGTAGTTATCATTCGTGCTCCAATATATTAATATACTCTTTACATTGAACTGAAGAAAGGGAAACAAGAAAATGCTAGCCATCATACAATGCTTTGACATAAGAGTTTTGAGTGACATACTTGAAAAAAAGAATTCATTACCCTCTATTATCTTCATCACCCAATACAAGATTTAAATTTTTCCCAAAGAAACACTTATTAAATTGGCAGCCATTATTTCTCCCTGCTTTAAAAACCCTACATTTAAATTAAAACAGGCATTGCATTTCAACTACAAAAATCTATTTGTGTTCAAATGTACATATGTGCATCACTTGTGTAGGGTATTCCTTTTCCACTTTCACATTATCCAAGAATGTGTGCAGTATAGTTCATATTTTTTGTGATTTAGATTATCTTGAAAAAGGAAAGGTAAATTATTTCCCATGGAAAAAGAAGGTTTTCCCTTTTTAATACTGGAAATGGTACAACAAAGTTCCATTTCTACCCGAAACTCCTATGAAACAAGAACCAAATAAAGGCCATGTCCTCAATGGACATCATTTGGCTTTGAAAATGGCCATTGCACCATGTTTTTTCTTATATTACATCACGATAGTTTCTTAGGCCATTTCTTGTTTCTTGAGATGAAAAACAACCAAAGAAATTGTGAAGATCCTTTCAAGAAATAAATGACCATTTCTTAATCATATCTAAACTATTTTTTATTTTATTCAGTGGTTTCTTACTTTGAGAGAAATTTGACACTTTTATAAGGAATATAACATAAAAACACAAAATGGGAAGGAATTGATGCGGTAGATGACCTTTAGTTGTTGTCAATTAAGAATTAATAATACACGATGCATGTTCTGTACTACAAACTAGATTCCTTCCTGGAGTTAGGACACAGAGTATTGAATCAAAGTTGTAGTTTCTAACTTCTTGTATTGGTTCATCAATCTTGAAATTCAGACATTGCATGTCTTCATTGCTTCATGTTTGAATAATTTGCATTATATCATAGAATAGGAAATTAGGAATTATGATTATTATTACTTTATGGATCTGTTAAGTTAATTTTAAGTTTGCATGGTTTAGTGTGAAATTATTCTTGTGTGACCCTAGGCTCAGGTGAAGGAATGCCAAGGACTGAGAACCATAGTTTTTAAATGGTATTGTTTCTTATACCCAAAAACCCCTCAACATCACTTCTTATTAGTTCTTAACAATAGTGTTGTAAAAAATTTGAGAATTGATATAGCAAAATCTCGCACTTCTCAAGATAAAGCCCTAAAGCTAAAGTGTGATACCATGTGTAATTCAATAGCCCCATTGTCACCTCACCAACCTCTTTTCACTTCGGGCTAGCTCTCCTCCAACTCAAGGGGGTTCTCCCTAGTAGATGTTAGGGATCTAATGGCCCAACCAAACCAAGTCAAGAGCCCCCTAACTCTCTATGTTTACTACTATCAATCAAAATATTGAACAATAGGGTCAGACATGCATCCTGAAGATAAAATTTCCAGGGCATTTTTGGGTAATTTCAAAGGGAAAGTCCCCAAACACATATAATCAAGGAATTATAACGTGATTTCAAACATTAAATATCAACAAAATCGTTTAAAGGATATTGAAAGGAAAAAGGTGATGGAAGATAGAAAGTGCCTACTTAAATGCTCTAAGGATTTTTCAATAGTTGCTCCAAAAGCTTCACTTCAAGGCCCTTCAAGATCATCTCCAACAATGCTATACCATCAGCTTCAACAATGTTGCTCCAAAAATGTCCTCAAGGTCTTCACAACAAGTTTACTAGAAGTTGCTCCAACAATATATTCAATAAGGTCTTCATTGTCAACTTGTCTCTTGTTTGGGTACCTTAATGTGCAATGACATGTTTCCAGGACTGAATTCAATGCAAGGCATATTTGAAACTCTAACTCTGTCTTCTGGTGTCTTATTAGAAATTATTTTAGTTTTCATTTTGTGTTTTCAAGTTAGATGTTGTTTTCAAGTTTTTACATTTATAATTTTATTGCAATGTGGCACACTGATCAGGGCATTACAGGAACAACCTCGAGACAGGATGATCGCAGAAAGAGGCCAACGGAAGAACATGTAAAGTGCCAGCATTGCTCTATCTTCAGGAATTTTAGTTATTTACATAATTGAAATAATATTAATTTTGTTCAAATATGTAGACACCTAGCCATGGTACGCCTGATGATTCCCTCTACGAGGAAGAGCTTTCTTCATCCCTATCTCCAGCGCTCTTGTTGCAAAAAAAGGCACGAGATGCAAGGTCAGAATTTAATACTTTGATAGATGCGCCTCAAACACCTGAAACAGAATAGAGGATAAAACAACTTATGACCTAGCTAGAAACATATCAGGTAATAATAAAAATTCAAAAGGATATTTTTTTTGTTCTGCATGAGATGAATTGTGATAGTTTGATTTTTAATTTTTACATTGACTAAACTAACAAAAAGTTCTTTTGTATGTAGCGTTTTCTGGCACCTGCTGAACCCGGTGTTGGTGGTAGTGGGACACAAGGGAAAGAGATTTCCCAGAAACCCTCTCATACACCTTCTATTCCTTTAGGTGCCAACCAAGAAACACACCCTGCCCAAGCAGACACCCAGCCAACCACTGAACGTGTTGGCAGTGATGAAGCTGATATGGCCAACTAAATTATTGTGTTTCCTGGAGCTACATGTGTCAGCTCCACAGGGACCATTAATGGCACGTTGTTGGTGAACGATGAAGGTGTCCCTATAAAGCACGTACAACTCCTAGATAAATTTTAATATTTTAACTATTTCATGTACTCTATCTAAAACATATTTATCATGATTTTTATTTTTAAATTAATGATAATATATTTATTTTTTTCTGTGTAGGAAACAATGAGTTCTACAGGTTTTTGGAGAGCCATGCGTTGGTAATTTTTGGCCCAACCATATGCAAAATGTGGAATTCCAAGAATTCCAACCTGAAAAAAGAACTTCTAGATTATCTAGAAGCCCTTTTTGGGGTCGGCACATTTGATAGAACAGCGGTGGCTCGGGTAGCCGACAAATATTTGAAATATACCAGGGACACCTATAGGACGCAATTTCAATTTAATCCTAGATACAGCGTCCTCTCACAGTTCTAGAGAGATTGGAGAGCACACATCCATGACAGAAAAGATAAAAGGGCAAATAAAGAAGGAAAAATGCCAACTGGACCCGCAAGGTAAATTACAACTTTAATTCAATAGCTTTAATTTTCTCTATGTCTAAAATAAAAGTGTGCTACGTCATATCTGACTTCAATATTTTTATGCTAGGTTGCCTGAAACCTCAAAGGCAACCAAAGCTAGGATTTAAAAAAAGGGCCATCACAAGCTAGGCCAGGGCGGCTACTTGAAATTAGCCGCAATAATTGTAATTAAGTAGCTAAACATCTTATAATTAATTGTATCGCCTTCCAACGTTTTTGTAATCCTATCAAATATGATTAAAAATACACAATCATATGTAATGTAGGGTGATGAATTTGGAACAGAAACTACAGAGGAAGATAAAAATATCGCTTTCCATTTCGACTATCAAGCCGTAGTTGAACGTCGCAGAAGCTTGGGGCAGGTCCCAAGATCCAAAATGCCTGATAAGGTAAAACATTAACCTTTCAATATGTTTTTTTTCATCCATAAATTTAATTTCTAACAACTTTGTTTAAATCAGGGGAGAAACACTACCGACGAGGCAAATAACCCAGTTTTAGAGCCAGATGTAGATGATCCTCATGTGCAACCTGATCATTGTAGTGGGGACTAGGCCGACAATGCTACTATCAGTGAGGGCCGTGACGGTAATTAATTTCCACTTATAATTTTTTCTAATTATACCTTGATGGTTGTCCTTATAACGTTTTTTGTTTAAATGAAAGAGAATGTTTCCCTTGAGGATCTTACCACCAGAGAGGAGGATAGGGCAACAGTCCCAACGGCGACAACTGGTGCACCAGGTAAATAATCTCATTGCATTTTTTTTTATTAATATTACCGAACTAGTTCAATGATATTTCAAAACTGACAAATAAAATTTAATATTATCTATTTTTGTAGGCGATGCCCCATCATTGGATGAGACCAGACATCGTGACTACGCAACTAGGTCAACAGTGCGGGTCGAAAGGCACGAAACAAGAGCAGAGCACGATGATATTGATGATGTAATTAGGAGCTTTAGAAATAGGAAGAAGAAAAATAAAATTTGATAATGTAAAATATTGAATTATTATAAGACAAACGTTACCATAATTGAAACGTTTTTTGCGTTATATAAAAAACTCATTTATCATACTATTTTTATGTCAAGAATTAATTTCAATGTTTCCTTGCGTACTTTTTGTTGAATTGTTTTTTATTAGTTATTGAATATTTTTTTATGCTCATGAAAGTACAAAATGAAATATAGATTGGGTATTGGGGAATTGAGAGTGATGTGAGGGGGGGGGCGAGGGGCCATAAGAGCTTCCACCTTCACGTGGTTGGCCCTGTTTAGTAGAGAATAATTTATTGGAGTGATTTAATCTTGGAGCAAACCTCCCTCGATCCAGCGTAGCAAAAAAAAAGTCATTGTTGACTTAGTTGCTACTCTTTCATATCGTGGGAGGCTTGTTCCAAGTTCATGTGACTCCAATAAATTTTTCTTGAAACAAAGAGGAGCTTATTTAGGTATGTTTTGACATTTTCAACATATGTTCTAACATTATCATAAGAATTCATCTTAGAGTAAAAAATACTACATCAATTACTTGTATTTATTGTATAGATAATGATGAATTTTGATTGACTTGGCAGTGCAGGTACAAATCCTCTTGCATCATGAGCAATACAACTTGTCAACCAGGGTCATGTCCAGGATATTTTTGCTTGTGCGCTTGACCAGGTTCGTAATGTCACATTTTGTAAGTTCCTTTACAGATCATAATTCAATATTAAGCTTGTTCACGATTATTATCTAGGTTTTTTGTATGTGTTTTTTCATCTATTTGATTGTAAGCAACTATGCATGTTTCCTGTTGTTCACTATGATTTCTCCTATTACCACTCCCAGGATGAATCCGACTTTATTGTTACATAGGTTACTTTATTGTTACTATGATTTCTCCATTTACGATTTCATAGGTTACATCATGTAAATTTGTCAATCTCAGGTTGGTGATGAGCTTTAGTTCTCCAGATTTGGGGCTTTTCTGATATTTTCTCCCTCATGTCATTCCCGCATCACCTCGTTGTTTGAGCATGCCAATTGTCTACCACTTGTACCAATTGGCACATGTCAATCTCTGAGTGGTGCCACATTTCACCTATTTTCGGCCCACTTGACCACTTGAAAAACTCAAATCCACACACCATGTGTCTTTATCATGGAGTTCCACATGTCCTAGATATTTAGGCCGATAGGCCTTCTATTATGAAAGAGATCAATTTTTTTCGTCAACACTTCTTATCTAGGCACGACACTTATTACTTGTTTAATCTGACGGTCACAGTCTCTCGGGTTACCTTCTAGGTTTGACATACCACTAGTTTCTGGTATATTTCCATGGAATCGGTCTGAAAATACCAGCAAAAATCCACACACCTGCAACCGTCGATAGACCTGTCGTTTTAGTAGCTGCATTTCTGCCACTGCCAATACACCTGCCGTTTTAGTTGCTGCATTTCGGCAACTGCTAATACACCTGCCATTTCATTCTCCTGGACTCTATGTATGCATATTTTTCATATAATTTTATCATGAAGTTGGCTACAGTGCTTTGACATGCCTTTGAATATTTTTGCAGGTTAGAAGACATTTCAGGCCAGAGCTATTGAATAGAATTGATGAGATTGTTGTATTTGATCCTCTTTCTCGTGATGATCTCAGAAAATTTTCTAGATTACTTATGAAAGATGTAGTGATTCGTCTTGCAGAGAGAGGTGTTGCTTTAGGGGTTACAGATGCTGCTCTGGATCTTTTTCTTCAGGAAGCCTATGATCTTGTAAGTAATCACTTTGTTTTGCTTTCTTTATTATTCAGAGTCATCTTGCCAAGGGATGTGCCCGTTATGGTTTGTTATGAGACCATTGTCAATTTCATCACTGTCCCTCATAATATGTTTGATTTTGTTTATAAATAATAAAAATTATTACACCAAACAATAAACAATTAACTGTACTATGAGTAATATGATATCTTGAAATAATTCTCATTATAATTTCATAACCTCTGCTCTCACTTGGTGTTGTCTATATCACTAAGTCTGTCTTCTTTAAAATTATAGTTACAGCAGACAATGAACAATCAACTGCACTATGAGTGATATCTTGTAATAATTATTATTATAATTTCCTAACCTCTACTCTCACTAGGTGTCTATATCACTAGGTGTATCTATTTTAAAATTATAGTTTCAATGGTAGATAAATTGTTATCTTAAAATTATAGCTTTGATGGCGATACCTTGTGATTGATAATGTAGTTTGAAGTAGCTTTGGCTTTGACTAATATAGTCTCAGGAACCTTTGAGAATACAAAGGTTGTGATTGATTACGGGGCACTTCCTATATTTGTGGAACTTCTTACCTCTGGGAATGATAATGTTCGAGAACAGGTAGCACGTTTATTTTAGAGGCATAAAGTTATTCTTCCCAACTATCTTTATATGTCTGTAATTTTGGAATTTGATTTAAAAAAATAGTACCCAACTTTGAGTTCAACTGGTGTTCGTGTAAGGCTGTTTGGGCTTTGGGAAATATTGCTGGAGAGTCTGCAACATTTAGGGATCTTGCCCTTAGTCATGGAGCTCTGAGGCAGGTGCTTTCCCAGTTGAATGATACTGCCAGAATTTCAATGATAAGAAATGCTACATGGGCTCTGTCAAATTTTTTTCATGACATAAACCCCAACCACTATTCGAACAAGTAAGCAGAATACATTTTCTTCCTCTTCTTCTTAGTTCGTAAATACTGTGGATTTTTTTATAGATCTTGGTGCTTGGTATATTTGGACGTAATATGGACCTAGGCGCTTGTTCATTACAATGACTCTGTCATCAGGTTTTAGAAAATGCTTAGAAATTTGGGTTTCACAAAGGGATTACCCTTGCTTGCAATTATCGATTATCAATCACATTCAAAAAAAGTCTTTCGTAGCATTTCTGAGCTCTTTGTAGGTGAATTTCCGAGGCAATTTCACAATATCTGAACTAAATTTTTCTGTCCTTTTCAATACTCTGCGCTTGTAATAGAACCAAAAAAACAATCTAGTGGCCAATGCAACAAAAACAACACCTCCTATTACAATGCCTGCAATTCACCCTCTCTGCACACATGAATGACTATGGCACCCTCTTTTGTGAACAGGTATTGGAGCTGAAGGTACTGGTTTCAAATAGGATCGTGGAATTCAACATCCAAAATAGTATCAAATTCCACTGCAATAGTATTCCCCAGCGAGGGAAATAGTTCATTGAGACCTATTGGACTCATCACGCCCAAATAGCCTCCAGGGCTACCCAAAGTGTGATCATATTTGTTGCTGAGTATATTTTTATTTTTTCAGTGAGAGTTTAGGGTTTCTCTAACATAGCTTCAGAAATCATATTCAGTGCCTGCTTGAATATCATCACATAATACTCATGGTTTGGATTGATGAGCATGCTCTGAATGGTTGGTTGATTCATAAGAACCACCCATATAGTCATCTTGAGATATTTCAGAATTTTTCTCGAGTTTCCTTTTTCACCATTTCTAGTGGGTGGGATGGTGTGGGGTGATCCATCAATACTGGTGCTCTTGTAGTAGGGAATTTGTTTTTGGGGATATAAAGGAGCATTTGATGTAGATATCCCATTGGATGCATTCATATATGGCACGAGAGGTCAAGAATTTAAATTAAAAATATGCAACCTCTAGCATGGCAACCTGAAGGCCGCGAGAGACACTGGTTAAAGATTGTTTTGTGCTGGCCTTAATATAGTTGTGATTTCTTTCTATTATCTTAATGCAAATATATAGTCCAGTCTCATTAAAATGAGGATTGTGGTTGTATTTCTCTTTGATTGTTTCTCTCTTAATGCTCCAGAAGTTGCCAAAAGTTGTGATAGTTGTTTAGTTTGCCTGTTACAACTTAAAAGTGGTTTTTAGCAATGGGAGTCATGTTTTTTAAGGTTCATACTAATATGAAGATCTTATAATTCTATATTCAGGATAAGAGAAGATGGCCTCTGCTTTGGGCAGTATGACAACAATTGCCACATCTACCTCATTGGGTAACAATGGAAAGGGGAAGAAGTTGGGTGCAATGTTTGATAATTATGGCAGAAAATTGTCTTCTCTTTCAGTTTTTTCACCCATTTCCTTTAATCGCTCAAGCAGAAGAGGGACTCTGAGATTACGCGACAGAGAGAAGGTATTTAATACAAGAGATATGGAAAAGGAGTTGTACTTCAACAAGGATGGCTCAGTGACAAAAAAATTGCAGGTCAGAGAAAAAATTATGTTTAAAGGAAGGTCACCTGCACGTGAAACTTCACTACGATGGATCTTTCCTTGTCCACTTATATTCGATTTTAATGTGTTATTTTAATTTTTCATGGAGGGTTGTTTTGGCATATGGTTTGGCATTCAATTGCATACTTACTGAAAGCATTGTCAATTTGTCTTGCAGGCGGTGTGAACAAACTTGCTGATCTTGTTGGAGTCACCCTTGGGGCGAAGGGAAAAATGTTGTCTTGGAGAGCAAGCATGGTTCTCCGAAAATAGTTAATGATGGTGTGATAGTAGCTAAGGAGGTAATTTGTAGATGTGTACTCTGGTTTTCTTTTTAACATTTTATAAGTTCCCCCTCTTAAATGTCTTAGATTTGGTAGGCATAATTTGAAAACTCAAAGGTGAAAGGAAACATATTTGTTACCCAGTGGTCTACTTGGCCTATGGACTAGCCACATTAGAGTAATGCATAAATCTTTTCACAACAATAAAAGGAAAGGGTTATGGCTGAGTCAAATTTTATTGTTATTGATAGTGCAATGAAATGTATCTCAATGCTATGGTTTTGGCATTTTTATTGGTTGAATTAGAGGACCCAGTTGAAAATATTGGGGCCAAGTTGGTAAGGCAAGCTGCGGCAAAGACAAATGATTTAGCTGGGGATGGAACCATAACATCTGTTGTTCTTGCACAGGGTTTAATAAGTGAGGGTGTAAAGGTAACTTTTTGTCGATAGTACTTGATTAAGATCATCTATTCATTTTTGTAGGGTCTTATGGTGTTTGGTTTTTTAGTTTTGGGTTGGGCTTATTGAGTCTAAGATATTTTTTGAGTGAAAAAATTTGCTATCAGGTATTAAAAAATTTTGGTTCTTTTGTCAAAATTTATGAGCTTGTTAGGAAATAAAAAATTGATAATGTTGTATCTTAAATTTGTGGAAAATAATTTGAAATGAAACCTCTTTGTTTAGGTTGTTGCAGCAGGTGCAAACCCCGTTCAAATTACTAGGGGCATTGACAAGACAATAAAGGCCCTTGTTTCGGAACTCAAAATTTTTTCAAAGGAGGTAAACGCTTGCCTTTTGAGTAGGCTAGTTTTCCTTTTTGCTGATGGTTTGGTGTATCTAATTGAATTAGTTGCCTAAGGTATTTTTGGTTGAAAACTCCTTTTCATTTTTCATACAGTATTGGCCTTGTGGAATACATTTGATTGTGTGGTCTTGTTAGAGCTACAACATTTGTAGTTGTTTAGTCTTATGGCCGAGGTGCACTTTTATTATGGAAATAGTTGATGCAATATTTTCATTTAATCCTTATTGCAGGGTAGCATGTTGAGAATTTTCTTGTGAAACATTTGGTATTCAAAATGACACTTGATCCTATACAGCATCACGCACTTGACTTCAAAATTCATATTCAAAGTGTGCCAGACAATTCTTGCAAAATTTCAAATATTTATGTTGTTTTAAACCATTATCTTTTTCATGTATTGGATGCTGAAAATGAGAAAAAGACTTTGGTATGAAACCAACTGGTGAATAATTTCCAGCAAAAAAACCACTTCCAAGACATGATTTAGAAGTAGAACATATGTACTTATGAAGAATAGAAAGATATCCTTGATGCATTGTCAATGTTTGGCTAGGGTTATTTTTGGAGAAAATAACTCCTTATTCCTAGAATAGTGATCTTCAATACAAGTAAATGCTAGAGAAGAGAGATCATCGTGTGACATAAACCTATTAACAAAAGTGAACAGGGAATGATTATTAATTATGGCATACTAAGTTGTCAATGATTTTGACTATTTGTCTTTAACATGTAAAAATGTTAAATTCCAAACTTACATCATCATGGTTTGGCATCATGAGCTTGAATAATTGTCCACCATGCTCATAATTTCATTTTTGTATTCATATCTATAAACAATGTTTCAAATAATAATAAAAAAGTTCTATAAGAAAAATCCAAACCTCCATGCTGCTGCTCCTTGTGAGACAAAGTCAAAATTGCATTACACAATCTGACACATAAGAATCTCCTATATCCCGGTGGTATGTATCCAAATTCTTATAATAGTGTCTTCAAGACTTATGTTGACATTGCTAATGAGATATTTAAGCAATGAAAGATGGAGCCTTCTTCATTGTTTTATATGTAACAGTCTTTTATTAATATAAAGATTGATGGTTTTATCTTTCTGAAAATGAAATGTAAAAATAATTTATTGTGGTCAATTGAAAAGTTTTTTTTTAAAGCTTTTCATTATGGAAGGGCGACATAGATATATGCCCTTCTAACTGAAATTCGGACCTGCTCTTCAAATTTGATCATTGTGTGGGACCTTAACAAACAATAAAACTATTTCGCTGTGCGTTATATAAAACATATAACAAAACCTTTGTCAAAACTTCAAACGAACCCTTTAGCTGTGGAGTCCGCCGGACTTCAAATGGCGATAAACCATAATTCAAACCAAATTCGTGTTCCAAAATAGCCGGTTGACGTCAACCAATTTTGTGATGCAAAAACCAAATGAATTCCGCCCTAATATTTTTTGGGTCCGAATTTGGGCTGGCGTACGGAGAGAGATTTGTGACGCGAATTTCTTATCAAATTCGCCGTAATCTTTTTTGGGTCCGGATTTCCACTGCGCAAGTGGCCCAAATAAAGATCCGCTCCAATCAATTTCTGCCACGTGTCCTCAATCATAAGTTGCTCTATTCCCGGATGTGGGTGCATTCGATGGTGTTTAAGGTGATGGGACATGGATGTGGCGATTTCATATCAATCGCATTAAGTTTTAACGCTGTTCAATCAGCTGATATTTAAGTTCCAAGGTTTTCTCATCAAATCGCATTAAGTTTTAACATTGTTCAAGATCAGACCTCCACTCCTGTTAGCGATTCCGCATGCTCCAATATGATCCGACCTTCAGCTCTCATCAATGAGAGATTAATTAGGATGGGCGTTCTTCGATGCCATTGCAGTCGAGTCGATAAAATGGCGTTTCGCTATGGTTTTTCAGACGACCCGCAACCTTTGAATTGCAGATGCTCTCCAGTTGCTGGGTTACACTGCCTGCTCATTGTGACGAGAAGGAGAATTGGCCAGCTGAACTGCTGCTTAGACCTTGGTGCAAATTTGCATTTCTCTCAGTCTGGTTTGTGTCTGTCTTCCTCGGTTTCTTGGAATCCTGCTTCTTCGTCTCGTCTTGTGCCCACTGTTGAGACTGCATCCATGCCTTGCCTGCATCAAAGCATGTGTTTCCGCAGGGGGAGCACTAGAGGTCAACCCCTGCGTGCTCCCTCTAGCCCCTCAACTGAGTCGTCTTCCCAGTCCAGTGATTATTACACAGGTCGCTATCCAAACACTAGAAGTGGGCGGGGTCGGGTTCTAGGATCTAGCCACCTTATGGGCTCCCCTGCTCCTCATTTCCCCACCGCTTCACCTTCTCCCACGAAGTGCACTGTGCTTTTTTCCTTTAATTTCTCTTTGAACCGCCCACGAATCACAGCTTCAATCACCGTGGTTTTCCGTGAGGAGGCCCAAGTGGAGGAACAATGCACCCGTTTGGCGGATCTGAGCTTAGAAAAAGCCGGCCAACATTCAGGCCTTCAAGAGGGGAGCGGTGGTGTGAATGTGGAGATAGCACTTGGCGAGCCTAGACCTTCCGAATGATGGTGCTGAATTATCGAGGAACCACTGGAGGAGTAGTTTGGTTTATTTGGTTTTCTTGCTTCGTGACCCACTTAATTGGGCATGTTTTATATTATATTACTGTGTTAGACCTTTGTAATATTTTTGAATTCTATAAACGTTCAAGACTGGTTTCCCCGTATGAGGGCAGTCTTCTTTTTTGATTTTTTGATGACAAATTTGCCATAAGTCTGGGCAATGTTTTTGACTTCGGTCATGTTGTAATTTTATTCGCACTGTTAATAGATTAAATTTACTTAGAAAAAAAAATGTTGCCTTATTTCTATTTTAAACCTATTTTTTGAAATACAGAGCCATGTTTATATGATTGTTTATAGTCGAAGCGCTGCAGGGTGGTTTATTATATTAATATTTCACGGTCGAATTATGTTCATAACAATTGGAAAAAAAAATGTTTCCCTGTTTCTATTTTAAACCTGTTTTTTGAAATACAGAGTCATGTTTATATGATTGTTTATAGTCGAAGTGCTGTGGGGTGGTTTATTATATTAATATTTCACGGTCGAATTATGTTCATAACAATTGGAAAAAAAAAATGTTGCCCTGTTTCTATTTTAAACCTGTTTTTTGAAATACAGAGCCATGTTTATATGGTCTATGTATTATACTCTTTCTCTGTATATCTACAGGAACCTTTTTGCTATGAACAGGGTGGATGTTGTAGCAGGCTACTAATGGAAACAAGCGAGCCTGAACCTTACATCTCGGATGCAACATATGGTTACCAATTTTGGAATCAAGCGAGCCTGATCTTACAAGCGAGCCTGGGTTTCTGCAGATGGTTTTTATTTCCAGGAACAAGCGAGCCAGAACATACAATCGACCTTGGGTTTATACATATTTTTTCTCTATCATGGATGCTTTTTGTGTGAGGTGTATATCAACAGTACATGTCTCTGCAAATTTCCTGTATCCGCTTTATGATACTATTTTATGTGTTGACAGGTTATCACTCTGCCTTCAAAACTAGCGATGCTAGTTTATTGATATGGTCTGATGGTATTTTTATATTTTGGACATATCACAATCCTCACATGATTAGCGTTTTTCTCTGTTCAAGGATTTTGGGTACTTTAATTTGTATTTGGAACAATGGACGTCGGTACTCTATCTGTTGCTTTACTATTCTACACACTGCTATTTCACTTTCTTATAGATGCCTCGGGCATATTTGGATGCTTTCTCAGATTGTCGATAATCTCCATGTGGACCGTTACTGGGTTTTATATCATGTCCCTGTATGTGACATGGGGTATTTTTCTATCATTGTCTGGGGTGGGACTTCCACTTTTCCGGATGGATATTTGGGTTCCAATCTTCAGATGTGAAAATGTAATGACTTCATGGACTGTTGTACTTCATATAATATATTCAAAACAACATTTTTTCTCTTGTGAAAAAAAATGATTGTTTATAGTCGAAGCACTGCGGGGTGGTTTATTATATTAATATTTCACGGTCGAATTATGTTCATAACAATTGGAAAAAAAAATGTTGCCCTGTTTCTATTTTAAACCTGTTTTTTGAAATATAGAGCCATGTTTATATGATTATTTATAGTCGAAGTGCTACGGGGTGGTTTATTATATTAATATTTCACGGTCATTGGAACGCCCACAATTCATAACAAATATTGGATATTTATTGTCCTGTTTTAAAGTTTCATTTTTTATTTAAACTGAACCTGCCGTCGGTATACCGACGCTTTGTAAGCGTCAGTCTTCCAACATCTTGAACGATTTCCGTCGGTCTTCCTAGGGTCGGTATTGTGACGCTTTTGGAATGCATCGGTATTGCGATGCTTTTGGGATGCATCGGTCTTGCGACACATTTGTACGACGTCAGAATTGTGACAACTTAAAAACGTCGGAAGAGCGATAGTATAAAAATGTCAGAAGAGCGAAGTTCAAAACGTCGGACCCCATTTTGTCGGAATTGCGACAATTTACAAACGTCGAAAGAGCGACGTTCAAAACTTAGGACCAAATTTCGTCGGAATTGAGACAATTTACAAACGTCGGAAGAGTGACGTTCAAAACGTCGGACCACATTTCGTCGGAATTGTGACAGTTTACAAACGTCGGAAGCGTGACAGTTTGGGAAACATCAGAAGAGCGACGCTTGTTTGGAAGCGACGGAAAAAGTGTCGGTAGTGCGACGCTTTTTCAGTGCATCGGAATTGCGACGTAATGGCAAACCACATTTTTCCCATCCTCGAACTATTACTCTTGCGACGACTATGTGTCGGAATAGCGACGAAGTGGCCGTCTGAAACTGGGCCAAATTTTCTAGTGATATCCCCCTATCATACAAGAGGCAACCCTAGAAATCACGGGGGCACCGGTGTGCATGATGCTATCATCAAACATCGATACCATCCTAAAGATGGAAACCAGTAGTACAAAGATCGAAGCCACTAACATGAATTTCCTACCCCACGCCATCATCCAAACCCCATTTTTATATCCCCCACCTAGTTTTATGTCAAAGAAAGTCTTGGAAACTATTACACTGCCAAACATGGATTTCACAATACCTGTCTGGTATTTGGTCCCACAAGCCATGCTAGGAATTCCTGGCATCACTTCTAAAGGGATAATCCCTATCACCCCTCAGGAGTCTATAACGGTTAACAAAACTCCTGTAGTAGCACCAACTAACGCGATCAAGAAAACCAACAAAAAAGGGAAGAAAATTGAAAACCCAACATACCTAGGGCATTACAACCTTTCACATTATGTGATATCGTAGGCCATCCTACCAATATTTTCCCGAAGTTAGATGAATTAAAACCTCTTCTAAGCACCGAAAGAAATGTCACAACCTCAAGTTCCCATAAAAGGGAATAGGCCATGAAAAATCAAGGGAAACCATTGCGCACCAACCACACATGCGCCATATGCGACCGTTATGGGCACTACACCCATCATTTCCTAGAGATGCCATGATACAGGAATGCCTACAAGCCCTAGAGAAATCGTACCAATAGGACCCCTTGGATCAACCCATGAAAACAGACGAGGGAGAGCCTAGAACCATACTGTACCCATGAGAGGAGCCTACATCCTGCTCGTACATAGTCACCCAAATGAACCAAAGACGAAAAATAGAGACCACTTGCTCGGCCCTAGTTTACACATTATGTGATGAGCCAGACCACTTAGTCACACAATGTCCCGAATTAAGGGCATTTAACCATTGGTATCAAATCCGTCATCTTACCCAAAGAAACTTAGTTTTACATCGACGACCGACGCGTCAGATTTTCTGAACCAACTACCATGTGCATCGTTTTCCCCACATCCATCAGTTCTGGTCCATGTTGGATTTCATGTGACGCTTCATCGTTGAAAACTACGACTTGGTCGGCTTAGACATGAAATACACAAGTAGTACCACTACCCAAGGGACGAAAACAACAAGGACCATATTATATGTGTCTGAAGAGATACAGTCACTTGGATTACCACCTCCCCCCCTTTATCGCCCTCAAGCTCCTATCCAGCTCTGTGCACTCTGTGATGAACGCGATCACTTCATTGCTAATTGTGAATCCCTAGAGCTATTTCAAAGATGGTATCCAGTCAACCCCGTATACTACGACGGGTTATGAGTAGTCCAGTATTCATGCCGAGTGTGTTCAGGCGACCACACGGTTCGTCATTGTCCCTATATCCCCTAATTTTGTTTCGCGTTAAACAATTTACGCCAGGCCATAATATGCTTCGCCACAACAGATGGATTGGATTCAAAATCTATGGAAAGTTAGACAACACAAGAAAATGTGGTAACCAGGTCCATTTTCTTCATGTTAGCTAAAAAGCGGCTGACATAGGGTCACATCATCACCCCCAAGCGCCACCCATGAGTAAACCCAACCTACGCATTATGCGACTCACGTAACCACTCGGTCGTCCAACGCCTGGACTTAATATCATTCCGAAAGTGGTACATAATCACTCCAGGAGTCCAAAGAGAATGGAGAACTAGGGTAAAATAGTCTTGTTTAGTTTTTCATGACAACCATCAGACTCGACATTATACTTACATCTCCTATTTTAGACCTTTGGTAGAAACCATACGGTCATTAGCTACCCAATACTCAGATATAACTGTTCTTGAACCAAGGCAAACTAACGCAAGGCAGCTTTCCCCAAGGCAGCCTAACCCCCATCATTACCAAAATATTAGGAGAGCTAAGAAGACCCATCATCTTAGCAAAGCCCAAAATCAACCCAATACGGCATGTGGGTTGTGCGAAATAAATGACCACAGAGTCAATCAATGTCAGGAACTCAAGAAGCTCACTGAAAATCTTCACATGGTTACCACCATCCCATTGATCAATCTCTCCAATCAAGAGAAGATCACACACTTCTATTGCAGGATTTTCTCACAATTCCACCATATGATGGATTGTGAGTACCTCCCAAGGCTAAGAGTGGCAAGGGAAACATTGAGTATAAACTCCCTAAAAGAGCTAGACCAGCCAAAACCAAAGAATTAGAGATGGAAAAAGAGCAAACATGCCCCAATGCCCAATCATCTTCGAGCATCCACATCGGGCACAAAGATTAGTGTTAGTTCTCACACCATCTAATCGATAAGCACCGTGACACAGTGCACCATTTTCACAAGTCACAATCATGAAACAAAGTTGTGCCCCTTAATGGAAACATTCACCTCTACACTCAGCACAAATTTCAAATCCAGGAAAGTGCAAGTACTCTCAGTAAGCCATGTGAGGAACATAAGCTTGCTCTCACACAAGCCATCACAAGGAAAATTCCTCCACCACCCAACATTGAAGACACACAACACCACATACTATTCATCTCATCATTTATGGGAACCATGACTCATGCAGTTTTATCATATGTCATTGGTGTCGATACTGGTACAACTACAACAATAGTTGTACCATTGATAGTTCAAACTCAACCAGTATGTACCCTGTCGACCCCGTTTGGTTCCACAACATCAACTATGGAATCCTATTTGTGTTTGTTGACTAGCTTAGTTAGGCCCGAACCAACTCCTCATGGAATCACACAAACCAACTCCCCCTTAGACACCTTGTTCCATTCAAATGAGGATATTCTAGAGGCCATGACAGAACCAGATTTCCCATTGGATGCAATGCATCACCGCTCGTTTTTTCTTCCAGAAAAAGCATTCGGTCCCAACAACCCAGAAAACCAAGAGATATATGTCATTGAATAAAAAGACGTCCTCCCATCTGGGAAGGTAGATTGGTTCAAAAATCCCATCCAGGCACCTGGCGCGTTTGAAGAAGGAAACATGTCAAATATTTCACTGACCATCAAGTTAAATATCTCGAGAAAACTGACAAAAATCGAAGAAATCTCACTGGGGGAAACATGCTCCCCAGACAAAGTAGCCGCTTACACAAACTTTTTACAAGAGTATAAAGACATATTCACATGGGATTACTCAGAAATTTCGGGGCTTAACCCCACTATCGTAGAGCACCATATTGAAACCTGGCCTGACATACCACCGGTACTGTTTAGTTAATTTAATGTCCTAAATTTCTTACATAAATTATCAACCGAGGTTTGTAAACTGATGAAGTGTGGTGCACTATATGTGCTTATTTAACCTTCTTCTTACTTCGTTGTATGTATTTTTATGTTGTTTTGGGAGTTTTATTCTTTATATATAAGAGTGTTAATCTAAAACTATGAGAGAAATCAAATGAATCTTAATGAATTTTAAGAAGGAAGAAAAGGAAGTGTTCCTAAGTTAAACTAATTTTCATAAAAATGAATCAAGACTATTGCCTAGTTAGAATCTGATCTGAAAAATAGAGTATCTATTCTAATGAATTTTAATTTAACATTATTCCTATTCCATGGATATAAATCTTATAAATGAAATTGAAATTGCAATTCTATTCTAAGCGAATGCAGAAAAAGAAAACAACTAATGTATTTTTAGTTACTCTAGCATTCAATATGAAATGTCACCTTCTTGAGATGATGTGTAAGTAACCAGTTATACCTTAGTTTCTAATGTTTTTGAAAATAAAGTAAAGTGTGCAGATGAAAACTCAGTAATTGCATGCATTAAATATTCAATCATTCAGTCTAGAAATATGATAAAAACAACTTCTTGGAATGACCTTTAAGAACATCTAGTGATGCAATTAAATGAGGATCTAAAAGAAAACGTGAAAGCATAAAAATTTAAAGCTCAACTTATTGTAAAAAACTAATGTATGTTTGATTACTCCAACATTCAATATGAAGCATTATCCTCTTGAGATGATGTGTAAGCAACCAATTATACCTTAGTTTGTAATGTCTTAGAAAAACAAGTAAAGTATGCAGAGGAAAGCTCAATAACTGTATGAATTAGATATTCAATCATTTATTTTAGAATCGTCTTCTTGAAATTACCTTTAAGAACATCCAATGATACAATTAATTGATAGCTTTAATCTAAGAAAGTAAATGAGAAAACAGTAAAGGAAACTAGATAACTATGAACTCTATCACTTCAAACTTAATCCAATTTAAAAATAGATAAACCTATTCTCACGAAATTTTTTTATAAGATCAATGATCACACATTTATTATATTGACGCTAGGAATACATTCATGATCTAATTGTATGCTATTGATCAAAACTGTAATGTAACATTAATCTATTCATAAAACAGAATTGACAAAAACAAAGTAAGGAATTTAAACTAAAACAATGAACGAAAAACCTCCTCTTGTGCAAGGTCCCTCTGCAACAGATTCGGTTGAGGTCCTAGCTGGTTATATATGCACTTAAGAAATCACTAGTACCATGAACATGATCCTTGTATTATAATAGAATGAAGTCTTAAAACAATACACAATGTTTCAAAAAAAACTTACTTAATCTCAGTTCTGTACAACTGGTATTTAAATAAAACAAACATAATTGTTATGAGCTAATTCTTCCTACAGGTGGCTAATCTTAACCGACTTATAGAATTGGAATTTGACTGTTTAACTCTTGATTTTCTACAATAGAGAAAATCAAGAGTCCTTCTATTCTTGAATTACGTCCTTTGACCTGACTTTGACCACAATCTCAGGCATCCTTTTCTATCGATCTTGATCAAGTAGATAGGAAGAAATCCATGTGTATATTATTCTGGAAATGCCCATGTGGATCATTTCTCCATTTGACCCTTGGAACCTGTTAGACCATGAAATTAGCTGCGGAAACCATGATTAATTGTAGAATAGGCTGCGTTCTGTAGCCAAATTACAAAAATCCATTCAGATAGCAAGAACATCATAATATAACATGGAAACCATTTAATTTCATTCTTTGATATAAAACATGACATTTATCATTGATTGGAGTATATGAACTTATGAGAAAGTAAGGGGAAAATGTGAGAAAGGTTGTCAGAGAGAGGATAATTCTGAGGGTCAACATACCCCCACTGAGAAGTCATTGTATGTCCTCATGCAATTTACCAAAAATGTGAATTTTTCCTCTCTTACTGCATTTGTTTAGACACTTCTGCAAACACATCTGCTTTCCTTCTTTTTCTTTTCTTTGAAGTGATTTCCGTCCTGGGCTTTCTCATAAGGAGCTTGTATTTGAGATTAATGACTGCCTTGTTTAGTGACTTGTTCTTTCTTTTCAACTTCCTGTTCTTTTTGTACCAAAGTCCTAAATGCAGAATGGTATTGTCACCAATTAACTTTTCCAACTTTTTCTGTTGCTTCAAGGCTTCATTCTCCTGTTTAATATGCCTATTCAACATCTCTAATTCATAAATTTCCTGTTTGAGAATATCAACTAGAGGTTCTTGTGGATTGATAGGAGGTTCTGGATTCATTTTTTCATTTCTCTTCTCCAGCGATTCTATGTAATCATATATTTCTTGTTGTGTTAGGTCTATGCCTAGATATTTTCTGCTGGGAATACCTTCAAAATTATGAATAGGAGAATTTTTAGGACTGTGTGGAGGATAAATATTGACAAGAGATGGTATTGGAGTTTCTTCATCTAAACTTATACACTCTTTCTCTTTTGGTAGTGTTTTCTTCATCGAACCTTGGATTCTGGAGCTCCTTCTTAGCTGTAGAGGATTTACATTTTCCTCACTTGTATTCTTGCTCCTCTTTCTTATCTTGCCTCTTGTCTTGACTTTATTTTTCTTTATGTTTTTTTTTAGCTCTACAGAGATGAGATTTTCATCATTTTTCTGAAATGAAGATACAGGTTTGTCTTCAATGTTTGTATCAATCTTCTCCCTTCTGCTCTTTCTAAAATTGTCTTCTTTATGTTGCTCTGGTACTTCTTGAAAATGGTTTCTGATAAGAAAATTCTCCCAGGAATCTCTTGTACTTTTTAAATGAAACTCGACAAGTATTTTTATCAACCCATGATGGTGCATAGTGTTATTTATAAATTGTATTCTCTTTTTCACATTTGTAGACATTCTTTTTAATCTATTCAGTAAAAATAAGGGGAGGTTTAGTTCACCATTATCTAAGAAATTCATCAACAATCAAATATGATAGACATACATGCAACCAAACCTTCCTTCATAAGTGATAATTTTTTGTAAAACCAAGAGCATGTTCCTCCATTTATTTTTAAGAGCTGAGCTGGGGATACCTTTTCTGAAAATAGAAACATCCATACCTAGGTTTTTGAGGATAACTTTCCATGATTCATTGTGAAATTCCTTGTTTTTGAACCACCTTTCGCCAACCCTTGGGATTTTTATGGCTTCGACTATGAATGTCTCAGTAACTGTGAATTTGATGTCTCCAATTTCCACTTATGTGCCATCAAAAGACCTAGCAAAAGACTTTGTGATCTCTTTGTGAAAACCATCAAATTTATCTATGAATTTAAGCCATTTATTTTTTTGCAACATTTCCTTGATCTGAAGATATCCTTCCATATATTTTGTTCCCACCAGTTCTATTCTAACTATTAGTCCCATGCCTTCTATTATGAAGAGTTCTAAACTTCAAAATTATCCTTCTCTGTTATGAAATGAATTGAATTATGGATCTGATGAAAGGAATCGAGGGTTTGTAGGAATAAATAAGTGGTATGGATTGGGGTTTCGAAGAAATGTAGAAAGATATTTCACATCAATAGGTCATGACCGTTAATCATAAATGGGGGATTCTATTGTGGACCGCTATGAAACATAATGTAGATGATGTGGCCGATCTATCATATGATGGAAATCTCAATCAAATCGAATGATGTTATGTCAAGGGAGCATATGATCATCCATATTATACATGCTAATTTTTTGACCTTGCTATTAAAACAATTTTTTGCAACTTTACCTTTAGAACTAACCTTTCATTTTTGTTTCTTGGATGTTGATTCTTCAAGTACCTTTTAGCATGGTGATCTTCAAATGTAGTTCTTCAATTTCATGTATTCATCATTTTTTAGTAGGCTGTACAAATGTTTCAGAGTTGCTGAATGAAATGGAATGTGCCTGTAGAATGGAATCAACTGCAGAATGTAATCAACTGCAGAATGTGGAATTAGCTTGCAGAATGGAATCAGTTGCAGAATGTAATCAGCTGCAAAATGTAATCAACTGCAGAATGTGGAATCAGCTTGCAAAATGGAATCAGTTGCAGAATGTAATCAACTGCATAATGTAATATGTCTGTGGAATGGAATGGAATATGACTGTGGAATGAAATTACAGATTATGAGCTACAAAAATGGAATATGAATGTAGTTATGTATTACTACTTATTGTAGAAAAGAAATCGAAAATATAGGATGTCAGAAATCTCTGATTTTCACCCTGTATTTTCTGTATAAGGATGCCAATCATTGATTGGTTTTCATACTTATACACTTTATTTTTTTTATTTTTTATTTTTTAGTAAAATAAAAGCTAAGTTAGTGTAGAAGAAGAATTATTCTTCACTAACTTCATATCAGTATTATCTTGGAAATCTTGATAAACTCTTCTCTTGAAATTGGCTTATGATATACTTTCAACCGATGACCATTCACAAGAAGAGGTACCTTTTCTTCATCAATTTTCCTTATCTTGACTGCTCCATTATCAAAGAATTTTTCAATCTCATATGGCCCAAGCCAATGAGTCTGAAACTTTCCTTGAAAATCTTTGAATTTTGAATCGAACTAAAGTGCCCAATCCCCTGCTTGAAACTTCTTCTCCTTAATATATCTGTCGTGCCATTTAGCCCTTTGCTACTAAACTGTACTGGTTCTTTGAACTGCATCTTGCTCGATTTCATCAAGCTCATTGAGTTGCTCCAATCTATGTTTCTGTGCTTCGGATAAATCAAGTCCCAATTTTCTGCCATCTTGAAGGTTCAAATATGAAATTCTATAGGGAACAAGACTTGCTTTCCATAGACAATTTCATAGGGAGTATGTCCTGTTGTATTCCTCCATTTAGTTATGTAGGCCCATAAGGCTTCAGGAAGCCTTTCTACCCAATCTCTTTTGTGTATATGTATAGTCTTAGTGAGAATTCCTTCAATCACTTTATTGGTAGACTCTACTTGACCATTTTGTTGTGGATGATAAGGAGTAGAATTTTTGTGCTTGATCTTGTAATATTCCATGAGCCTTTTCACCAACTTGGATGTAAAATGGGATCCCTGATCTGTCACAATTTCTCTTGGAACACCAAAACGAGTGAAGATATCCTCAAAAATAAAATTAACTACAGAAATTTCATTATCAAAAGGTAGTGTTTTATCCTCTACCCATTTAGTGACATAATCAGTACATACGAAAATATATTTCTTATTTTTAGATGGTGGATTGATTGGTCCAACAAAATCCAAGGCCCATGTTTCAAAAGGTTCAATGAGTACCTGAGGTTGCAATGGCATTTCATCTGATGGAGAAGGTTTCCCTATCCTTTGGAAGATGTCACACCTTTTGACATATTCTTTGGTATCTATAAAGATGGATGGCCAATAATATCTCAAATGAAGGATTTTATAGGCTGTCCTCTTTTCAGCAAAGTGTCCACCACAAGGTTCAAGCATTTCATCTTCTCGAACACATCTTCTGATAATAAGATCTGGACCTGTTTTATACAGTTCATTAGTAATCCATGAGTAACTTGCACTTATTTGAATAATTTTTCTTTTCTCCCTAGGAAAAAAAATGTGAAAGTAATTTTCCTATGACTAAGTAATTAGCAATATCTGCAAACCAAGGAGTTTTAGTAGTTATTGCAAAAATCTATTCATCAGGAAATTTATCCTCAACTGGAGTGTCAATTTTAATATTTTGAATTCTAGACAAGAAATCAACAACTGTGTTTTGTTTTCCAGGTCGGTCTAGAATGGTGATGTTAAATTCTTGCAGGATTAATAACCATCTTGTAATTATTCCATTAGTAATAGATTTATTCATTAAGTATCCAATTGCAGAGTGATCTGTATGAACAAAGGTTTCATATCCTGTAAAATAATGTTTAAATTTTTTGATAGCATGGAAAAAAACTAAGAATTCCTTTTCAGTTACAGTGTAATTTGACCCCCATAGTGTAATTTAACTTAATGGGGGTCAAATTCTTTCTTTTGTAATATATGTCATAGGGGATCAAATATTTTTGTCCTAATACAACTCCCAAAGTTGTATCTAAATCATCTATTGAAATGTGAAAAGGTTGTTCCCAATTTGGACCTCTTAATATGGGTGCTTCAGAAACTTTTGGTTTTAAAGTTTCAAATGCCAATTGGCAATCAGGATTCCAATTGAATTCACAATCTTTGGTAAGTAACTTGAAGAGTGGGATGTTATTTTAGTGAAATTTTCTATAAATATTCTATAATATCCTGTGAATCCTAGAAAACTTCTAACATCCTTTTGACAACTTGGAATTGATAGTTTGGAGATGGCTTCAACTTTATATGTATCAACTTTAATTCCATCTTCTGAAATGTGATGTCCTAAAACAATCCCTTCTGTAAACATCATAAAAAAAATTTCATGACTTAGTGAAAGGTTTGCTTCCTTACATCTTTTAAGAACCTTTTCCAAATTTTCTAAAGCTTCTTCAAATGAATTCCCATAAAATGTAAAGTCATCCATGTACACCTCTACACAATCATGTATTAGATCAGAAAAAATTCCTAGTACTTCCCTTTGGAATGTTGCAGGTGCATTTCACAATCCAAAAGGAAGTACTCGGTAGTCATAAGTCCCCCATGGATAGGTGAATGTGGTCTTATCTTGATCTTCAGGTGTTACCTGAATTTGATTGTAGCCACTAAAACCATCCAAGAATGAGAAATACTTTTTACCTACTAATGTATCCAATACTTGATCTATAAAGGGTAAAGGAAAATGATATTTTAGGGTACCTTTATTCAATTCTTGATAATCAATGAATACCCTCCATTTATCATTCTTTTTTGGTACAATCACTAAAGGGGAAACCCACTAACTGTCTGAAATTGGGTAAATGAAGTTCACATTTAACAAATTTTGCAACTATTCTTTCACAATTTCTCTAAGATTTGGATTCATCCTTATTTGAGTTTGTTTGATAGGTTTAAAATCTTCCTCAGTGTATATGTGATGTATACAATTATTAGAACTAATTCCTTTCATGTCAGTGTATTCCCATGCATATGTAGAAGAATGTTGTTGTAATCTCTCCAAGTTTTTGTTTATGTTCAAAGTTTTTCCTGGAAATATTTCAACTATAGAGCTACCAAATTCTTCCATAGAATGAAAGACATCTGTCTGGATAACAAATATTCAATATTGCATTTTTCTTGAAATTGATAATGTTCATATTCTGGGGATGATTCAAAGTTTTCTATTGAATTTAAGATTTGACTATCTTCACTAATGGTTGAAATAGTAAAGAGAGGTTGTATATCATTGTCATCATCAATCCATTCTTTGTCATCTAACTATGTGATTATTTTTGATGGAGGATATAGAGTGAATTTCTTTGTTGAGTTACCATCAAAGATATACATGTCACCAGATCTACAACTAATGAAAGCATTAGCTGTAGCCAACCAAGGTCTTCCTAATATAAGTGGATGTCCTCCTAGATTTTTCTTAGGAGTTAATATCATAAAATCAACAGGATACTCCCAAGAGTCTAGGGATACTGAAATATCTTCTAACACACCATCTAGCTTGATTACAGATCTATCTGCTAATTGCAGTAATGTAGGTGTATACAAAAGATTAGGAAGTTTGAGTTGTTCCATGGTTTGTTTGCTCATGATGTTTATTGTTGCTCCTAAATCAATCAACGTATTTGGAATTTCAACACCATTGATATGTGTTTTTACAACTGGACTTCCTAGATCTAAATATTTTTGTATAGCAATTTTTCCCATCATTGTGTCTACAATTTTTCCTACTAGATGAATTCCTTTTTTTTTTTTTTTTTCTTCCTGGTTTCTTCATGCTCAACTCTTTTATTGTTTTGGATAGAAATGGAATCTCTTTAATGGCCTGTAACAAAGGGATTTTTATGCAGACATTTTTCAATTCATCTAGAAAATCATAAGTGGGCAACATAATATGCTTTTATACCCATTTATCAACTTGTAATATTTCAGGAAAATGAGGTCTAGAAGTAAGTACTGATGGTTGATCTATGATAGGAGTTGAGTTTACTGGTTCTCTTTGTTTTTCATTTTTATAATTCTAGTTTTGAAGAGATGTTCCTTCTTCAAAACTTTTATTTGGTTGTAGAGAATCTTCCTCAAAATTATCTTGTTCTTGAATAACTACATAAGGCTTTTTCTTTTCTAGTATCCTACCAGATCTAAGTTGGAGATCATTGAGATCTAGAGGAATAATCATGTAGTTTGGAAATTGTTGTCCTTCTATCATATACGTATTTTGAGGAT
The DNA here is from genome assembly GCA_034641835.2 of Pinus albicaulis. Classification (NCBI taxonomy): domain Eukaryota; kingdom Viridiplantae; phylum Streptophyta; class Pinopsida; order Pinales; family Pinaceae; genus Pinus; species Pinus albicaulis. The sequence goes on from CM076582.1 coordinate 468,557,479, forward strand.
TTTTATTATTAGGTTTTGGTAATGGTTGGGCAGGTTTTTCATTTGGTCTTTGTGCAAATGGTAATGAAATATTTGGATTTTGGTTTTAAATTTGGGGTTGTTGATTTTGTTGAAGAATTTTTTGGGGAGGATAGTTTAGATATGATGGAGGATATTAATAGCATTGAGAGAATATTCCATAGGGATTTGGCATTCCTTATGCCCAAGATTGAGATTGAGATTGAGATTGAGGCCAAGGTTGTTGCCAAGAATTCTAATTATTTGGTGGGGGCTGAGTATACATTTGATTGTTAAAGCCATGAGTTTGTGGCCCCTGCCATGGTCTTCTAGAGACAAAGAAAAGAGATTATGTTGGATTTGAAGTTGTTTCTTCTTGAAAAACAACCTTAAGACCTAGAATTGAAGGACAACTCTTAGTTTCATGACTTTCTGAACAAATCATATAGGTCTCTATGACTTTTGCATCAAGAGGAAAGTCTCTTAAAGCATTCTTCTTTCTGCATTTAGGACAGAAAATAGTTAAAACATCAATCTCAGATTTCTACTTGTTTTGTAGTTTAAGGGTGTCTATCTGTTCACTAAGACTCCCTAAAATATATGTTTTAAATTCATCAAGCATGTTTCCAATTTCTGCCCTACTTACTGTTCCAGTTGCAGATTTATTTACTCTAGCAACAAAAGGATCTCTTGGAATTTTCCCAGCTTTTGCTTTTCCCCTTGAGATATGAATACATAATTAACCAATGTCGGATAATGGGAGTTGAGAGATATCCCCCTTTCCCATCATGTTGAGTATGTCTATCCATTCATATCTAACCACTTTTAATAAAATAGCTTTTAAAGTATCTTGATCTAAATTATCCATTTTTTCTCTTTTTATGTTATAATTGAGCATTTCAATTAAATCCTCCAAATTCTCATCCTCTTTTTGCATCATTTTAAATACCTCATCCTTGTGATTGATGGGTATGCAATAATCCAAATACCTTTCTAAAAATTCTTGCTTCATGTCATTCCATGTTCTGATAGACTGAGTGATTAAACCCATGAACCATTTTAAAGCTGCTCCTTTCAATGTTGAAGGAAACAAATTAATTTTTTGAGAGTATTGTAAATAATCATAAGTTCTGCACAAGACTTCAAATTCAAACAAAAAGGTTTTAGGATCTTCACTTTTTAATCCATGAAAATTTGGGACGACAGAAGGTGAGATAGTTTTCATTGTGGCATTTGTCTCTCCATCAACTATAGGGAATCCAAAAGAAATATCAATTTCCCTATTTCTTCTTCCTCCTCCTTTATTTCCTATACCTCTTCCTCTTCCTCCTCCAAATATTACATTTTCTCCATTTATAATTTCTCCTTCTCCTTCTCCTCCTTCTCCTCTTCCTGCCATTATATATTCTTCAGAGCTAATATAAGATTCAACCTGCAAGGTTAAATACTCTTCCTATGGTTCTTCTATCAATGGTATGTTGAACAAAGGTTCTTCCTCTTCCTCTCCACTAGGAATTTCTAACTCTTCAGCTAAAATATGTTCCCCTGTAAAGGTGAAAAAGGTTACTCCTTCTGTTGGAGATCTAGGATATTCTTCCTCTAATACTGCCTCAATGGATGAAGTAGGAGATCTTCCTAATTGAATTTCTGACCTTAGGACTTTAGGAAGTCTATGTCTAGTGAAGTACGGAATATGAGTTTGAGATGGAGGTGTATCACTTCGTGGTCTTGGTGGAGTGAGTGGTGTTGTAGGAATTAAACTCCTACCTCTAGCTATAAATCTACCTCTATAATCTATTTCTCTACGCATATCATTCTTTTAGATATAAGAAATAAGGCTATCTAATTACACTTCCCTGGAAACAACGCTAAAATGTTTAGTCAATTTAATGTCTTAAATTTCTTAAATAAATTATCAACCGAGTTTTGTAAACTGTTGAAGTGTGGTGCACTATATGTGCTTAGTTAACCTTCTTCTTACTTCTTTGTATGTATTTTTATGTTGTTTGGGGATTTTTTTCTTTATATCTAAGAGTGTTAATCTAAAACTATGAGAGAAATCAAATGAATCTTAATGAATTTTAAGAAGGAAGAAAAGGAAGTGTTCCTAAGTTAAATTAATTTGCATAAAAATGAATCAAGACTATTGCCTGGTTAGAATATGATCTGAAAAATAGAGTATCTATTCTAATGACTTCTAATTTAACATTAGTACTATTCCATAAATATAAATCTTATAACTGAAATTGAAATTGCAATGTTATTCTAAGTGAAAGCAGAAAAAGAAAACAACTAATGTATGTTTAGTTACTCCAACATTCAATATGAAGTGTCACCTTCTTGAGATGATGTGTAAGTAACCAATTATACCTTAGTTTCTAATGTTCTAGAAAATCAAGTAAAGTGTGTAGAGGAAAACTTAGTAATTGCATGAATTAAATATTCAATCATTCAGTCTAGAAATATGATAAAATCAAATTCTTGGAATGACCTTTAAGAACATCTAGTGATGCAATTAAATGAGGGTCTAAAAGAAAATGTGAAAGCATGCAAAGTTAAAGCTCAACTGATTGTAAACAACTAATGTATGTTTGATTACTCTAGAATTCAATATGAAGTATTATCCTCTTGACATGATGTGTAAGGAACCAATTATACCTTAGTTTCTAATGTCCTAGAAAAACAAGTAAATTATGTAGAGGAAAGCTCAATAACTGTGTGAATTAGATATTCAATCATTTAGTTTAGAATCATCTTCTTGAAATGACCTTTAAGAACATCCATTGATAAAATTAATTGATAGTCTTAATATAAGAAAGTAAATGAGAAAACAGTAAAGGAAACTAGATAACTGTGAGCTCTATCACTTCAAACTTAATCCAATTTAAAAATAGATAAATCTATTCTCACAAAATGTTTTTAGAAGATCAATGATTACAAAATTATTCTATTGATGCTAGGAAGACTTTCATGATCTAATTCTATGCTACTGATCAAAACTGTAATGTAACATTAATCTATTTAGAAAAAAAATTTGACAAAAACATAGTAAGGAATTTAAACTAAAACAATGAATGAAAAAACTCCTCCTGTGCATGGGCCCTCTGCAACAGATTCGATTGAGATCCTAGCTAGTTATATACACACTTAAGAAATCACTGGTACCATGAACACTATCCTTTTATTATAATAGAATGGATTCTTAAAACAATACACAACGTTTCAGCAAAAACCTACTTAATCTCGGTTCTGTACAACCAGTATTTAAATAAAAAAAAACATAATTGTTATGAGCTAATTCTACCTACAGGTGGCTAATATTGTTGAATATTGCAACAAGAAATAGTGAAAGAGGCATCCAGAAACATCATTCCTTGATCCTATTGAAAAATAATCACCTAAACTAGGTGGGGACCACATAGGCTATTTTTAGGTGTATGTATAATTTTAGAATGGTGAGCATATTCTAAAATTAGCAGGATGTTGATTCTAAATGGTTGAGAAAATTCTATCTTTAGATGAGTTTCTATTTTTAGAAGATGGGTGAAGTCAATTTATAGATCGCTAATCTAAAAATAGAATGCATGTTGATTATTATTAGCCCTTAATAATAATCAGACAATAAATAGTAGCTTATTCTCTTTGAGCACTTTATTTCAGTTAACTGATGTGGAAAACTAGTTGATTGAAGGAATTTCAAATTCCTAGGGTGGTTGGTGACTCATGCATGGAGGACTTAGTTATAACTAATAGTGGCAAGTTGTAACAGAGTTGGAAGAGTAGTTATGTGAGTTGTTATTTAGTTAACTCAATTCAGTGAGTTAAACTCAGTTGTGCTAGTTGTAATTGAACATACACTAGTGAAAGATGAGTGAATTAATTATTTAATTAATTCACAAGTAGTGTATTACTTTCAACTGAAGAAATACAGCAGTTAACTACTTACATGTCAGATCCAGTGGAGACCTAGTGGAGAGATAGGTGAAATGGTGAGATGGAATATATGTTGTAACTATAGCAATTCCTTGAGACAAAACATGACATTTATCATTGATTGGAGTATATGAACTTATGAGAAAGTAAGGGAAAAAGGTGAGAAAGGATGTCAGAGGGAGGATAATTCTGAGGTTCAACAGATACGCCAGAAACAACATCAATTGCACCCATCTAAGGCAGAAGCGATCAAGTGAGAAATCGACAAGATTCACAAAGACGATTTTATCTACCCAATCACTTACACATTGTGGGATTCCAACGCTATTCCTGTCATGAAAAAATAAGGCACCATTCGTGTTTTTACTGATTTTCAAGATTTGAACACTTCTTGTCCCAAGGAAAGATACCCTACCCTTTTCATCGACCAAGTCATTGATGCTTGTGCCAGTCATGAGGCCCTGTCCTTTATGGACAGATTCCAATGGTATAACCAAATTCATATACGACATACAGATCGGTACAAGATAACATTCACTACTCCTTGGGGCACATTCACATACCTGGTTATGCCATTCAGTCTTAAAAATGTTGGAGCCACCTTCTAACAAGCCATGAACTATATCTTCCATGACCTAGACCACCTTATGCTAGCCTACTTAGATGACCTCACCATTCGATCCAAGAAGCGAACTGATCATATGGAGGATTAATATTTGGTATTCCTAGGGTGTTGACATTACAACCTGTGCTTGAACCCTCTCAAGTGCATATTCTGCGTCAATGCATGTCGACTATTAGGATTTATCATGTCCCAACAAGGGATTCGAGTGGACCCCCTTAAGGTCCAGGCAATCAAAGAGATGCCACCACCCAAAACCCTCAAGCAACTTCAAACCGTGTGGGGGAAATCAAACTTCTTGAGATGATTTTTCCCAGATTACAGCACTTGTACGAAAGGATTCCTACGCCTGCTCTGTCAGGATATCTCATTTAAATGGGACGATCAAGCCCAACAATCATTTGGGGAACTAAAAGACACATTGTCTTCAACCCCATTGATCAACCCACCAAATTTTGACAAAGATTACACCCTATACCTGTCAAAATCAGAAACTTCCATAGCCGGGGTGTTAGTCCAAGAAAAACTTGATGGTAAAGGACACATAATTTATTATTTCATTAAGAAATTATCAGGCCCCGCCTTAATATATGAACCCGAAGAAAAATTTCCCTATCCCTTATACATGCAGTACAAAAGCTTTGGCACTACATTATCCTATGGACTACAACAGTCGTAGCAACTATCAATCCCATGAGATACCTACTAACATGCCATTTGATGAACCACAAATATGCCCACTAGGTAGTCATACTGTAGGAATTTGACCTGCAGTTTAACTCCCCCAAAAGAAAAAAATATTTGATCTTAGTTGATTTCATCACTAACCTCCCAAGTCAAACTAAAGGATCCTCAATCAACAACTCACTACCACACGAACATTTATTTCTAGTGACAACTGATGATCCTTGGTACGACGATATCCTCTTATTTGTACTAACCCAAAATTTCAATCCAAAGCTCACATGTAACGATCGAAGGCACGTATGCCACCAAGCCCCCCGATACCTCCTCATGGGGGACGTCCTTTATCAACAATGCATTGATACTATCCTACGTTGGTGCCTCGTGCATGACCAAGCTAAGAAAGCCCTAAATGACTATCATAGTGGAGCTTGCGACGACCACCTCTCTGGGATGGTTTCCACCTAATAAGTCCTATGGTCAGGTTTTTTATGGCACACCTTATTCTGTGACTGCATTCAAGCAATCAAAATATGTGATTGATGCCAACGCTCCTCTGCACCCGCTCATTGCAAATGGGGAATAGACTTTATGACTTGCAACCCTGCATCGTCTGGAAACCACAAATACATCATTGTAGTTGTCAATTATTTTACCAAGTGGATGGAAGCCATGCCCACATATGACAACACGACATAAATTGTCGCACTGTTTCTGTTCAACCATGTCATCGTATGATTTCGTGTGCCTAAAGAGTTAGTCTCCAAACACGGAAAGCATTTTGAAAATGAAATATTCTAGGAGTTGTCTCATCACCTAGGATTCACACGTGAATTCACATCACCATACTACCCTCAATCCAATGGACATGTATAAGCTGTCAACAAAGTGATTAAAACAATGTTACAACATATGGTTAATAACCATAAAAAAATTGGCACCATATGGTATTTTCAGACCTGTGGGCATACCGTACGGCAGTTAAAAAGTCAACAGGATTCACACCTTTCCAACCAGTGTATGGGTATAAGTAGTGATTCCCATTGAACATGAAATCCCCAACTTACACACAGCCATAGAACTCCTTGATGATACCCAGCCTTTAGAACAACGATTGGTATAGCTATAACTCGTTGATGAAAATTGATGACAGTTGCTCCAACATAATGAGGCACATAAAAAATGGGTAAAATCATGATTCAAATGCAACATCACCCCTCGTTCATTTACTGAGGGAGAGTTAGTCCTCCACTACGATATTGCAAAAGAGGCCCTAGGACCCGGTAATTTCGAAACATTATGGAAAGGTCCTTATATCATAAAACATTTCCTCCTCAAGGGAGTATACATCCTGTCAGAGCCTGGCGGTACATGCCTAGCTAACCCTGTCAATGGGCTCTACCTCAAAAAATTTCACCCATAAGGGTAGGAGGCCTCAGCCTTAGAGATAAGATGCATGTAGCATAATTTTTTGAGTTGATGAAAATCATCGAAGACTTGTTCTAAAAAATGCTCTGGTGTCATAGATGGATCGTCGCTCCCATCCACTATTTTGGATTCGCTGATGGAGCCTCACGATGGTCACAAAATATAGCAGCAGCTACCTGGGCCATATAATATCCTAACCAATCACCATTTCTCACCAACAGAGTATGTATCAGATCAACTACCAATAATCAAGCAGAATATGATGCAGTCATTGGGTTGTTGAGCGATGCCTCCAACCAAGGCATTTTCCATCTACTTTTATATCTTCATTCCCAGCTAGTGGTATCACAGTTAAACCAAGATTTTTAAGTACGTAATTCACAACTATTCAGGAAGTGTTTGCAAGCACAAATATTAAATCGTCATTTTGATCATATTAAATTCACACATATACCAAGAAATTAAAACCAAATAGTTGATCACATACCTAATCACATCCTATACTGGAATACATCTCGTATAAACCATCATCTATAGAAAATCAAAACATAAAAACATAGATATCCATCATAGGCACGTAAAATCCATCAATAAACACAAACAATAACCATATACACATCATTAGAGTTGCAAAAAATATACATCTCGCATATATGCATAAAAAAATATATGAGTCACAGTATACTAGTCATGTCCTTGACCATAATGTCAGTTAAAAAATATGTCTACATGTCATCAAAAAATAGGGAATCATCCTCATATTGGGTGCTTTCCTTGAACATACAAAATCTCTAGGGTTGAGCCACGACGGGTGGGTCCTCTGGACCCATAGTTGCACCCGGTGCCAGTACAGGTGCAGTAGCCAAAACTGAAAGTACCACGTGGCTCAAAGTTGGCCGATGCACCCTCCCTCAATTCATCAGTGTCTCGAGCCATGTGTCATCCAAGTCATCAACAAAAACCCAGTTCAAAATACCCTGGTTCAACCTCTCTAGCTGACTCCATGAGTCAGCTAAATTTACTGCACGAGTGCCCAGAACCTAGACCCAAGCCTCAGCAGCAACTGGCTGCTCCTCGACTGTCACCGCCCAAGCCTTAGCCACCTCGACACGAGAAAGAAGGGCAGCATCCCCCCACACAGTGGCAACATTGTTTCCTTCCCCTGAAGGTCCAGCAACACCTCCTTACCCCCCCCCCCTGGGCCTGATTGGCCCCATATAGGCCCCTCCTCACTGGCTGATGCCCCACCAACTAGGAAAGATGACGCCCTGTCGATCTCACATCTACAATAGAAATTAATAGAGTGTCAATGTCACCATAACAGACATATAAATATACACATCATAAAATCCTCAAAAAATTCAGAAAAACATCAAAGGTCGTACCTACGAGACCCCATGCATAATCGTCCAAAACACCCATATCTGGGTCCCCCCGGAAGTCCATCCCCGAGTAGGGATAGTCTAAAAAAATTAGAGCATTCGCCTGGAACCACACCTCAACGGTCACATCCCAGTAGCGACCAACCTCCCTGCCTTTCCACAGGATATCATGGGTGCCCACCGCTGCATCCGAGGATCCCTAAGAGGACCTATGGGCACTGGCACAAAGGGTCTAATCATCACCACCCTCTTGAACATGATACAAAATAAAATGCTAGCATAGGTGAAGACTTTTGATCCTCCTCGGGCCTTCCATAATTGTGAAACCGTGTCATCATAAACATGGCATGCCCAGTCACAAAAGTGACCAGCTTGTAGCCGGCGCAAGATACCAATGTGAGGATCCAACGCCTTTTTGGGTGACGATGACATTGTCAGGTGAACTATCATTGCCAGGGCACACCTCTCAGCTAAGTCAGTCACTAAGTCAATACAAATGCATCCTTTTGTAAACGTCTTGTCACTGCAATGATGGCCAACCTAGCATCGAATGCTCACCCTACCAGGAGGGAGTGGGTGTGGAAGAACCTCCCCCTGAGGCAATAAACAAGTCACAAAGTAAACATCTATCTCCAGATGGATGATGATGTCTCTTTACCGCAACACCATCACTCGGTGTCTCTTGTTTCAACGACGGACTAGGAAACAGAGCAGACTATCCTATGATCTCAAGAGGTTGTTCTCTAGAAATTTCAACAAACCCCACTGAGACAAAAGCCCCCGAGCATGGGGGTTGTGTGAATATCAAGCCAATCTCGCTCATGCCACAACATCTTGTTACTAGAAAAACCAAAAATTAGTGACCAGAATAAAAAAACCAATAAATTTTAAGTTTTTGCCCATCATCGCGCCTGTATAGAAAACAGGCGTGATGACCACATGGTTGTATCAAATACAGGTGCATGCATCATCCCACAAAAGCTTCGCCAAGCGTGATAACCTCCCAAGAAGACTTGTTTCTCTACGATATCCGCACAACTAAGCCTCGATCACCCACGCAGTCGAGGCCAAAAATTGACAGGAAATATATACAAACCGCATTTGTACAGACCCCCCCCCCCCATACCAAAAATGAAAAAATTTAAAAGCAAGATGTTCAGGGCCCTACCTGACACTTACGGTGTGAATCCTGGGTACTCAGGCTGACCACAATGACAAGAAAGGCTCGAAAGCAAGGGCTCAGCTTTAACCTCAGACTATCAAACGACACAAATGAGTAGAAATGAGCCATATGGGCCAATATATTTCCCTTTTCTCATTATTTGACATACCATAAGTGGAGCTTAGAACACCCAATTGCAAAACCGCAAGAAACACAGTGATCAACACTTCATCATGGTCAAAATAGGATCCATAAATCCATGCCTCAAGAAAAGTCATTTTTTAGTCACAACAGGTATGCCCTCTCTTATCACTTTCCATTCAACATTATTTTCAAAATGTTTGAATACAAAATATGCTTTTTACTTGGGGTATTGGTTGCAGGTATTACAAAAATGCCAAATCACCCATTGCCCCAATCACTCAAGGTACAAGAGCAAGTATCATTTATCCCTAGCATGATAGGCTCCCCACAAAAGCATTGTATATCCTGATAGCATTTCTCCACAGAGATCAACCATAGGTTCCAATCACCCAACCCTGTTTATCATCACCTCACCTTGAACATGGTAAACATTCTCATAGGTTCGTAGAACCTCAATCTTTATGGAATCCATCACTCATGTAGACCATACATCAAATGTTTGGAGCCATGGCCATAAAATACAAGTTCAGGAAGTACTTCATGTTCACTCATCCATCATACATCAATTCAAGTTTCACCCATGTCATGATAACACCCCCCTCCTGAACTACAATTCTCATCAGCAAATCGAATACGCACCACCGCGTCTCGCACTTGGCCTATCACACCCCCACCAGCATAGCCCATCTGCGACATTGTTCATCTACTTCATCACCCCCGCACTGAGACCAACCAATGGGGACACCACCCTCAATAAAACACCTTCCTCACACCATAGTGATGAATTATTTTCATGTTTATTGGGGCACCCGTCTTCGTGCTTCTACATCCAAACCCATTCTATATTCATTTTGCAAGTGTATAACGATTTTTTAGGAGAGAAATCCCACCCATTCATCCACATTTATCACCCTGCAGCAATCCCTAATCACCCTTGGTCGGAGCTTCACATTCTTTACCAAACCCCACCATGACACTCATAACAAGCACACACACACCCTGGATGTCCTACCGACTCCAGGGATTTCCTCACCAGAAATTGTTATGACTACCCCCACTCTCATTTACAAGCTCTGACTTCGGACCACTTAACTACCATCATCAATTATAGCCATTTCTCGTCATCATGCCGAAGTTAACCTATCATACCATGTCCTTCTACATCAGAAAACCTGGTTCCTTGCATCAATACTCATCTCGGTCAGTTGATGTTTCCTTCTTTTCGACCACAACAAACATTTTCCAAGAAGGAGGTAGTACCTTAGATGACTCCCCACCTCAATAGGGGCATCCCGAGATGGCACTATGGGAATCATCACTTCCCATTTATGTCATCGATCCTCTTGACATTCGGCATCAACATAAGCTTTCATGTCAATATGGTATCTTACTTCATAACCATTGCACTCTTTCAGAATTCGTTGAAGACCCGTGACATGATAAGCATCACTTTCAACAATTCTTACACGGGAAGGTCCCCAGCAGTCAGAGACCCATGTATACAATGAGAATTTCTTCTAAAAAAAATCATGCCATACCAAGATTATGCGTGTGGGCACCATATTCAACCTTCTTTCAAAGAAAAAATGCCCCTGATGGCATCAAAAACCATCGTCATCAACCAACAACAATTCACTACCACAAAAGTGACGTAAACAAATCCCCTATCTATCAAATAAGCTTAACTAGTCAAAACATCACAAGCATGGGACATGCCCACCTCGTAGAAATATTTTATTCACTCTATCTATTGCAGGGTTCCAATAGAGCACAACATTTCTTTTACTCATGCCAAGGGGTCTCCAACCTTAGTTTTCAAGCAAGTTACTCTCTCTGTCTCTCAAAAGGATTACATAGAAAAAGAAATTATAATGTATTTCGGCTATATATTTCTTCCTAGACCTCACACATTAGGGGGAAATTGCTAACACTAGAAATTTGTACAAGAAATTACATTAGAAAATGTCAAGCAGAAGGTACAAATAAAGATATACAGGGAAGAAATACATTGCAGGAGCTGAAAATTTTAACTTTTCCTAAGGTAAACAAGAAAATTATTAGACCGCATGCAGGAAGCACTGACCCTTGGTGATCTTTGTGGATTTTTCTTTGATAGCCACAAGCAACATTGCGACTATCCCTCGAATAGCCACGCAAACCTGAGGATGTGGAAAGTCACCATCCGGGACCACTTGACACACTTGGAGAAAAATATTCTCACTCAAGCTAGCCAAGTATAGTTGCCTTGGAGCCACCTTGAGGCTTTAGTGTTGCGCACAAAGAAATAATATCCCCACTCTTGTGTCAACATCCATCTTGTACCAAGAGAGGGAGGGAAAATTTGAAATTTTTCTATAAAATCTAGCCATGGGAAGATAAACATGGAACACATTGTTATATTGGCTAAATTGCTCATAAGAAAACCAACTTGTGTTGTCCAGCAGCAAGAGGATTGGAAGGATTCAATTGTTAGCCATCCAACACCTCAATCAAAGAGAGAAGATTTCACCACGTGTCCATCGATATACCATCATTTGAGAGGGAAGAGAGGCTTGTTAAAATATTGAGGGGAAGAGACCCCGTTGTCTTGGATATTGGAAATTCATAGCTCGAAGGATCCACTACAAGATATTTAGCATTCTATACTCTACTACGACCAAAACCTAATAAAGGGATAGAGATTTCCATTGTTGAGTTATTAGTGTGTTTGATCTATTGAGTGTGTTTCTTGTGCATGTTGTTTTGTTTTTGTTTATTTGTTTATGTAGCATGTTATGTTTCCATTTAACTTAGCTTATTACATTTTGAACTTGTTCCATTAACGTTTGACAAACCAATTTGACCTGTGACTTTCTTGTAGGAAAGCATCCTCCCTATTAAGCACAACGCATTTCCTCTGCCCATGCATCAAATACATTACCACAGGTACATATTCCAGGATGAGAACACCATCTTGAATAAATTGGCGAATGAAGTGAATATGAATATCAATGTGTTTTTTCCATTGATGCTCCACATGATTTCTAGAAATTTGTATTGCACTTTGATTTTCACACCATAAAAGAGTTGGTTGATCTTGTTGAATGCCAAACTCAAGAAGTAATTGTCGCAACTAAATAAATTCTTGACTTACGAGAACTACAACTCTATACTCAACTTTTGTCATAGATAATGAAATCTTTTATTGTTCTTATAGTACCAAAAAATATGAGCATATACAAGTCAGAAAAAAAAATCTAGCGGTGGATTTATGTTCATCCCTTGATCTATCCCAATCAAAATCAGTGAAACCAACCAGATCAGGAGAACCAATAATATACTGAATGTAAAAATTGTAGGTTCCTTGAATATCTCTGATAATATTCTTTGTTGCTTTCTAGTAACTCTAATGAGGATCTTGAGAAAATCTAGAGACCATCCTGCCAACATAGGCAATGTCAGGGTGGGTGTGTGTCAAATAAAGTAGACTGAAAACAAGTTGGTGGTACAATGTAGGATCCACCTTGGAAGTGGTGCAAATAGCAGTAATAATAACACCAGAGTGAAAATGAATAGGTGAAGGCTCACAATTAGCTATGCAAAAACGTTGGAGTAAATCAATAGCATATTTTTGTTGGAAGTTGGTAATTACTTTTGAATATTGATGAACCTGCAAGCCAAGAAAGTAGTGTAGAATACCAATATATGTCATGTCAAATTGCCCATCAATGCTTCCTTAACATTCTAAATCATAGATGAAGAACTCGCTGTAAGGATCAAATCATCCACACACAAAACTAGAATAAATAAATTAGATTCTTGTCTCTTAGTGTAGATTGTTGGATCAGAGTGACAACGATTGAACCCTGAGTAAAGCATAAAACTAATCCATCTTCTCATACCAAGCTCAAGTAGCTTCTTTGAGACCATACAAAGATCGCCTAAGCCTATAGACAAGTGAAGGATCCTACACAAAACCAGGGGGTTGCTCCATGTAAATATCCTCATGTAGATCACCATGAAAAAAATCACCCTTAACATCCATCTGGTAAACTAACCAGCCTTGGGAGATTGTAAGAGAAAGCACAAGAAAAATAGAATCCATCTTGGAGACAAGATCGAAAGTCTCATAATAGTCAATCCCTTCAACCTGTGAAAATCCATTTGCCACAAGAAGTGTCTTATGTTTCTCTACAAATCCATCTGCTGCATATTTGGTTCTGTAGACCCACGTGAAATGGACCAACTTGCATCCTTTGGAAGAGGAACAAGATCCCAAGTATGATTATTCATCAAAGAAGAATACTCTTCTATCATGGCAGCTTCCCACTCAGGTTTTCCAAAAGCATCTGAAAACTGGTGTGGATCCTCTGAAATGGCATTACTCAAAAGAGAGATTCCTTCTGATCCATATATTTTACTTCATGGATGCATACATAATTTCATATGAAAGAGTGTATAACCAAGTAACTTAAACACATGAAAAGAAGTGGAAATAATAAGCAAACATGATATCAAAGACATAAGACGATTTGATTACAGATTTCACCCAGTGTGGGATATGTCTCTGGGCCCTGCTCAATGTGGGGAGGCCTATTTCATTAAATGGAAGTAAAAATGAATTACAAAAAATTTACAAATTGACACATTATACCTCCACTTATGGTGATGGCCTGAAAATGGAGACCTCAACTGGAGAAATAGGCTACACAATTGTATTCTTGGAGAAAAACCATTTAAAAATTACTATAAACTTGTCCCATTCTGACACTAGCACTTTTGGACCCCAAAGGAATATTTTCATCATCCAAATATTCCCTTGTTTAGGTTCCTCCCCCCTGGTCCGCTCAAGGTTCCGCCCTGAACCCTGCTCTACTCCTCCTTTGGTGAAAATTTAGGTTTAAATAATGTTTGTGTGGTGGAATAAACAAGGATTGGGTCGTTGCTCCATTGGTGGACGTGGCGGGTTTGTTGGTGGCAGATCGGGTTCAAACCCACCCAAATGTGGCTCAGACTTTGTTGGCACAGTTTTTTTTTTAATGTAATGCAACGTGTTCATTTTTGGGGTGTCTAATGGGCCTCTAAATTAGACATAAATTAAGGCCCATCTAACCTTACTTAGGAACATTAAAGATATATTAAATCTCTCCTTCTACACTTAATAATGTTTTTTTATGCTTTAATATGTTCTTAGGAAGGTTTAGAGATAATTTCATATTTGTTCCTAATATTATTTACTTTTTGAAGGATATTGTGAGAATATTGGGCAGATTGTGGAGATTTGGAGAAGGAGATAATTTAGGGACTTACTCCCTAATACTAGAGGATCAATATTGGAAAATAAATGAACAAAATATCATGAAATAATTGAGAAATTCTCGAGATATTCTGGAACTCCGATGATTGAGAAAATATAGGAATGTGTTCCTTGTCATTCACTGCAATTTCCTAGTGTTGGGAACCATCCACTATTGAGGGATTTTGGAGGGGAAAGCTACCTCCTTAGAATAATTCTTCCTCATCATTTTATATAAGTACCAATTCGAATTTTCCTCTAGGGGCATGTATTGTTTAGTCTTATTATGGAGAAAACTTGTTGTTTAGCAACTCCACTTTCTTTTCTTGCAGGGATGTACTTGGACTGATCCAATAATGAAGAATGGTGTCATTTTTAGCTTCTAAGGCTTGGTTTCTTCCATACAACTATGATTCCTCCTTGGGCTTGGCCATCCCAGGAGTCTTAGAGGCCTCTTGCACAATTCCTTTATGTTCTTTTCACTTCTTATTCACATGTATCTCTTATTTCTGTTTTGCATATTTCTGTATTTAGTATTGTTTCTTTTCTTGTTGTAGGATTGAGTTAAATGATTGAAGTGGGTTATTTTGCAGGTGTTTTATAGGTTCAAAATAATTATTCATCCTTTTAATAACTTTGGGAGGTCTTCTTAATCATTAAGCTACTTGGATTTGGTTGCTAGTTCACGAATATAAGATTTCTAGAAATGCCTTGTAGTGAAATAGTAGTAAATTTCTGATTTCTTTTAGAAGGGGTTAATGAGATCCATTTGACTTGATTCCACTTGGATTAGGTCATAATAATGTTAGTGTCACATACCCTGATATCCTCACATGGAAATGCAAGGAGTTAGAAAATTTTATACAAATTACCCACGGGTAACTTTCCAAATCACTATTAAATATTCCTCACTAATCATTATATAGAATGTTCATCAGTTCATAGTGTAACCTTAGTAGAAGAATAGTAAGTTGCTTAACCATTAACAACCACTATTTTAGTACATTAACATAAAACTATATGATGTAACCTTGCATTCATTCCATTATTCCTGTACTCATCACATACTTGACATTATGAACATCACAGCAAGAAAGGAATCAACATCATCAATCTGAAACAATTATCAATCACATCATTGAACACCAATATACCCTGGAAACCCTGTAGGCTGAAAACCAGCAAAAATTAATTTTATTATTAAACTCTCATGAGGGTGTTCACCCCTCACTCAATGGCTTATAATGGATACCATCTCTTAACCATTGTTATAAATCTTACAAGGAAATATACAAATATATAGCTTAAATCCATTACAATAATTATGATACCAATTACCCACTAATATTCATATCTTCATATCTTGGTGGCATGGATGTACCTATAATGGACCATCCTGTAGCTTGCACTCATCTGCATGAACCATTAATTATTTACCTGCCACCATGTTAAGCATAATATTTCCTTTGCACAAGTCACCATCATTTTCTGCTAATGTTTTCTTCAACATACATTGGTGTGAGGATTCATAAAGTATTAATCAACACTTTCACAAATCTGTACTAGTGATGCTTCTCCATCTACTCATGTAGAGTCATGACATGCAAGCATAATATCACAACATGCTTCCTTTAACAACACTGTGTATGCACTAGTTATAAGCATGTAACCATTAAAGGATGTCTATACAATATTAACTATTATTTCCCTCACATAAGCACACATTCTTGCAATACAAATCACTACAACTGTCTAGACATTTATTTAAAATAAACTAATATATCAATTACAATCTTCGTACATGTGAATTACATAAAGTTAATCAAAATAACTAACCATTGATCTATTACTTTTGGTGCATTTAAAGAAAGCTAACACAACAAATGTTGTTCCCATGCATGCAAATGCATACAGTTTCCAAAAGAGTCTTCCCAAAGGAATTCTTAACACAACAGAGCATGCAAACACATGTTTTCTTTTCTATAAAAATAATGCAAGAAAGCATACAAATACATGTCTCCTTTTTCAAAGATTATACTAACAGTATTTTCCAATGTAGTCTAACACACCATGCTATCTTTTCCCCCATACAAATATGCATATTCTTTCCAACGAAAGCTATTACAAATATTGCTTGCATATGCATGATCTTATTCCAAAAGAAACTAACATAGTAGTTATGATAGCATAAAGTACTCACATATAATTCTTCCTAAAGAATTATTATAACTCAATATTTATTCTATCCATGCAAAGAACATATCTCTATAACACAATGGCTATTATTTACACATGCTAGAGCTTATCATAATAACTCTTCTTTAATGTATTCACATCATATTCCCTTGTTTAGAATTCTAACATCGTTTAGTTATTATTTTTATGTAAATAAATACTTACTTCTTCTTCTAAAAGAAGCTAAAATAACCTAGTTTCTTTGTCTTTCTACATGTAGTTTCTCATGCTTCCCCTTCAAGAAATTATCGTAGATAACCTTCTTTTATGCATAAAACTAGGAAACAATAAAAAGGTTAGCTTAACCTTGTATGCACCTAAATCAAGAAGTTGACACAATTCATCTAGCCATGCAATCTTTTCAAGAAGTTATTCTTTTCAAGAAATCTATAACTCATATTCAATTTTCCAGGAATTTAGCACCAAACATGTTCCTTCCAAGGAATCAAGAAAATATATATTAGTATTCTCTTCACGAAAAAGCTAAATAAAATACGAGCATGTTATTTTAAAGGAAATGAATTGAAATAATAAATTAAGAAGGATATACAGTATTTGCATGCTTATAACCAAATACCACAATAACTAGAATTAAATCATGTCTTATGCAAAGACATATTTAACTTTTTCAAGAAATAGTATGGTTAATTTCTCATTCACCTAAATATCTCCAAGGTTAGTCGAAGAAAGTTCACTTTCTTCACTTCCTTTAACATTTCATAACGTTCACTATTTCAGGTTAACTACTTATATAATCGTATTCATTACATATGTATCAATAAAAGGACATTGTTTCATACCTTAGCCTTTTGGATATGCAGTAATAAGAGTACCTTAAGAAAAGGATAGTGTTGCATACATTAACCTTTCGGACATGCACTAATAAGAGTAGCCTTCAACACAATGTCTCAACATAATTCAAAGTAATAAATCTCTTAGAAACTATCAAAGATAATGCCTTTATGGCTCACCATAATTCAACATAAAGAAATCTCTAAGAAACTATGAGAATACCTTTACTATGAATGTGAATGTTAACTTGGCTTGAGCGATAAAAGCATGCATCCAAATTCCAGGCAGGAAGTTGGATTGAGTGAAGTGATGTAGAATTCCGGTGACAACTTTCGTATGTTGTAGGGTCCATGGAATTATTAGTGTAACTAGTGGCCAAAGTAACCATGGTAACTATACAAAGTATTGTGAGAAGGGATTTAAATCCTATTGAACCCTTAGTTAAACTGAGAGGGGGGGTGAATCAGTTTAACACATTCATGGACTTTTAAAACTTTTCCATTAAAACTTATTTACACCTTCATTTCATGTTCAACTTAATATGTGAGTAATCTTAGAATGTGAGCAACAAGTATTAAGATAACGTGACAGCAGAATTAATATGAGAGCAACAAGTATTAAGTATATTAGATAAACCATATCAACACATAAACATCATACATAGAGACAACAGATATAAGTGGAAACCCATAAAGGGAGAAAACGACATCTTATTATTGTTGTGATGCAAAGGCAAGCTCCAACTCCCTCTCACCACTGATTTTCTGTAGGCTCCAACCCACAGGAGGCTCCTACCTCAGTTCTGCAAGCTACAACTTGCAAGGAAGCTCCAACTCCCATCAATTTTCTGCAGGCACCAACCTACAGGAGGCTCCAACCTCAGCCAGCTACAACTGACTTCTATCAAGCTACAACTTGATATGGAAGCACCAACTTCCTCTATTTTCTGCAAGCTACAACCTACAATAGGCTCCTACCTCAGTCAGCTACAACTGACATCTATCAAGCTACAACCTGATAGGGAAGATCCAACTTCCTCACTCCTGCAAAATAAAACACTTGCTGATTTACCTAGATATCAGCTCTATTATGTTCCTTCCTTTCTTCTGTCCATCAGTCCTCATATCTGCCCTGTATCATCTTTGCATCTTCTCAGATTCTCTTTCATCTCCTCCTTCTTCTCTACCTCACTGCTTCATTTCTGCATTCTCTAACCTCTCTATGCATATCAATGTAATATTATTTATAGAGATTATCTCATGACTATTTGTATTCCAAAGGGAATTCAAAGTGAATAGCCATGACTCTTTGCCTTCTGCCTTCTGATTTCTTTATCTAGCTCATTCAGAGGAATATAGAAATCTGTACAAATTTCGATATTACAGTGGAGTTTTGTTTTCCTACCAGAGACTTGCCCTTGCATCACAAACAATATAAAATCAATTAAACATTTACATTCACATTTTCAGTTACATACATCAATATCACTGAGCCCTTTTTCCGGCTCTTGGCTTGCTGGTTTTGTCTTTTATGATGCTGTCAAGTAACTATTCTGCATACCTCTATTGTTCACTGTCTTTTTCAGTTCTACATATTCTCCTGCTTTCTATGCATGTACCCCTATTTTTTCTTCAAATATGGAAGTTTAAATTAATGCTGAAGCTTTTCCATCAAAGATTAAAATCTCTGTTATTGCTCAATAATGAAATTTCATTTAATTGGACATGCTCAAATTGGAAAAATCAGTTTTGGAAGCCCACCTTTAATGCACCTTGAAGTGGACGCGCAATATTTTAAATATTTGATTAAACCTTATAAATAAAACTCCTTTCAATCTTCATTGCCCAGAACCTAAGGTTAAAACCATAATCAACCCAATATTATCTTTATAAGTGCCCCATATATTATATGCCCAAATCTTACCTTTTTCATATAACTATAATAGTGCCCAACATACAAATTTGCTCCATACCTGGCAATCTAAACAAATACCATATACTGAGACTTCTATATCTCAAATCTTAGATTTGAGATATTAGAACAGAATTCCCCTTGGTTTATGAAAACCATACAAAAACCTAGATCTCATTTCTGTAATGTGGAAGCCTTAATTTCTGCTTCAGTCTATGGTTAAATCCCATATGTTAACCCCATTTTATAAAAGAAATTGGACCAATGTTCGAACTTTGGGTTCAAACCCTTCTCATGACTATTCAAATTAACATTTGAATAATCCAACTATTCCAAAGTTATAACCTTCCTCCTATCTCATGGGCAATTCACATAAAACTTCGATTCATTATAATGGTCCACATCTATAACATTCTTCATATGCGTTTTCCAATGCAAGGATTAACAAGCCTCATGCCATACCTTATCATGCCCTTTCGTTCAAAGGTCTAACTCATTAACATTTAAATGCCAATTTAAACATATAAACCTTAATGCCCAACCTTGGCTAATTTTCACACACCGGAAGTCCGGCCTAGAACAACTTAACGTACCTTGCTTATCGTGTACGCAACTCTGCTTGGATCCAATGATCCACCTGCTCTCACGCTCCAACCATCCCTTGGGTGCACATCCGAAGGCAATCACGTAGTTAAATGGCATGAGTTTTAAATCTCAGAAATTGCATGATGTAAGTGGGTTTTAAAAACCACTTATGGACACGTGTCCTCCAGCGAGTGATATCGCGTTTTTTTCACCCAAACTAATTACCATTTTTAATTTGCGCGAGACTGCTGGTTTAATCCTTGAAACCACTGTTACTGTTCAGGTCACCATTGACTCATATTTCCACACAAACGCAATTCCATTGCTCCCTTAATTCCACCTTTGCTTCAATGCCATCAACATTCTATTTCGCCTCACTTTCGTAGCTCCTTTGCTTCATATTTATATGCGCCCACATTCAGAATCTCAACTGTGCCATCACAAAACTCAGCATCTCTCATCTTATTGTGACTCCATTCGATAGGTTTCTCTGTGGTATTAACTTAGCATACCCTCACCCACGGCTTCGACTTAGGTTTCAATTTCTGCATCTTCGATTTACATTCGCCCTTCACGCATACTCAATTCACCTTGTTCGATTCTGGCTTCACGGTTCCGACCGTTTCTTCACAATTCTGCTTCGTTACTTTGTTTCTTGTATAGACCATAGTCTATGTAGCCACAAAAAAAGCGCCACTCTGGTTTCGTTCCAAATTTCGAACGGATTTCAAAAGGTCTGTAACAAGAGTTCGTGGACCTATCCCTGATTCTCCAATGCACGGTTTCTGTAGTTTAAGTAACCCTACAATGCACTCCAGCATTTACTAACTGTGGATTCTAACTCACTTAATAAATACAGAGCGTCAACCGATCTCAACCTAGACTCTTGTTTTTCCATGCATTCATAACAGATTACAAATTTCTCATTAGAATTTCTCATATATACAGAATGTAATTAACTATTAAGTCGAAACTCAATCCCTCTATTGCACCATCTATCCTTGCAGTGATCGATGACTACAACTTCATCAAACTCCCTCACTGGATATATACGAACCCTTATCCAATCAATTCAAAGAACAATATCGACATTCGCTAACATTGATTTCTTCCATTATATATAGAGCATCATTTAACCTCCCAAATTACAGAGTATTTCACCACACAGTTTTCTACACAACTGCTTATGAAGTGCAAGCCATTCATACAGGAAACACGGAGATTCAACCTTCAAACCCCATATTCACAAAATTCTATGCACACAGTTAATCATGGAGTTCCATCACACAGGGTTATACAATTTCTTATCGAAATTCGGAGCCCATTCACACAGCATTCAAATCAGATAAAACTCACGAAATACTGAAGCAAACTTGTTCATATTTACAAATGAATTCACTTACAAACTGCTTGTCTTGGCCAGATTTTCGGTTCGATGGCCCTCCTACTATGTCTCTACAGATCTCTAGCTCTCCTGGTCTATGCAAGTCTATGCAGGTCTTCAACATCAATTGGTTTACAGGAACAAACCCTGTTTTTCCAGATTGAATCACTCACACACTCTGCCTTTCCAGATCTGCAAATTTCTGCTTCAATTCCTTTGTTTCATCTGTTGCCTCTCTGCTGCCTCTGCTTAATGCTACTCCTTGCTTCTCTTTTTCCATCTCCTTTTCCATTAATGACAATATATCCAACAGTCTCCCCCGTTGGCATTGATGGAAATACACTTCCTCTGCTCCTTGTTTTGCTTTCTTTTCCTCCCCCTTTGACATCAATGGCAAAGGGTTGCACATCTCCCAGTGTGGATTCTGTCTTTGCATTTCCTCTCTTTGAATTGTGTTTAGGCCTTCTTCTTGTTACTTTGTACCATGCTGCTCCAAACTGGTGTACAAGAGTTATTGAGAGAACACTTTTGAGAATTATTTGAACTTGAATATACACAATAAGTTGATACCATTCCAAAGTACAGACTCCTTGCACTTGTATAGAGTGTAGGTGATGATAGAACAACCATAGGTAATCAAACTTATAGAATCAGAGATGCATCATAGGACCAAAGCTAAAATACTGAGAATGCTTCAAATATACTTCAACTTCTAGAATGATCTTCATCAGAAATACATTTTTGTTGAGGAAGGTTGTAGATGGAATATGTCTTCTTCTGCAATACACATCTGCAGTACAACATGTGTTCAATTGTGATGATGCCAATTTATCTTTTATTGTTGTGGTTCACCTTTCCTATCTGTTGGTGGTGCTATGATCTCGAATGCTGATAAGAATATTACACTTAATAGATGAAAGGTCCTTGCTACTGATGTGATAAATGAATCATGCCAAAGTTTACAACATATTGTGAGATTAGATGATATCTTTCAATCTAAGAGACCAAATGACTTTACTGATTGCACATTGTACTTTCAAAACGAACCCTTGAGGCTAGATACATTCAATGTATTGGTTAGTCTCACTTATTAGCCATGCAATTTATTTATGACAAAAAGGGGGTTATGTATGTCAATGATCACTCTCTCTTTAAAGGTGAATTACCAGCAAATCCTTTATGCTGAAGATACTTTAACAGTTTTGTCATGATTATTTCCAACAAAAACATCTTCAAGTTGTTTAATTGATATCTCAGCCAACAGACTTCACACAGTTTATGAATAATCTTAAGAGAAAGGCCTTGAAGATATATGTACTGACTTCAGGAAGGCATGCAATTATATATTGAAATAGATACTGCTTCAATGCTCAATATAATGCTTCAAGTATAGACAAAATAATGATCCTTTTATTCTTTAAAATGCAGATAACGCTGGGATACTACCTTGATGTACTTTTGCCATAATCCCTTGATCCTGAGGACCTGTACCAGACCACTGCTCCACTGATAACACTTGATATTCTACTGATAGGCATGCTGCTTGTACCAAATACCCATTGATACTATTTTCACTTCAGCTCACACATGAACCCATAGTTAAAATAACCTTCATATTTTCTACTATTGAGCTCTCCACTGTTCTCAACAACAATCATCAATATACTAAATCTGATCTTGGCATCATTGACATTTTACTTAGACTGTCATTCTGGTTTAAAGGATTGTCCCTACATTTTCCTTTCTTGGACTGCTCCAGAATCATTGTTGCGTTGTATACAAATCAACTATTCTAACATAGAGATATTTGGGAAGACATCTTCTACTTCTTTACTTGGAATCTTCATAGGCAGACCACTCAAAGATTTATCCCTCACTTAACTGCGTTCCTCCAAGGGGACTTTTCATAGATGAATGATGTACTGATATAATGATGATAGGCTCTTCTCTTACTCATCCTTCTTAATGTGATTCATTTTTAACTCTAGCAGTATGATGCATAATGTGATCATTACTTAATGTGTTGATGTCTTATTAGCTTACATGTTCATGGTTGATGTTCTCTCTACCATCATGGCTGCTTGTTGTCTTTTCTTCTTCCATCAATCTGTCAGCTATTGAATGCTTCTGATAATCTTCTTCCTCTGTGGTTTTCTGTTAGAGGAATTTTCCTTTCCCTTCCTGATCTTATAATTGTTTTCATTTCAAGGAGATCTTCTTAAACTACTTTCATGGGGACTATTTATGAACTTATCTCCCCCTGGGATGTTGCTTCATATTTTTCACTGGTTGGATATTTGTGTTGCTTCCTAGAGTATCTCCCCCTGAGACTATGATTGATTTATTATGTTATTGAGGTAACATTCTCCCCCTTTCTCTTTTCCTTCCATACTTTATTGGGGTTCTTCATAATGTCTGCACTTCTTTTTTATTTATAGTTTTGATTGATTTGTTTTGATTCCATCATCTGTCTAGAGTTTTTTAAACTAAATGGAAAATTATAGTCTTTTGCTTTGTGACCAAGCTTGAGGCATGCATAACATATTATTTTACTAAGGCACATTTGAGCTAATGTATAATACTTTGTTCCCCTTTTTTAACACAATTTACATTCAACAAATTTACGTCCAAATTCATTGCATGAATAACTGTAGCCATGAAAATTATTTGTGTACCTGGTGAGTGGTTGTCCTTTCCATTTGGTTGCTTGAGGTAGTCTTCTCATTTGCTGCATCTTTTGCTGGTTAAAGTTGATATGCCTTGTCTTACAATGTGCTGCAATATGTCTTGGTTTATGACATGAGAAACATGTGATGTTTTTCATAGGAGGGAAGAACCTCCTTTAACATCTTCTGAATTTGTTACAATTCATCCTTAGGAGCATATGAGCCTTTAGTATTTGATTGTTTCATCCTCTTATTATCTGTTCTTTCATGTTGTTGCTTGATTCTGTTTGTTTCTTCACAAATCCTGTTCTTGTTGGCTTCTGCTCCTGCAGGAATCTTCTGAGCTGCTTCATTATCCTTTACAAATTTTACAAAGATGATATTCCTGTTATCTTCTACTTTGGACTTACTTGTTTCTCCCTCATAGCATATCCCAGTCTTTATGAGAGGAGACCTTTGAGCATTATAATTTGGTCCAACTGTCCAGAGCTTTTCAAATGTGGAGTATTCATTAATACTTCTCTTTGGGCTTTTTCTAATTTCTTTCTCAAGCACACTACTTCTTCTTCTAGTTTCACACATTCCAGACTTTTCTCTTTCATTTGTTGTAGCAGAGTGTCTTCAACTTTCCTTGCTTCTTCAAGTTGTGTCTTCAGGCCAACAATTTCCTTCTTATTTTCATATGCTTTCTCATCACATATTTGCACCAATGTCTTAAAGTCTTTGTTTTCATTCTTCAATCTTTCTATTTCAGTCAAGGTTGTATCAAGTTTGGGTTTTTCTTCAAATGTAATTTCTTCATGGAACTGACTTCCATTCACACTAGCAGGTACTTCATTTGATGGAAATTTTTCCTTTTGACATGAATTTTCTTCTTCTTAATTCTCTTCTCCTTCTTGACAATGCAGCCACTAGTGTCTACTTCATGCATGAAATGCAATCTATCCCAGATTTCTTTTGCAGAGGTTAAATCCATTATTAACTCAAGATCCTTGTTATGAAGACTGTTGTATATCACACATTTTTCCTTGGCATTTCTTTGTTGTTCTTGCATAGAGGGAGAATTTTTGTAGTAACCATCACATACAAGTTTCCATACCTCAGGTTCATAAGCCATTAAATCTATTTTAACCTTATCTCTCCATTCAGGAAAGTTTGGTGTACTTAACACAGGTACATTTTGATAGTCCATGACTCAGCCATATCTCCTTCAAGCTATTAGGCTTACTCCAAAGGAACCTGCTCCGATACCAATTATTGAACCCTTAGTTAAACTGAGAGGGGGGTGAATCAGTTTAACACATTCATGGAATTTTAAAACTTTTCCATTAAAAATTATTTACACCTTCATTTCATGTTCAACTTAATATGTGAGTAATCTTAGAATGTGAGAAGCAAGTATTAAGATAATGTGACAATAGACTTAATATGAGAGTAACAAGTATTAAGAAGATTAGATAAACCATATCAACACATAAACATCATACACGAAGACAAAAAATATAAGTGGAAACACATAAAGGGAGAAAACCACATATTATTATTGTTGTGATGCAAAGGCAAGATCCAACTCCCTCTCACCACTGATTTTCTATAGGCTCCAACCCACGGGAGGCTCCTACCTCAATTCTATAAGCTACAACTTGCAAGGAAGCTCCAACTCCCATCAATTTTCTATAGGCACCAACCTACAGGAGGCTCCAACCTCAGCCAGCTACAACTGACTTCTATCAAGCTACAACTTGATATGGAAGCACCAAATTCCTCTATTTTCTGCAGGCTACAACCTACAAGAGGCTCCTACCTCTGTCAGCTACAACTAACATCTATCAAGCCACAACTTGATAGGGAAGCTCTAACTTCCTCACTCTTTCAAAAGAAAACACTTGCTGATTTACCTGGATATCAGCTCTTTTCTGTTCCTTCCTTTCTGTTGTCCATCAGTCCTCATATCTGCCCTGTATCATCTCTTCATCTTCTCAGATTCTCTTTCAGCTTCTCCTTCTTCTCGACCTCACTGCTTCATTTCTGCATTCTCTAACCTCTCTATGAATATCAATGTAATATTATTTATAGAGATTATCTCATGATTGTTTGTATTCCACATGGAATTCAAAGTGAACAGCCATGACTCTTTGCCTTCTACCTTCTCATTTCTTTATCTAGCTCATTCAGAGGAATATAGAAATCTGTACAAATTTCAATATTACAGTGGAGTTTTTTTTTCCTACTGGAGACTTGCCTTTGCATCAAAAACAATATAAAATCAATTAAACATTTACATTCACATTTTCAGTTACATACATCAATTTCACTGAGCCCTTTTTCCAGCTCTTGGCTTACTGGTTTTGTCTTTTCTACTGCTGTCAAGTAACTGTTCTTCATACCTCTGCTATTCACTGTCTTTTTCAGTTCTACATATTCTCCTGCTTTCTATGCATGTACCCCTGTTTTTTCTTCAAATATGGTAGTTTAAATTAATGTTGAAGATTTTCTATCAAAGATTAAAATCTTTTTTATTTCTCAATAATGAAATTTCATTTAATTAGACATGCTCAAATTGGCAAACTCAGTTTTGGAAGCCCGCCTTTAATGCACCTTGAAGTGGACGCGCAATATTTTAAATCTCTGATTTAAACCTTATAAACAAAATTCCTTTCAATCTTCATTGCCCAGAACCTAAGGTTAAAACCATAATCAACCCAATATTATCTTTATAAGAACCCCATATATTATATGCCCAAAGCTTACCTTTTTCATATAACTATAATAGTGCCCAGCATACAAATTTTCTCCATACTTGGCAATCTAAACAAATACCATATACTGAGACTTCTATATCTCAAATCTTAGATTTGAGATATTCGAATAGAATTACCCTTGGTTTATGAAAAACATACAAAAACCCAGATCTCATTTCTGTTATGCGGAAGCCTTAAATTTCTGCTTTATTCTATGGTTAAAACCCATATGTTAACCCCATTTTATAAAAGAAACTGGACCAATGTTCAAACTTTGGGTTCAAACCCTTCTCATGACTATTCAAATTAACATTTGAATAATCCAACTATTCCAAATTTATAACCTTCCTCCTATCTCATGGGAAATTCACATAAAACTTCGATTCATTATAATGGTCCACATCTATAACATTCTTCATATGTGTTTTCCAATGCGAGGATTAACAAGCCTCATGCCATACTTTATCGTTCCCTTTCGTTCAAAGGTCTAAGTCATTAACATTTAAATGTCAATTTAAACATATAAACCTTAACGCCCAACCTTGGCTAATTTTCACACGCCGAAAGTCCAGCCCCACAACAACTTAACGTACCTTGCTTATCGTGTACGCAACTCTGCTTGGATCCAATGAACGACCTGCTCTCGTGCTCCAACCATCCCTTGGGTGCACATCCGATGGCAATCGCGTAATTAAATGGCACGAGTTTTAAATCTCAAAAATTGCGCGATGTAAGTGGGTTTTAAAAACCACTTATGGACACGTGTCCTCCAGCGAGTGATATCACATTTTTTTCACCCAAGCTAATTACCATTTTTAATTTGCACGAGACTGCTGGTTTAATCCTCGAAACTAGTGTTACTGTTCAGGTCACTGTTGACTCATATTTCCACACAAACGTAATTCCATTCCTCCCTTAATTCCACCTTTGCTTCAATGCCATCAACATTCTATTCTGCCTCGCTTTTGTAGCTCCTTCGCTTCAGATTTATATGCGCCCACATTCAGAATCTCAATTGCACTATCACAAACCTCAGAATCTCTCGTCTTATTGCTATGACTCCATTCGATAGGTTTCTCCGTGGTATTAACTTAGCGTACCCTCACCCATGGCTTTGACTTAGGTTTCAATTTCTGTATCTTTGATTTACATTCGCCCTTCATGCATACTCAATTCACCTTGTTCGATTCTGGCTTCACGGTTCCGACCGTTTCTTCACAATTTCGCTTCGTTACTTTGTTTCCTGTACAAACCATAGTCTATGCAGCCACAGCAAAAGCGCCACTCTGGTTTCATTCCAAATTTCGAACGGATTTCAAAAGGTATGTAACAAGAGTTCGTGGACCTATCCCTGATTCTCCAATGCACGGTTTCTGTAGTTTAAGTAACCCTACATTGCACTCCGGCATTTACTAACTGTGGATTCTAACTTACTTAATAAATACAGAGCATCAACTGATCTCAACCCAGACTCTTGTTTTGCCATGCATTCATAACATATTACGAATTTCTCATTATAAGTTCTCATATATACAGAATGTAATTAACTATTAAGTCGAAACTCAATCCCTCTGTTGTACCATCGATCCTTGCAGTGATCGATGACTGCAACTTAATCAAACTCCCTCACTGGATATATATGAACCCTTATCCAATCAATTCAAAGCATAATATCGACATTAGCTAACATCGATTTCTTCCATTATATATAGAGCATCATTTAACCTCCCAAATTATAGAGTATTTCACCACACAATTGCTTATGAAGTGCAAGCCATTCATACAGGAATCACGGAGATTCAACCTTCAAACCCCGGACTCACAAAATTCTATGCACACAGTTAATCATAGAGTTCCATCACACAGGGTTATACAATTTCTTATCGAAATTCGGAGCCCATTCACACAGCATTCAAATCAGATAAAACTCATGAAATACTGAAGCAAACCTGTTCATATTTACAAATGAATTCACTTACAAACTGCTTGTCTTGGCCAGATTTTCGGTTCGATGGCCCTCCTACTCTATCTCTACAGATCTCTAGCTCTCCTAGTCTATGCAAGTCTATGCAGGTCTTCAACATCAATTGGTTTATAGGAACAAACCCTGTTTTTCCAGACTGAATCACTCACACACTCTGCCTTTCCAGATCTGCAGCTTTCTGCTTCAATTCCTTTGTTTCATCTGCTACCTCTTTGCTGCTTTTCTTCTCTACTGCCTCTGCTTAATACTGCTCCCTGCTTCTCTTTTGCCATCTTTTTTTCCATCAATGACAATATCTCCAACAAATCCCAGCCCTGAGTACGTGGCTTCAAAACACAAAGAAATTGATAGAATGAAGGAAATCCTTGCTACACCAATGCATCTGGAAATTCAAAGACATCAAGAAGAATAGAATTCATGTCAAGATTAACATAGCGGAACTCCCAACGCCTCTCCCTCCAAATTTTATTTTATATCGGTTAAGACTTGGAAGTTGCAACCGCATGAAACCCTAACGAACTCATGAATCAATTTCTTGACAACAAATCGATTCATAAGGCATGGTAACTACATGATAATTAGTAATATTCTAGAATCATCAAAGGGATATTACATTTATATTTAATAAAAAAAATTACCCCATTGAATTTCCACTTGATTAAGTTAGGAATTTGATATATTAACTATCTCACTAGTTCTTGAATTTCCATATTTTAGAGTAGTAAATTTCTGTTATTTTTTAGCATGTGTGAACATGGGTATTTTGGAGTGATTCCACTTGGAATGGAGACCTAAAAAACCATAATTAATAACAAAAAATTTCCCATACCATTTTCCTTTTATTTACTTGGTAATTCAGTGAGTTATTTCCAAAACATACTTTCTTGTAGCAAAACAAAAGTTTCCTGTAGCACTCTTGTAGCATGTGTAAAACTTGACCAGATTTGCTCCAAAAGGTTGGTTTTTGTCTTTTAGGCCTGAATCATGACCCCTAGGTACTAAATGCATGATTGAGGAAGAATAAAAACCACTTAGGACATTCATTTTCGCAAATTAGATTAGGTCTTTTTATTTGAATTCATGCTCTTAGGATTTCAATTACAAATTGTTGTTCTTTCCTAGGATAAATTTATTTTCAAAAAAACACTTCCATTTCTGAAATTATTTTAGGCCTTGATTTCATAAAATTCACTCCATTACATCATATCAATAAAATAAGGACACATTATATGTTGTACATATAGTGTCGATACCTCTAAATTTGTATGAACCCCGGGTTGATAATTAAAGTTGGTAGCCTCGGAATTTGCGTCATTCTTTGTAATACTAAGGCTCATCACTTTTTGGCACCATTTCCGGGGAGGTGTCAAAGTATGCATTGTTTTCTTCCCTGGTTGATTCATTTCTTTTCTTTCTACAAAAAAAAAAAAAATACATTTAAGGCATATTTCATTTCAAAATATAAAATTTCATTGCATTAGCATTCTTATTCAAAAAAATATTTAAAAATACTTCTCCAACACCAACCCCCACATTTGATCACATGGTGCAGTAAGAACCACATTACCATCCACTTTTGCAGGTAGAAGAATAAGAGGTGGTAAAAGAGGTAGAAGAAATGGATGGATATTATGACAATGAAGAAGATCCTCTTGGATTTCCCATTCAAGAAAATGATGTCAGTGTGCATATGAAGAGAATCCCTCCATCTTTCCTTCCAAACTTCCATAGTATGAGGTCAGAGGAAACATAAACCTTTCTCTTTGAATTTGAAATACTTTGTATATATTATGGATACTTATCACACACTCAAAATTTGAGATTTTTTCCTACAAAATTGAAGGATAGAACTCTTAAATGGTTCATGAGTTTAGGTACTAATTCAATAATATCATGGAATGATATGAAAAGGTTATTTCTAGAAAAATATAAATTTCATGATCTTACAGAAGAAATTTTTAGAATGAATCAAGAAGAATATGAGAACCTTGAGGATCTAATAGAGAGGTTCATGTTTGATGTTAAGAGGGAAAAAATACAACATTTAGGATTTGACACACTAAAAATGCTCTAACTTAGAACAGTTAGGGATGAGTGGATCGATCTCCTTGATCTCATGAGTAGAGGAGATGTATACCAATTATCATTTGAAGACATTTGTAAAACATGCAAGAAAATATCAAGAGGAAGGGCAAGAGTAAGTAAATCAACATCAACATTGGTAATTCAAGATGAACTTGGAAATTTTCTCGATAGCTTTAAAACAAAAATGATTAGAAATCTAAGTGAATAAGTATAAATGCTAAGAATGCAAAATGAACAAAAAGAAGATTTTGATATTTTATTTATCCATGAAGAATCATATGCTACTAATTATTGTCCATCATTACCAAGGTTTAAGGAAGTTTACGAAGAAGACAATGAATCAAGTCAATCACCAAAAAAGCTATGTTATGTAGCTCCAAGAAGACCACGATAGCCTGGCCAACTTGATATGATGCAAGGACATACTTCACAATTTCAAGCTTATTCACATCAATCTCAAAATAATTTAAACACACTCCCTTCTTGGTAACCTTGGCCATCTCAACCCCAAAACCAAGCTTGGAAACAAGGCTGGCAAGGACCTTATGGGAAAAATCCACAATATTCTCAATATTTTCCTCAATATTCTTCATACCCAACTCCATGCTATCCCTACCATCCACCTCCACCACAACCACAACCTTAACCACATCCATGTCATAGATCCACTCCCACTCAACTACCGGTACCACCATCTCCAAACCCACATAATGAAGTAACTCATCCCACTTACAATGTTGAGGTACAACACTTCCAAACATATCCTCTTGATCTAAATGGTGTTCATCTTAGTTCAAGAAAGGTATTGCAAAAAAGAGATTATTTTTATGTCATTAAAGGACAACATCCAGAAGAAGAATATTCAAATGAGGAGATCAAATAATCAGGGGCTGCACTTGATGAAGAGCAGACATCAGAATCAGATATTGAGAAAGTTCCCTCATGCTTAGCATCAAATCCTCCATGTGTTCAAGAGAAAAATCAGCAAGAAGAGGAAGATTTGAATTTCATGGTAGAAGAGGACTTTCAAGATGATCCAAATAATCAATTGGACTAGTGGTATCTAAAATATATTGAAATATGGTTCCAAACAATCATTAAGTTGCAACAACACACTCTTCTTCAACAATTCTTGATCCCATCTCAGTAAAATAATTTGGTATCTCATATTCAAGTACATGTCCAAGCATACATTTTGAGCCTATACATGATTTTACCTGTCATCTTTATGTGCACATGGCTCCATTGGAAGTATTCCTATACTTGAAAGAGATTTTGTTTTTCCAAGTAGAGTAGGATAGAAAAATAAAAAAATGGGAAAAGAGAGAAAAAAAGGAAAAATAATAAAATCTCAGGTGAAAACCTCTTTTGAGGCACCTAAGATTGGCTCACTGATTGAAAACCTCCATGAGGCGGTCAATGGGTTGGAAAAAAGAGAAAATAAGATAAAAATAAAAGATCCTAGGTGAAAACCTCCTTTGAGTCACCTAGGCAGACCTACTAGTTGAAAACCTCATTGAGGCAGCTAGTAGGCTTAAAGAAAAAATAAAAAATAAAAGAGTGAAAAAAATGAAAAGAAAAAATTTGTTTGCTCCATTTATATCTCTCTAATTAATGCAGGTGCTCTCCAACCTTTGCAAGCAGAAAGAAAAAAAAAAAATTGGCACAAAAAGAAAAAGTTGGTCAAAACCCTAGTGAAAGGAAGTCAAACTTAGACTTCCTCCTCCTTTTCTCATACGCTCCAAAAGGACCAAGGTCATGCCAATCCATCACCCTCATCCATTTCCAACATCCACCCATCATTTCCAATATTTTCTCATTCATTTTTCTCGTTGTCCTAAAATGCTATTGGAAACCTTGTTTTTGCTACAGGAAACTCTTTTTTTTAGCATAAAATTGTTTTTATAATATCTCAAAAAAATTTCAACCATTTTCCAACATATTTCATGGGGAGATGCATATATATGATGATAACATGATCAATAATTTTCAACACATTTTGGTGCATGGTTTGTGAGAAATCAACCTCCATAACCTACATCCATCTTTACATTTTCTCAAGATTCATGCATTCAATGGCCGAGATGTTTTATGGGGAGGTGCATAAGGATGATGGTAACATGCTCAAAAACTTTCAGGTCAATCCAATCTATTGTTTGAGAGATATGGCTAAAACACGTTTGCTACAAGGGGTTGTCCAGAACTGCTACAGGAAACACTATAATTGCTATAGGAAGTTACAACAAGATACATGCAGGTGGATCAGGGAAAAAAAAAACAATCACAAAGGGTATTGATGAGTAAAAAATCAATTAGGATATTCTTCCCATCATTTCCTTCCACCTTCTCATCACTCCTCCATCTCAAGCACAATTATTTTTCACTCAAACCATACATTTTGTCACTTATGTAACAATTTTTTTTTTGCAAAAACACATATTTCCTTCACATAATTCTTCCAAGACCACACTACCCCTTATTAGCCTTATCACACTCTCCCTCATCACCCCATGCATATTGGAAGTCAAACAAATACAAAGAATTCCTTTTACAAGAAGGAAACATGTTCCTCTATCAAACTTGCGTAATCACCAGAAAGCATTATAAGTGGTTTCATCAATCATCCAAGAAGACATGAAAATTTGTGAGGTGAATATGAAGAGCCTATGTCACTCCAAGGAGGAATTTTACCACCAGTCGCAACCTATACATCATAGAGCCACCTACAAACATACAACAAAGGTATCAGTAAAGCGTGCAAGCATCAAGTCAATCATCAAATTCGACACTCACATCATGAGCATCTCAGCAGAAACATTTAAGTCAGGGATGTGAAGCAGCAGCAAAAAAAAAAAAAACCCTAGAATACCTCTAAATGCAAGGCTATCAGCAATAGGACCTCCAACATATTATCACATGCAACTTCAGTAGTAGCTTCATAACCACCAAAGAGAGCTTCAACAGTCATATCAACAGCTTCAATATCACCTGGAAAAAAAAATCAAGGGTAAGGCTCAGGGATGAAATCATATAAACCTTTATTCTATTCTATTCTAGATTAAGAAAACATTAAAAGTGTGAGAAGGAAAGTTTTTTTTATAGCCAAAATCAGTAGCAGAGTAGCCTCATCCTTATCTAGCAAATAGCTTCAATTTTTCCACCAAGACACACACACATGTGGAAGAGGGACAAGACAAAAGTAAAGAGGACTTGATAAAGTGGGTAGTAAGCAGTTATTTGTGATGGAAGACAAGGAGTTCCAAGGGGTAACTAAGGGTGAACTTATTTAACAGAAAAATAACTCTAAGTTTATTTTTCATGCAATGAAAAAGAAGAGAAAAAAATTTGAAAAAAAGAGAAAAAAAATGGAAATTGAAAAAATAAAAACTAAAAAAATAAAAGGTGGACCCACCACCTCTTGGCATGCGTAATAGAGCTTCTACAAGTGAAATAGGGCTACTATAGGCACAAAATGTTCTACAGGAAGTTGCTACAAGAAAGACAAATTTGCTACAGGAATT
Organism: Pinus albicaulis; assembly: GCA_034641835.2. NCBI lineage: Eukaryota > Viridiplantae > Streptophyta > Pinopsida > Pinales > Pinaceae > Pinus > Pinus albicaulis. The sequence continues at coordinate 468,592,010 of CM076582.1, forward strand.
TAACCAGGACAAATTTTGTTGATCAAGGCTGGTTTTCTTCCTCTCTTCTCTCTCTCCTCTGCTTACACACTCCATGGAAAACTTCAGCATGCACCCATTCACCCATTTCACGCTTCAAGTAGGCAAAAAGCTCCATTTTTACTCCTCAGTATATAATTGCTACAGGAAAGTACTAGTATCTAAAGGATAACAAGAAACCCTGTAAATGATACAGGAAACTTATTTACAAGAAAATTATCTCTCTCAAAGGTTTCTAAACTTCAAAAAGAGCATGACAATTTATTTTTTTCCTATACCTACCACTCCTGACCCTCACTTCACTCCATGCACAAGGATTCACTCCCTAAACCCTATGTTGCACCACTAGCAGTTAGATCACCTATACCTTGGCATGGGACCTCTCCCCTTACCTCTCCATCACTCCAATCATTCCATCACTCCATCCATAACCTCCATAAACTGTTTCCCTTCATCTCTAAGAAATCTGGAGCCCTAAGAAGCAGAGAGAAGACTACTACGAGAAGTTGAAAATTCTCCTGTAGCAATTTTGTATATGGCACATCAAGGTAAAAATATGAGGATAAGTTGATGAATATGGCTTAAAAGGACCACCAACATACTCCAGGAGGATAAAAAAACGAGCAAAGGCACCCGAGGTCCTCCATGCAACACCTGTAAGAAGATCAGCAGGAGGAGCATCACATGGACCAATAAAAAGATAATGAAATAGGTCAGCATAGGGGTATTTTGGAGTGATTCCACTTGGAATGGAGACCTAAGACACCAAAATTAATAATAAAATTTGTCCCATGCCATTTTACATTGATTTACTTGGTAATTCGGTGATTTATTTCCAAAGAAGACTTTCCTGTAGCAAAAACAGAGTTTCATGTAGCATTCTTGTAGCATGTGTAAAACTCGACCAGATTTGCTCCCAAAGGTTGGTTGTACCCTTGGGTTATAAATACATGATTGAGGAAGAATAAACACCACTTAGGATATTCAATTTCACAAATTAGATTAGATATTTTTATTTGAATTCATGCTCTTAGGATTTCAATTACAAATTGTTGTTCTTTCCTAGGGTTAATTTATTTTCAAAGCAACACTTCCATTTCTGAAATTATTGTAGGCCTTGATTTCATAACACTCAATCCATTACATCATATAAACTAAATGAAACACTATATGTTGCACATATAGTGTCGATACTTGTTAATTTTGTATGAATTGCAGGTTGATAATTAAAGTTGGTAGCCTCGGGAGTTGCAACATTCTTGTTGCAATACTGAGGCTTATCAGTGACTACGTGGGTGAGACGGCCACTAGCCGTCGCAGGTTCAAGCCTCGTCAGCCCCACGTAATACACGGTTTATGTTATAACGGATGTGAGAGATGGGAGGGGTCTCAGTTCATCCATGGGCCTTGACCCATGTTTCAATATAATATATATATCATAGTCGTTGGGGGTTGGCAGGGTTCGTGGCCTGCCACCCCAAAATTTTATTTTATTTTATTTATTATGTATAGGCCCAAATATTCAAAAAAAATTTGTAGATTTTCAAGGGTCACTGGAATAATTAAAGAGGCAACAAATTTTCCCATTCCTGTGCCTCAATTCCATGTGCTGGGACTCTGCCAAATTATTTCCTCGTTAGTGACTTCCACTTGGCCTAGTTTTACCAGAACTTTGATCGGTTATAACTTGAGCATACGAACTCGGATTTGAGTGAAATTCATGTCGTTGGAATCATGAAGAAGAGCACTATGATCTAATCCTAGTTTCACTTCAATATCATGACTTTTATTTTTGAGCTATTTCATGGCCACTTCTATTTCTGGAGCCACCTGGATCATTCCTCCCTACTAATGATATTTTGGGCTGTCAAAATATTTATCATTCAATTGACAAGTGAGGGAATTTCTCCCTCACTTTCTCCTTTTCAATCAATATGGCCTTAATTGGATGCATTCCCTTGAAACCAATACTAAGGTACTCCATGTCTCCCTTACGTGAAGTCTTGGTCTTCCTGTCAAGAATGATATCCTCAGGTAGCTTGTGCAAGTATTCAGGTGCAAAATCTCCCACTTTAGGAACATGTCCAACCTATTCAGTGTCCATGATCAAAAGGGGCTCATAAAGATTTAAGATTTCAATGTTCACCACTGAGTACATCTACATGTATGCTGGAAAATAAAGATGAAAAGTTTGTCTCCAATATTTTCTAATATGGTGAATGGGCTGTATCGGATTGGTATCGACTTATTTCCTTCCCCTTTCATCTTGTCTTTGCTGATGTGGAGCCACACTTTGTCTCCAACCTATAATTGGTGATCGACTAGGTGTTTTTCATGTCGAGCTTTGTATCAAGCTTGAATTTTCTCCAAATGCTGTTGCACTACCTGTTGAATCATATGAATCCACTGAATGAACTTTCATGCCTTGTCCCTATCATATTTCCCACTGGAATCTTCATCTCTCCCAAAGACCATGTCTAAGGGATCCTTTGGAAAACATCCAAAGAATGTCTCAATTTTCAAATGGTGAGCTCTGAGAGGATGAATCCACTTCCTAGTTGTAGGCATGTTGTACATAAGGGAGATGCTCATCCCACAACTTGAGATGCTTTCCACAATAGCCTTGGAGTAAGTGTATCACTATGTGGTTGAAAACCTTTGTTTTTCGTCAGTCTTCAGATGAAATGTCATGCTCCTCTTCAACTTGGTGTCCATCATTCTATACAAACTCATCCAAAAATCTCCAAGAAAGTGGGAGTCTCAATCAGAGACATTGGATGTGGGTAGACCAAAATGGACCCATACAAATTGGAAGAAGATATGAGCAGTCTTCTCTGTAGTCCTTCTTACAAGGCATTAAGACACACATTTTTCTAAATCGATCCACAACGATATACAAATATTCATGACCTCTCATAGACAAAGGAAAACCTCCTACAAAATCCATTGACACACTTTCCCATGGACGACTCAAGACAGGAAGTGGTGTGTAGAGCCCCAATTTTATATTAGAGGGATTGAAAACTGAACACAACACACATCCATTTACATATCGAGTCACAATATTTTTCATGTGAGGCCAATAATGAAACCTCTATTAATGATACAAAAATTTTTTCACACCAAAATGACTTGACACAAGATAAGTATGTGCTTCTCTGATTAAATGTATCCTTTCATTGGTGGGAATACAAAGTTTTCCAAGATGGTGCAACAATTTTCCTTGCAAACGGTAATTATCTACCTGCGAACCATTAGTCATATTTGCATAAAAATATTTAAATATTCATCATCAAAATACTATTCATCATAAATTTTAAAAGATAATGAATCATTTTGAAAAACTATAGATGCAGAAATAAGACGGTGAGAAAGCATGTCTTCCACTTTTTTTTGGGTGCCCTTCTTGTATTTTATTACCAAGTGAAATTTATGGATAAATCCCATCCATCTGAAATGGAGCACTTGTTGAATCTTGGTTTGTGACTGGAGGTACTAAAAGGGTTGGTGATTGTTTTGAATGATGGTCTCCTTTTTTATCAAAAAGTTCTACCACTTCTTCACGCTTTGCACCAAGGCATACAACTCTTTGTCATATTTGGGATAGTTCAAAACAACTGGGGAGAATGTCTTTGAATGGTAACATACATGTTTCCTTTGTTTCATCAATAATTCTCCCATGGCATGCCCATTGGCATTTATCTCAATTTAAAAAGGTTATTGGACGTCAGGTAAGGCTAAAACTGGTGTGGTACTGATCTTCTCTTTCAGTGCATCAAAGGATTTTTGTTTCTTTCCTCCTCATTGAAAGGTTTGCTTCACACTTGTCAATGCATGTAAGGGGGATGTAATGACAGAGAAGTTGGCAATGAACCTTCTCCAGTACTGCACTGCACCCAAAAAGCTACAAATATTTGTAACATTGGTGGGTTTAGGCCACTTTACAATCATATCAATTTTAGAATGATCTATCTTTAATTGTCCACCTCCAACAATGTGACCCAAGTAAACCAAATAGATCTTACCAAATCCACACTTAGACATTTTAACATACAATTTTTATTTTTACAAGAAATGAAGCACATTTTTAACATGAATCACATGATCTTCCGATGTTCTATTGTAAATAAGAATGTCATCAAGATACACAAGTACAAAATCATCAAGAAAAGGCCTAAAAATAGCATTCATCACCCTCATGAATGTGGTTGGATAATTGCATAGCATGAATGGAATCACCATCCATTCAAACAAACCCCATTTTGTCTTGAATGTAGTCTTCCAGACATCCTATTATGCAATCCTGACCTAATGATAGCCACTATGCAAGTCTAGTTTTGTGAAATAGACATCATTTTTCAATTGATCTAACAAATTATCAATACGAGGGAGAGGATACCAATTTTTCACCATTATTTTGTTGAGTGATCTGTATTCCACACACATCCTCCATGTGCCATCCTTCCCTGGAACCAACATAATAGGTGAACCTCATGGATAAGAACTTGGTCTTATGACCCCTTGGTTCAAAAATCCTTGCACTTGTTTCTTTATCTCCTCCATCTCAATGGCTGACAACCTGTACATACCAATGTTGGGTAAAGGAGCATCCTACTACAAGTGAATCTCATGTTGGATCCAACTATTTGGAGGCAACCACTTGGTTCCTGAAAAATCCCATTATAGTTAGAAACAATTTCATACAATGCCTTCTTATGAGTGGGACCACAAAATTGGAAAGCTTCATATTTCTCTGCATATTTTCTCTCACAACCATGAGCATGCACCCTTTGGTGGAATTCACCAACCTCTTCATCTGACCTGCACTTATAAGACTAGAACTGATTTTGGTATGATGTTAGGTCCCTATATTACTAGTATAGTCCCTTATTGTTGCTAGTGTAACCCCCTTATTGTTATTGTTGTACCCCTTTAACTCTCAAATTGTTATTATTGTTCCCTTACATTATTATTGTTAGGTTGGCTAGGATTACATTGTGGTCCCATGGACTCCTATATATAGAAAGGAGGTTTTGGTCATTTGAATCATCGAAGAATTGTTCATTTATGTAATGTATTGGAGGTTTCCCCCTTGAAGTGGCTGATTTATAAGGCATTGATCTCTCTTCTCTTCTATTTTTGGAGCTGGTTTCTAACATTTGGTATCATAGCTTTGGATTCTAGGGTTTCGCTGCTCCAAAATGGTCATCATGCCATTTTCGCTATTACTTTTTTTTACGAAGGTTCAGAAGCTGAAATTTGTATAGAGAAAAGCCGAAATCCTGAGGAACGTCGTGGAAAAATTTCAGATCTTGGTTCGCAATAGTTTCGGAGATATGATCTATGCAAGTTAGGGATTTTTGCAAGATCCTGACTTTAACCTAAACATGTCATTGTGGAATTTTCGCTATAACATTTTTTCTACGAGGGTTCAAAAGTTGAAATTTTCACAGAGTGAAGTTGCAATCCTGAGGAACGGTGTGGAAACATTTCATAGTTTTATTCATAATATTTTCGGAGATATGGTCTGTGAAAGTTAGGGATTTTTCAGGCTCCCAAATTTCATCTCAAAGAGGTGACCGTGGGAAAATCGTCATAACTCTCTCTCTGAGCATTAGATTGGAATTCTGTAAAAAGTGGCCACAAGTGCACATACTGTAGTTTCTTCTGTATCAATTTTAGATCCAAAGGAGGAAACAGTGACACATGGAAATTCGTACAAGTTTTCTCTATTGAACATGTCCATAATTAGGTCATCGTAGGAGAGTGGGCATAATTTTTCCTTCAAGAATCCAAATCAGGTAAGACCTATGGAATTCAAAAGAAGATTTAGAGGGCTAATTCAGGGCTAAATTTTAGATATTGAATATCCAAAATCACAGATATAATTCAGTTTCAATATCGAGCTCCTCAAAATCAAGAAAAAGGTGTGTATTTTTTATTCAAATTGCATAAGTCTTGTTTGAAAAATTAGTTTTAAGTGATTCCAAAGGCCTATTGAGCATAGATATTAGTATTGGGTTCTAAAATTCCTCCTAGAAATAATTCAACACCCATTAAGCCCTCAAATTACTCTAATGTTACTCATGAAGATGAAGAATTACAACATGATCTATCAAAATTACAAGAGCAAGTGCACCAAATTTTGCTCTCGCAAAGAGCAACAAAAAATGAAATGGAAGTTTTGAAGAAAGGCGTGGAAGAAAAGATAGATGGTTTGAAGAATAATATGGATGGTTTGAAGAAATACATGGAAGCTAAGATGGATGTCATGGAAGCCAAGATGGATGACATGGAAGAAAAAATGAAAGACAACATGGAAAACATGAAGAATGGTCTAAAATCAGACATGGAAGGTTTGAAAAAGTTGATACAAGAAATGTTTCCTTATGGAGAAAAGATAGTAGAGGAAACTCATGATGAGAATAAAATAAATGTTAATCGTGATTTCATAAACTCATGGAAGAAACACCATATTCCAAATATGGATATGAGGAAGTTTGATGGCAAGGATCCGGATACTAAAAATGGAGCAATATTTTGATGTCAATAATGTGCAAAACACAAAAAAGGTACGCATTGCAACTTTACATTTATAAAAAAATACATTTTTATGGTATCGATGGCTTTGCTCTCGTAAAAAAATTGTCACTTGATCAATTTTTATAGAGGAAATGATAGCACATTATGAGGATACAAAGAGCAACACCTTCTTTAGCCAATTGATAAATCTCAAACAAAAGGGTTCAGTGGGGGAGCACATTGAGGACTTCCAAAAATTGAATATAAGGGTAACTGATATTCCAGAGGAACACAGGATTGATGTATTCATAGGGACTTTAAAGGATAATTTCCAACATGAAGTTCACGTTTGGGAACCTGATTCATTGGAGAAGGCATTCAGGTTGGCAAGAAAAATTGAATGTAAAACTATGGTGGCAAGGAAGCCTACCACTCACATCTATAAAAATTGAAGTGTTGCTACTACTAGACTCTCACAACCTACAAGGTTGACACCACAACAATTGGAAGAAAAAAGAGCAAAAGGGCTTTGCTACAGTTGTGATAGCAAATACACTAAAGTTCATAAGTGGGCTGAGAAGAAATTATTTTACATAGATTGTGGAAAGGAAGAAGAAGGTGAACAAGAAACTTCAAAAGAAGAGGATGTACACCAGGAACCAACCCTAGAATAAGAAGAAAGGAGTCTGACCATATCGTGTAATGCATTGGCAGGAATAACCACTCCTCAAACTCTCAAGATAGAAGGACATATCAAGAAGAAAAAGGTAATAGTGTTTATTGATTCGGGTAGTATCCATAATTTTATTCATTGTAAGGTAGCCAAGGAATTGAATTGTTTCCTATACCCAACACCAGAATGTCAAGTGATGGTCGCAAATGGAGGAACTATAAATTTCTCTGGAAAATGCCATAATATCAAGCTATCCATGGGGGAATATGTATTGAATATTCCAATGCTTTCCGTCCCAATGGGAGGTGCTGATGTTGTACTAGGAGTACAATGGATACAATCTTTGGGGACAATAGCTTTTAATTTTCAAGAACTTTTCTTGAATTTTTTTTCGAAAGAAAAGGAAATCAAATTACGGGATATCGCAGGGAAGGCAGGAAAGATAATAAGCTCTAATGTCATGACAAAGCTTTTGAAGAAAGAATAACGAGGTGTAATTGCGCAATTATGCTCACTAGAAGTTCCAACCTCAAAATCATCTATTTCTCCAGATCTCCAAAAAGTCTTGGACAATCATTCCAAGGTTTTTGAAACTCCCAAAGGACTCCCACATATTCGTGATCATGATCATGCTATTCATTTGATTCCAGGAAGTTTTCCTCCAAATATCAGGCCTTACAAATATCCTTATGTCCAAAAGAGCGAAATTGAACATATGATTGCAGAAATGTTAGAGGCTGGTATAATTCAACCTAGTTAAAGTTCTTTCTCTGCTCCAGTAGTATTGGTGCACAAGAAGGATGGATCATGGTGCATGTCTCTGGATTATAGGGAGCTCAATAAGATCACTATTAAAGATAAATTTCCCATTCCTATGATTGATGAATTATTGGATGAATTACATGGAGAATTTTATTTTAGTAAGATGGATCTTCATTCAGGATATCATCAAATTAGAATGAAGACTTTAGATATTTCGAAAACAACATTTCGAACTCATGAAGGTCATTATGAATTTTTGGTCATGCCTTTTGGCCTTACCAATGCACCTTCTACATTTCAAGGGTTAATGAACTCCATTTTAAAACCCTTCCTTAGAAAATTTGTGCTAGTATTTTTTGATGATATACTAATCTACAACAGGTCTTGGAAGGATCATGTTCCACATGTTGACAAGGTGCTCAAACTATTGGAGGAGAAACAATTATATGTAAAAACATAGAACTGTTTCTTTGGAGTACAAGAGGTGGAATATATAGGTCATATTGTATCTCACTAGGATGTTAAAGTAGACCCTAAAAAAATTAAAGCCATTAAGGAATGGAAAGTCCCCACAACCATAAAGCATTTGCGCAGATTTCTCGGGTTAACAGGGTATTATCACAAGTTTGTTAAGAATTATGGGAGAATAACAACACCTCTAACAACATTATTGAATAAAGATGCATTTTCATGGACTCCTAAAGCAACTAAGGCCTTTGAACATCTTAAAGAGGCAATGTGCCTAGCACCAGTGTTAGCTACACTAGACTTCACAAAAACCTTTATTGTGGAATGTGATGCCTCAGGAAATGGAATTGGTGTTGTTTTAATGCAAGAAGGAAGACCCATTGCTTTTGAAAGTCGTCCAATCAAAGGAAAGTATTTACAAAAGGCTATTTATGAGAAGGAAATGTTGGCAATACTACATTAATTAAAGAAATGGTGACCTTACCTAATGGGAAGACACTTCAAGGTAAAAACTGATCATGATAGTCTCAAACACTTTCTGGAACAAAGACTATCTTTAGAAGAGAAGCAAAATGGGTCACAAAGATGTTGGGTTATGAATTTGAAATCATCTACAAAAAAGGGAAGCTAAATGTTGTTGTAGATACACTCTCAAGAAAGGATGAAGAGGTGGAAGTATTGCTTTATGCCATTTCTATTATCCAGACAGATTGGATAACCAAAGAAAGGGATAAATTGAAGAAGGAAGAAGAAGTGTGGACACTCATTCAAAATTTGTAGCAAGATCTTACTACATCTGATACATTTAGTTGGAAAAATGATTCCTTATGGTACAAAGATTGCTTATATATTTGCAATAATTCCCAACTAAAACAAAATATTCTTTTGGAATTGCACACTTCTCCTTTAGGAGGACACTCGGGATTTTTAAAAACTTACCACAGGGTGAAGAAAGAATTTTTTTGGGATGGCCTTAAATCAAATATTCAAAATTTTGTGGCGTAATGTTTGGTTTTCCAACAAAATAAAGTTGATACAATTAAGACCCCAAGTCTTCTACAACCTTTATCCATTCCAAGTCAACGTTGGGAGGATATTTTAATGGATTTTATCAAGGGTTTACCTAAGTCCAAAGGAAAGCATGTCATCATGGTGATAGTTGATACAATTACCAAGTATGCACACTTTTGTGCATTATATCATCCATTTAAAGAAAGTATAGTTGCTACTGCATTTATGGAAACAATTCAAAATCTACATGGAAACCCGAAGATTATTGTAAGTGACAGAGATCCCATTTTTACAGGAAATTTTTCGATGGAATTATTTTCTTGTTTGGGTACTCAACTAGCTCATGGCTCATCTTATCATCCTCAATCCGATGTTCAAACTGAGATAGTGAATAAATTTTTGGAAGGACATCTTCGTTGTTTTGTATCTGATAAGCAAGCACAATGGGTCAAGTGGTTACCTCTCATTGAATGGTGGTATAACACTTCCTTCCATACTACAGCAAAAATGACCCCATTTATGGCACTTTATGGATATCATCCACTGTCCATCACATCTTCTTTAAGGGAAGATTCTAGGGTTCAAGATGTTAGTCATCAGTAATTTTTTCCTTTGAAGATGACTAAATTCTTATCCTAGATTTCTAGAAACAAAGTTCATGAACATTGTGAGTTCTAGAAATCTCACTTCCTTCATTATCCTTAGGATAAATTTTTCACTATTTCATCATCCCCTCATGTCAAGCTCTACTTACCAATCCCAGAATACCCATCAGGGGCTCATATCACTCATTTTGTCTATGTTTTTTCACCTTTGGCCTCAATCCCTTGTTTTATTTTGCCTAACCCCTCCACTGCTACCAAGGGCCACCAATCAACCAACTCTCTTGTGTCTCCCAAATGCCTCAAGAATTGATGGTATCAAAACTGTCTCTGTAGGCTCTTTAGATAAATCAAGTACATTGGATTTTGGATCTTCAATACATAATTTTGTACAAAACTCTGTTTTACACCTAAGGATCCCAAATCAAGTTTTCAAGCAAAGGCCAAATCCAAAGAGCCTTTCCACTAGGTCACCTAGGTTTTCATAGGTCATAGGGTTGAGTTGGTGTTCTAAAAATATATTTTTTTCCTATATAAGGGACTGCATTCAAAAAATAAGAAGGACAAGTAACTTTGTCCAAAATTGATCAAAAAGCCATTCAAGAAAGGCCTCCTTGGCCAAAGCACAATTTCTGCAAGGGAAAACTACCCTTGTTCAAATTTCTGCAAGAATGATCAAGATGGTCATCATCATAAGAAAAGGTAAGGTAAGAGAGTGAATCATCACAAAAAGATATCCACAGCAAGGGAGAGGCAGTAGGCCTATGTTCAAAGAGAATTAGGGTTTTGAGGACTGATTGGAAAAAAAGTGTTGCCAAGAAAGGAGGCATAGGAGAAAATAATCCATATGATATATCATATCAGTGAGCATAATTCCATACCAACTCATAAACATCATGCCTCCATCATTTTCCAAGAATTCATTCTAAGAGACAAGCCATGTGTCATGCCCAGGGCCAGTTTTTCTTAAAATTGTGTTTCTAAACAAACCGAGATGAATTTGACAAAAGTGAGAGTGGTTTTTTTCCATAATAGGGCCAAGAATAAAACCCTCCTTTAGCTTCTATACAGGTATCATGGTTTGGTAGTAATATCAAATAAACATGTGTCACAGGAGAATTTTTGCACTGCTGGAGTGACCTAGGGAAAATCTGATTTTCTCACAGCTGGATTGTCCAAATGACTTTCTTGATGAGTCAAATGACAACTAGACATGAATGGATTTCCAATGAGCTATCATGAGCTAAATTTGGAGTTGATGAAGACCTCCAAAAGTTGTCTACACCAACACTTTGCATTTCTGCACCATCATTCAACACTTTTTCCCAGTGCTGGGAAACTCGGTTTTTGGACAGGTAAATGGACACCAAATTTAAAACAAAAAGAATTTTTGGAAACTAAACTCATAAGGCTTTCCAACAAGCCATCACTAAGCCAAATACGACATCAATAAGTGGTCCAAACCTTGGTTGCAAAACACCCTATTGTCTGCTGAAGTGACACTGTGCACATGGATTTTCTAAGTGTGTTTTGGCCAAAAGTCAACAAAACACACTCATTTATTGTAATATATTATTTTAGGGTTTTTTGAGGAAAATCATTCTAGAATTAGGTGCTAGAATTTATTTTGGCATTTATTCCATGAGATATTTTGTGCCTTGGGCCTTGCATGATCTCTTGGCCATAAATGACATTTATGAGTGATTTTGACATTTTCCAACCCTATCTAGGGTTTTTGCCCTCTCTTTCTAAGATAAATAGAGCATGAGGGCTTCATTGTAAAATGTTGGCTTTTGATGAACTTGGAGAGAAATAAATGGTTTCTATGAGCTTGGAGAAGAAGTTGGTTTTGTGAAGTTGATGAATGGCTTGCTTGGATTGATGATGGAGAAGTTTGTTTGCAGGATTCTTTAGCTTGGTGAATGGTGATGTAGTCTTATCTTGTTTATGTTTTCTTGTTCTCATTATGATTCATCCTTCTTGGTTTCTATAAATCAGAAAATTATAGGTTGAGACATGCTCTTTGAGGCACCTCAGTCCTCCTGTTTGTTATAGCTTTGATGTTTTCCTCTATTTGATCATCTTAAGAAATTCTTGATTGCTCCTTAGGCCCACCTAAACTTGTTTTGTTTCATTTATGGATTGGTATGCTAGTTTACAAGTATGATTCACGGTATGCCCTACTTACTTGAAGTTGTCCAAACTCTGTCTTGAAACCTCTCTTTCGAATATTGTTTACTAGGTTAATTCAAAGAGGTCTCGTTCGATCTTGGCCTTTGTCCATGCTTATAGACTTGTTTCAGAGTTCTTTATAGCCTGATTTATGACGTTTAGGAGTTCCCTCTTCATAGATTAAGTTATTGTGATATATTATATGTTTTCTTAAATTCTGAAGGTGAATCTACTAAAGTTAGAAGCTCTTATGTTTTCTATGTTTCACTGGAATGTTTATTTTGGATATTTATCAGTTTAAGTATTGTTCATTGAGCTTAATGGTTTTCCCTACCTCATGAGTTGTAGCTTTTAACTATATGTATTTAAGACCTCCTATTTTTTCCCAAACTTGATATTCACTCCACCTCACACATTACCTTAAGGATCCATTAACCTTGCTAGATTGGCCCTGCAACACATTCTGATTCATCATTGAGACACTCATGACTTTCATTGACTCCATAGCCCAATGATTCAAAGACCTCTCACTCCACATATTCCACTTGACCATATTACCTAACCAAAACAATCAACAAACCCTACACTTAACAACTAGCCTAAAATCAAAACCCTAAAGCAAAAAGAACACATCCTTTGTATCCAATAGAGAGATCCCTCTCTGAGTCCAGGAAGGCTAGGTCCTAGGACTCCAAATATTGGTTCCATGTTACCCTATCATTTGGTATACCAATCTGCCAAATCACAGACCCTAACACAAGTAGTGGAATATCACATCGAGCATCAACAAGAAGTTCTCCAACTCTTAAAGGATAACCTAAATTTGGCACAAAATCAAATGAAACAATAGGGAGATCAACATCGCAGCGAGAGAAGTTTTGATGTAGGAGACTGGGTATTTTTACGTCTACAAACTTACAAAAAAATGTCCCTCAAGCAAGGTAATAAGGATAATAAATTATTGCCAAAGTTCTAAGGTCCTTACAAGGTGTTGCAAAAGATTGGTACAATGGCATACAAATTGGAGCTTCTTTCTTCTTCACGAGTGCATCCAATTTTCCATGTTTCATGCTTAAAGAAGGTTATAGGGGACAAAATTATAGTTCAAACAATATTTCCAGAACTTGATGAGGAAGGAAAAACTATATTGGAACCTGAAGAAGTCACGGAAACAAGAACTCGACAGCTACGAAATCGATCAATTTCAGAGTATCTCATCAAATGGAAGAACTTACCCATTGAAGATTCTACATGGGAGGATGAGAATTTTATACAGAAGCACTCAGAGCTACTCAAGTGTTGAGGACAACACTTTTTTTAAGGAGAGGAGCATGTTAGGTCCCTATATCACTAGTATAATCCCTTATTGTTGCTAGTGTAACCCCCTTATTGTTATTGTTGTACCCCTGTAACCCCCATATTGTTATTATTGTTCCCTTACATTATTATTGTTAGGTCGGCTAGGATTACATTGTGGCCCCATGGACTCCTATATATAGAAAGGAGGTTTTGGTCATTTGAATCATCCAAGAATTGTTCATTTATGTAATGTATTGGAGGTTTCCCCCTCGAAGTGGCTAATTTCTAAGGCATTGATCTCTCTTCTCTTCTATTTTTGGAGCTGGTTTCATAACATACAATGAGCTCTAACAATGTATTCCACCTCATCTTTCATGAGATGATACTTATTTTCATGGTGAAATAAAACTTCTTTCCTGTCATAAAAATTTGGACTCCCCAATACCACGCCACAAATATCCAAAGGTACAACATCAATATCAATCTCATATACTAGTTTGGATGCAATAAAAAATCTAGATTTACACTACTTTGTTACATGTAATTTGGATTTATCACACACACAACCAAGAAGCTAAGGTTTCAGATGAGCCTTGGTTTCCAATCCTAATTTATCAACCAAGTACTTTGAAATCAAGTTTACTTGTGAGCCTAGATCAAAAAAGGTTTCCACTTTAGTATGTTTCATTACGACTCTAATGTGTTACAATTCAGTCCTCTTTCGTTCATTAAAAATAGACTCATTTGAAGAATTTGTAATTGCATGTAATTCAAAATTTTCATAAACATGAAGAGAAAGGATACCTTGTACGCCCACTACTATGATGTGTGTCTCATCACCAGAATCGAATCCAAGGTCCTGTTTTACAGTTTCCACTATCTTTTTCTTGTTCTTTCCACCAAATCTCTTTGGTTTCAACTCTGGATGCAACTCATCATGGCATTCCTTCTTACAATGTGTGCAAGATGGATTTTATCCTTCTTCCTTCTTGGTTTTATTTTCCGTCTTGTCCTTTCCCTTTCCTTTTCCTTTGAACTTGCGATTATGAGGTTTGAAAGACAATTTATTTGGTTTCTCCCCTTTTACATTCTTTCCCCTACTTTCAAGGTGAAATACCTTCACACTAGCCACATCAATAATAGTAGGCTCAAATAACAACAAATAATGTGTGATGTAACTATGAAAAGAACCAATATACTTTGTTATAGTTTTAGGTGAATCAAATGGAATGTTCAAATTCAAAGCTTGTTTCCTAAACTCTTAAGTGAATCTTTGTACATTTTAACACTTTAATTGTCTCAAATATTTCCATTCCATTAAAGTAATTTGTCGATAACCCAAAGGATAAAACTAATATTTTAATTCAGAAACAAAACTGGAACAAGAAGAAAGGAGATAACCCTAGTCTTTGTTGTCTTTCTGCAGCTTTCTCTCCCACCAAACGAGAGTGGTGACACTCAGTCGAAGGGTTGCTAATTGGATTTTGGCCTCATCCTCCTCAATCTACTGAATCAATAAATAAAATTTGATATCCCTAATCCAATTGTTTATTTTCTCTTCATTACATTCTTCATTATATGTGGGAAAATAAATTCTTACATCTAGCTTTAAAAATGGCTTCTTAGATGTATTTTTTTTGGTGTCTATTAGAATGATGAGAAGAAGAAGAAGAATAAATTTCACTTGTGGATGGAGAGGGAGGAGGCTCTTCTCCTCCACATCCATGGAGTACTGATGCATGATCATTGACCTATTTCTTCTCATGCCTCATTATCCTCTCATATTCTGCAAACAACTTGTCAAAATTTTCTTCCATGGTGAAGAATATATTGCGATAATTTCACTCTTCTTCTGTGCATGCATACTCATATGCTATGTTTCGTATTCATGGTGCATGCCCTACATCAGGATCAAAGGGTTTGAATTTTCATACTGCTCTTTGGAGCCTGTTCCTAGTTATCATTCACTAATGCAACTTGCATCAAGAAGACCTTCTCTGATACCAAAATTGATCCATATATTTTACTTCATGGATGCATATAGAATTACATATAAAAGAGTGTATAACCAAGTAGCTTAAACACGTGAAAAGAAGAAGAAATAATAAGAATACATGAGATCAAAGACTCAAGATTATTTGATTATGGAGCTCCCCCAGTGTGGGCACATCTCTAGGCCCTACTCAACGTGGGAAGACCTCTTTCATTAAATGGAAGAAAAAATGAATTACAAGAAATTTACAAATTGACACCTTATACCTCCACTTCTGGTGATGTCCTGAAAATGGCAACCTCAACTAGAGAAACAGGTTGCACGGTTGGATTCACAAAGAAAAATTGTGTGAAAATGACAATAAAATTGTCTCGTTCTAACACTGGCACTTCTAGACCCCAAAGGAATATTTTCAACATCCAAAGATTCCTCTATTTAGGAATCTGCCCCCCTTGTCTGCTCAAGGTTTCATTTTGGACCCCACTCCACTCCTCCATCAATGGGTCAAATGGAAAAGAGTGAGGTGTAAATAAATTTTGTGTGGCAGAACAAATAAGGATTAGGTAGTTGGCCCGTTGGTGGTCGTGGCAGGTTTGTTGAGAGTGGACTCGGTTGAAACCCCGTCACACCCAAATGTGGCTCGAACTTAGTTCTCATGGTTTTTGTTTTGAATGTAATGTGGAGTGTTTGTTTATGGGGCCTATGAGTGGGTAGGCCTACCACCGGTCGGTGTAGGATCAAGCCCAGTCGGCCCCTCGTAATACGTGGTTTATGTTATAATAACTGTGAGCCATGGGTGGGGTCTCGGATCAGTCGCAGGCCCCAAACCATATTTGAATCAGGGAAAATTTTAGGGGCTAATATTCACAGGTGGGCTAATTTTCCATGCTTTTTCCAAAAAAAAAAAGATTCGCTAATTTCCATTTTTTCTAAAAATAATTTGACCAAATTTTATAGTATAAAATTGTTCCACCTTAAAAATCGCCAAAACATTATATAGAGATTATATAAAATTATTAAAATTTTGAATATTTTAGAAAAAAAATTTCAAATATATTATAAATTGCATATGAAGGACTATGAGATTCGACAAGGTTTCTAGATTTCAAGATAGATTTCCATTATTAAAATTTTCCCCAATTTAAATATAATATATATCATAGTCGTTGGGGGGTGGCAAGGTTGGTGGCCCAACACCCCAAAATTTATTTTTATTTTTATATTTATTATATATATAGGCCCAACTATTAAAAAATTTCCCACCGAGTTTTAAGGGTCACTGGGAGAATTAAAGAGGTGACAAATTCGCCTGTTTCGTTGGCTGGATTTCATGCATCGGAACTCTTCCAAATTTTTGCCTCGTTAGTGACTGCCACTTGGCCTAGTTTGAACAAAACTTTAACTAGCTATAACTTGAGCATACGAACTCGGATTTGAGTGTCGTTTGCAACTTTGGAATCAGAACGACGAGCACTACGATCTGGTCCTAGTTTCACTTCACTATGATGACTTTTATATTTAAGATATTTCAAGGCCACTTCTATTTCTGGAGCCACCTGGATCACCTTCATACAATAGTTGATTTTAGGATAGATAACTAAAATCAACTACATCATAGAAAAATCTATCATGATTCTTTCTCTTATGAAGACTCCTCTTACGAAGACTCCTCTTCAACGAATCATCCAAAACAGATTGCTCATGTATGGGTTTTGCTGGTGTTGATGGAATTTTTTCTTCTGGTTGAGGAACTTTAGAATATCTTTCTTCTTCTTCCATATCTATAAAAGAATCACAATTATTATAACCATAATCAACAATTGAAGATGAGGTAGTAGGGGAAGAATATGATCCTGGACTGATATTTTCATCAAAATGAACATCTCTTTAGAAAAAAACTTCCTTAGAGTTAGGATCAAAGAGTCGATAAGATTTCAAGTGCTCACAATAACCAACAAATATCAATTGTTAACTTTTATTTTCCATGTGTTGGCTCGAGGGATCTTGACCCAGGTTCGGAGGTTTAAGGTTTGCCAACAAACTCCTATACTATTGGCCCTTTCGGTAGTGACCTGCTTGCGCAGGCTAAAGTCTCACCCGAAGTAGTATGGGAGGGTGTTGGAACCAGGTTTCCGCACCCTAAGAGAGAGTAAGTAAGTCAAGCAGAGTTGTATTCCCTGCTTATCAAGCTTCCCAATTAACAGATCTAGTTACAGTCTTATATCACAGAACTCAGACCTAATGATTACCGTCGCATCCACATGCGTAATACCAATCTATCAGTACAACAACTATAATCGCACCAATTAACAGATCATAGGTTCATATAACCAAAACAAAGATACCTTTGCAGCTATCAAACAGATACTTTCGCAGCTTAATCATACAACCCAAGTTCGCATAAATCATAACAGAATAGATCCAGATCACATGAGATATCAACAGTACTTCACATATATATTAATATCAAAATCTTTTTACAATTCCAAAATATCGCCTGCGCACACAACCAACAAGGTCCACACGCAACAGGAATGAGGAGCTCTGCACACACCTCCAATAGGAGTCCTTCCCCAAAAACCCAACAAAATATCTAACAATTCATGCTTAGCATCAATATCAATCCTTTTCTGCCTACGACTCAAAAAGGTTTATCTATTTATACCGATCTAACCTACACATCCAATGGTCCGCAAACTGTGGTTTGCAGACTCTTGGTCTACCCTTGACCTGTTACAATGCATTAGGGGCTTTGACCTACCCCAAAACCCTGTGTTAGACTAAATATTATAAAAATATACAAAAATGGACAAAATTCGCAGCTTTAGGAGACCTTGTTCCAACAGTCCCCCAACACAATCTTGTGACTCGTCCCAAGTCACTGTGATGATGGGGTATCCACTGCGCCTGCAATAATATAATTTCCTCGGCTAATGGGGGCAGCACGCCTTCACTCTGAGCAGTAGCATTTTGTGCGATGTCGACCAACTTTCCTGAAATCGGGCCTTCCATCGCGACGGTGACACTCTCCAGATTCAGGTTCAGCTGCTTAACCGCGACATCAACATCTTGTGAAAGCTTGAGGTCCTGAACAACCCAATGCTTCAAGCGGTCACTGAGGACCTTCTTCTTCTACCGAAGTTCATAAATATCATCTTGGAGGGTGTGACTAGTACGCAGCTATTTCAAATGCTGAGCAGGACCTAAAGTGGGCAGGGTGGCTTCTAACGTCTTGAACTCTTCTTCTTTCTGTTGCAGGTCTTGGTTGATGCCACGCAGGATCAGGTCGCGCTGGACCTTCGTCCATAGCTGCATGGTTGCGTCTAATAATTGGGCACCTTGCATGATTTTCCCTGTAATGGTGTTCGTAGCCGCGGTGACCAGCGCAGTTCGCTGGGCCCGTTCCTCCGAAGGTGTTTCGGGCTATAGCTTAGCTTGCAGATCAGTGATTTGCTGCTCCATTCGTGTCTTAACCACCTGAACTTCCTCTCGAGAGGCCTTCAGTGCTACGACCAACCTTTCAACCTTAGCCTGAGGGATGGTTATGGCCGAGATCTCTGCGGTAACATCTGCGCAAAGTTGGTGAATCACGTTTTCGAGCTCCGTTTACTTCGCGGTGGCGAGACACACTTCAACATTCTTTGCATCAATTGTTTGTTCAGCCACTCCGATATGTTGGTGCACTTGTTGGTATTGATGGTGAATTTCCTGAAAAACAGTGGTGTGGATACCCTACAGGGCGTCATGAGATAAACTAGCTAAATTCAGCTGGACTTCTATAGTGGCCTAGACTTGCGTTCCCAAGTCCGATGGATTGATCACAAGGGCTGCGCCAGGTAGAGAACAGAGGTGGATTTCATTTGTAAATATTGTTGCACTGTTGGCGGTTGAGGGCATGCATACCTGGGTCACACTGGTCTGCAATGTGTTTGTCTTCAGCTATAGCGCACAAAGCTAAGCCTGGATTGTGTCGACCACAACTTTCTGTTGTTCCTCTAAGGCTACCTGTCTGTCTTCCGCGGCTACAGTGACCACATCAGTGAATTTTTCAAGGTCTCTGTCGATCAACGTGATTGTCTCATCTTGTTCTGTCCACTGAGAGTGCTACTTCTTTTGGGGCCCTTTGACAGGCTTACTTGTTCGCTTCGTGCCTCGAGGGGAGGCAGGTCCTCCTGCATCCAGTTCGTCTGTACCCAGGTCTGGCTACGAATCTACCTAAGTCTTTGTCTCGGTGTCCTTCTTAGTGGTATGCTTCTGCTGCGCATCCTTTTGTGGTGCTGCGCCCGTGTCTTTCCTAGTACTCTTTCTGGGTCTTTTAGTATCCTTGATGACAACAGGCACGATTACTTGTGGTGTGCTGGTTCCTGCAGAGCTCTTCACACCAATTTTGAAACCAATCTTCCAGTTAGGAGGCCAGAGCGCAATGACATTGTCGATTTCTTCGTTTACCACCATATAAGGGAGTGAGGTCCAAGGTTTTTCCGTACGCGCTCGGATCTAGACATTGTTCATGGTGACCTGGAATGCCGCAATGCTTTTATATCTGTCATACACCACTGGAGACAACCGTGGTCGGGAATTAATGGCTACTGCCAAGCTACCTTGAAAGAGGACCCAAAATACTTGGTTCTCCTCAAGACGTTGTGCATCCTTCAAATCCCATAAATTTGTGTATCGGGCTCCTTTTCACATGTCAGGGGTGAGCTCTGGCAGGGCCAATTCCTCTGGGGCTTCCCAGGCTATCAATGCGATGAGAAGTAGTAGCCATGAATAGAAAAATGCCCGTCCCTGCTCCTGGGATTCACAGAAATTGGCCAAAAACTCATTACACAAATATTGTGACCAATTGAAACAAACCCCTTTCTCGCACTGACCTGGGAGCTGAATTACGTATGCGGGGACAGAGGCCACCTGACATTTCTGCATCATTTTACATGCCAATAACATGGTACCCAACTATGTTGTGAGATCACTGATGGTTTTTATCATGAAGCCACGATTATTCTACTCGACATTGTATTTTTGTCGCACATATTCAGTATTTTCTCCTTCATACTTCTTGCCAACGCGCTCGAGAGGGCTCGGCCCTTCCATAGGAATACCAATGATTCGATGGACGAGCGCAGCGTCAATAGGGATTTGATCCTTGATCTGTAAACACCCATCATGGACCAGTGTAAGAAACTGACGCACGAAGCGGTCCGTGACATTGTAATGGCCGAAATGTGGCATTCTGAGCAGGTTGAGGAGCCCAGACCCTGCCACTTCGTGTACTCAGCTTACGAAGACAATTTTGATCCCATCATCCTCCTCAACTCATTCCAGATATAACTTGGGCACCAATTCGGGGAAGGCCTCCAAATTGGCCAGGTCATGATCTTGAAATTTAATTTCATGGAGCTTTCCAAAAGGTTCACCAATGACAGGGACCTCGCCTGGGGTTAGCAGCATCTACAAGTAGGTGATTAGACAGTCAAGGTTCTTCAGCGTGCACATTGAGGGCCTGCGCGGCCGAAGAAAAGGAGGTAACCAATTGATGGGCTTTGCTGCCTGAACCTCGTCCTTTGCCACTAGCACCTGGGGCATCGCTCGGGGGGATTTTACATTTCATGAGGAAGTACGAGGCTTCCCTCCAGCCCATTTCGTGGGTTTCGGGGGCTTTCTTGAGCCCTGTGATTTTTCCTTCCCCTTCTTCATGACTGGGGTGGAGAAAACTTCTTCGGCCTCATACTCAATCTCCACCACTTCCTTAGTGTCTTGTTCCACTGAGATTACTGGTTCTGAGGGTTCAACAGGATTCGTAGCCATCATCCTAGCGTGAAAGAAAAACTTAGGATTGCTACTGTCAGAGGGAGCAGGTTGCTCAGACATGAATGAGATGTTATAGGCACATAAATTCTTACAACAAAAATTCGTCCAGGACAAATATGCCAAGTACGAGCTATTCAAGAGATAAAAAACCCTTGTCTGACCTATCCTACCCTTTTTATAGCTTCGGTGAGCACCCAACGGTAGGATAAATGCTACTTGGAACTTACCATCAGGCAAACAATAAAAAATCTCCAGAGATCGCCTCATTAAATGTTGGCTGCCCGCTCCATCCAATGGTAATTTTTTCTTTTTACCCAATTTGACTATTCCAACGACTAGTTTTTGCACCCTGGGTGCGCTCAGCGCATCCCTATGCTCCTAGCGTACCCCTGCACTGTGAGCATACCTCCTGCGCTCCCAATGCACTTGCTACATTCTGAATCTATTCCTTCTAAATTTCTTTCCACGTCGCCAATGCACTTCCAATCTTGTGGCTTCCTACTGCGCGGGGCATGGTACCTGTTGCGCCTACCTTCCTTGGTGGGGCTAGCCCACTTCATACAGCTACTCCGGCCATATAGTCATTTGATCCAATATGGTTTGAGCTGACTACCATTGATGTAGCCGGGTAGCATATCGCCGCACAGGGTGGCTAATCGCATAGCTCCGCCATCCGTGATTTCCTTAACTATATAGGGCCCAAGCCAATGTTGTTGGAACTTCCCTGGATGTCTCACAAACTGGCTATCATATAGTAGCACTAAATCACCCTCTGCAAAGGACTTTCGTCGGATATGTTGGTCATGCCAGGCCTTATCCCGTGCCTTTTGAACCTGCTGATGGGACTTAGCAATAAATCGGTCTTCCTCCAAAGCCACAAGTTGCGCTAACTGGCGCCTCCATGATATTAGGCTCCACCATATTTGTAAAGCCTGCGATGCGCAAACTAGGAACAATATATTCCATGGGCATAATGGCATCCTTTCCATAAACCATCCTAAACAGTGTTTTCCCTGTCAATTTTTTGCAAGTGGTGCGATATGCCCAAAGAACATATGGGATGCGCACATCCCAGTCGCTACGATCGGTGTTACAAACCTTAGTTAGTGCATTCTCCAAGACCTTATTGAATGCCTCAACTGCTCCATTCGCCTAAGGATGATATGGAGTGCTTTTGGTGTGATGGATCCAGAATTCCTATGTTAAAGCCTGTATAGTCTCATTAAAAAAGTGCGTACTCCTATCGCTCATCAAAATTTTCAGACACCCAAATCTGGTCAGAATCTGCTCAAATATGAAGTGCGCAGCAGTATCTACAATGCATTCCTTCACCACTTGTGCTTTTTCCCATCTGGTTACATAGTCAGTGGGTTAATAGGTCCCACAAAATCGATGGCCCATTTCTCAAAGGCTTGCAAGGCCATCTACAGTTGAAGGGGAATTTCATCTCTACGCAAATGGCCTTCCTGTCTATTGGCATGTATCGTAGACTTTACAATAGTCGTGAGAGTCAATATGCAGGGTAGGCCACCATAGGCCAACTCTGAAGATCTTCTGCGTCGTTTCTTTCCTTGCATAGTGACCTCCTGCTACCCCGTCATGGGCTTCTGCCAAGATATCATGCCATTCATACTCCAGGACGTACCTGCGCGGCACTCCATCTCCGCCCATCTTATACAAATTTCCTATGATGATGGTAAAATCTGCATCACGGGCTACCAACTCCTTCTTTTGTTGCACCGAATATTCCACAAGTGCAATACCCGTAGTCAAGAACTGAACGATGTTAGCGAAGTGCGCATCAACCACCTTAATAGCAAATAGCTGCACGTCAGGAAACCCTTCCTCCAGGTTGGTGGTTTCCTCACCACTCTCAATTTTAGACAAGTGATCTAGCCCGACATTCAATTTCCCTGGCTTGAAAATGATCTCAAAATCGTATTCCTGGAAGAGAAAAATCCATCGGCAGATTTCGCCCCCCCAACACAAGCTTATTCACCAGGTACTTCAAAGCCGAATGATCTGTGAACATTTTGAAGTTCCCTCCTAACAGATAGTGTCGATACTTCTGTAGAGCATAGACCATGGTCAACCCTTCCCTCTCCATGGTGGCATAATTGTGCTCCGCACCCGAGAGTTCCGACTAGAAAATGTGATTGGGTGATCAATGTCTCCGGCTCTAGGCTGCATAAGGACCACTCCCAAGGAAATTCCTGAAGCATCAACATGAACATGAAATACCTTTTCCTAATCGGGAAAAATAAGAATAGGTGCAGATACCATCTTTTCCTTGAGTAGCTCAAAGCTCTGCTGGCACTCGTCATCCCAAAAAAATGAAACATCCTTCTTAAGCAGCTTTTCCAAAGGGGCTATGATCAGTGTGTATCCTTGAATGAATTTTCTGTAGTAGCCCGTATGTCCAAGGATCAAACGTAGTTTTTTCTCAGTCATAGGCACTGCTATATTGATGATAAATACAACTTTCGCAGGGTCCACCATCAACCCTTGTCGGCAGACTATATGTCCGAGCAAGATTCCAAAGGGTACGCAGAAGATACATTTCTTGATATTCAGGGAAACCTGGTGTTTCCAGCAGGCACCCAACATCATGCGCAGGTTTGAAACATGCGTATTTACTAAGCCAAAGACATTGCAATCATTTAAGTACACCTCTAGAAATTTGTGGATGAATTCGTTGAACACTGCAACAACTACCCGCGAGAAGATAGCAGGGGCATTCTTGAGTCCAAATGAAATGACTGTATACTGGAAGGATCCCCATTCAGTGGAAAATGTAGTTTTGCTATGATCTTTTGGTGAAATTCTAATCTGATGGTATCTTGAAAACCCATCAATGAATGAGTATGCTTCGTGGCCTCCTACGCTATCCAGGATCTCATCGGAGAATGTTGTCGAAAAGGGGTTGTGTACGCAGGCATCATTTAACTTGCGTAAGTCCACATAGATTCATATTTATCCCTTCGTTTTCTTTTCCTAAACCACCATTGAACTTACCTAATCTGACTGCTCGACTGGCTCGATAATACCTGCGGCGAGCATTTTATCGATTTCTTCCTTAACCTTCTGTTTATACTTAGGGTTCAGCCGATAAGGCCGCTTATTTATAGGGCATGCATCCGGTTTTAGCATGATGCGCATAACTCCTAGGTCCCCTGTGATCCATTTGAGCTCTGAAAACTTGTTCAGGAATAATTCTTGATATTCTGTGAGCAATTTAGCAACCTTTCTTACAATGTCGTCATCCCAGTAGTCCCCAATTTTAGCCAACTTAGGCTACTCTGTCGTACCAATGTTGACTTACCGCAGTTTCAGAGGCTTCGTCACATCCATAGTATGTAGTGGAGGGTCTGCAACTACATGCTCCCCCTCTGATTCTGGGATAGAGACATTGCACGGATCCTCATTGCATTCTTCTATAGTTATGTTGTGAAAATTGACAATATCCTGCATCTGCGTTTCCCACGTCGATACCCCAAATGTTGCAGAGGAGTTGGATTCACCAAACACGAATGTATCTATATCCTGCAGAGCTTCGTCAAGCACCTCCGAGCCCCCTGTTAATCCAAATGTACCTATGAATTCCTCCTTCAAATTTTCCCAATGGCGGGTGCGTTGATGTAGCTCCGCATCCAAGTACCACGTAGTGGGGATTGGTCCCAATGCATGAATAAGCAAGTGAACTCATTCCTCCGTAGTTCAGTTGTACCTCTTCTCCATCCAAGTGAATAAGTGTTCATGCGGGTCCCCTGAGCCAAGGAACATCTTGATGCACACCTCAATCGGAGGTTCAAATCACATGATCATCATGTCCCGACATTCCTCCCAATCCTGGAATGCCTCCTTATGTGTGTCCCACCATCTTGCAGGAGTTGTGCGCATAGCTAGATCAAGGGCCCATAGCCTCTGTTCTCTGGGAACCTCAGCTTCGAATGTTCACCAAAATTCTTTTAGACTACCGGAACCATCAAATTAGGGTGTTTCTCTTACCACAGAGGATATGCAATGGAAGTCCCTAGTGATTCGCAGGCAGCACAATGCAAAGACATCATGCAGCCAGTTTTTCCAATTTTCCATTTCTTCGTTGGATTCGAAAAATTATTCACTATCCCTTTCCCAGAAAATCACACCATCGGCCATAGGATTGATCCAGTCTTCGTCCCTCACAGTTAACTTATAGATGTGATCCACCTCTTCTTCCTCACGCATTAGATCTGTATACCTTTCTCCTTCTGTGGGGTCTAGTGGTACGATCACCCGTGTTCCTTTACTTTCAAACACCATGCTTATTTTTTTCAGATTGATAATACTGCCCATATCAATGGCCCAGTCCAATCCTAGGAGTGCCGGGTAAGGGTCCGAATATTATACAATCTGAATGACTTCAAAGTTAGCCCGGACCTTAAATCCTATGATATGTACCATGATTTTCAATAGTCTTCTTAATGGGATGATCTTTTGCTGGTTGGCCATGTGCAACTGGATAGTGGAACATTCCAACTTAGGTTCTCCCATTCGCTCCCAAGTCTGTTTAGGTAGTATGTTTGCATCTGATCCCAAGTCTAGAATAACCTGATCCATCTCGTAATCACCGATCTGCGTGGTCAACCGCATTTCCCTACCAGTGCGTCTCTTATTCTTATATAGTTTGTGCACATCCTTAATTTCCATAGCTGGGGTTGTCTTTTCTGTGCAGCTATCTATCAAGGCTTGGAGGTTCTCCACAACCCTTTGGTTGCACAGCAGCTTCATGCATGCCTGCAGTAATGGTTTGACCTCATCATCTGCTTTGAGGTTCGCAGGGGCTTGAGGAGTAGGTGCCTCAGCCTTTACAAAGTCCTGGCGAGCTGCGGCAAAGGTTTCATTTTCCTTCTATAAGTCCACACCTTCTTGTTTACTGGTTTCTTTTCAGATGAGAGGCTCCACCTCAACTTTCTTCGCAGCTCCTCCAGTGGCCATGCTGCTGCATGTTATAACATTAACACTTGGTCCTCTGTCTCAGGGTTATGCCTTGACCCTTTGTACATTCTACGTAGGTGTCTACTGCTTCTCCTGCATCTTGGATATCAGAATCGAGCAATCTTCAATCACATGATCCAGCTGTCTACAGTATCTGCAGGATTGTCCTACAGGGTTCGTGCAATCCCTTGCAAAGTGCCCTATTTCTCCACAGTTATATAAAATCAGTTGTCCTCTTCCCCTACTTGCGCTTCCACCCCGGCCTCCTCCCCTACCCCTAGCTGGGGAGCCACCTATGCCTGAGGGGGATCTTGGCGAGGACAGATCCGACTATACCCTATATAGATTTCCTCGATCTATCATCAGATCGTACATCCAGCAGTTATGTTCATCATGGCCTATAGATCTATAGAATCTGCACCATTGTTGCTTTACTTCTGGGACATATGCGACAAGGCGGGGGCAGTGGTTGGTATCGTGTAGCCCAACAACGCAACAATCATCACGCCAAAGCACCGGTCCACTTGGTCTTGTAGCTTCCTTAGGATGCAATGGACTGGGTCCCCCAGCCTGTATGTAGTCTGCCAGCAGAGGATAGTTATCCTTGGTGTGTCCATTAACCTTGCATCGTATGCACCATATTTCAAGGCTAGCCTCTACTCCTCGCTCCTTTTGCAGATTTTGGATCTCTATGTGCATTGCCTCTAGTTGGCCTTATATCTTCTGTACTCCTAACTGGGTATCATCTCTTAGCGCAGCTTCTAGCTTCATCGTAATTTCTAAGGCATTTTCCTGCAATTCAATGGCTTGATGTCCCATTGGCACGCATAGGTGGGGCACCAGCATAGCAATGAACCGCTCTGTGTGTTTCCTGTCATCATACATGAAGCCTCCTTCTCTAATTACCTTATTTAAACGTGGATCAGCCTCCTACACGGACTCAGACTATCCTTGCTTGAAATATTTCAGATCGTTGACTATTTGAGAGTAGGACTTGGGCTTCCTGAACTGCTATTTCAAGGAATTTTTAATTTCTTCAATGTTTGCATTCGCATGCTGGGCTATGTATCCCATATACCAATCCAAGGCTCTTCCCTCAAAGGTAAGGGATAGCTGTGCTCTTTTCACAGCATCATTAGCTACATTCTGCGTAGTCCATACCAATCCTGCGACAAACCAGAATTGATCCATATCTTCATCTCCTATGCCTTTAAAGGTGGTAGCTTCATGTGTGAGGCCATATCATATTCTGGCGGTGGTGGTGGTGAGTTCTTACCCCTATGAGGGTTCTAAGGTGGCATAGACGGAGAGCTATGTGCAGCAGAGTTTCTTACTAGATTGTAGAAAAATTGATCTCCTTCTTGATTGGTTATGTAGTATTTACCACGCAGAAACCCTTGAAGAACCTTCGTTCTGCTTCAGAGTAGGACACCAATTTATCAATTGAAAATTCCGTCAAAAACCATCCTATCACACTGTCCACCCAGTGATCTACCATGTGAGTGATGGTTTTATCAGTCTTTTCTAATTGTCGAATCAGCTCAGGGGTCCACTGCGTGACCCGTTCGTCCTTTCAACACTTATGGAAATCTACAAGCCTTGTGATCCACTCTTGAAGCTCAATCGCAAATATCACAAAGAAAATATCGTAGATCTTTGTGAAGATGTACTTATTCTTCCACTCCTCTGTGGTTAGATTTGTACTGCGAATTCCTGAATTTTCTTTTTGAACCACTCGTCGATCTCTCTCTTCTCAGGTCTCCAATGTGTTCTTGGCATTACCCGATCTCTCTCTAAAATTTCTCCCGGTCTCGAAAACAGAACCATTTTTTGGCTCAAGGGGTCCTGAGCCAGGTTCGGAGGTTTAATATTTGCCAACAAACCCCTATACTACTGGCCCTTTCGACAGTGACCTGCTTGCGCAGGCCAAAGTCTCACCCGAAGCATTATGGGAGGGTGCTGGAACCAGGTTTCCACACCCTGAGAGAGAGTAGGTAATTCAAACAGAGCTACGTTCCTAGCTTATCAAGATTCACATTTAACAAATCTAATTACATGCTTATATCACAAAACTCAGATCTAATGATTACCATCGCATCCACATGCGTAATACCAATCTATCAGTACAACAACTATATTCGCAGCAATTAATAGATCATAGGTTCATATAACCGAAACAAAGATACCTTCGCAGCTATCAAACAGATACTTTCGCAGCTTAATCATACAACCTAAGTTCACATAAATCATAACAGAACATATCCAGATCACATCAAATATCAACAATACTTCACATATATATTAATATCAAAATCTTCTTACAATTCGAAAACACCACCTGTGCACATAGCCAACAGGGGCCGCACACAACAGGACTGAGGAGCTCCGCGCACACATCCAGCAGGAGTCCTTTCCCAAAAACCCAACAACAGATCTAACAATTCGTGCTTAACATCAATCTCAATCCTTTTCTGCCTATGACTCAAAAAGTTTTATATATTTATACCGATTTAGCCTATGCATCCAATGTTCTACACACTGTGGTTTACAGACTCTTGGTCTACCCTTGACCCGTTACAATGAATTAGGGGCTTTGACCCACCCCAAAACCCCTTTGTTACACTAAATATTACAAAAATGGACAAAATTCGCAACTTTAGGAGACCCTATTCCAACACCATGGCTTTATGTTTTTCATCTATAATTAATACCTAAGTAGGACTACTAAATACCCTGAAAGAAGATACATTAGACTTCTCATGTGTCCAAGCTTCCATTAGAGTTATATTTTGAACTACCTTATGGAGCATCATGTTTTGAATGCAATTAGCACTACAAGAAAAAAGGACATTGGTGAGGGGCAAAAAATGTCACCATAGGCTCATTGGTGAGGGTCAAAAGAGCATTCCTCACCAAAAACCGAATGTCACCAAAGGTAGCATCACCGAAAGTATAGGTGTTGTGGTGGAATTCAAGGTCCATCACCAATAATGATTTATAATGACGAATAGTGACCGTCACCATTTCATATGAGCAACGGTGACAGACAGTAGCCTACGTCACCAAAAAACTAAACGTCACCAAAGGTGGCGTTGCCAAAAGTATGTGTTGTAGTGACATTCAAGGTCTGTCACGAATATTGATTATAATGATGGATAGTGACTGTCACCATTTCATATGAACAACACCGATTTTTTTTTATGGATCTTTCATGGTCGACACTATTGGTGCATATATATGGGGACATTCGTTGACCGTCACCATTTCATACTTTGGTAAGGATCGAAAAATGTCACCATAAGCTCATTGGTGATGATCAAAAGAGAATTTGTCGCTAAAAACTAATCGCCAACGTTCCTTATGAATATCAGGTTATGATGGAATTGAACCACCAACCTCCTACTTGAAAAGTAGGTGCTCTTCCATTGAGCTAGCACCCTTTAAAGAATTAGACTTTAAACTAGCAATTGCCCATAAAGGTGCAAAGATACACCAAAGGAATAGAAGATCTAGGAAGAGAAAAAATTTCTAGAAATAACATTTTCAACATACATAATAAAAGACAATAAGAATAAATATGATATTCAATATACATAATAAAAGATAATAACTCAATTGATTAATTTCCTCTATGATACCAATTATTTACCAAAACTATTCATGATTAAATACTTAATATTTACCAAAACTACTAATGATTAAATAAGTTTATAATTTCAAGAAGGAACATGATTTTCCTGTTACAATTTTTTTGCCCTATCATGTCATGATTTAATACGGAGAATGGTTAAATACACACTGATTGGGATTTAATCCAAGGAGTGTTTAAAAACATGTAAATTTTATAAATGAACATTTTCATGTTACAATATGATTTTAAAATGGCCAGAGGCCATAATTAAACTTCTATGAACTAATCATTTATGACAACAGGATAAGGATAATCTCAGGCAGCAACCACTAAAATAATCTTGATATTACATTGAAAGCTTCAGTGTTCTAGTTTACAATTAAATTATTATGCCCAAGGAGAGTAGAGAAAGAGAAATAAGACGCTAACTTAGATGATGATGACAATGGTATCGATTTTTTATCTCCCAATGGTGCTTAATAGGGATCAAATTCTATGTCTTAGCAAGCCCACCACAATTATTAACTTGGAGGGTAGATTTATAAAAAAAACAACAACACAATGGCCCACGACTGGGTAGATAGATGCACCCTCTAACCATTGGATTGTCGTGGGGAATGATGCCCAAAGAGTGACCGAGGAAAGCTTATATTTTGTTTATTAGTGTTAGGTTAGATTCAAAATGTTATACATGAAAAAACTCTAAACAAACTTAGAAGCTACAAAGTGGAAGTAAATATGGAGGCCATGTAAAGAAGAAAATTCTAGGCCAAATACAATTATCATCATGCCTATACAATGCAAATTGTGGGTTCCACGTACTAGTGAAGAGACTATTTTTCATCCTTGGCAGTTGCCTTGGCCTTGTGCTCAGTATTGGCTTCCTGCAGAAAATGTATGACTCTTTTCATTATTGGCTAGTTGATGGTCAAGGTTCTTATGCAAAGGAGTCCTACTTTCATAACCATGTTCATTTCCTCCTTGAAGCAGTCCACAAACTCAAGATACAAAACTTCAAGAAATCCATTATTTTTCTCTATTTTACTGCACACCCACTTCACAAGATCTTCATCCTCTTTCTTGATCTATTGGTTGTCTTCCCATCACTAGCTCCAAGATCGCCACTCCAAAACTATATATGTCATTTTTTTCGGTCGTTTCTCTGTAGAAGTTATGTATTCCTGAAATCCTTGCATTGGAGACTTTTTGTGTAGTGCTTCCTTCAAGTTCACTCAAAAAGTAACACTAACAAACTTCACCATGCTGATAATGGTAATCTAGAAATGGAAGGAACATAATTAATGTTGACCAAAAATGTTGAATTGATGAAATGCACAGGATCTAACTATTGAAGCTCCTAACATCTATTGACTTTGATGAAGTAGGTTTACATCACTAAGGAAATTAGATAATAACATAAGATGAGCAATAAAATTTGGAGTGATTTTTATAGTGAAATAGGGTATGAACCTGTGTTAAGGTTGGCCAAACAATATTGAAATTTGAAGTCCATAATGTGCACATATTAATGTATGTAGGCTATAACAACAACCTTGCCACATCCCAACTAATCATTAACTCATGGAAATGCTGGAACAAATGGAAAAGGTCTAATTTATAAAATAAACTTGCATGGTTCATCTTTCCAGTGCTAACAAGCATATTGTTTATTCTAATTTCTAAGAGTGCACTTTACCCGTATTCATTCATAACAAGCACTCATCTTTAGCTTACTTGTCAATAGAATGTACTTGTTTTTTTATCACCTTTGGATATTAAAAAAAGTTTCTTATTATCCCACCCCAATCTATACAAAGTACATAATTTCACAGAATTTTTCTAGAAACCCATAGCAATATATCTATAGACAACACCACCAAGCATGGCATAGGCAACTTATTGATTTATGGTTGCTAGAGGACATAGTTAGATACACTACTGGTCTCCTCATTGACATGCCTAGCTTTGCAGATACCACCCTGTACTTAAAATATTGTTCATAGTACCTATTACAATATAAGGATGTTTTTTAAGTATTTAGTTAGTCTTAGGATTTAGCTCATTTTGTTCCCATATGCACTAGAAAACCAAGGTGATGAATGGGTCACAAGAGTTTCCTATTTTCCACAACTAAGTATGCTTTCTTCTTTCACTAAATATGTAATTATTAATATGCACAGTAGGGATAAGCCATGTGTTTTGTAAAATTTAACACCATTCCTCTGCATGATATATTGTACCAGCTCCTACTATAAGATTTTAGAGTCAAGTAATCATGACAAGAGGTGGGTAATTCACAAATTTCACTTTTCTCTTATAAATATGGAGCACAATATTCAAGACCAAAATGGAACTCAATAACAAAACCATACCAAAATAAATCTTGATTCCCAATAGCCAAAGCATTTCCCATAAACATGGAGATAGAATACCATAAATGCCGTGATGATAATAGATACCAAATATTTTGGAACTTCCATTTGAAACTTGTGGAGGTACTGCAAGGGGTGGCAGTAAGAACCAAGAAAACTGAAATAATTCAGTGTCATTTCTCCTATTTTTATTCTACGACACTCTAAAAAGTATGATCTTGATCTATGACGTATTTGTGCCAAGTGGGTCTAATTTAATAGTAAATGTTATATTCAGATAAAATAAATCAATAACTGAGAGGCCTTATGGGCTAATTTTTAATCCTTACACCAAAATCTCTTAATATTCAAGTCTATGGAACAACTCATTCAAATTTCAAAACGGACTCGATTTTAAATGGAAAGCATAAAACTAGCTAAGTAGTTTACAAGTTAACATTTTGGATATAAATTTTGTTCAATTTATATGACAAGTTATGCCATAACCTTGAAACTAGTTTCTTAGCTAAAAGAATTTGTTAAGTCAATAATGACAAAGAAAGATAGTCATGGCAAGAAAAATTCTCTTGTTTTTTCTAATGATGGTGCATGTAACTTGATAAAGGTCGTATGAGATTATCAAACTATAAACAGTTTCACTAAAACATGGAAATGAGAAAGTCTTGTTAAGAAAAAAACGTTTAGTTGATAATATGAAAAGCATCTAGCTAAATGAAATAATTAAACTAAAAGTAACTGTAAAAAAATGAAATTTCCATCATATACCATCTAGTCTGGTTAGTTCTTCAGAAAGAGAAAGTGCAATTGCATGATCCATCTCCTCATCTTGATTATGTCACCATCCTAAGCAAAAATCTCCACATACAAAAATCAATGTTATCGTATTGGTAAGACTTGATATAATCAAATAAAGCATGTACTACGTAGGAGAATAACTGGAAATCACAACTAGAAATTTGAATCAAAACATAACAATTAAACTAACATGCAACAGGAAAGGAACAACTCCACAGTTTGAGAAATATGAAAAATCCATGGGCCCATTCTTATATATTGATATAGATAATGAAATAGAAATCTAGATTTATGAAATTCAAGTATCACACAACAATGCCTTGAACATATATCAATATGTAAAATAGTATTTTTTGCATTTGGATTTACCTTGCATAACCTCAAGAAAAAGTTTCCACAGAAACAACCAATAAACATAACAACATGGACCTCAGGAGCAATTGTGCAAGGGATAAAATATGAAGGTAAAGCACTAGAGAAGTATTCAAAACAAATGATGAAAAGCATATCTAGAAATAACTGAGAACCCTCTGAAGCAAACCACACATTTATCATCGTGACTAGTACACTTGCAAAAAAAGATCAGAATAAATTATGAACTATTCCACCAAAAAATAGTGAAGTTTTCCACTAAAATTTCGTTTCAAATTAATCATTAGCATGACGCTAACTTTGTTAGAGCTAACATATAGAATATTGAAGTTTAAAAGATAATACACTCTGATGAATTAGGGATTACCATGGCATTATAGGGCACATGCCAAATTACATTATCATCTCCAAATGCACCCCTACGTAGTGTCCATCTAACACTTTATGACTTGAACCTTTAAAACACTTTCTCAGCCACTTAATCATTTGAGATTTATTGTGAGAGTTTGATGGTACAATGTGACATGCATGTCCCAAATAACATGAGCCAAGAATGAAAACCATAGTTAAATTATTAATTCCTTACTAATTTAATCCTTGAAAAGACGAAAAACATGAATCCAATAAAGAAAATGATAAGGTTCTCGTTAACCAGCTATTATATTTACAGATATGGTAGAATTGTTGATCAGTTGTTTCGAAATTTAAAGCATTTTACTTATTCTCTCAAACATATGAAAATACACTAAAATTACCGAGGTCATATTTCAACAAAAATCTTGTAGAAAATCAGATTGCAACTATGAAGATATTATTACAAAAATCTTGCAAAAAATCAGATTGCAACTTTGAAGATATTATTACAAAAATCTTGCAGAAAATAAGATTGCAACTATGAAGATATTGTTCTAAGTTTTAAAAATTATAGCAATAAAATCCATCTTCAACATGACTTAACATTTTATATCATATTAGACAAATTTTGAGTCAGGGAACAAATACAAGGTTCGAAGTTAAAATATTTGTGTCAAGGACAAAGAGATATCATATACAACTTTCTGAGTTGAGGTTATCACTAGAGAACATAGTCTCGATTCTTAAACCAGTATTTAATGAGGGAATTCTAGAAATAAATGGGTACAAAATGTGAATTCATCCCTCATGAGTCATGGCAACCCACAAACAACTCTTGAGGCTTTAAAACCACTACAGTTGCACCCATCACACTACCTTTTTAAGTTAAATCGTCCACACCTGAGGCTTTGCAAGCTGAAACTAGTGCAGCTACACCCATCACACCACCTTTTTAGATTGAATTGTCCACATGTCCTAATCCATAGAATATGTAGTTGAATAGTCTGTTGTGCTGAATTGCATAGCTTTTTCCCACAACTGACCATAAGTCCTTGCATGTGATGGGTGCACCAAACATATATCATGGGAGCCACAAAACCTGCAAACACAATTATCCCTGAAGTCTAGAACGAGGAGGATGTAATTGGTTTTGCATGGTAGTTCAACAAGAGTAGACAGGTTTTGTATAGGTTCAAAATATTCTACACACGTAATCTAGACTTGAGAGGCCTTGGTATGGGCTTGAGACAGTGGCTAGCAGCCTTGTTTTCAGCAGATTGGAGCTTCATCATAGACATGTTTGTTTTTCTTGTACTTTGGACCATGATGTGTGGCCATGGTGAACACACTACTCTCTAATGCATCAACATTTCTCCTTGTTAGAGACTCATTATCCCTTGAAATTTTGCTAAATCAATCTATTTGTCAAGGGTGCCCCTTTGCCCCAGATTTGTATATTTGACAATGGATTCCTTGGCTCACCTAGAATTTTCTTGCATTCATGGGAAAGTGAAGGACATCTTATGTCCTGATGGGTCAGACATGGTCAACAATCATTTTTCTAATGGATAATTTATTTCTATAGTGTTAAGCAGATCTTGGCTGATGGTGCTTATACTTGTTTACACATATTTGGATCTACATTAGATGTTGTGGTTAGTGACCACAAGACATTTTTTTAGTTGTTAGAGTTAGACTCTTAGCCTACTAGATTCCCACAACTCGGACTTATGTTTGACCCAGGGTCATTGTGAGGTATCTAGGCATTGCATTTGAAATTTTGAAGTGGGGCTTTCACCAGTGGCTATCCAGGATTGGTGTACCATGTCTTCAACAATTTTAGAGTAAGCCTTGATTTTGGCATCATAAGGACCTCTCATTAGATGGGAATTTGACAAAGGGGTCGTACAAATCCTCTATGCCTCACACATTTATTATGTATCTTGTTGGTTTCCTAGTAAGACTCAATTTCAAAATCTAGAGAAAATCATGCAATCATACCTGTGGTCAAAGTATGGTGGGAAGAACAATATTCCACAAGGATGGGGGGGCTCATCCCTTGCCCAACGTGTTGAAAAATAAAATTGCGACGTCAAGGATATTTTGCAGGGATGCGGGGTGGATCTTTGGTCAGTCCTTGCAGTAGTATCAACCACAAAGGCTTTAACCTTTGTTGCTTTAGCAGAATCTGTTAACTCCGACTCTCAATGCAAGATGGGGTGTCGGTTGATCTAGAAGACAGCTAAGAACACAAATTACATCGTTTCTAATCTGTTTATAAAGATAATCAAGACCAATATTTAGTTCTCCTTCAATGTCGAGCTCACTAGTGTGTTGCCTTGTTTGGAAATTGTAGCTATCTGGTCCACTCTTCCTTCATTGGGATTTGGCGGTGATTGGGAGTCTCTAGTCTATTTTCCCTAGGAAGATTAAGTGTAAGTTTGTTTTTGAGAAAAATTTAGTTATCTGTCTACTTTTCGTTCCATTTATTTGTCAACTTTTTGTTCCATGTGGTGTAATGAGGTACATGAATAGCTATTAATTGAGTCTGAATTATTGATAAGAGATGTTCAATATTTATATTTAGTAACCTATATAGACTTTATTTCTTCTTTACTAGTCTTACAGAAGAGGATACTGATATAATCTCCATTGTATATACACTTCCACCTTTTGATTTATTGTTTGTAAATACTTTTCTGTAAATATAAGATATAGTTTGACAACAACAAAAAAAAATAATGGATGACCTACACTAAAAGCTATTGATTTTCTTGCATTCTTCAATTGTGTTGGAGCATAAAAGAATGACAGTCACTAGATAAATATGCATGCTATCAGGATTAGAGAATTATGTAACTACGATGAGAATTGGCCTAACAATGTTGAGATGTCATACAGTCCAAAACTGAAGCAATCGATGTTCTGCGAACATGAGCCATAGTTGAGGCATACAAAACAATGAACTAATTCTGGGACATGTTGGCATTCAATATATTGCATTAGAGAAAAATGTCTTCAAAAGGATTGGGGATTGATTAACAATGTGAGAAAACTTGTCAGTTACTCAAGAAAGAAGGGTAACTTCGTCAGGGTAACTAATTATGGGACATGTTGGCAGATTCAATATATTTCATTAGAGAAGAGTGCCTTCAAAAAGCTTGGGGATTGGTTCATGGAGTGAGAAAACCTGTGAGATACTCCATAAAGAGGGAGAACTTGATCAAGGTCACTAAGTTCACCTACTTTAAATCAACAGTGCATAAATGAATTCCAGTCAAAAACGCTAGTGGACTTTGGACCTCAAGTGACCACTCCAGCCTAAGAAAACTAAGGAGCTATATTAAGGTTAATGAAAGAAATTTTTTGGTAAAATACATGCATTTTGGAGTTCTGGGATTTTGTAACTAATACTTCACTTCAATATTGTAACAAGTCACATAATCATGTTGTGAATTTTTGTGTCTAACTCATATGGTGTAGAATACCAAAATGCATGTTAGTAAAGGCTCATAACACCAGGTTTTCCTTCTTAAAATATCTTTGTTCATTGTTTTTTAATATCACCATAATGATGGTTGGAAACTTTGCACCACCATTGTTGATTCTTGTCCATTTCCCGTGTCTTAAATAGAATCTAGTATAAATAAGTGGTTTATTCCATTTCTATGGCATCCACTAGAATTCCAGTTCTTGTGCTACATTCCTAGTTTTGAGTACTGCAGCAAACTGTGGAAGATGTTTGATTTGCTGAGTTGATGTATTGACGGAAACTTTTGTGAAACTTAAATTGTTGCTACCGAAATAGGCACCACAGCTAAAGGCATACAAATTAGTTAAATCCTAGCACAAGTTGGGCATGTTCATTATATTGCAGTAGATATGAATGCCTTCTAAAGGCTGTGTAGAAATGATTGGCAGAGTTACACACCTATCTAGATAATATATTAGATGATTAGGCTCAATAATTCAATGGCTTGCAGAAACAATGCATGTAGATATAAAAATGAATTATCAAAAACGAGGGATTGTGGATCTCAAGTACAAATTAGCTATAGTAGTGTCTGCCAGGAACTAAAACTCCAGCCAAATGAGACCACTATTCAAGGAAATGACAACAAAATGTTATAGCACTATGCATTTTGCTAAATCACCAAACTTCCAGTAATAAATAATTGACATTTTGGGTTTCTAGGATCAATAATAAATAATTGACATTTTGGATTTCTAGGATTCTGGAGTCTATGGTTACTATAGCTTCTTGGTTACTATGGTATATGGAAAAGAAACCAAATATTAATGTGTTCATAAAGGCTCATATGAGCTAGTAAGTGGGCCTTTGTTTATGTGAATTCAAGTATCATTACTGGGAAGGTCTCTGCAAATTTTCCAAATATTGAGCTGGTGCTACTTATTTCCTATTTCCAGTGCAACTTAGATAAAAAAAATGATGTTAAGAGGTGGTTCACTCCATTAGTATGCTGACTAATAGTTAGTAGTTTTAAATATTGTATAATATTCTGGACAATGTATGATCTACTAAATTAATAATTTTGTTGCAATTTTTTCTTGATCACAAATTGTTGTACATCCAAGATAGTTGTCACGTGATCAAGTTGACTATTTTAATTCTTACTCATTGAGCTAGTAGTCCCAACTTGTCTCCTTACCTTAGTAGAGCTGTGAAGATTGATGGTTGTACTTCAGTTACTAGGGTGACTACAATACTATGCACCTAAGTCTTGATTGATTGTTGGCATCAAAATGATTGAACTTATGTTCTCTTGATCCATCCACACATGGTATTGCACCTAAGTCTTAATTGATTGTTGGCATCAAGATGATTGAACTCATGTTCTCTTGATCCATCCACACATACTGATTAGTTTATTTGAGACATATTGATAATTTTCTTTGAGCCATGGTGTGGGTTTTGTTGTTACTTGACTCCAGGATCTCATATTCCATACATACTCCTTGTGGGCTAGAATTGTAATTATCTCCGGATAACTACGGCCCATGATCAAGTATCTTACGCACTATCAGATTAACCAAGAGTTGGTTTCTATTTATGGAAACTAGATAGTTGGACAGAAAATTTTAAAGGAATTATTGGTTTCCACATTAACATTTCACTTTTACAGAGACTTATTTCATTTCTTATTAGAGACTTAGCATAGGAATCTGGTAAAGGATTTTTCTTCCTAGAAAACTTGACCTTGGGTGTCTTTTAGTTCTTATCCTCCTCACTTTCATCTTTGGAACTAAAGATCTGATTAAAGTGAATTGTTTGAATTCACTTAGCCTATCACTCAGGTTTATCAGATTCCTCAATATTTCCGGAGCCTACAGTCCAAGAATAAAGATAGAAATAATCCATGCCTTCACATTAGCCGAGTTGGGGTAGCCTATTAAATAGTTACCTTTTCAATACTTATTTCCTGTTGCCATTGCCACTGGTCTACACTGAATGGCTGAAGAGATACGCTATGGAGCCAGATTCCTATTCCCGTATCTGGGATCTAGAAAATATAAATACTTCTCAGTTATCATGATAGTTAATGTCTGAAAATTAGAATAGGGTACGTATAAAATCCATCCATTCAAGAAATACTTCAAAGAATAGAAATCCCTTGTCTATACAATTTACCTAAAAGTATAATGTGGGCGATTTTGGAGTAATATCTAGATTAAGACCTCCTTTGAGCAGAGACCAGCAACCAATGTGTGCAATTACAGTACCGGCGCAGTTATAGTTCGTCACACCTCCACTCCTTGTAGCTACAGTGGCCTTAACAACTGCACTGGAAGTATTTCCTTCGCCGATCTGCTAAGTGAATTTAAATCACTTTACTCAGATCATATATTTAAATATTTTGAATCTCAGAAGACGATTTTCATTTTGAATCTCACCCAGGGTCAGTCTGTGATAAGTGGAGATATTTACCATCTGCGGGATAATATTTGATGAGTGGAGGTGTGTCGGACAAGAGCTCTGTAAATGCAGGGTATCATCCCTTCCATTGGTATCACTTTGATAGATCTCTATCACTGATTGTTGCCGATGATGATTAAACAATGAAACAATGGAAATCAGAGGGTAAGGGGAATGATCAACTAGATATGATTTCTCTGCAAGAGTAATATTGGCATCAATAAACTTTGGATCAAGAGGGGTAAGGGGAATGATCTCCCAGATTTGGTATTATTGGTATTTTTTTAATACCAATAAACTTGGGATGAGGAGGGATGTGATATGATTTGGTATGAAAAGGATGCAGATCAATGATAGATGACAACTGGAAGCGAGTCTCTTTGTGTGCTACCTACTACTTTGTAATCCGGCGATCTGTCTTATCAATGGCACACTTTGGTCAAAGAGCAACAACTTCAGACTACTGGGTATCTTACGGTTCCTGTCACATGTTTCATCCGACTTACTAAAACAAATAAATTATAATCGAATCAAATACCAAATTAGAAAACAACAACTAAGACTCGCACACCGGATACAATGCATGCGGGATAGAAGGACTGAAAGAGAGTTTCCTTCCATGTGATTCGCAAAGCCTTCCGTTGAAGTATCTGGTAAAGGGGGAATATAGAAGATAAGCATTGTCAAATAATTACCATTTTTTTTCCATAGTGTGATGGTCATTTCTTGTAAAAAACTCCAACAGTATATTGATAATATAATCCGTTGTTGGGAGATAGAGTTAGGTACGTAGTTTTGCTGTCGATCGATAGAAAATGTTGTGACTGCTTATATGTGGATTCTATGCATCCGTCCTTGGATAGACGTGTTTTTAACAATAAAATAAAGAGTGGAACTCAAGAGCATATATACAATGACGTGTGTGTTTGAATCTCACCCAGAGTTGTCTGCGATAAGTGGAGATATTTACCATCTCCAGCTGTAAACCTCCCCACATTTTACCTCCACACCCCCAAGACTCCATTTGATCTATAGAATTCGTTGCAGCAGATGATATTTCAGTGCAAGATCTGTATAATTCGTTGCAATAAAATCATGCTACGAGTTTGAAGGGAAGTTCATCTACTATTTCCAGCGGGCCACCGGGAAACCGGTCATTCTCGTCGGTCTGCTTCTGCAATCAAATGTCGGGCCTCTGGAATCCGAGTGCTTGAAATGGCTTGGAAGGTAGATGACTTCTTCCGTTGTGTATGCTTCGTTTGGAAGCCAATGATTTCTGTCAAACGCTGAAATCTAAGAGGTGGCTCTCGGATTTGAAGTGAGTGGGCAGCCATTTATCTTTGTTTTTATTCTAGCCAGCTTTGGCGAGGATTCGATTTCATTGCCCGCAGATTTCGAATATAGGATTGGGGACAGAGGGTTGGTATTGAAGGGTGGGCACAGCAGAAGGTGATTTTATCACATCCTTCCACCGGGGCTTTTCTGACGCATTCTGGTTGGAGCTCTCTCATAGAGGGAATGTGTGTAGGATTGCCTTTCATCGCTCTACCAATGTGACAAGATCAGGGATTTAATGCAAGATTGATAGTTCATGAATTGAAGGTGGGTGTGAGGTTGCAAGACAGAGCGACGACAAAGTTGGCAGGGAGGATGTTTGTAGACCTGTGAGGACAATAATGACGCCGGAAGATGCAGAAGACGGAAAGGAAGTTAGGCATAGGGTGTCGCTCAATCTAAAAGAAACGACTCTCGCTCCCACTCCCGCTCAAAAACTACTCCTGCTCAATCTAAAATAAACGGACAAAGAGCCCTTGAAATTTTCCTTCACCTGCATCTTACCCAACCATGATTATTTTTTAAATCGTAGTTCGAACCCAAACCAACCCCATTCGCACAACTGCTATCATTAAGATAAAAAACAATCGTAGTTCGAACCCAAACCAACCCCATTCGCACAACTGCTATCATTAAGATCAAAAAGCCGACATGAAATCACAGTGATAAATTGAAAACAGAGTGGCTTACATAGTTAGTTTTATAGATAAAATAATTGATTTCATACTCGTGGGAATCATAGGGCTAGACATCATGATTAAAATGAATGAACATGCTGCGACATTATGTGGGATAGAATTTGACCAAGGGAAATAAGTATATAATAAGATATGATGTGTAGTAATTACTCAAACTACCATTTATATATTTAAACTATCAAAATGACACATTTTTATGAGTAAAATTATGAAATATCATGGAACAATTCAGCATAGAATTTATGGCCAAAATATTTAAGAGTTAGAATAGAGTTTTTAAGTGATCACAATAAAAACAATACACGTTAGAGATATATACATGGATCTTATATCAAGTTAAAGTGACCGCTAAAGCAACATCTTCCTACACCCAGTGTCCTAGATGGCCAAGACAAGGTGTCATCAAACCAAATATATAGTCATTCGTATATCTCAGTTGTAAAATGATTAATGTCATAAGAATCATAAGGGTTGATATGTCAATCAAAATTTAAAATTATCCTCTAAAAACTCATATAGAAATTGGGGTAACAGGTCGTATGACATCCAACCT
Source organism: Pinus albicaulis (assembly GCA_034641835.2). NCBI lineage: Eukaryota > Viridiplantae > Streptophyta > Pinopsida > Pinales > Pinaceae > Pinus > Pinus albicaulis. The sequence continues at coordinate 468,634,363 of CM076582.1, forward strand.
ATGATTTGCAACGAGAAATCCTTAACAGTCTCTTTGGAGAAATAATGTCCCATTAAGGGGTTCAATAAGAGGTATGAGGCCCCACCAATTTCATAGTTGAAGAAGTTTGAATATTGGCTTGTCAATTTTGGCCCTAAGTAGGCAAGGCAACATGGAAGGAGGTGACCCCCTTGGAAAATTTCAAAAGGGGAAGGCCACATAAGGTATTATATAAAGACCTAAATCCAAGGACCTCCCTCATAAAAATAGTTAGACATGTATTGAAAGAAAGTAGATAACGACCATCTAAATCTTGATCAAAGAAAATAGAACATCTCTTGAATCCCATAATAAATGGAGCATCTACAGATGAGGTGATCCTCTAACTCAATGTTGTGTATATGGCAAAGCTAGAAGATGTTATTGAGAAGAGGAATATCATGAGGTCATTAGTTTTGACTAGACACTAATGTAAACCCACTTTGAAACCACCAAGGGGGGATTGACAGGAAAGATCTAGTGCTCTTGTGTGTATGAGGGTTAAAAAATAAGGCCCCCTCTTTTTTGCATGAAGTGCTCCTAGTACAAATCCATATTAGAGTCAAGGCCGTGAAAAGATGAAGTCCAAGTACTAAATTTATTGTTTATAAATAACCTCTTTAACAACTTGACACAAACATATAATGATGTCATTTACATTGGAGGTTTATATCATTTGAATCGTGTTACAACTTTAATCGCTTCCCCATAAATAGGTGTCATGCTCCCTCGTGATGATGCATAAACCCTAATGGAGAACAATCTCGTCATGTAAAGGGATTTTAAACATGATGTAACTTTAATAGTGCCCTACATTCACCCCTTGGCTCACCACTCATGGAAATGTGATGCTATTTCAAGCATTGACATGGATAATATCATTTTATTTTCTCTTATGTATAGTATTTTACATTGACACAATTGAGTTTTTTCGCAAACAAAATATTTTTATCAAGGGTTAGCTCCTTGTTCATTAGGGTTGAAGAGGTTGTGTCATTATGAGTGATCTATCCATTGCCAACTCCTTATGTGTGAGAGCACTACAAGCTCCATGTCAACATGAAGTGTAGATATTGTGAGCAATTCTTATTGAGGTTTTGTAAATTATCTAGTTGTTCTACATTTGGTATACATGTCAATAAGGGCATTACCCACAAACACACACCCTTGAGTCCAATACCTAGTTCTCTAAAAATCAAATGGTACCAATATTCTTAATTAGAGGTGAAGGATTCTCCTAAGAGGTTATTTTGTTGGTTTGATGTGTTGTTTTTTGCCTTGGATACTAAGTGGTTAATGGCTTCAAGAGTTAAGAGTTAAGGGCCAAGGGCTTGGGGGGAAAGGGATTTAGGGGTTAAGGGCTTAATAATTAAGGGATTTAGGTGTTATGGGTTAAGGGGTTAGGTTTTAAGGTGTTTAGGGGTTATGGATTAAGTTTTAAGGGTCACGAGTTAAGAGACTAAGGGGTTAGTGCTTAGGGGGTTCATGGATTCTAGGTTAGGAGTTAATGGCTTAAGGTTTAATGAGTCAATGGGTTTATGGCTTATGATTTATGAGTGTAGGGGTTAAGATATTATGGCTTCAGGGTTAAGGGATATGGAATTTAGTGGTTATGGGTTAATGGCTTATTGGTTGTGATAATGGGGCCCCTAATACCCTTATCACCACTCTCAGGGGTTCCTATTTCAATTTCTCTTATTACCTTCCCTCTAGGTCCCCTAGCCCCTATGACATTAGGTCTTAATCCCCCTTCTCATTCTCTAATGTGTGGAATATAGATCTTAGTAAACCATGCTTGGAAATCCCACTTCTACCCATCCATGCTACATGTGTGTCCCCTAGTCCTGTTCAATACACCACAAAATACTCCTTCCACATCCTTTTCGGTAATATCATTCAACTTATCCTAAAATTATGGGTGAAATTGGTGTTTATGTTGTAAAGTGAACAGAGAAAAAAATTACTTTTTTTTTTCTATTGAGAAGATGCAGAAATTGATTTTCATGATTGGAATGTGTATGCATCAATCTACATTGGCTTTTTTTTCGACCTTATACATGAATAATCATTTGGTCATACTCCATCCTATCGATGGAGTCTGGTATCACAAAGGTATCGATGGGAAGTTTGAGAGATTCTTTTGAAATCTTTTGTGTTGTGGTATTTATCTCCTTGAGAATGTGTCTAAAAGATAGCTAGTCTAAAGAGTTGGGGGAATCTATGATATCCTGTAGGATGGGATGTAGGAAGATATTTTCTATCATGAATTATTGAACCAATTGATCATGATTTTTGAATCGCCTGTGATCTATAGGGATTTTACTCTTTTGATGGATGCAATTTCCAGAAGGGTACAAAGAGCAATGGAATCAACTCAGTTGTTGGAGCCTTAACTTTGGGTATATCTTACTTTCTCAATATAAGACTGGGAGAGGAAGAGTACCACACCCACTTTGTAGCTAGGTGGGATAACTTGTGAAACACCATCAAAGAAGTCAGAGGGGCATCCAAGAGGGAGTGGAGGAATTACCAAAATCCATTATTTTTGTGGTTTAGGATGACTCTTGTCTTCCAAACACTATTTTTAATCAATTCAATTGTGATATTTGTTAGAATTTATCATGAAAAAGATGTGTTGTTGTTCCAATCCCACCAGATATTGTTGATTAGAATGCATGGGAGACCTTGTAATAATCTTCCATGATGTTGAGTAACTAAGTTTTGAAATATTCTTCCAAGCTTAGATAGGACCACGTGGCTATCATGTTCAATTTTGCAAGGGTGGTGGTGATGACCTGAACTGTGTTGGGACAAGAGGTAAATAAGTGTGAAGAAATATCATCATATGAATTGCCTAAAGCATAGATGTTGGGGTGATTTGTAAACTATCATGGATATTTCTCGTGAAAAAAATGTGTTGTTGTTCCAATCCCACCAGATATTGCTGATTAGAATGCATGGGAAACCTTTTTAATAATCTTCCATGATGTTGCGTAAGTTTTGAAATTTTCTTCCAAGATTAGATAGGACCACGAGCCTATCATGTTCAACTTTGCAAGGGTGGTGGTGATGAGCTGCACTCTGTTGGGACAAGAGATAAATAAGTGTGAATAAATATCATCATATGACTTTCATAAAGGATAGATGTTGGGGTGATTCGTAAACTATCATGGATATTTCTCGTGAAAAATATGTGCTACTATTCCAATCCCACTAGATATTTTTGATTAGAATGCATGGGAAACCTTTTTAATAATCTTCCATGATGTTGTGTAAATAATTTTTGAAATTTTGTTCCAAGCTTAGATAGGACCATAAGCCTATCATGTTCAATTTTGCAAGGGTGGTGGTGATGACTCACACTATGTTGGGACAAGATATAAATAAGTGTGAATAAATATCATCATATGACTTTCCTAAAGCATAATTGTTGGGGTGATTCGTAAACTATCATGGATATTTCTCGTGAACAAAATGTGTTGTTGTTCCAATCCCACTAGATATTGCTCATTAGAATGCATGGGAAACATTTTAAATAATCTTCCATGATGTTTTGTATGTAAGTTTTGAAATTTTCTTCCAATCTTAGATAGGACCACTAGCCTATCATGTTCAATTTTGCAAGGGTGGTGGTGATGACCTATACTGTGTTGGGACAAGAGATAAATAAGTGTGAAGAAATATCATCATATGACTTGTATAAAGGATAGATGTTGGGGTGATTTGTAAACTATCATGGATATTTATCGTGAAAAAAATGTGTTTCTATTCCAATCCCACTAGATATTTCTGATTAGAATGCATGGGAAACCTTTTTAATAATCTTCCATGATGTTGTGTAACAAAGTTTTGAAATTTTGTTCCAAGCTTAGATAGAACCACAAGCCTTTCATGTTCAATTTTGCAAGGGTGGTGGTGATGACCCGCATTGTGTTGGGACAAGATATAAATAACTGTGAAGAAATATCATCATATGACTTGCATAAAGGATATATTTTGGGGTGATTCGTAAACTATCATGGATATTTCTCATGAAAAAAAAAAAAAATTGTTCCAATCTGCCAAATATTGCTGATTAGAATGCATGGGAAACCTTTATAATAATCTTCCATGATGTTGTGTAACTAGGTTTTGAAATTTTCTTCCAAGCTTAGATAGGACCATGAGCCTATCATGTTCAAATTTTTTTAAATCTTCTGCATGCTCAATCTTCTGTTTAGGTTCCACCCTCCTTTGGATTTTCTATCTCCACACATACTGAATCTGCAAACCATCTTCCAAACTTGCGGTCTATATTGCATAAATAAAACTCACTTTAAGGGTCACAACCGCTCTTCTTCTATGCAATTTTTTCTTAGTCTTAAGGGCATACCTTATGAACTAAACATGCTAGGAAATTGTCCTAACTAGGGAACTATACTTATGTACTTCTAATTGTTGTAGAACAAACCTTATCCACCCATAGAAGAAACCACAACTCTTGCCTCCATAAGAGAATCGACTAGTTGATATGGATCCATAGATTCTGGGCATTTCTTTCACTTAATCATGATATTAAATTCAGATCTCAATGTCGACCCTCAAACTAGGGTTACCTCAGTCAATATTACGCTTGCGTATACTTCTATTCTAGCTCTAAATTAAAGTGCAAGACCTCCTCCATTTATGTTGGTCTTTATCACAGACCTTGCGGCCTACTAACCACCACAAGACAAGATCATATCAACCCTCTCTTCTATTTCATGTAGAAAATCTAACCAACATGATTCAATCTGATCTTGTAACGTACTAAAACAAGATATTGAATCCTTCCTACAATTTGCGGAAACAAAACACGATCGCACAATCACATATAAGTAAGAGAAATAAATTATCAATCGCACAACACAAGATGTATCTGGGGAAAGAAACTGCTCAAAACCCCTCTATCTCTATTGTATATTAAGTCAAAGAATCATGAAACAATACAATGCTTAATCTCTCATGAGATTCTCCAGCGCTATGCCAATTGTGTCCTACTGACCTAGGAAAAATTGGTCTAGTACTTAACCAATTCTCAACCTTCCTTTAGCTTGCCTTGCTCACGCAATTCCTACGGAATTAGCTCCCTATTAATTAGGAAAATCAACCTTCCTTGATTGTGCAATCCATCATGGCATCCCAATGAATTTATAATTGCACATGGGAAATTTTGTATAAATACAACTGATAGTTATGTTCCCTTTAACCTCGGTCTCAATTGGGTCTTTCTCGGAACTGACATGCATGCAACTATTAGTAGTGAATTATCAATTATCTAATTGATCACTCATTGTGAATTAAATATAATTCAATTCAGTGTATCTCTCACTAGCTCATCACTCAGTTAGAACTAGTTAAACTTATTTTAACTCAATTAATTGAGTTAACTAATTCACACCTACATCCCACTAATGATTCAACTGCAACTGGACCCCCAAAATATTAGAATCCCTCTACATGCCTCATCTTGGATCCTCATGATCCGGACATATGCAAGAATGCAATAAAATACATAAATAAACGTAAACACAAAGATGCACTAGGAACAACACTTCATTTCATTAATATCAAATACTAAAAAATGCTTACAGACGTAATGGAAAATAAACTAGCTCGGGCGATGGTAGCTTATCTCTCAGAAGAGATGTGGTAGCTACATGCCTTTGAACTGTGTTACAATAAGGCTCAAAGGCCTTTTTATTATTCAACAAGAAGAGAAAACCCTAACTTAAGCATATGTAACACCAAGATTTTATGGGCCTTGTTGGGGGTAGTTGGGCAGCCAACTTCCTGAGGTCGTAACTTGGTCATATGACCTCTGTTTGAAGCACATGATACCTTGTTAGAAATATCTCTCCAAGGACTAAAAATTCTAGCGCGATTTATATGAAATTTCCAAACCTTTCATGTCCAAAAAATGTCGTTTGGGACCTCAAAGCTACTCTGGAATTTCAGGATGTGAAAAACTGACAAAAATAGTAAATTGTGCTATAATTAAGGAAACTGAAAAACTGAAAGAGACAATGGCAAGGGCCCAAGTGGAATAGGCGGGTGTCCACCAATATCCGTCTCAATCATCTCAACTCAAATTTCTTGAGCTAACTCAGTCATCATGACTTATTTAACTGACCCAAGTTGCTATGAGATTAAATTACAATTTATTATCCAATTTATTTAAGGGAAAAATAAATTAGACACCTCACATTCCTCACTCCTAGTACATCAAAATTCCTCACCAGTGTGGGTGAATTTTTTTGTGCTTTCTGGTATCCATTTTCACTATTTCTTGTTGCAAATTTCAACACTCCCTCTGAAGAAGAATGGAATTCAATCTATCCTGATCTGGTACCTTTGGAATTATGCATGCAACACTTCTTTAGTGTTGTTTGCACCTGCAAATCCTGAAACTGAATAGCCTCCAAAAAACTGAATCAAAATAATTAATTTGTCATCAAAGTATTCTAACTGTTGCTAGCTACTACACTTGTCTATTGGACTCTCTGCGCTGTTGATGACATTTTCATATGTGCCCTTTGCATTGTTTCCAACTCTGATCTATGCTCTATTATCTGACATCGTCACTTTGATTTTTGTCTTCCTGACATCCGACTGCATCAATCTAACTTATCCTTCTTGTTTCTTCTGTATTGTGGACTCCTCGTAGCTAGGTTCGATCCATGAGACACACCATCTCAATGGACCTTGCCAAAATTTATTATCTTGGGATTATGTATACACATCACACTACCTTTCACCTGGTGGTATGGCTGCATGTGCTCCCTCTTCCCATATAGCTTGAAATTTCCCCCTCAAGGAGGTATATGCTTGAGTGGACGCTTCCACTCGGTCTCCTCTGTGCTTCTCCAATTGTGGCTTCTCCACAACCTTTTGAGACTACTTCTAAGACTGCATGTTGAGAGGTAATTTGTACTCCCTCTCAATAGGCAAGTCTTTAACCTCTGCTTTTCTCCTTAAATCTTTGCATGCATCTGGTACCTCAAGTGCATATAGGTTCTTGACTTGCGCACATTGTAATTGTCCCGCCATTACAAAATTTTCTTAAAAAGAGTTGATTTTAAATCGACGATATCTCCCTCATCCGAGCTCCGAATTGATTTTCCATTTGGGTAGTTTTTCGCAAGGAATCCAAATATGCTATTTTTTTTTGAAAATTTTACACCAAAATTTCAGATATTCTCTGCAAACTTGTCACCCAAAAAATTGCTGCTCTGATACCATGTGGAAAATCTAACCAATGAGATTCAATCTGATCTTGTAATGTACTAAAACAAGATATTGAATCCTTCCTACAATTTTTAGAAACAAAACACGATCGCACAATCACATATAAGTAAGAGAAATAAATTATCAATCGCACAACACAAGATGTATTTTGGGAAAGCAACTGCTCAAAAATATTTTATCTCTATTGTGTATTAAATCAAGGAATCATGAAACAGTACAATGCTTAATCTCTCATGAGATTCTCCAACACTCTGCCAATTGTCCCCCACTGATCTAGGCAAAATCGGTCTAGTACTTAGCCAATTCTCAACCTTCCTTCAGCTTGCCTTACTCATGCAATTCTTAGGGAATTAGCTTCCTATTAATTAGTAAAATCAGACTTCCTTTATTACACAATCCATCATAGAATCCCAATGAATTTATAATTGCACATGGGAAATTTTGTATAAATACAACTGATAGTTATGTTCCCTTTAACCTTTGTCTCAACTGGGTCTTCCTCGAAACTCACATGCATGCAGCTATTAATAATGAATTCTAATTTATATGATTGATCACTCATTGTGAATTAAATCTAATTTAATTCATTGGCTGACCTATCACTATCTCATTACTTAGTTAGAACTATTTAAAATAATTTTAACTCATTTAATTGAGTTAACTAATTCACACCTGCACCCCACTAATGCATCAAGTGCAACTGGACTCCAAAATTATTAGATTAATACCTCTACATGCCTCATCTTAGACCCTCAACTCGAATTTCTTGAGCTAACTCAATCATCATGACTTAGTTAACTGACACAAGTTTTTATGAGATGAAATTACAATTTATTGTCCAATTTATTTAAGGGAAAAATAAATTAGACGCCCCACATTCCTCACTCCTTATGCATCAAAATTCCTCACCAGTGTGGGTGCATTTGTTTTTGTCCTTTCTGTTTCCAATTTCAATGTTTCTTGTTGCAAATTTCAACATTTCAGAATTTGATGCAACCTTCACACAAAGACACCATTGAAATAACATGCCCAGATTCTCATGAGAAACCTCTCTTAAGCTCGATCTACCATAAGAGAACCAACAATATGCCATCCTAATTCCTAGCTCAAACCGATGATTAAGGTATGCAAAATTCTTGTGAACCCTCACATGATGATCTTGCTCTTGGAGGATGATCATGACCTCCCTTTAGCAACCCTTACTCAGCCCTCTTACTCGACCTAATTTAGGACTACATCTCTCTTCGCCCCCTTGATCAAATGAGCTCCTTCTCACTTGATGTTCTTTCCTTCATCCTAAGGCCTCCTTAAATAGTTTTTCCTATACCCCTTAAGAACCCGCTATAACTTATGGATTTTATCCACTTACACCTTAGGAAATATTAATTTTCCTTTTTAATTTTCTTTTAGATTTTAAACCCCATCTTGGGTCCAAAATCCCTTTGCTTGGTTTCTTTGCACACAAATCCTTTTGTGACCAAACCCACACAAACCCATCTCACTAGGCTTGTGGAGTACCTCCCAAGCTACAAAATTCAACAACATAGTCTAGTTGTAGTAATCGTAACTTGGTCAAGCTCTTGTAGTCAAGTGAGGGCTTGGTTGGGTTCCCAAGTTGAAAATTAAGTAAGGGTAGTTGTGAGGGCATGATAGCTAGGGAGGGTCAGGGCATGCAAATTAGGAATGAAAAGTCATGCTAACACATGTCAGACAATGTCAATGCATGATGAAGAGTGTTAGGGAGTGTCAGGGCATATCAAGGGATAACTAGGTCAAAATGCATGGAAAGGAACGAATAAGAGTGTGTTCCAGGGAGTGTCAATGAATTCAAGTGTGCCAAGGACGAAGTGTGTTAGGAGAAGTTCATAATAGGATTTACAGGAGGCAAGCCTATAGTTGTTATACGGGGCTCGAAATAACTGTTTTAGACAAAGGGAGATCATGACTTTGTGCTAGGCACAACATTGTTTTTCCTTTAGCTATTTTTTTATATGATATGTGGCACATTTTGGCTACATGATCATGTTTTAAACTATTCTAGATAATTTCATACTGTACATTGTTATGTATAAATTTTGGGGCATTCAACTTATGTCAGCTTATATCTTGTGTGCCTTGTGCATCTTGTGGTTCTTGCAAACTCTTAGTTAATGTTATATTGTTTATATGAACTGAACATACATGTGAAATATTTCCTATGTAAGCTCTTTTGCTTCTAGTTGTTTTATGGCCATGGATAGATCATGTGATCCTTGTCTTGGTAATTAGTTAAGTGGGACAAGTTGAGCTTGTACATGAGTGGCATAAGATGAGTTATAAGAAGTTCTTAGGTGAATAAGGCACTATCTACTTGTAGTAGGTGCAATTGGTCAAGTTTTTGAAGTTGAAGCAATCCAATATTGTCACATGAACTGCAGTAGCCAAGGAATTGATTGGGTTCCCAAGTTGTGAAAAAATGTAAAGGCTAGCTTTGAGGACATGAGTTCCAAGGTGTGCTAGGGAATGCTAAGATGTGTCAGATAGTACGAAGGCATGTCAAACATGCTAAGATGTGCCAAGTGATAAGGCATGCCAAGATGTGCAAGGGTGTGTCAATGGGTGCCAGGGACTTTCAAGGAAACAAAAGGGAGAAATAAGTTAAAATACAATGAAATGAAAAAATAATAGGGTTAATAAGTCATCAATTTACCTTTTCCAAGAGGGGCATGCTAGGCACACCAACACTAGGCGCCAATAGGTGCCAAGTGCAAATTTTTAGTGCATTCCAAGTGCCAAGTATTCCTTTGTTGCTTCTCATCTACTTTCCAACAATTGATCTCAAATAAATTTAATATTAAACCATGCCAAATTATACCAAGGCATGTCAATGTATTCCATACATGCTAAGACTTTCCAAGCGTCAACGCGTGCCAAGTTCAAATATGTGTCGCAGAGTGTTATGCATGCTATGAAGTGGAAGGGAATGTTGAAGAGTGCTAAGGTGTGCTAGAGAGTGATAATGCATGTTGAGGAGTGTTAAGGAGTACTAGGACAAAACATTAAGGGAGCACTAGGTCAAAATTCATGGAAGTTAATGAATATGAGGAACATGTGCTAGGGACTAGTGTTAATGCGTGTTAGTTGACAATGTATGATAAGGATCGGTAAGGAATGATAGGGAATATGAAGGCATGTCAAGAAGTCTCAGAGTGTTCTTGGGAGTTCTAGGGTGTGCTAATTATATGTGCCAAATAGTGCCAAGATATGCCAATACATGCCAGGTGCTAAGGATGTGCAGGGTGCCACAGTATGTCAATATGTGTCAAGAAGTTTCAAGGAAACAAAAGGAAGAACCAATAAGAGGATTATAAGTTGGGACTTTATCTTTTTCAAATGGGGAATTCTAACCACACTAATAATAGGTCCCAATACATTCCAAGTGGCATTTCGTGCCAAGTTCTAATGTATGTCAATGCATTCAACCAAGGTGTTCCAGGGAATGCTAGGGACTACATGCATGCCAACACATGTTAGGAGAGTTCTATTTTGTGCTAGCACATGCCACAATGTGCTTGGGCATCAGTGTCATGATAAGATGTTCTAGGTACAAAGATGTTCCAAAACATGTGTGGTGTTAAGAAATTTTAGTGCGTGCCAAAGCATTAATTTAAGGTGTGCCTGCATTGTTGAGGAGTGTTAGGTATTTCTCATTAATATAATTGATAGAGTTTGATTATGTATTAAATAATATATTTCCTACACACACTAGTGGGACTTTATCTAAAGGGAATTTTCTAGATAGTAAAATAAATAGATATGAATCATGTGTTGACACATAGGAAAGCTCTATTCGACTAGTCATTGCTTGAGGGAAATGATACACACTAATTACTTCTTAAAAAATTGATTGAATCTAACCACTATGGCCTTAGACATATTGTAAAAAATACTCCACAACAATGGTATTAAATCGTTCTCTTTTGACAAAAAAATATATTAACAAGCACATAACGTCATCAAAAAATCATTAGAATGATCAATGGTGACGAACATTTTTTTACCATCACCAAAAGTAACAAAAATAGCATCGATGAGGGTCATTGAAATTTTGTCACTAGAAGTGTCACCAAAGAGAGAATTAGTGATGGGCCTTTAACGACCCTCACCAAAAGTGTCATTGAAAATGGCTTTGGTGACGGATTTTAAAGGACCATCACTATATACGTTTACAACGACGCTTTTTTAAGGACCGTCAACATATGTGACATTGGTGACAGACCTTAAAGGTCTGTCACAAGCATGACCCTCACCAATGTCCTTTTTTCTTGTAGTGTAGCACAATTAACTGCTTTGGCCCAAAAAGTAGGTTCCAAGTTCTTGAAATAAATCATTAAATTATCCATCTCCTTAAGTGTTCTATTCTTCCGTTCAGCTACAACATTTTTCTAAGAAGTGTATGGAACAAAATTTTGATGAAGAATGCCATTTTATTTACAAAAATTTGGAAATGCCTTGCTGACATATTCCCCCCCCCCCCAAATATATGTGCATAGCTTTTTGATGGAGCATGAAGGTTGTTTCTCAACAACAACCTTAAATTTCTTGAAGGTTTCAAAGACTTCACTCTTGTACTTGAGAAAATACACCCAAGAGTACCATTAAAAATCATCAATAAAAGTTAATGCATATTTAGTCCCTGAAAAATAGGAGTTGAAAATTTAATTAGATCACTAACCACCAACTCAAGAGGTTCTTTTTCCCTTGAGGATTTCCCTTTAGGAAAGCGATCTTGGTGTTGTTTCCCAAGGGCACAACCTGCACACACTCCATCAATACATGAAACCTTAGGAAGAATTGAAACCAAATTTTGAGTGTACATTTGTTGGCTTGAAGGGTCCTGACCTAGGTTTAGAGCGTTCTGCACAACCAACAAAACCCTCCAACTACTAATTCTTTTCGCAGTAAAATGCTTACACACACCAAAGCCTCACCCGAAGCAGTATGGGGGACTGTTGGAACTAGGTTTCCACACCTTGAAGGAGTGTTTGATGTGTTCTTTAACCTTACTTATTAGATCTAAGTCTTATAGGCCTGTGTGAGACTTCACAAAATCCATATCTAAACGGAGATAAAACCTTTAGCAGATATGTGCAAATAGATTATTATACTTTAGATATATCTATCTTATCATATAAGAAATAATACTTGTACAATCGCATGGATAGTTTTCCAGCAAATTCCTTAACGTAGATGTAATCCCTGCACAAACACATATATCCTTCATGTATACTTAACTGAGATAAATGTGCTTCTAAAGAAAACAGATCTATAACTTGCAGTAATCAATAGACAATTAACATAGTCATGCATAAACACAAAAATTGCAAAAGAGTTCACCAAAACTTATTATTTATTAATAAGTCTTAAATCTAATACAATTCCTTCCGTTTGTGCACACAGTAGTAAAGTCCTTGCACACAACTTAGGACTAGGTCTCCGCGCACACAGCCAACAAGAGCCTTTCCACCCAGACTGAACACAAACTAGCTCAAAATTAGATCAAAACATAAACCATAACATCAAGATTGTATATCCTTATTCAAATCTTACATATTTATATGACTTGGATGCACACTTACCATGGCCTCAAACCATGGTTTGAGACTCACGGTTTCCCTTTTCACCCATTACAATTATAAAGGAACTTTGACCCACCCCAAATCCCCTTGACTTCTGCGTGTAGCACATTTCAACAAAATTTCACCAAAAATATACCAAAAAGTTGACCTTAGGGGACTCCATCCCAACAACATATGCTACAAATACCTATAATTGAGATGACCAAATATTTCATGCCAAATCTTACTCAATGAATCATCATGAGTTATAAAATAAGAAGTAGAGGAAGGCTTCAAGTAGAAAAAATTGTATAATCTAGAGGCATGATCAACTTGTCCAATAAGGAAAGGGATCTTGGTGTTGTTTCCCAAGGGCACAAACTGCACACACTCCATCAATACAAGAAACCTTAGGAAGACTTGAAACCAAATTTTGAGTGCACATCTGCTACAAATATCTATAATTGATATGACCAAATTTTTCATGGCAAAGCTTACTCAATGAATCAACATGAGTTATAAAATAAGAAGCATAGGAAGGCTTGAAGAAGAAAAACGTATATAATCTAGAGGTATGATCAACTTGTCCAATAACAACAACAACTGCATTATCATGTAGTTCTCTAATGAGTACTTCATTTGGAGAAAACTCTACATTTTTCCCATTACCAGAATGACAAATATGATAAATGGATAATAAATTTGCATACATTTATGGGACTAGGAGCACATTGTTTATGCATCAATTTTTCATATGTACAGTGCATGATCCCAAGGCTTCAAGTTTTACAGAATCACCAACTGCAATTTGTGAAATGTTGTCATCAGATGTAGAGGGAAGCAAGTCTTGACAATTATTCATATGATGTGAAGCTCCTCAATCAAGTATCCAATTTTCTGTACATTTATGTATGGCTTGGGATAAAAGAGAATGTCACTTTCCTATTGAAATATTTTGCTTCTTCATGGCCTCTTCTAAGGCATTCAAATTTTTCCAACATCTTGCTTCAATATGCCCTTGTGTCCATAAAGAGTACAAATTTCATCTGTTTTGGTCTTCTTCTTTTCCTATTTTTTATTTGTCTTTGAGGACGATCCAGTTGTTGGAAATACTGAGAGGGGGGGTGAATCAATATTTCTTTCAATTAGAGCATTAGTTAATCTTCAATTATTATCAGTGTTTGTACAATGATAGCAGAAAACAAGAGGAACACAAATGCACACAGTTTTAAGGTGGAAACCCACTCCGGGACAAAAACCACCTAATGATTTTCTAATAATTCTTTAATATTCAACTCCAATTGAAAATAAAGCTCCAACTTCCTAGAATCTAGAAAATCATTCTTCTCCAGCTCCCACTAGATGGGCGCTCCAATGCCCGATATTCTTTAGTAGTCAACTGAATGGATGCCCGAACACCCAATGAGCTACAACTCACCCTAGCACCACCCTACTACCCTATAGAAGAACAAAAGAAGAATGGACTCCCGTACCAGGGAAAATGGTCCACTTTACAATGATATAGAATGATGTAGAAGAAGAAGATATACTAGACCATAGCCCCAACTTTGACACAACCACCTAATGATGATCCTAGACTTCCCAACACTGCCTCTTCAACCCTTGGCAGATAGACACTAGTACAATTTGTACAATAATGTATTTACAATGACTAAGTACAATGATATCTTTACAATGATTGTATGTAGTGCTGCCCACTTGAAGACTTCATATGATGAGCTTCTTGCTACTGTTATGCACCTTGGTTGCTGCTCTTGTCATGCTACCCTCTGCTGCACCTTTTTTTGCTTTTCTGCCATAGAAAGTATAGTCCTTTGCAATCCTTGACAACACATGATCTAAATTTTTCTTGCCTTCTAGGAGCTCGATGTTGAATCTCGTGTATCTCTGTTATTTTAGATCCTCAATATCTGATTTTCAGTCTTGCAGTATTCCTCTAAGTCTTCTTTCGAATGCCATAGGTCTGACCCAATTTGGATTCTTCAAGAGAGAGTTATACCCAATTTCTCACACTGCCCTAATTATGGACTGTTTCAGCAGAGCGCACTTGTACGGCATGACACGTATCACTGTTTCTTCATTTGCCTATGAAATTGATAGAGAAAAAACTAAATATTGTGCACTATCTACAAATTTTTACGGAATTCCAATCTGATACTCAGAGAGAGAGTTATGATGATTTTACCAAGGTCACTTCTTTAAGATGAATTTCAGGAGCCTGCAGAAACCCTTAATTCCACAGATAATATCTCCAAAAATATTGCGCAACTTGATCTGAAATTTTTACTACAGCTTCCTCAGGATTTCAGCTTTGCCTCATAAAAATTTCAACTTCTGAGCCTTCGTAGAAAAAAAGTTAGAGAGAAAATTCCACGATGACCTGTTTCAGATGGCCAAATCCCATGCATAAGGAGGAAATGAAGATCACAATTTATATGAATGCTTAAGTTGAGAGGGGCTTCAAAAAGTGAACGTGGGAGGGAACTTAGGAGCTTAAAAATATTAATTATGACTTTTCAATGACCCATGCCCCAACCCCATGGGGTTTTAGCCCACTAACTGGGGGTACAAACTTCAAACGTGAATATCTCTCAAACCATGAAGAATTACATGGCGTGCCATATATCAACAGAAACATCTCGACAAGTAGAAACCATCAAAATAATTATTGACCCAGAATATATTAATTTTTTAGGTCAAAATTCCCATGCAATATTGGGTTAGCCCCTGGTGCTGCTTGGGTTGACATCAATGACAACCGTTGATCAACACCAGTTGGATATTGGTGGCCACCCACCTATTCTACTTGGACCCCCACCTTTTTTTCTTTTATTTTTTCATTTTCCTTAATTATAGCACAATTTACTATTTTTGGTATTTTTTCGGGTCCTAAACTTCCAGAGTTGTTTTGAGGTAATAAAAGACGTTTTTAGTGAAAAATGAGAGATAAAAATGCCCCAAACTAATTTTTTAGTTTATCTTCAGCCTCTTCTTTGAGGTCATCGAAACAAGGTATTATGATATCCAAACAGAGATCATATGCCAAAGTTACGACCACGGGAAATTGACGTTCCAACTTACCCCAACGGAGCCCACAAGCTTTTGGTACTTCAGCTCCTAGGGTTAGGTTTCTAGATGTTTAGGGTTTATTAATGTTTCTCAATGATAAAAATTCCACCGAGCCTCATTGTAACATAGTTCAAGGGCATGTAGCTACCACATATCTTCTTAGAGATAAGTTCCCATCGCTCGAGCTAGTTTATTTCCATTATGTATGTAAGAATATTTCAGTTCTTTGATATTAGTGAAATGAAGTGTTATTTTTGTTGCATATTTGTTTTCATGGTTATATTTGTATTATGTTGCGTTCCTATCTAAGTTTAGATTAAATGTATTAGAGTGATTTGCTCTTTCTATGTTTTTATTTGCATGTCCCGAACAAGGTCAGGGTATAAGGAGTTAGGGATCAAACTGGTTGGACCTTTGCAAGACTAGCCACACAAACCCTGACGACCTCCCATGGTGGAATAAAAGAAAGATGAGGGAGTAGGATATCCTTTCAAAATATTTCTCGAATAATCCCTCAAATGACATAGGAAATCAATGATGGAAAACTTTGCCCAGATCCCTTGGTGGACGCCCACAAGTGACGCATCTTCGTCCAGTAGTCACTTTGGAGGCACCACTCCCTTCAAGGTACAAGTCAACTTTGACATTCCCATATTTAAAGGCCAGATAGATGCAGATGTCGTAGATAGATGGTTAAATCCATTGGAGGGACATTTTTTAGTTCATGATTTTTCCAATAGGGAAAAGATTACTTTTTCACTCCTCGAAGATACCCCCCATGTCAAGGACTAGTGAGAAACCTACTGCGAATAGAGGGACGAGAGAGAACCCACACTATTTTCAGAAGAACCCACTTGGAATTCTTTCCAATATGCCATCAAGGAACAATATTACCTCGCGGGGAGCTATAAGGAAAAGTACATACAATGGACTATGTTGCGGTAGAAAAGGGATCAAGATGTGCATGACCTGAAAAATCTATACCATACTCTGCGCACAAATTTGGGTATCAAAGATTCAGAGAAACATATGTTTCTTAAGTACCACAGTTCTTTTCATAGATAAATTCAATAGGAAATGGAGTTGCTTGACATCTCCTCACTTGGTGCAACATACTAATATAAAGCTAATATCAAAAAAAATTGAAACAGAAGAAGTGATAATTTGGATATGAAAATCTGAAGCAAGGCAAAGGCGCCCCCAAACTGCAGAAAAATGACAAATCCAAGGCGGGATGACCCAATACAACTCGTTGAAGCTAAAATTAAATAACAACATTACAAATACAAAGAAGGACACGGGAAAGTGGTGTCAGTTCCATAAGATCCCCACTCACAACACATGTGAGTCGAGCCAAGCCATCACTGGTGGAAAATCTAAAGGATTATTAATTAGATGCATGCTCTGACTCTGAGTTGGAACCTGACAAGGGGAATGAAAATGGGAAGAAAATTATTAACACGGAGCCCAGTGCCACCATTACCACCACCAAAATCCAGAAGGATGAGCTTGAAGATCTAGAGGAGAGGGACTATCTCTTCCACTCCCGGATGTGGGTGAAGGGTTCTCCACTGTAGTTCATTGTCAACATCTGAAGCCAAAAGAAACTCATTTAAGAAGAGTTCGTGAAGTGGCTACGCCTACTGACCACAACACACTCACAATTGTACACCGTCGTGTGGATTCACCAAGGATGAGATCTCCACGTCAGCCAACATTGTCGCCTTCCCTATAACATCATGCCCTTCACAAATGAGGTATTGTGTGATGTTACTCCTCTTAAAGTTTGTGATGTATTATTAGGCCAACCACACTTTTGGATGTTGCCTTGCATTGTTATTATTACTTTGGGCAATAATTTGTACAAGATACTAGAGTTGGCACCACCTACCACCATCTAATTTATGACTGCAAAGAAATGTATTAAGCTCATTTCCTAGACCGGGAAATTTGTTTCCCTTATGATTCACCCTCGGGACAAGAATAATATTGTGGCCACGGCCTCCAAAAAAAAATTCTCCACATGGCAGTGACAAATGAACAAGGTCATGGAGGAGTACAGGGACATATTCACCTCACCCATAGGGGTACCTCTACACTGTCACGTCAAGCACCCCATTGATCCGATACCAGGTGCGCAGCTACCCAATGGAACAATATAGAGGCGCTTTGTTCTGGAGAATGGTGAAATCAAGAGGACGATTTAGGATTTGTTGTAGAAAGGTAACATCAGTCTAAGTTCATCACCCTATGGAAGCCTGATCGTGTTGGTACAGAAAAAGGACGGGAACTGAAGACTCTATATTGAATATCAGGCATTGAAAAAGTTTTACTATCTGAAATAGTATCCAATCCCACAAATTGATGACCTTTTGGAAAAGCTCAAGGCGGCAAAATATTTCAGCAAGATTGACTTGAAGTTCAGGTATCACCAGGTACAAATCGAACTCTCTGATGTGTGGAAGACAACCTTCAAATCCAAGGAGGGCCTTTTTGAATGGCTAGTAATGCCTTTCGGGTTGGCGAATTCCCCCGCAACCTTCATGAGGTTGATGGAAAACATCTTGCGACCTCTCACCAACTCATTCATGGTGGTGTATTTGGATGACATCCTAATATTTATCCAGAATTGGGAAGAGAACCTCCGCCATATTTGAAAATTCCTCCAAAATCTATGACAACACGAGTTATGTGCAAATTTGAATAAATGCACTTTTGGGATGATCGAGGTTCAATATATGGGGTACATCATTGATGATAATTGTGGGCATGTGGAACAAGAAAATATAGAATTCATTCGGGATTGGCCAACCCCAACTACACTAACAGATCTCGAAAAATTTCTAAATCTTTCCAATTTCTACCACAGATTTGTGTTGGGGTTCTCTCATATCACTTGGCCTTTGAGCCAAGTCACCAAAGGTGGAGCGAAAGAAAATTTATTTTGCTCCAAATCCCAAGAAAAGGAATTTTCCGAGTTGAAGCATCGCCTATGCTCTGCACGAGTTCTCACATTACGAGACTTACAACAACCATTTTAGATCGAGATATATGCTTTTTACTATGCTATTGGTGCAGTTCTTACTCAACAAGGGCATCTAGTGGAATATCGTAGTGTGAAACTTTTGGAAACAGTCTGAAAGTATCCCACTTATGACAAAGAGATGTACTCCATTATGTAGATCTATCGACAATGGAAGGATTACATTTTTGGGAAGGAAATAGTCATCCATACAAACCACCGACCCCTGCAGTTCATATAGAAACAAGGGAAGTTGCAGAATGATCGCCATCAAAAAGGGTCTACATAATTGCAATAGTTCCACTTGCACATTAATTATAATAAGGGAAGCACCGATAATGTTGCAGACTACCTCAACCGACCACCGATGATGGCGCTAACCACTGTGCTCAACTCTTATGGGCATGATACTTCAGAGTGGCCACATTTATACAAGAGTGATCCAGAATTGGGCAACACACACCAGAAAATCATAGAAGGCAAGAAAGTTCCAAATTTTAACCTCTAGGATACACTCTTATGTCACCCAGGACACCTCTTTTTTCCTTCATGCGAAGGTGCCAAGATGATTTTGGAGGCGCACTGCAGTCGGATCACTAGACTCTTTGAATTAGAGAAAACAATGGAAATGTTATAGAAGTATTCTTGTTGGTCAAACCTTTGATATGATTTTGGGAAGTACATCAGATCCTATGCTGCTTGCGTCATTTCCAAACCAACCATCAAGAAGAAATTCCTATATACTCCTCTTCCCACTCCTAGTCGACCTTGGGAATCCATCTCCATGTATTACATGTCAATCCTCCCTTCGACTAAGCATGTGATCCGGATTTATGCAGGAACGCAACAGAATAAACACATAACCATAAAGATAGAGATGCAGCGGAAATAACACTTCATTTCATTAATATCAAAGAACTGAAATTTGCTTACAGACAGAATGGAAATAAAACTAGCTAGGGCACTGGTAGCTATCTCTGAGAAGAGATGTGGCGGCTACAAGCCTCTGAACTGCTTTACAATGAGGCGCGAGGGCCTATTTATTATTGAGAAACAATGGAGAACCCTAAACATCCCAAAAACCTAACCCTAGGAGATGAAACGCCAAAACTATGGGCCCCGTTTGGGTAAATTGGTGTTTCAACTTCCCAGGGACGTAACTTTGGCATACTATCTCCGTTTGACGCATATGATACATCATTAGAAAGATCTGTCCGAGGACTACAGCTGTCGGGACGAATTTTATCAGAAAATTCTGAATTTTATCAGAAAATTTGCTGGCGCTTTCATACCCAAAAAACGTCGTTTAGGGCCTCAAAATGGCTTCGGAAGTTTAGGACCCGAAAAACTGCTAAAAATAGTAAGTTATGCCGAAACTGAAAAACTGAAAGAGACAATGGTGGGGGGCCAAGTGGAATAGGTGGGTGGCCACCAATATCCACCTGGATCATTCCTCCCCCCTTAGGAAGCAATGGTCCCCATTGCGTTAAGTTCCTCCATGAGATGAGGAAATTTATGCTGAACTTGGTCCTTGGTGAACCACTTTCCTTGGTGCAGGAGTTGGCCAGCTTTGACAACCCGATACAGTTGGATCCTCTGTTGGCGAGTGTTCTTAATTTGCATGTCCATGATACAATCTGTGGTGGCCTGTTCCATGCAGTCTGGGTTTAACTCTGTTGGTGTGAGTTGTTATGCAATGTCCGAAGTGTCCAGTAGAGGTGGGAAGTAAGGACGAAGGCGATCCACATTGAAGACTGGGTGCAGACCAAGGAATGGTGGAATACTAAGCTCGAAATCATTGTTCCCTACAGCCTTGGTGATGGTGTACGGCCCGTATCGGAGCGGGCGAAGCTTGCGGTGAGGTCAAGTGAGGCGCTCCTTCTGGCAAATGTAGCCATACTTTGTCACCCACCTGGAAGTTGTGTGGCACCCGTTGTTGATCATGGCGTTGCTTGTACTTGGCATTGGCTCTGTCCAATATATCATGAACCTGTTGGCGGATGTGTTGAATGCGCTCGATGAAGCTACTGGCTTTGTCAACTTCAGACTGGACATGAGCTGAATTGGCCTGAGCAGCTGCAAATGGCATGGCTACTTCAATGGGACATAGTGGCTGGAATCCCAAGCCCACCTGAAAGGGGCTATGGCCGATTGAACTGTGGAGAGCCCGATTATAACTATGTTGTACATAGGGGAGGCTCTCGTCCCATGTGCGTGGATGCTTGGAATTGTACATGCGCAGAATGTGTACAATCATTCTGTTGACGACCTCTGTCTGGCCATCTGTTTGGGGATGGAAAGCTGTGGACTTGGTGAGCTTTGTGTCCATCATTGACCAGAGGCTGGACCAAAATGTGCCGAGGAACCTGCTATCTCGATCTGATATGATAGACTGTGGGATCCCAAAGTGAACCCATACTCGTTCAAAGAAGAGTTTAGCAGTAGCTTCTGATGTGATATTCTTCTTGCAGGCCGCCATAATGGCCATCTTCGAGAATCTATCAACGACCACGAAAACACAGTCATTGCCATTCTTAGTAGAGGGCAGTCCCGACATGTAATCCATGGAGATGGATTCCCATGGTCGACTAGGGGTAGGTAGTGGAGTATATAGGCCTTGCTTCTTGATGGTCGGATTAGCAATGGCACAAGCAGTGCAGGATCTGATGTGCTTCTCGACATCCTTTCGAAGGTTCGGCCAATAGAAATACTTCTGTAGTATTGCTACTGTTTTCTCGACCCCGAAATGCCCAGCGACTCGACTGTAGTGTGCTTCCCATATCATCTTGGCACGCTCGCTTGAAGGAACACAAAGGTGTCCCAGGTGACATAAAAGCGCATCTTGGAGGTGAAAATTTGGAACTTGCGTGCCCCCCAAGAGTGCCTTGTAAGTGTGGCCGAATTCTGGGTCACTCTCATAGAGAAACGGCCAATCAGAAGTCTCGTGCCCACAAGAGTTGAGCACAGTGGTGAGCGCCACGATCGGTGGTCGGCTGAGGCAGTCTGCAACATTATTGGTGCTACCTTTCTTGTACTTGATGTTCAAATGAAACTGTTGCAGATATGTGGACCACTTCTGATGGCGATCATTCTGCAACTTCCCTTGTGTCTGTATGAACTGCAGGGGCCGGTGGTCTGTGTGGATGATTGTTTCCTTCCCCCAAATGTAATGCTTCCATTGTCGACAGGCTTGCACAATGGAATACATTTCTTTGTCATAGGTGGGATACTTGCGAACTGTCTCAGACAATGTCTCACTGTGATATGCCACTGGATGTCCCTGTTGAGTAAGAACCGCCCCAATAGCATAGTCAGAGGCATCTGTCTCGATCTCAAATGGCTGCTGCAAGTCTGGTAAGGTGAGCACTGGGGCAGAACAGAGGCGATTTTTCAATTCTTTGAACGCCTTCTGTTGAGGGTCCGACCAAAAGAATTTTGCTCTCGCTCCTCCTTTGGTGACTTGACTCAAGGGCCAAGTGATATGAGAGAATCCCAGCACGAATCTACGGTAGAAATTAGCAAGACCCAGAAAGCTGCGAAGCTCTGTTATAGTAGTCGGGGCTGGCCAATCCCGAATGACTTGGATCTTGGCTGGATCCACATGCACCCCCCTTTCATCAATAATGTATCCCGGATATTGAACCTGGGTCATGCCAAACGTGCACTTCTCCAAATTGGCACACAACTTGTGTTGCCGCAGTGTTTGGAGGACTTGTCGGATGTGATGAAGGTGCTCTTCCCAAGTCTTGGTGAAGATCAGAATGTCATCCAAGTACACCACTACGAATGAGTTGGTGAATGGCCGCAAGATGTCGTCCATCATCCTCATGAAGGTTGCGGGAGCATTCGTCAACCCGAAAGGCATGACCAACCATTCAAAAAGGCCTTCCTTGGATTTGAAGGCAGTCTTCCACACATCAGAGGGTTCAATTGGTACCTGGTGATACCCCGACTTCAAGTCGATCTTACTGAAATATTTTGCACCTTGGAGTTGGTCCAGAAGGTCATCAATCCGTGGGATTGGGTACCTATTCCGGACAGTGATCTTGTTCAGCGCCCGATAGTCAATACATAGTCTCCACGTCCCATCCTTCTTCTGTACCAACACGATCGGGCTCCCACAGGGCGATGAACTTGGTCTGATGTGACCTTTCTGCAACAGCTCCTGAATCTGCCTCTTGATTTCATCATTTTCCAGAACAGAGCGTCGATAGATCGGTCCATTGGGTAGTGGCGCACCTGGGGTCAGATCAATCGGGTGCTTGACCTGGCAATGCAGAGGAACCCCTGTGGGTGAGGTGAAGATGTCCCCGTACTCCTCCACGACCTTATCCATTTGTTGTTGTCGTGCATAGGGGCCCTGTCTGGAGGTCGTGGCCACAGTCTTCTTCCTGCCCTGGGGGCGGATCATCAAGAAAACAAATTTCCTGGTTTGGGAAATGAGCTTACTACATTGTTTTGCAGTAACCAAAGAGATAGTCGTAGGAGTTGGTACCTCTGGTATCCTGTACAACTTATTTCCCAAAGTAATAATAACAGCACGAGGTCGAGACTCATACACAGCATGACGCTTCCACAAGTATGGTTGTCCTAATAATACATCAGAAACATCAATAGGAGCAACGCCACATAATACCTCATCCGTGAAGGGCTTGATGCTATAGGGAAGGCAACACTGCCGGCTGACGCGGAGATCTCGTCCTTGGTGAAACCAGCCGATGGTGTATGGATGTGGGTGAGCTGTGGTCGGCAAGCCCAACCGCTTCACGGCGTCTGCTGAAATGAGGTTCTTTTGGCTCCCATTGTCGACAATGAACTGTACATGGGAGCCCTTTACCCACATCTGGGAGTGGAAGAGACGTTCCTCCTCCTCTGGATCTTCCAGTTCCTCCTTCTGGACCTTTGTAGTGGCAACAGTGGCGTTGGGCTCCGCATCAATAATCTGTTTTCCTTTTTCATTCCCCTTTTCAGGTTCTGATTCGGAGTCAGAGCATGCAT
Source organism: Pinus albicaulis (assembly GCA_034641835.2). Classification (NCBI taxonomy): domain Eukaryota; kingdom Viridiplantae; phylum Streptophyta; class Pinopsida; order Pinales; family Pinaceae; genus Pinus; species Pinus albicaulis. Next base: position 468,658,354 of record CM076582.1, read on the forward strand.
CTGACTCAGAAGCCCTCATCTCGGCCACTAGCGACTGCTTGGCCCGACACTCACTTGTGTTGTGAGTGGAGCTCTTATGGAACTCACACCACTTTCCCGTGTCCTTCTTTGGCTTTACGGTGTTGTTCTTTTCTTTTGGCTTTGACGGGTTGTCTTTAGCCGCCATGCCTTGGCTCTGTCCTTTGTTCTGCGGTTTGGAAGCACCTTTTCCTTGCTTTTGATTCGCAGATCCAAAGTCTCGCTTCTTCTGTTTGAATTTCTGCTCAATCTTGGCAGCATACCGGTATGCCGTACCAAGCGAGGAGATGTCGAGCAACTCCATTTCCTCCTGAATGTATCTGTGCAGACAGCTGCGATACTTTAGCACCAAATGTTTCTCTGAATCTTTGATACCCAACTTTGTGCGTAGGGTATGGAACAGATTCGTCAGCTCGTGCACATCTTGATCCCTTTGTTGTCGCAGCGTTGTCCATTGTATGTACTTGTCCTCATAGCTCCCCACGGGATAGTACTGTTCCTTGACGGCGTCTCGGAAAGAATTCCAAGTTGGTACGGCCGAGAACAGAGAGGGTTCTGTCTGGTCCTTGTTCTCACAGTTGGTTTCCCACCAGTCCTTAACATGGGGGGTAGCTTTGAGGAGTGCAAAAATAATCTTCTCCCGGTCTGAAAAGTCATGAACAGAGAAATATCCTTCTAATAGATTCAACCATCTATCTACCACATCTGCATCTATTTGACCCTCAAATATGGGAATGTCAAAATTTACTTGTACCTTAAAGGGAGTCGCAACTCCAGAGTGGCTACTGGATGCAGATGCGCCGCCGGTGGGCAGCCGTTGAAGGATCTAAGCAAAGCTATCCATCATCGCGTTCCTTTGTTTTTCGAGGGCCTCCTCGAGCAATATTTTGATAGGATCTCCTGCTCCCTCATCTTTCTTTTCGTCCCCAATGGGCGTCCGTCGAGGTTTGCGAGGCTGATCTTGCAAAGGTTCCACCAGATCAAGCCCTAGCTCCTTATACCCCGACCTCGTTGGGGACATGCAAAGAAGGATCGAGAAAAAGAAGACCGCTCTGATACCACTGATCCGGATTTATGCAGGAACGCAACAGAATAAACACATAACCATAAAGATAGAGATGCAGTGGAAATAACACTTCATTTCATTAATATCAAAGAACTGAAATTTGCTTACAGACAGAATGGAAATAAAACTAGCTAGGGCACTGGTAGCTATCTCCGAGAAGAGATTGAGGCACGAGGGCCTATTTATTATTGAGAAACAATGGAGAACCCTAAACATCCAAAAAACCTAACCCTAGGAGATGAAGCGCCAAAACTATGGGCCCCGTTTGGGTAAATTGGTGTTTCAACTTCCCAGGGACGTAACTTTGGCATACTATCTCCGTTTGACGCACATGATACATCATTAGAAAGCTCTATCCGAGGAATATAGCTATCGAGACAAATTTTATCAGAAAATTCCGAATTTTATCAGAAAATTCGCTGGCGCTTTCATACCCAAAAAACGTCGTTTAGGGCCTCAAAACGGCTTCGGAAGTTCAGGACCCGAAAAACTGCTAAAAATAGTAAGTTATGCCGAAACTGAAAAACTGAAAGAGACAATGGTGGGGGGCCAAGTGGAATAGGTGGGTGGCCACCAATATCCACCTGGATCAGCATGTCAACGACTGTGTTTTCATAGTCATCGACAAATTCTCTAAGATGGCCATTTTGGCGGCATGCAAAAAGAGTGTCACAACACAAGTCACTACTAAGTTATTTTTTGAACGAATGTGGGTACACTTTGGGATCCCACAGTCCATTATCTCAAATCGGGACAACAGGTTCCTAAGTATATTTTGGTCAAGTGTTTGATCGATGTTGGATACCAATCTCACTAATTCCACGAATTTCCACCCCCAAACTCATGGCCAAACATAGGTCATCAACAGGATGATCATACACATTATGCACATCTACAACTCAAAGCATCCTTGCACATGGGAATAAAGCCTCCCCTATGTCCAACACAGCTACAACAAAGCTCCCCATACCTCAACTGACCACAACCCATTTCAGGTGGGGTTAGGATTCCAGCCAATATGTACCATTTATGCGGCCATACCATTTTCAACTACTCAGGTAGCTTCGACCCATGTCCAGTCTAAAACTGACAGGGCTAACAACTTCATTGAGAAAATCCAGCACATCTGCCAACAAGTGCATGAAATATTGGATAAAGCTAATGCTAATTACACACAATGACATGATCAACATCAAGTGCTACACAAGTTCCAGGTGGGTGACAAAATTTGGTTACATTTGTAGAAAAAGTTCCTCGTTAGGCCCCACCATAAGCTTTGACCGCTTCAATATGGGCCATACACCATCACCAAGGTTGTAGGGGAAAATTATTTCAAGCTCAACATTCCACCATTCCTTGGCCTTCTCCCAGTGTTCAATGTGGACCGCCTTCAGCCATACTTTCCACCATTACTGGACACATCTGACATTGCAGAACAACTCACACCAACAGAGTTAAACCCATAATGAATGGAATATCCCACCAATTATCGGATCATGGAAATGTAGAACAAGAAAAATCACTAGCATAAGATCCAATTTTATCAGGTTGTCAAAGTTGGCCAACTCCTGCACCAAGGCAAGTGGCTCACCAGGGACCAAGTTTAGTAGAAGTTTTTTTTATCTCATGGAGGAACTCAATGCAATGGGTACCATTTCTTTCTAAGGGGGAGGACTGATCCAGGTGTATATTGGTGGCCACCCACTTATTCCACTTAGACCCCCACCATTGTTTCTTTCAGTTTTTCAGTTTCCTTAATTGTAGCATACTTTACTATTTTTTGCAGTTTTTCGGGTCCTACACTTCTAGAGTTGTTTTGAGGTACTAAAAGAATTGTTTAGGAAAAGTGGAGAGACTAGAAAAGTCCCAAAATAGATTTACTATTTTTTTTGCCTCCTCTTTGATATCTTCGAAACGAGGTATTATGATAGCCAAATGGAGATTGTATGCCAAATTTACGACCCTAGGAATTTGACGTTCCAATTTACCCCAACGGGGCCCATAAACTTTTGGTGCTTCATCTCTTAGGGTTAGGTTTTTGGATGTTTAGAGTTATTCATTATTTATCTATGATAAAAATGCCACCAAGCCTCATTGTACCACAGTTCAAAGGCATGTAGATGCCACATCTCTTCTCGGAGGTAAGCTATCATCGTCAGAGCTAGTTTATTTCCATTTTGTCTATAAGCATATTTTAGTTCTTTGATATTAATGAAATGAGGTATTATTTCCACTGCATATTTGTGTTTATGGTTATATTTGTATTATTTTGTATTCTTGTCTGAGTTCAAATTAGTGGTATCAGATCAGTCTTCTCTTTCTTTGTTTTTCTTTGCATGTCCCCAATGAGGTCAAGGTATAAGGAGTTAGGGATAGAATTTGTTGAACCTTTGCAAGACCAGCCTTGCAAATCCTAATGAGCTCCAATGGCGGAAGAAAATAAATATGAGGGAGTAGGAGATCCTTTTAAAATATTGCCTGAAGAAGCACTCTAGTGACAAAGGGATGTGATGATGGACAAATTTTCCCAAATCCTTCGGTGGATTCCCACAAGCGACACATCTTCATTTGGCAGTCACTCTAGAGGCGCCACTCCCTTCAAGGTACAAGTCAACTTTGAAATTCCCATATTTTAAGGACATATAGATGCACACACTGTATATAGATAGTTAAATATATTGGATGGATATCTTTCAATTCATGATTTGTCCAATAGGAAAAAGATTACTTTTTCACTCCTTAATGTGGCCCCCCTTGTCAAGGACTGGCAGGAAACCTACTGCGAACAAAGGGATGAGATATAACCATCACTGTTTTTAGCAGAAGCCACTTGGAATTATTTCCAAGATTCCATCAAGGAACATTATTACCCTATGGGGAGCTATGAGGACAAGTACATGCAATGGACTACATTGCGATAGCAAAGGGATCAAGATGTGCATGAGCTAACAAATCTATTCCATACCCTGCACAAAAAATTATGTATCAAACATTCAAATAAACATCCGGTCCTTAAGTACCATAGTTTTTGTCACATGTACATTCAGGAGGAAATGGAGTTCCTCAACATCTCCTCGCTTGGTGCACCATACTGATATGATGCCAATATGAGAAAAAATTTAAACAGAAGAAGCAAGACTTTGGATCTGCAAATCTGAAGCAAGGGAAAGGCACCCCCAAACTACAGAACAAAGGAAATATCCAGGGTTGGGTGACCCAAGACAATCCGCTAAAGCTGAAAGTAAATAACAACACCATGAAGACAAACAAGGACATGGGAAAGTGGTGTGGGTTCCATAAGAGCCCCACTCACAACAAAATTGAGTGTTGGGCCAAGCAGTCACAAGTGGTCAAGCTAAAGGATTCTAAATCAGATGTAGCATAAAACATTATTCATTTAATTAATATCAAATAATTTAAATAACCTTATAGACAGAATGGAAATAAACTAGCTCGGGCGATGGTATCTTATTGATGAGAAGAGAGGTGGTGGCTACATGCCTATAATATGTGTTCCAATGAGGCTCGAACACCTATTTATTATTGATAAATAAAGGAAAACCATAAACATCCAAAACCTAACCTCAGGAGATAAAGCACCAAAACTATGGGCCCCGTTTGGGTAAATTGGTACATCAACTTCCCGAGGTCGTAACTTTGGCATACAATCTTCGTTTGACGCGCACAATACCTCGTTAGAAATATTTGTCCGAGGAATAAATATTTCAAGTGACTGACATTAATTACACACACATTTTGGTCCTTGTTTTTCCAAAATCATCGTTTAGGGCCTCAAAACGGCTCCGGAAGTTCAAGACCTAAAAAAATGCCAACAATAGTAAATTGTACTACAATTAAGGAAACTGAAAAATTGAAAGAAACAATGGTGGGTTCCCAAATGGAATAGGTGAGTGGCTACCAATATCCACCTAGATGAGTCCTCCCCCATTATTAAGCAATGGTCCCCATTGCGTTTAGTTCCTCCATGAGATGAGGACGCTTTTGCTAAACTTGGTCCCTGGTGAGTCACTTTCCTTGTTACAGGAGTTGGCCAGCTTTGATAACTCAATACGAAGAGATATTTTGTGTGATAGTGTTTTAAATATGCTTGTCCATGATTTGATCAATTGTGGCATGTTCCATGTAGTCATGGTTTAGCTCTGTTGGCGTGAGTTGTTCTACCATGTGTTATGTGTCCAATAATGGTGGAAAGTAGGGTCGAAGGTAGTGCACATTGAACATTGGTGCAAACCAAGCAATGGTGGAATACTGAGCTCGAATAAAATGTCCCCAACATCCTTGGTGATGGTTTATGGCCCATATCGGAGGAGGCGAAGCTTGTGGTGGGGTCTAACAAGGTTTTTCTTCTGTAAATGTAGCCAAACTTTATCACCCACTTGGAACTTGTGTGGCACTTGATGTTAATTATGTATTTTCTTGTACTTAGCATTGGCTCTATCTAATATTTCATGGACCTGTTGCAGAATGTGTTGAATGAATTCAGTGAATTTTTTTGGCTTGTCAGCTTCAAACTGGACATGGCTCCCTGAGTAGCTGCAAATGGTATGGCCACATCAATGGGACATACTGGCTGGAATCCCAAGCCCACCTGAAAGCAGTTGTGGAAAGTTGAGCTGTGGAGAGCCTGGTTATAGTTATGTTGGACATATGGTAGTCTTTCATCCCATGTGCATGGATGATTTGAGTTGTACATATGCATAATGTGTATGATCATCCTGTTGATGACCTCTGTTTGGCCATTAGTTTGGGGGTGGAAAGTTGTGGATTTAGTGAGATTGGTGTCCAGCATAAATCAACGACTTGACCAAAATGTACTAAGGAACTTGTTGTCGTGATCTAAGATAATGGATTTTGGGATCCCATATTGTACCCACACTCGCTAAAAGAAGATTTTAGCAGTGGTTTTTGTTGTGATATTCTTCTTGTAGTCCGCCATAATGGCCATCTTAGAGAATTTTTCGATGACCACAATAACGCAGTCATTGTCATGCTTGGAAGAAGGAAGGCCCGAGATGTAATCCATGGATATGGATTCCCACGGCTGACTAGGGGTAGGTAGTGGAGTATATAGGAGTTGTTTCTTGATGGCCGGTTTGTAAATGGCGCAAGAAGTGTAGGATCTGATGTACTTTCCGACATCAAGTCAAAGGTTCAGCCAACAAAAATACTACAGTACTACCATTGTTTTTTCGACCCCGAAATTTCCAGCGACCCGAAAGTAGTGGACTTCCCAAATAATTTTGGCACGCTCGCTTAAAGGAACACAAAGGTTTCCCACGTGGCATCAAAGTGCATTCTAGAGATGAAAATTTGGAACTTACTTACCCTACAAGAGCGTCTGGTATGTGTTGCCAAATTTTGGATCACTTTTGTAGAGATACAACCAACTAGAAGTCTCATGCCCACAAAAGTCAAGAACAATGGTTAAAGTCACAATCAGTGGTCAACTGAGGCAGTCTGCAACATTATTGGTGTTTCCCTTCTTGTACTTTATTTTCAAATGTAATTGTTGTAGGTATGTGGCCCATTTATGATGGCAATATTTCTATAACTTCCCTTGTGTCTGTATGAATTGCAGGGGTCGGTGATTTGTGTGGATGATTGTTTCCTTCCCCAAAATGTAATTCTTCCATTTTCAGCAAGCATGCATAATGGAATACATCTCTTTGTCATAGGTGGGATACTTTCAGACTATGTCTGAAAGTGTCTCACTGTGATATGCCATTGAATGCCCCTGTTGAGTAAGTATTTCCCTAATATCATACTCAGATGCATTTGTCTCAATCTCAAATGGTTGTTGCAAGCATGGTAATGTAAGTACTGGTGCAAAGTAGAGGAAATGCTTCAACACTGCGAATGCCTTCTGTTGAGATTCTGTAATATTCCCAAATGGGAAATGCATCAATACAATTGAAAATGATAAGAAAATAATGCAGTTCATCTTTTATAAAGTAGGAGGCCAATATGGAGACCTTTCATTAGTCATTACAGTAGCAAAATACATGTTAAAAGTGGCCCATAAGATGCATGACAAGAAAATACAAGTCTCCAATGACAGCAATCTCTCAAAAAGAGGTGTTGCAACCATGTATTAAGACATGAAAAGCCTTAAAACATTATTTATTGGCTCTGCAATAGCTGTATATTACAAATAAGATCTAGAGCAAGTATGTGGATAAAAGGTTAGATCTATAGCAGATCCATACACTATACAAGCTCCTCTATTTAACCCTCTTGGGGTTTTCAGCAAAACACCATGTACAAAGTGTAGATCTAAGATCTAAGACTGCAGATCTATAGAAATATTCAGATCTGGAAAGTGGATCTGATCTGATATAAACAATAGAATGATCTGTTCCAAAATACCTCCAAAGTGAATGGAAGATCCCCAACACCTAGAAAATCACTCTCCAATTGGTGAGCTGAAACACCCTGCAAATCCACCTACAGAAATAATGCAGATTTGGATCTATACTACACTGTATGGATTAAAATACAGTTGGCCACATGCCAAGATATGAAAATAATGCTCAATGTCTTCAATATTGTCCTCCCAATGAAGTATAACCCTCTTCCACTGAAAATAAGCACTGAAATGGACTAGATCTGAAAGATCTAATCTCCACTTGCTGCAGCTTGCAAAAATAGTCAAACCCTCAATAGGATATGCACTATAGTTGAAAGAAGTATCTTGGCCTTAAGACAGATAGTGGACAATGCAATACAAACTCTCCCAAGAGCTACTCAATGGGAAGAGCTTGGATTCCCGACTAGGAACACCCAATGCTAAACAACATTCATTCTCAGCTAAACAACAAGAGAAAGATATATGTCTAAACAGAAAATATATTCAGAAATATGATAATCATCAACAACCTTCTCCTGCTGCCATCCTCTTCCTTTTATAAGTTAAGAGCTTGCAAACCCTAAACCACTTCCAATGAGATCACTCCTTTCACACAAGGCATCTCCATCTAAAACTATGATGTGCCTCATTGATGGCCACTCCTCCATGACATCGATGTAGATTTCGTCAAGGTTGACCCAGTAAAAATATTCCAGCCCCTTTCACACCTAAGGGTGCTTGATTTAGCAGCCAATATTTAGCATCTTTACATTTGGCATGGATTTATTCTTTATTAAGGAGTATTATGAACCTCCTTTTCTCTTTTATTCTTTAAACAAAGATAGGAAACAAAAATGAATATTCCAATTAGCTTATGCCTAATTGGGAATATTACAATCCTCCTCTCCCAAATGTTTCTTGTCCTCAAGCAATTGACAAGGTGAGTGCTACAACTCTTCTCCTCCTCCATTGGTGACACCAACATGTGTTAAGCTTCGTCCATAAGCTAAGTGTTCACCAATCCATCCCTCCATGAATTGTTCCTCCAAAGTTCTCATGAGATGTAAATAATCCATCCCATAAGGAGACAATAGCTCAAATGAAACAAACATGGCTTGTGAAATGCTCTCCCTGAAACATGTAGCATAAGACACATAGAGAGTCTCCATCCCATAGGGTACATACATACCTCCCATCCTCCATCCATACATTCCCATGAAAAGTACAAGTACATCATCAATGTATGGGAGAAAAACTACATACATACAAACAAAAATTTGTGCATATGTAGGTGGGTCATAGTCCCACATGTGGAACCAACATAGTGCATCTCCTGCCTGCATCAGATCAAGATGTGATAAGTGGTTTCCCCACCACTTACTTGTTGTCCAAGTCATCTCACCATGGCTGAAAGTGGGAGATATATTTGGTGCCTTAGGAATGCACCCATCATAAAACAAAATCTCCCTTTGTCCTCCAAGGGAGTGGCCATATTCAGAAATTTTTGTGGCCCAAAGTTGACCATGAAGTTTATAAGGTACAATAATCCTCCTTAGATTCATGGCCTGCATATACATGTCAAAGAAATACATACAATCAGAAAATAAAACATGATTTACATGAGTATGTTCTTCACCAACAATCCCCCTTGTATAAATGGAGTGGTGCATAGATCTTTCTCCTCTCTCACAAGAAGGAAGAGATGGCTGAAATAACTCTCTCATAGAGTCATATTTCTGTCTCAACTCCACATGGTTCATGCATTCTTGAAAATGTTGATGTAGTTCTCCTTCAAAGCCTTCCCAATCAAAGCTTCTCATGATGATGTTGTAGATCTTCATGGAATATATGTGGCTGAAACAGAACTCTTCATAGGCTCTTTGTAGTAACTTATCCTTGAGCTTGGAGGCACTAGACAAGAATATTTTACCATGATGATATATGACTCCCTCTTGGACTAAATAGCCCTCTTTATCTAGTTTCTCATCAAGTATCATGCAAGTGTGAAGATCCTTGGAATAATCCACCAACAGTTGGGATTTCCAATATGGATCTAAACTCCCCTACAATGACAGCACTGATGATGTATCAACTGAAATATCTGTCATGTGGCTTCTCTCCTCCTTGACATCTCTCATGCCAAAGGTATATTTTAGAAGGCCATTCCTCCCATTATTCTCCTCCCACAATGCAAAATCTAAAGTGAGAGTGGGTGATGATGATATTAGGAGAAGATCTCCCTCCTCCTTGAGCCTACCCAAGACTCCCAGCGCTGTATCATTCCTTCCAATGCTCCCATCCCTCCTGGATCTAAGCTTGGAGCATCATGTTGTGAGATATCTCCCACAAAATCTAAATCAGGTGGCCTCCTAGGTGGTTTTCCACTAGATAATAGTGTCCCATGCACCAATCTCATGAGCATGATAGATGGGACTGTAAGGTCCTTGTATTAGGAAATTAAATATTACAGAGAAATGCAACACATAAAATATGCGGAAAACACAAGCACACAAAACACATAAAAACAGAGAGACACATATATACGTGGTTCACCCAGTTTGGGCTTCGTCCACCTTGAACATCCAGTGCTTCCTTTCTATTATCCAGCAAAACGAAGAGACGCAACCTACAGCAGATCCACTGTAATATCCTCTGTTATCTCTCACAGTCTCCCTATCTGTTTCTCACTCTGAGAATACACATACAATACACAGCTACAATACAATACCCTCATACAAGCGAGGGGTTGCCTTCTAGGGAAAAAAACCCTAAACTAAATATAACTTCTACCGTCAGATCATTCACCTAATGAATGGCCCAGATTGACTAAAAATTACTATACTTTTACAAGGGAATTTTACATCTGTTTTTAGCTTTGGGGGCACTGCCCCCGAAACCCCTTGCCAGGGGGGGCTCCATAAAGTCGCATTTTCCCCCCTTGGACCCCCCCAGCAGCATTTAATTTCAGGCAGCATTGCTGCCCCATTAAGGTATAGGGGTCCAACGTTGTGATACAAAATAAACAAGATAATCAGGCTCCACACCCAACAATATCCCACTTGGAGATTGATTGTAGCAATTGCACTGCTGCTTCATTTGCTGGAAAATGACTCCTCTTTGGACCTGGTTGTTTCTCATCTTCATCGTCATCCTTGAAGACCAATTGAAACTGAGCATATTCTCAGTTTCTCCCTGGTTACAACTTTTATTAGCATATCTGCAGGATTTTGGCTAGTGTGTATCTTTTCCAGCTTCAACTGTCCATTTTCTAATACTGACCGTATGAAATGGTACTTGAGTTGTATGTGTTTAGTCCTGGAATGAAATGTTGAGTTCTTTTCAAGATGAATGGAATTTTGGCTATCACTATATAACGTGCCCATATCATGCATCTTACCTAATTCATCCATAAACCTTTGTAACCAAATCATTTCTCTACTAGCCTCTGTAGCAGCAATATACTCTACTTTTGTTGTTGAAAGTGCAACAACACTTTGGATTTTTGAAACCCAACTGAAAGTTGTTCCACCTACAGTAAATACATACCCTATAATGCTCCTTCTGTTATCTCTATCACTTGCCATATCTGCGTCAACATATCCCTGTAGAGCAATGTTTGAGCCACCAAAGCATAATGCTTGATTTGTGGTACCTCTCAAATATTTGAGAATCCATTTTACTACCATCCAATTTTATTTTCCTAGATTTTTCATGTACCTGCTTACAACTCCCACTGCATGTGCAATAACAGGTCTTGTGCAGACCATTTCATACATTAAGCTTCCAACTACTGATGCATATGGAACTTTAGACATATAGTCCATTTCTTCTTGGGTCTTGGGGCACATATCCTTACTAAGTTTGAAATGGCTAGCAAAAGGTGTACTAACTAGTTTTTCATTCTGCATATTAAATTATTTCAACACCTTTTGTATGTACTCATTCTGAGACAGAGTTAATTTGCGATTTTTCTTGTCTCTAGTTATTCTCATACCAAGGATTTGTTTTGCAGCTCTCAAATCCTTCATTGCAAATGAATTTTCCAATTTTCTTTTGAGCACATTTATTTCCTGCATGTTAGACCCTGCAACAAGCATGTCATCTACATACAGTAACAATATAATATAGCTGCCATAATTTTTCCTTTTCAGATAAACATAATGATCAGAGTGACATCTAGTATAACCTTGTTCAGACATAAACTTGTCAAATTTTAGATACCACTGCCTTGGAGCCTTTTAAGCCATAAAATCTCTTCTTTAACCTGCACACTAATTTTTCTTTCCCTTTGACCTCATATCCTTCTGGTTGCTGCATATAGATCTCTTCCTCCAAATATCCATGGAGAAATGTTGTCTTTACATCTAACTGTTCAAGATGTAAATCTTCCGCTGCTACAAGACTTAAAATAGTTCTGATTGAAGTCATCTTAACAACAAGAGAAAATATTTCATCAAAATCAATACCTTTCTTCTGTGCAAACCCCTTCACCACAAGTCTAGCTTTGTACCTCCGTTTTCCTCCATCTTCTTCCTTCAGCCTGTAAACCCATTTATTCTGCAATGTAGTTTTACCTGTAGGCAACCTTACTAAGTCGTAAGTCTGCTTATGCATTAAGGAGTCCATCTCTTCTTCCATGGCTAGCTCCCACTTCTTCCTGCTTTCAACCTGCATTGCTTCTTCATAACATTCAAGTTCACCAGAATCAGTCAACAATAAATAATATAATGAAGGAGAGTATCGTTCAGGGGGTCTACTTATCCTGGTAGATCTTCTAACACCACTTTCAGGTGTTTGAGGTGCCTATTGTTGTTGTGGTGGTTGCTGCTATTGTGGCTTTTGATTATTATTATTTTCAGGCACCTTTACCTTTTCTGTGATCTCATAAGGAACTGTGTATTATTTGTTTTCTTTTTCCTGTTTCTTTTCCTGCAACTGATTCTTATACAATACCTTTTCATTGAATATTACATCTCTGATCCTAATGATTTTGTGATTTTCATAATCATATAAGAGATAACCAAAATAATTAACACCGTATCCAATAAAGGTACATTTCTTTGATTTTTCCTCAAGCTTTGTTCTATTTTCTTTACTAATATGGACAAAGGCCTCACAACCAAAAGGCTTTAAAAAACAGTAGTTTACCTTTTTGCCTATCCATGCTTCCTCTAGAATACCACCATCCAACGAACTTGAAGGCCCTTTGTCTATTAGATAAATAGCAGTATCTACAGCATCTGCCCAAAATTGTAAAGGCAATCCTGCATGCAATCTCATGCACCTTGCACGCTCCATGATTGTTCTGTTCATCCTTTTTGACACACTATTTTCTTGTGGTGTTCTTGGAATTGTCTTCTCTCTGCGAATTCCATGCTCTGAACAGTACCTATCAAACTCTTTGTTGCAATATTTACCTCCATTTTCTGATCTGAGACACTTCAACTTCTTTCCTGTCTCAATCTCAACCAAAGCTTTCCATTTCTTCAAAGTATCAAATACATCAGATTTATTCTGAATACAATAAATCCAAGTTTTTCTAGTTGCATCATCAATAAAAGTAACATAATAATGAGAGCCGCCAAGAGATGATACCTGAGCACGTCCCCATACATCTGTATGCACAAGCTCTAATTTTTTGCTCTTCTTTTCTTTCCCAACTCTGAGAAATCTGACTCTCTTCTGTTTTCCATAAATGCAATTCTCACAGAAATCCAAATCAACATTCTTCAAACCCGATGACAAATTTCTTGAGTGAAGAATCTTCATCCCCTTCTCACTCATGTGTCCGAGCCTATGATGCCATAATGCTACATCTGCTCCTTTGGAAGTTAAAGCTTTAACAGAGTTAGAAATACCATTGCATAAATACAATGTAACAAACTTTTCGCCTTTTGCTATTACCAGCGCTCCTTTGGTGACCTTCCAGGTTTTATCTGTGAAAGTTGTCACACAACCTTCACTACCTAACTGCCCTGTTGAAATCAGATTTTTCTTTAGATATGGAACATGCCTTACCTCCTTTAATAGCCATTGGTTTCCATTCTGTTGTTTTACAATAACCTTACCCATTCCAACAATTTTATAGGGTTTATCATCACCCAAACGGACTTGTCCAAAATCTCCTTGAACATAGTCATGAAAATATTTCTTATCAGGCGTGGCATGGAATGAAGCCCCTGAATCTACTACCCAGGAATCAGTAACATTTTCGAAAGAAAGAATCAAGGCATCTTGTAACACATCACCTATCACATTCACTTCATGATTGTTTTCTTGCTGTGCGTCTCCTTCTTTTTCCCTTCCGTGATCTACAGTCTTTCTTCAGGTGTCCTTTCTTTCTACATTTCCAGCACACTGTCCCCGATATGGACTTGGATCTGTCTTTCCTTGATTTACTGCGATATCCTGATCTCTTTCCTCTTTCCATTTTTCTTCCCCTAGACTCTGCACTCAAAGCATTACCCGATGTCTCACCAGAGCTTTTCCATCGCATTTCCTCACTAAGGATAGCACCGACAACATCATCAAACTTTAAAGTACTAGATCCAGAGACAGAGTTACTAATGGCCATAGCTAAACCGTTCCAACTTTCTGGCAATGAGCACAGACATTAGGGGAATTTTGAGGTCTAAAATGGGCCTCCTAAGAAAAATGTACAACAAAAATAAACTTTATAACAACCAATAGGATTCAAGATGATGATGTCAACCATGGGGGATGATTTACCATTTTTTAAATAAAGGGGTAAAAATATTAAAAAATAATAAAATAATAAAACTACTTTTTCAACTCATATTTTCAACTTATCTCCCACAATTTTTACTCAAATTTCGAGTGGAAGTACTCATTGGATGAAAAATTTAATTCCTCATCCAAGGAGTACCCATGTTGCATACTTTCAATGAACCCTGCTACATAAAAAATGGGAAATACATAAAAAAAAAACGTGATTACAATCACGTTTTTTATATATTTCTCATTTTTCGTGTAGTAGGACCCATTGAAAGTATGCAACATGGGTACTCCTCGGATGAGGAATTAAATTTCGATCCAACGAGTACTCCCGCTCGAAATTTGAGTAAAAACTTTGGGAGATAAGTTGAAAATATGAGTTGAAAAAGTAGTTTTTTCATTTTTCCCTCTAAAATTTGATGATGTCATCAAATCTTATTTGATTTTTTCGACTATTATTTTATAATTTCCTTAGGAGGCCCATTTTAGACCTCAAAATTCCCCTAAGGAATAAAAGAGCCCTAACTTCATCATCAAGGTTTACCCCTACAGAACTTAACTGACTGGTAACTGTATTAAAATCATTTAAATGGTCTGCAACAGATCCACCTTCTGACATCTTCATATTAAATAAACATTTCATGAGAAATAACTTGTTTGAGGCCGAGGGTTTTTCATATAATTTCGCCAATGCCTTAATCAAACCCTCTATTGTTGTTTCCTTCGAAATATTGAAGGCTACCGATGCCGCAAGGCACAAATGTACTATTCCGAGTGCCTTTCTATCAAGAATCTCCCATTCTGCGTCTGTCATAGCCGTCGGCTTCTTTGTTTTTCCGCTCAATGGTAGGTACAGATCTTTCTGATATAGATAATATTCCATCTGCATCTTCCACAGCGGGAAGTTTTGGCCATTAAATTTCTCAACCCTAAACTTACCATCTTCTGCCATTGCTCCCACTCAAACCAGGAACCCTTCTTTCCTGCGAGTTTATCAGCCAAATAGACCTTTGGCTCTGATACCATTTGTTAAGAAATTAAATATTACAGAGCAATGAAACACATAAATTATGCAGAAAACATAAGCACAAAAAAAACATAAAACCAAATAGACACAGATATACATGGTTCACCCAATTTGGGCTACGTCCACCCAGAATAGCTAGTCCTTCCTTTCTATTATCTAGCAAAATGAAGAGACACAACCTACAGCAGATCCGATGTAATATCCTTTGTTCTCTCTCACAGTCTCCCTATTTGTTTCTCGCTCCGAGAATACACATACAATACACAGCCGCAATACAATGCCCTCATACAAGCAAGGGGTTGCCTTCTAGGGAAAAAAGCCCTAAACTAAACATAACTTCTACCATCAGATCATCTGCCTAATGAATGACCCAGATTGACTAGAAATTACTATACTTTTACAAGGCAATTTTACATCTGTTTTTAGCTTCGGGGGCGCTGCCCCTAAAACCCCCCGCCATGGGGGGTTCCATAAAGTCGCATCCACCCCCCCTAGACCCCCCAGGAAACGTTTAATTTTGGGCGGCGTTGCCACCCCATTAAGGTACAAGGGTCCAACGTTGTGATACAAAATAAAAAAAATAATCAGGCTCCACACCCAACACCTTGCTTCCACTGAGAAAATCGATCTCTGTTCTTTTTGTGGAAGTTGTATGTGAGGGATATGTATGCATGCCTTTGATCATTTGAGTCTCACCACTCTTTTTGTCCACCCATTCCATTTGCAAAGCCTCCCAATCAGTGGCGACTTTCCCCAATGTAATCAAACATTGAACACCCAATATCACATTGGTGTCAAGTATGTCAACCACAAAGAAGTGATCAATCAAAGTATATGTCCCCATGGTGACTGAAAGTGATGGAACATAATGCATGCATTGAATTGTTTTATCTCCTGGGACCAAAATAGAGAATCCCTCAAAAAAATTAGTGGGTATTGCCCTCCTTTGCACTAATTTGGCATCAATGAAATTGTGGGTAGCCCCACTATCAATCAACACAGAAACCCTCTGATTCAAGATGGAACCTTGAAATATTAAGGTCAAGTACTTAGGTACTCCTCTCAAAGATGCAAGAGCCCCTCCAATAGGATAAAATGCTCCATTCCCATCTCTTGATGGTGTTGGCTCTCCTCCTGTAGTTTCAGCGTTGTGACCTCTTCTTGGTTCATCTTCCTCTTTCTCCTCATCATCTGAGAAGACCTCTATGTAATGTGTTTTTCCAGCAGCACATATATGTCCAGGTGCCCATGATTCTTGGCAAGTGAAGCAAATCTTTCTTCCTCTTAGATCTCTTCGGACTTCATCATCAAGAGGCTTCTTATATGAGCTCTTCTTGGAAGGAGTAGCTTTTTCTTCCTCTCCCTTTGAAGGGAAAGAGGGCTTATGCTGAAAAGTTGCCTTTGCTTTTGGCAAGGCATCTTGAAGGTCTCTAGCCCTTTCAATAGCATCATGTATGGTAGTGGGCTTGGTAGATTTAACCAACCCATGAAGAGGTTCATCTAAACCATCAATGAACATGTACATCCTTCTTGTTGCAAACAAATCAGGAACTATAACATATAATTTTCAAAATTCAAAAATGTAAGTTTCTGTATTACTTGATTGTTTTAACTTTGCAAGGCTCATGAATGGTGCCTTTGGGTATCTTCTATCAAATATTTCCACCAGCCTTCTAGTGAAATCTGAATAAGCAGTCACATTGGCATGACCCAATGTTGACAAACCATGGAACCACGAGTCATTTTCTTCACCTTCAAGGTGCAGCACTGCAATATTGATAGCCTCCATCTCTAGAACCTTGTTCAACTAAAAGTAGATGTCAAGTTTTTCTACCCAAGATTTGGAAGAACACTTGGATGCCCCATCAAAGTTGGGTAAGAAGAATCTGCCCATAGTGTGGTGTCGATCATGATTCTGAATGAATCCACCACCTCTATGATGATGACTTGGTCTTCTATTGTCCTTGATGTGAAAAAATTCTTGAAAACTCATGTTATATTTGAATCTCTAATTTTGAGACTCATATTCTTCAAAATAGCATTCAAGGGATTCATGCTCTTGAAACCCTTCATTTCCCACAACCAAAAAGGTAGGCATGGTAGAGCGTTGGGAAACTTGTGGCTGATGCACTGGTTGATCATTCCAATGATGAGATATTCTAGAGCCTTCTCCAAGATGGAATCCTTTAGGGGATTCTTTGATTATTTCCATTCTCATCTCTTTGATCTCTCTAGAGAGATCTTGCATGGCTCTAAGAAGGATCTTAGGAAAATCCTTTTCTTCATCTTCACCTCCAGATAAAGGGGCTTTACCCTTGTCTTCATTGTCATTGGTGTAATAATTTTTTTTCTGTCTTCTCTTTAGATACCTCTTCTCTCTGTCAGTAAGAGGCTCCTCTTCTTCAGAAGACATATTGGCTTCTTAGAAAGCACAGGCTATGCCAAGATGATGCTCTGATACCGTTGTAATATTCCCAAATGGGAAATGCAGCAATACAATGCATAATGATAAGGAAATAACACAGTTCATATTTTATAAAGTAGGAGGCCAATATGGAGACCTTTCATTAGTCATTACAGCAGAAAAATACATGTTAAAAGTGGCCCATAAGATGCATGACAAGAAAATACAAGTCTCCAATGACAGAAATATCTCAAAAAGAGGTGTTGCAACCATGTATTAAGACAAAAAAATCCTTACAACATTATTTATTGGCTCTACAATAGTTGTATATTACACATAAAATCTAGAGCAAGTATGTGGCCAAAAGGTTAGATCTATAGCAGATGCATACACTATGCAAGCTCCTCTATTAAACCCCCTTGGGGTTTTTAGAAAAACACCATGTACAAAGTGTAGATCTGAGATCTAAGACTGCAGATCTATAGAAATATTCAGATCTGGAAAGTGGATCTAATTTTATATAAACAATAGAATATCCAAAATACCTCCAAAGTGAAGGGTAGATCCCCAACACCTAGAAAATCACTCTCCAATTGGTGAGCTGAAACACCTTACAAATCCACCTACAGAAATAGTGCAGATCTGGATCTATACTATGCTGTAGGGATCAAAATAAAGTTGGCCACATCCCAAGATATGAAAATAATGCTCAATGTCTTCAATACTATCCTCCCATAGAAGTAGAACCCTCTTCCACTGAAAAGAAGCATTGAAATGGACTAGATCTGAAAGATCTAATCTCCACTTGCTGCAGCTTGCAAAAATAGTCAAACCCTCAACAGGATCTGCGTTGTAGTTGAAAGAAGTAGCTCGGCCTTAAGCTAGATAGTGGACAATGCAATACAAACTCTCCCAAGAGCTACTCAATGGGAAGAGGTGGGATTCCCGACTAGGAACACCCAATGCTAAACAAAATTCATTCTCAGCTAAACAGCAAGAGAAAGATATATGTATAAACAGACAATATATTCAAAAATATGATAATCATCAACAACCTTCTCATGCTGCCATCCTCTTCCTTTTGTAAGTTACGAGCTTGCAAACCCTAAACCACTTCCAATGAGATCACTCCTTTCACACAAGGCATCTCCATCTACAATTGCGTTGTACCTCATTGATGGCCACTCCTCCATGACAGTGCTGTAGATTTGGTCAAGGTTGACCCAGTCAAAATATTCTAGCCCCTTTCACACCTAAGGGTGCTTGATTTAGTACCAATATTTAGCCTCTTTACATTTGGCATGGATTTATTCTTTATTAAGGAGTATTATGAACCTCCTTTTCTCTTTTATTATTTAAACAAAGACAGGAAACAAAAATGAATATTACAATAAGCTTATGATTAATTGGGAATATTACAGATTCAGACCAAAATATTTTTTCTTTCATTCCTTTTTTCGTGACTTGACTCAAAGGCTAAGTGATATGAGAGAACCCCAACATGAACCTGCCGTAGAAATTGGCAAGACCCAGAAAGTTGCGGATCTCTGTGAGAGTGGTTGGGGTTGGCCAATCCAAAATGACCTAGATCTTGGCTTGGTCCACATGCACCCCTCACTCATCAATAATGTACCCCAGATATTGAACCTGGGTCATGCAAAAAATGCATTTCTCCAAATTGGCACACAATTTGTGTTGTCACAGTGTCTGGAGGACCTGTCGAATGTGGTGGAAGTGCTATTCCCAACTCTGGCTGAATATCAGGATGTCATCCAAATACACCACCACGAATGAGTTATTGATTGGTCATAATATTTCATCCATCAGCCTCATGAAGGTTGCGAGATAATTTTTCAACCTGAAAGGAATGACCATTCATTCAAAAATTCCCTCATTGGATTTGAAGGAAGTCTTCCAAACATCAGAGGGTTCGATTGGTACTTGGTGATACCCAGACTTCAATTCAATATTGCCGAAATATTTGGCCCCCTTGAGTTTGTCCAGAAGGTCATCAATCCATGGGATCAGATATCTATTCTAGATAGTGATATTTTTTAGCACCTAATAGTCAATACAAAGTCTCCTAGTATTGACCGAATGTGACCTTTCCACAACAGCTCTTGAATCTGCCTCTTGATTTCGTCGTTCTCCAAAACAAAGCACCGATAAATTGGTCCATTAGTTAGCGACATGCCTAGGGTCAGATCAATGGAGTGCTTGACCTGACAATGCAAAGGCACCCCTACAAGTGAGGTGAATATGTACTCATACTTCTCCATAACCTTGTCCATCTATTGTTGTCATGCAAAGGAGCCCTGTCTGAAGGTCATGGCCACAGTCTTTTTCTTTCCTGTGTCCTTCTTTGGCTTCGTGGTGTTGTTCTTCACTTGCAACTTTGACAAGTTGTCCTTGGTTTCCTTGATTTTTCCTTGTCATTTTCTCTACAGTTTGGGGGTGCATTTCCCTTACTTCTGGTTCGCAGATCCAAAGTCTTGCTTCTTCTGTTTAAATTTATGCTTAATCTTTCAAGCATAGCAGTGTGCAGCACCAAGCGAGGAGATGTCGAGGAACTCCATTTCCTCTTAGATGTATCTATGAAAAAAAATGTGGTACTTAAGCACCAAATTTTTCTCCGAAGCTTTGATACCCAGCTTTGTATGCACGGTATGGAACAGATTCTTCAGCTCATGCACAGATTGATCCCTTTGTTGCCGTAACATATTCCATTGTAATTACTTGTTCGCATAGCTCTGCATGGGGTAGTATTGTTCCTTGATGCCATCTCAGAAATAATTCCAAGTTGGTATGGGTGAGAATAGGGAGGATTCCCCCTCATCCTATTTCTCACAGTAGGTTTCCACCAATCCTTGACATGGGGTGTGACTTTGAGGACTGAAAAAGTAATTGAGGACTGAAAAAGTAATCTTTTCACGTTTTGAAAAGTCATGAACCAAAAAATGTCCTTCAAATAAATTAAACCATCTATCTATGATGTCTACATATATTTGGCCCTAAAATATGGGAATTTCGAAGTTAACTTGTACCTTAAAAGGAGTGGCACCTCCAAAGTGGTTGTCGAGTGAATATGTGTTGTCGGTGGGTAGCCGTAGAACGATCTTGGAAAAGTTATCCATCATCATGTTCCTCTATTTATCGATGGACTCCTCGAGAAATATTTTGATAGGATCTATTTCTCCCTCATCTTTCTTTCCCTCTTTCATGGGAGGCCATTAGGGTTTGCAAGGCTAATATTGCAAAGGTTCAACCAGATCGAGCCCTAACTTCTTATACCTCGATCTCATTGGGGACATGTAAAGAAATATAAATAAAGAGAAAACTGCTCTGATACCACTAACCTGGATTTATGCAAGAACGTAATAAAATACAGAAATAAACATAAACATAGAGATGCAGTGGAAAATATACTTCATTTCATTAATATCGAATAACTAAAATAAGCTTACAGACAGAATGGAAATAAACTAGCTTGGGCAATGGTATCTTATCTCTGAGAAGAGATGTGGAAGATACATGCCTCTAAACTATGTTATAATGAGGCTTGAAGGCCTATTTATTATTGAGAAACAATGGAAAACCCTAAACATCCAAAAACCTAACCCTATGAGATGAAGCACCAAAACTATGGGCCCTGTTTGGGTAAATTGTTACATCAACTTCTCAGGGTCGTAACTTTGGCATACGATCTCTGTTTGACGCACACAATACCTCGTTAGAAAGATATATCCGAGGAATACTAATTTATAGTGAGAAATGTCGGTCAAAGAACCATGTTGGTCCCATTTTTGTAGAAAATATACCAATGGGATTCAATCTAATCTTATGATGTACTAAAACAAGATATTTAATCCTTCCTACAATTTTCGGAAACAAAACACAATCACACAATAACATATAAGAAAGAGAAAGAAATTATCAATCGCACAAAACAAGATGTATATGGGGAAAGAAATTTCTCAAAACCCCTTTATCTCTATATTACATATGGTCAATATCATGAAACAATACAATTCTATTCCTCACACTGAGAAACCTATGTTATATATTGATTTTCTCACTATGATCCTGCTCGAATCTGGCTTGCGATCTAAGAAAAATCGGTCAAGTATTTAACCTTTTTCTTGCCTTTTCCTAGCCTTCCTTGTGTACACATTCTTGGGCTAATTGAGCCCCTATTAATTAGGAAATTCCCAATTAATTATTTTGAAATCCTTCAAGTACTTCCCGACGCCCTCATGCATGACCTGTACAATTTTCTAATAGTACAACTGATAGATCTCTTCCCTTTAACCTCTGTCTCAACTCTGTCTTCCTTAGAAATAACATGCAAAAACTATCTATAGTGAATTATCAGTTAAATAATTGATCACTACTTGTGAATTAAATCATATTTAACTCATTGGACCCCTCACTATCTCATCACTCAGTTAAAACTAGTTAAACTGGCTTTAACTCAATTACTTGAGTTAATTAATTACAACTCACAAATAGCTATAACTAGACCCCCTAAAATCATGGGAAAACTCTATATGCCTCCTCTCTAACCCTCAACTAAAATTTCCTATGCTAACTAAGTCTTCCTGACTCAGTTAACTAATACAAGTTGTCATGAGATGAAATTACAATTTTTCTTCCAATTTAATTAAAGGAAAATTAAATCAAAAGCCCCCTTGCTGCCATTTTTGGGTGCAATTTTCAATATTTCTTGTTGCCATTTTCAATAGTTTTCCCAAAAAACTTTGTTTAGGACCTAAAAATGGCTCCAGAAGTTTAGGACCCAAAAAATTTCCAAAAATAGTAAATTGTGCTACAATTAAGGAAAATAAAAAAATGAAAGAAATAATGGTGGGGCTCCAAGTGGAATAGGTGGGTGGTCACAAATATCCACCTAGATCAATGCTTCGACTCAGAGTTTTAACACAACAAGGGGAATGAAAAAGGGAAGGATATTCTTGATGCAGAGCCCAGTGCCACCATTGCCACCATCAAGATCCAAAAGGATGAGCCCGAAGATCTAGAGGAGGGGGGAGGCGTCTCTTCCACTCCTAGATGTGGGTGAAAATTTCTCTGCCACGATTCATTGTCGATAGCGGGATCCAAAAGAACCTCATTTAAGAAGAGGTCATGAAGCATTCGAGCCTACCAACCACAACACAACCACATTCGTACACCATCAGGTGGCTTCACCAAGGATGAGATCTTCACGTTAGCTAGAAGTGTCAATTTCCCTACAACATCATGCCCTTCATAGATGAGGTATTGTGTGATGTTTCTCCTCTTGAAGTTTGTGATGTATTATTAGGAAAACCATACTTGTGGAAGTGGCATGATGTGTATGAGTCTAGACCTCTCACTATTATTATTACTTTGAGCAATAAGTTGTACAAGATATTAGAGGTATCACTTCCCACTGCCATCTATTTGATCACTATGAAGCGATCAAATAAGCTCATTTCCCAGTCTGGGAATTGTTTTTCCTTATGATTTTCCCTCATGGAAAGAAGAATATTGTGGCCATAGCCTCTAGACATGGCTCCTCTATATGACAATAGCAGATGGACAGGGACGCGGAGGAGTACAGGGACATCTTCACCTCACTCATAGGGGTACCTCTACACTGTAAGGTGAATCACCCCATTAATCTAACCCCAGGTGCGTCACTGCCCTATGGACCGATATATTGATGCTTTGTTCTAGAGAAAAATGAAATCAAGAGGTAGATTCAGGAGCTATTGAAAAAAGGGCCCATCAAGCCAAGCTCATTATCTTGTGGGAGCCCGATCATGTTGGTACAGAATAAGGGTGGGACCTAGAGACTTTGTATTGACTATCGGGCATTGAACAAGATCACTATTTGAAATAGGTATCTAATCCCAGGGATTGAAGACATTTTGGACCAGCTCAAGGGGGCCAAATATTTCAGCAAGATCGACTTGAAGTCTGGGTATCACCACATACCATTCAAACCCTCTGATGTGTGGAAGACTATCTTCAAATCCAAGGAGGGCCTTTTCTAAGGGTTGCTAATGCCTTTCGGGTTGATGAATGCCCCCACAACCTTCATGAGGCTGATGGATGACATATTGTGACCCTTCACCAACTCATTTGTGGTGTTGTATTTGGATTACATCTCGATCTTCATCCATAATTGGGAAGAGCACCTCCGCCATTTTTTACAAGTCCTCCAAAATTTGCGACAACACAAGTTGTGTGCCAATTTGGAGAAATGGACTTTTGGGATGATCCTGGTTCAATATATTAGGTACATCATTGATGAGAAGGGTGTGCATGTGGACCCAGCCAAGATACAATTCATTTAGGATTATCCAACCCCAACCACGCTAGTAGAGCTCTGCAAATTTCTAGGTCTTTCCAATTTCTACCGCAGGATCATGTTGGGGTTCTCTTATATCACTTGGCCTTTCAGCCAAGTCACCAAGGGTGAAGCAAAAACAAAATTATTTTGGTTTTAATCCCAACAAAGGGAATTTTCTGAGTTGAATAATCACCTCTACTTTGCACCAGTTCTCATATTATGAGACCTGCAACAACCATTTGAGATTGGGATAGATGTTCTCGAATATGTTATTGGCACAGTTCTTACTCCGTAGGGGCGTCTAGTGGCATATCATAGTGAGACACTTTCATACATAGTACAAAATTATCCCACATATTACAAAGAGATATATTCCATTATGCAGGCCTACCGAAAATGGAAGCATTACATTCTAGGGAAGGAAACAGTCATCCATACAAACCACCAACCCCTATAGTTCATATAGACACAAGGGAAGTTGTGGAACAATCACCATCAAAAATTGTCCACATACCTACAATAGTTCCACTTAAACATTAAGTACAAGAATTGAAACACCAATAATGTTGCAGATTTCCTTTGTCGACCACTGGTAAGGGGGCTGATCACTGTGCTCAACTCTTGTGGGCATGAGACTTTAGAGCGGCCACATCTATATAAGAGTAATCAAAAATTCAGAAACACATACCAGACACTCCTAGGAGGCAAGCAACTTCTAAATTTTCACCTCCAGGATACATTATTATGTCACCTAGGACACCTATGTGTTCCTTTAAGTGAACCAGTGAATATTATTTGGGAGGCACACTACAATCAGATTGTTGGACACTTTGAAGTAGATAAAACAATGGAAATGCTACAAAATTATTTTTATTGGCTGAACCTTCGACAGAATGTTGGGAAATACATCATATCTTGTACTGCTTGTGCCATTAGCAAACTGGCCATCAAGAAGCAAGGCCTATATACTCCTCTGCCCACTCCTAGTCAACCTTGGGAATCCATCTCCATGGATTACATGTCAGGCCTCAATTTGACTAAGAATGGAAACGATTGTGTTTTCGTGGTCGTTGACAGATTCTTTAAGATTTCCATTTTGGCGGCCTGCAAGAAGAGTGTTGCAGCAGAGGCCACTGCTAAGATGTTTTTTGAATAAGTTTTGGTACACTTTGGGATCCCATAGTCCATTATCCTTGATCGGGAAAACAGGTTCCTATGTATATTTTGATCAAGTGTCTGGTCTATGCGGGATATCAAGATCACTAAGTCCATGTATTTCCACCCCCAAACTAATGGCCAAACATAATTCGTCAATAGGATGATCGTACACATTATGCAAATGTAAAACTCGAAGCATCCTCACACATGGGATGAAAGCCTCCCCTATATCCAACATAGCTACAATAGAGCTCCCCATATCTCAACTGGCCACAACCCCTTCAGGTGGGGTTGGGATTCCAGCCAATATGTCCCATTAATGTGGCCATACTAATTGCAGGTATTCAGGTAGCTTCTGCCTATGTCCAGTCTGAAATCAACAGGGCTAACAGCTTCATTGAGTGAATTCAGTAGGTCCATGACATATTGGACAAATCTAATGCTAAGTACAAGCAACAACATGGCCAGGAACGGGTGCCACGCAAGTTACAAGTGGACAACAAAGTTTGGCTACATTTGCAGAAGGAGCACCTTGTTGGGCCCCGCTGTAACCTTCTACCACTTCATTATGGCCATACAACATCTATAAGGTTATAGGGGACAATTATTTCGAGATCAACATTCCACTGTTCCTTGGCCTACACTCAGTGTTCAATGTGGACCGCCTTCGGCCATACTTTCCACCATTACTGGATACATCCGACATTGTAGAACAAATCACACCAACGAAGTTAAACCCGGACTGCATGGAATATGCCACCAATGTTTAGATCATGGAAACGTTGATCAAGAACACTTGCCAGCATAATATCCAACAATATCGGGTTGTCAAAGCTGGCCAACTCCTGCACCAAGGAAGGTGGCTCACCAGGGATCAAGTTCAACAAAAGTTTCCCCGTCTCATGGATGCACTCAGCGCAATGGAGACCATTTCTTCCTAAGTGAGCAGGACTGATCCTGGTGGATATTGGTGTCCACCCAATTATTCCACTTGGACCCCCACCATTTTTTCTTTCAATTTTTTAGTTTCCCTAATTGCAGCACAATTTATGATTTTTGGCATTTTTTCGAGTCCTAAGCTTCTGGAGCTGTTTTGAGGGACTAAAAGACTTTTTTAGGGAAAATTGAGAGATTGAAAAAATTCCAAACTATATTACTTGTTTTTTTTTTCCTCCTCTTTGATATCTTTGAAATGAGGTATTATGATAGCAAAATGAAAATCGTATTCCAAAGTTATGACCCCAGGAAGTTGACATTTCAATTTAGCCCAACCAAGCCCATAAGCTTTTCAACCTTCATCTCCTAGGGTTAGGTTTTTGGATGTTTATGGTTTCTCATTGTTTCTTAATGATAAAAATTCCATTGAGCCTCATTGTAACATAGCTCATATGTATGTAGCCACCACACCTTTTCTCAAAGATAAGCTACCATTGCCCGAGCTAGTTTATTTCCATTATGTTTGTAAGAATATTTCAGTTCTTTGATATTAATGAAATGAAGTGTTATTTGTGTTGAATATCTAGGTTTATGATTATATTTTTATTAAGTTTTGTTACTTTATAAGTTTGGATTAATGGTATTATAGTGGTCTTATCTTTATCTATTTTTGTTTGCATGTCCCCAACGAGGTCAGTGTATAAGGAGTTCTAGATCAAACTAGTTGAACATTTGCAACACCAACCTCGGAAACTTCGACAACCTCCCATGGCGGAAGAAAAGAAAGACGAGGGAGCAGGAGATCCTTTCAAAATATTGCTCGAAGAATCCCTCGAGCGACAGAGGAATGCGATGATGGACAAGTTTTCCTAGATCCTTCGACAGACTCCCACAAGCCAAGCATATTAATCCTGTAATCACTCTAGAGGTGCCACTCCCTTCAAGGTACAAGTAAACTTTGAAATTCCCATGTTTGAAGGCTAGATAGATGAAGACGATGTAGATAGATGGTTAAATATTTTGGAGGGATATTTTTCACTTCATGATTTTTCCAATAGGGAAAAGATTACTTTTATGATCCTCAAAGCTGCCCCCCATGTCAACGACTGGTGGGAAACCTATGGCAAACAGAGGTACGAGAGATAACCCTCATTTTTTTCAGTAGAACCCACTTGGAATTATTTTAGAGATTCCATGAAGGAAAAATATTACCCTGTGGGGAGATATGAGGACAAGTACATACAATGGATAACGTTGCGGAAACAAAGAGATCAAGATGTGCATGAGTTAATGCATCTATTCCATACCCTACACACAAACATGGGTATCAAATATTTGGAGAAACATATGGTACTTAAGTACCACAGTTGTTTGCGTAGATACATTCAAGAGGAAATGGAGTTCCTTGCTTGGTGCATCATATTAATATGCTGCCAACATCGAGCAAAAATTTAAATGGAAAAAACGAGACTTTGGATCTAGGAATCTAAAGCAAGGGAAAGGCGCCCCCAAACCACAAAAAAAAGGAAAAATCCAAGATGGGGCAACCCGGGACAACCCACCAAAGCCACAAGTAAATAAAAATACCACGAATACAAAGAAGGACATTGGAAAGTGGTGTGAGTTCCATTAGAGCCCCACTCACAACACAAGTGAATATTGGGCCAAGAAGCCACTAATGGTCGAGATAAAGGATTCTAAATCAAATGCATACTCTGACTCTAAGTTGGAACCCAACTAGGGGAATGAAAAAGGGAAGCAAATTATTGACACAAATCCCAGTGCCTCGTTTCCACCACCAATATCCAGAAGGATGAGCCCAAAGATCCAGAGGAGGGGGAGCTTCTCTTCAACTCCTAGATCTAAGAGAAGGGTTCTCCACTGCAGTTCATTTTCGATAGAAAAATCCAAAAGAACCTCATTTAAGCAGAGGTCATGAAGCGGAAGCCAAAAGAACCTCATTTGAGCAGAGGTCTTGAAGCGGTTGGACCTACCGACGACAACACACCTGCACTTGTACACCATTAGGTGGCTTCACCAAGGATGCTATCTTTGCATCAGAAAACAATGTCGCCTTCCCTACAACATCATGCCCTTCATAGATGAGGTACTATGTGATATTTCTCCTCTTGAAGTTTGTGTTGTATTATTAGGCCAACCATACTTATGGAATTGGCATGATTTCTATGAGTCTAGGCATTGTACTGTTATTATTACTTTGGTAAATAAGTTGTACAAGATATTGGAGGTAGCACCGCCTACCACCATCTCTTTGGTCACTGTGAAGCAATGCAATAATATTATTTCCTAGACTGGGAAATTTGTTTTCCTTATAATTTTTCCTCAGTTCAAGAATAATATTGTGGCTATGGACTCCAGACAAGGCTCCACTACATGGTAACAGCAGATGGAAAAGGTCATGGAGGAGTACAGGGACATCTTCACCTCACCCACACAGGTACCTCTACATTGATAGGTCAAGCACCCCATTTATTTGATCCCAGGTGCATCGCTTCCCAATGGACCTATCTATCGACACATTGTTTTGGAGAACGATGAATTCAAAAGGAAAACTCAAGAGTTGTTTTAGAAGGGACACATCCAGCCAAGTTCTTCACCCCGTGGGAGCTTGATCATGTTGGTACAGATGAAGGACGAGACCTAGAGACTCTATATTGACTATCAGGTGTTGAAGAAGATCATTTTCTGGAATAGGTATCCAATCCCATGGATTGATGACCTTTTGGACTAGCTCAAGGGGGCCAAATATTTCAGCAAGATCGACTTGAATTTCGAGTATCACCAGGTACCAATCGAACCCTTTGATGTATGGAAGAATTCCTTCAAATCCAAGGAGGGACTTTTCGAATGGCTGGTCATGCCTTCCGGGTTGAAAAATTCCCGCGCAACCTTCATGAGGTTGATGGAAGACATATTGTGACCCTTCACCAACTCATATTTGGTGGTGTATTTGGACGACGTCCTGATCTTCATCCATAATTGGGAAGAGCACCTCCACCATATTTGACAAGTCCTCCAAACTCTACAACAACACAAGTTGTGTGCTAATTTGGAGAAATGAACTTTTGGGATTACCCGAGTTCAATATCTAGGTTACATAATTTATGAGAAGGTTGTGCATGTGGACCCATCCAAGATACAATTAATTCACGTTTGTCTAGCCCCAACCATGATAATAGAGCTCTGTAGCTTTCTGGGTCTTGCCAATTTCTAACTCAGTTTCATGTTTGGGTTCTCTCATATCACTTGGCCTTTGAGCCAAGACACCAAGGGCAGATCGAAAGCAAAATATTTTTGGCCTGAATCACAAAAAAGGAGTTTTTAGAGTTCAAGCATTGCCTCTACTCTGCACCAACGCTCACATTACGAGACCTGCAACAAACATTTGAGATCGAGACAAATTCATCTGACTATGCTATTGGTGCAATTCTTACTCAGCAGGAGCATCCAATGGCATATCATAGTGAGACACTTTCAGACACAGTCAAAAATTATCCCACTTATGACAAAGATGTGTATTGCATTGTGCCGTTCCATTTGAACATTAAGTATAAGAAGGGAAACACAAATAATGTTGCAGACTGCCTCAGTTTACCACCAGTCATGGCACTAACCATTGTGCTCGACTCTTGTGTGAATGAGACATCAGAGTGGCCACATCTATAGAATAGTGATCCATAATTCGGAAACACATAACAAACACTCCTGGAAGGCAAGCAAGTTCCAAATTTTCACCTCTAGGATACATTGTTATGTCACGTAGGACACCTCTGTGTTCCTTCAAGTGAACATTCTAAGATAATTTTGGAGGCGCACTACAATTGGGTCGTTGGACACTTGGAAGTAGATAAAATAGTGGCAATGTTACATAAGTATTCTTATTGGTCGAACCTTCGACAAGATGTTAGGAAGTACATCAGATCCTGAACTGCTTACACCATTCTCAAACTGACCATCAAGAAGCAAGGCCTATATACTCCTCTTCCCACTCCTAGTCAACCTTGGTAATCCATCTCCATGGATTACATGTTGGGCATCCCTTCAACTAAACATGGAAATGACTACATTTTCGTGGTCATCGACGGATTCTCTAAGATGGAGATTCTGGCAGCCTGCAAGAAGAGTGTCACAATAGAGGCCATTACCAAGCAATTTTTTGAACAAGTGTGGGTACACTTTGGGATCCTACAGTCCATTATCTCAGATCGGGACAAAAAGTTTATAAATATATTTTGGTCAAGTGTGTGATCATTTCAGTATGCCAAGCTCACCAAATCCAAAACTTTCCACCCCCAAAATAATGGCCAAAAATAGGTCATCAACAGGATGATCATACACATTCTGCACATGTACAACTCGAAGCATGCTCATGCATGGGACGAAATCCTCCCCTATTTCCAACACAACTATAATAAATCTCCCCGCAGCTCAACTGGTCACAACCCCTTTCAAGTGGGGTTGGGTTAGTTGCCATTATGTCCCATAATGTAGATACACAGGAAGCTTCAGCCCATTTCCAGTCTAAACCAATAGGGCTAAAAAATTCATTGAGATAATCTAGCACATCTGACATCAGGTCCATGACATATTGGAAAAATTCAATGTTAAGTACAAGCACGACATGATCAACATCGGGTGCCACACAAGTTCCAGGTGGACAACAAAATTTGGCTACATTTGCATAAGGATCACCTCGTTGGCCCCAACATAAGCTTCAACCACTTCAATATGGTCCATACACCATCACCAAGGTTTTAGGGTACAATGCTTAGAGCTCAACATTCCACCATTTCTTGGCATGCACCGAGTGTTCAATGTGGACCGCCTTCAGCCATAATTTCCACCATTACTGGACACATCTAACATTGCAAAACAACTCACACAAATGAGTTAAACCCAGACTGCATGAAATATCCCACCATTAATAGGATCATGGAAACACAGATCAAGAACACTCGCCAGCATAAGATCCAATTGTATCGGGTTGTCAAAGCTTGCCAAATCCTGTACCAAGGCAAGTGGCTCACCAAGGAACAAGTTCAACAAAAGTTTCCCCATCTCATTCAGGCACTCAACGCAAAGGGGACCATTGCTTCCTAAGGGGGTAGGACTGATCCAGGTGGATATTGGGGGCCACCCACCTATTCCACTTGGACTCCCACCATTTTTTTCCAGTTTTTCAATTTCCTTAATTGTAGCACAATTTACTATTTTTGGTAGTTTTTCAGGTCCTAAAATTCTGGAGTTGAGTTGAGGGACTAAATTTTTTTTTAGGGAAAACAAAGAGACTTTAAAAGTTCCAAACTAGTTTAATGGATTTTTTTGCCTCCTTTTCGAGATATTCGAAACCAGGTATTATGATAGCCAAACAGAGATCGTATGCCAAAGTTACGACCCCGAGAAGTTGACATTCCAATTTACCCCAACAAGGGCCACAAGATTTTAGCGCTTTATCTCCTAGGGTTAGATTTTTGGATGTTTATGGTTTCTCATTGTTTCTCAATGATAAAAATGCCACCAACCCTCATTTTAACACAGTTCAGAGGTATGTAGCTGCCACATCTCTTCTCAGAGATAAGCTACCATCGCTCGAGCCAGTTTATTTCCATTTTGTCTGTAAGCGTATTTCAGTTCTTTGATGAAGTTGTGTAACCAACTCCAAAAATAGAAGAAAAAAGATATCAACGCCTTAGAAATAATCCATTTCGAAGGGGCAACCTCCAATACATTACATAAATGAACAATTCTTGGATGATACAATTTACAAAACCTCCTTTCTATATATAGGAGTCCATGGGGCCATAATGTAATCCTAGTGGGCCACAATGTAATCCTAGCCGACCTAACAATAATAATTTAAGGGCACAATAATAACAAAATGGGGGTTACAAGGGTACAATAATAACAATAAGGGGTTACACTAACAAAAATAAGGGACTATACTAGTAATATAGGGACCTAACATGCCCCTCTCCTTCAAAAAAGTGTTGTCCTCAACGCTTGAGTAGCTCTGGGTGCTTCTGTATAAAATTCTCATCCTCCCATGTAGAATCTTCAGTGGGTAAGTTCTTCCACTTGATGAGATACTCTGAAATTGATCGATTCCGTAGTTGTCTAGTTCTTGTTTCCATGACCGCTTCTGGTTCCAATATGATTTTTCCTTCCTCATCAAGTTCTGGCAATATTGTTTGAACTGGAAGATTTTCACCTATAACCTTCTTTAAGCATGAAACATGGAAAACTGGATGTACTCGCGAAGAAGCAGGAAGCTCCAATTTGTATGCCATAGTGCCAATATTTTCCAACACCTTGTAAGGACCATAGTACTTTGGCGATAATTTATTATCCTTCTTAGCTTGCTTGAGGGACATTTGTTTATATGGTTGTAGCCGTAAAAATACCCAATCTCCTATATCAAAACTTCTCTCGCTGCGATGTTGATCTGCCCGTTGTTTCATTCGATTTTGTGCCAAATTCAGGTTATCCTTTAAGAGTTGGAGAACTTCTTGCTGATGCTCGACGTGATCTTCCACTGCTTGAACCTTCAAATTTTCCATTAAAGATGATGTGATTGATGGTGGATGATATCCATAAAGTGCCATAAATGGGGTCATTTTTGCTGCAGTATGGAAGGAAGTGTTATACCACCATTCAGCGAGAGGTAACCACTTGACCCATTGTGTTTGTTTATCTGATACAAAACAACGAAGATATCCTTCCAAACATTTATTTACTATCTCAGTTTGACCATCAGATTGAGGATGATAAGATGAGCTATGAGCTAATTGAGTACCCAAACAAGAAAATAACTCCGTCCAAAAATCTCCCGTAAAAATGGGATCTCTGTCGCTCACAATAACCCTTGGGCTTCCATGTAGCTTTTGAATTCTGTCCACAAATGTAGTAGCAACTGTACTTGCTTTAAATGGATGAGATAATGCACAAAAGTGTGCATACTTGGTAAGTCTATCGACTACCACCATGATGACACTCTTTCCTTCGGACTTAGGTAAACCTGTGATAAAATCCATTGAAATCTCCTCCCAACGTTGACTTGGAATGGATAAAGGTTGTAGAAGTCCTGGGGTCTTAATTGTTTCCACTTTATTCTGCTGGCAAACCAAATATTCCGCCACAAAATTTTGAATATCAGATTTAAGGCCATCCCAAAAAAATTCTTTCTTCACCCTGTGGTAAGTTTTTAAAAATCCAGAGTGTCCTCCTAAAGGAGAAGTGTGCAATTCCAGAAGAATATTTTGTTTTAGTTGGGAATTCTTACAAAGATATAAGCGATCTTTGTACCACAAGGAATCATTTTTCCAACTAAATGTATCAGATGTACTAGGATCTTGCTGCAACTTTTGAATGAGTGTCCATACATCTTTGTCCTTCTTCCATTCATCTCTTGCTTCTATTATCCAATCTGGTTGGATAATAGAAATGGCACAAAGCAATGCTTCCACCTCTTCATTCTTTCTTGAGAGTGCATCTGCAACAACATTAAGCTTTCATTTTTTGTATATTATTTCAAAGTCATAACCTAACATCTTTGTGACCCATTTTTGCTGCTCTTCTGAAGATAGTCTTTGCTCCAAAAAGTGTTTAAGACTATCATGATCAGTTTTTACCTTGAAGTGTCTTCCCATTAGGTAAGTTCGCCATTTCTTTAGTGCATGCAGTATTGCTAACATTTCCTTCTCATAAATAGGTTTCTGTAAATACTTTCATTTGATTGGACGACTTTCAAAAGCAATGGGTCTTCCTTCCTGCATTAAAACTGCACCAATTCCATTTCCTGAGGCATCACATTCCACAATAAAGGTTTTTGTGAAGTCTGGTGTAGCTAAGACCGGTGCTAGGCACATTGCCTTTTTAAGATGTTCAAAGGCCTTAGTTGCTTCAGGAGTCCATGAAAATGCATCTTTCTTCAATAATGTTGTTAGAGGTGCTGCTATTCTCCCATAATTCTTAACAAACTTGCTATAATACCCTGTTAACCCGAGAAATCCTCTCAACTGCTTTATGGTTGTGGGGACTTTCCATTCCTTAATGGCTTTAATTTTGTTAGGGTCTACTTTAACACCCTCGTGAGATACAATATGACCCAGATATTCCACCTCTTGTACTCCGAAGAAACATTTGGATGTTTTTGCATATAATTGTTTCTCCTGCAATAGTTTGAGCACCCTATCAACATGTTCAACATGATCCTTCCAAGACCTGCTGTAGATTAGTATATCACCAAAAAATACTAGCACAAATTTTCTAAGGAAGGGTTTGAAAATGGAATTCATCAACCCTTGAAATGTAGAAGGTGCATTGGTAAGGCCAAAAGGCATGACCAAAAATTCATAATGACCCTCATGAGTTAGAAATGTTGTTTTTGGAATATCTTCAGTCTTCATTCTAATTTGATGATATCCTGAACGAAGATCCAACTTGGTAAAATAAATTTCTCCATGTAATTCATCCGATAATTCATCAATCACAGGAATGGGAAATTTGTCTTTAATGGTGAGCTTATTGAGCTCCCTATAATCCGGACACATTCGCCATGATCCATCCTTCTTGTGTACCAATACTACAGGAGCAGAGAAAGAACTTTGACTAGGTTGAATTATACCCTCCTCTAACATTTCTGCAATCATACGTTCAATTTCGCTCTTTTGGAAGTAAGGATATCTATAAGGCCTGATGTTTGGAGGAACACTTCCTGGAATCAAATGAATAGCATGATAATGATCACGAATAGGTGGGAGTCCTTTGGGAGTTTCAAACACCTTGGAATGATTGTCCAAGACTTGTTGGAGATCTGCAGAAATAGATGATTTTGATGTCGGAACTTCTAGTGAGCATAATTGTGCAATTACGCCTCGTTGTTCTTTCTTTAGAAGCTTTGTCATGGCATTAGAGCTTATTATCCTTCCTGGCTTCCCTTCAATACCCCGTAATTCGACTTCCTTTCCTTCTGAAAAAAATTTCAAGAAAAGTTCTTGAAAATTAAAAACTACCGTCCCCAAAGATTGTAACCATTGTACTCCTAGTACAACATCAGCACCTCCCATAGGAATGGAAAGCATTGGACTAGTCAACACATATTCCCCCATGGTTAGCTTGATGTTATGGCATTTTCCGGAGCAATTTATAGTTCCTCCATTTGCAACCATCACTTGACATTCTGGTGCTGGGTATAGGAAACAATTTAATTCCTTGGCTACCTTACAATGAATAAAATTATGGGTGCTACCTGAATCAATCAACACTATTACCTTTTTCTTCTTGATATGTCCTTCTATCTTGAGAGTTTGAGGAGTTGTAATTCCTGCCAGTGCATTACACGATATGGTCGGATTCATTTCTTCCTCTTCTAGGGCTGGTTCCTGGTGTATATCCTCTTCTTGTTCATTTTCTTCTTCCTCTTCACAATCTATATAAAATAATTTCTTCTCAGCACACTTATGACCTTTAGTGTATTTGCTATCACAACTGTAGCAAAGCCCTTTTGCTCTTTTTTCTTCCAATTGATGTGGTGTCAACCTTGTAGGTTGTGGAAATCTAGGCGTAGCAACATTTCCTTCTTTATAGAATTGAGTGGTAGGCTTCCTTGTCGCCATAATTTTACATTCAAATTTTCTTGCCAACCTGAATGCCTTCTCCAATGAATCAGGTTCCAAAACACGAACTTCATGTTGGATGTTATCCTTTAGAGTGCCTATGAAGAGATCAATCCTATGTTCCTCTGGAATATCGGTTACCCTTATATTCAATTTTTGGAAGTCCTCAATGTGCTGCCCCACTAAACCCTTTTGTTTGAGATTTATCAATTGGCTAAAGAAGGTGTTGCTCTTTGTATCCTCATAATGCGCTATCATTTCCTCCGTAAAAATTGACCAAGTGACAATTTTTTTACGGGAGCAAAGCCATCGATACCATACAAATGTATTTTGTTCTAAATGTAAAGTTGCAATCCGCACCTTTTGTGTGTTTTGCACGTTATGGAGATCAAAATATTGCTCCATATGTAGTATCCATGTTACAGGATCCTTTCCATCAAACTTCCTCATATCCATTTTTGGAATATGGTGGTTCTTCCCGCCAACATTAGAGTTTATGAAATCATGATTAACATTTATTTTGTTCTCATCATGAGGTTCTTCTACTATATTTCCACCATTAGGAATCATTTATGGTTTTAAGCTTGTCATAAAGCCTTCCATGTATGCTTTTAGATCATTCTTCATGTTTTCCATGTTGTCTTTCATGTCATCCATCTTAGCTTCGATGCCCACTTCCATGCCATCCATCTTAGCTTCCACGCCTTTCTTCAAACCGTCCATCTTCACTTCCACGCCATCCATATTAGCTTCCATGCCTTTCTTCAAACCGTCCATCTTCACTTCCATGCCTTTCTTCGAAACTTCCATTTCATTTTTTGTTGCTCTTTGCACGAGTGAAATTTGTTGCACTTGCTCTTGTAATTTTGATAGATCATGTTGCAATTCTTCATCTTCATGAGTCATGGTAGAGCCTTCTGAAGGCTTAATGGGTGTTGAGTTATTTTTAGGCGCCATTTTAGAATCCAATATTGATACCTATTCTACAATAGGCCCTTGCAATCAATTCAACTTGATTCTTCAAACAAGACTTATGCAATTCGGAAAAAAATACACACCTTTTACTTGCTTTGAGGAGCTCGATATTGAAATTGTATTATCTCTGTGATTACAGATCTTCAATATCTAAAATTCAGCACTGAAGTAGCCCTCTGAATTCTCTTTTTAATGCCACAGATATGACCTGATTTGGATTCTCTAAGACAAATTTGTGTCCAATCTCCCACAATGACCTAATTATGGACTGGTTCAGTAGAGCGAACTTGTACGACTTGCCATGTGTCACTGTTTCATCCTTTATCTCTGAAATTGATAGCCAAGAAACTAAAGTCTGTGTACTTGCGACAAATTTTTACGGCACTCCAATCCGATGCCCAGAGAGAGAGTTATTGAACTTTTCCCACGATCACCTCTTTGAGATGCAATTCAGGAGCCTGAAAAAGCACTACCTTCCACAGATCATATCTCCAAAAATGTTGCGAACCAAGCTCTGAAATTTTTTGACAAATTTCCTCAGGATTTCAGCTTTGCACCATACAAATTTCAGATTATGAACCTTCGTAGAAAAACATTTATAGCGCAAATGCCACGATGACCTGTTTAGGAACCTGAAACAAGACCTAACTTCCACATATCATATCTCCGAAAATATTGCGAACCAAGCTCTGAAATTTTTAGAAAACCTTCCTCAAGATTTCAGCTTCGCACCCTAAAAATTTCAGCTTCTGAAGCTTTGTAGAAAAAACGTTATAGCGAAAATGCCACGATGACCTGTTTGGAGCAGCGAAACCCTAGAATCCAAAACCTTTGATACCAAATGTTGTGTAACCAGCTCCAAAAATAGAAGAAAAAAGATATCAACGCCTTAGAAATAAGCCAATTCAAGGGGGCAACCTCCAATACATTACATAAATGAACAATTCTTGGATGATACAATTTACAAAACCTCCTTTCTATATATAGGAGTCCATGGGGCCATAATGTAATCCTAGTGGGCCACAATGTAATCCTAGCCGACCTAACAATAATAATTTAAGGGCACAATAATAACAAAATGGGGGTTACAAGGGTACAATAATAACAATAAGGGGGTTACACTAACAAAAATAAGGGAATATACTAGTAATATAGGGACCTAACAGATGATTAATGAAATGAAGTGTTATTTCTGCTGCATATCTATGTTTAAGGTTATATTTGTATTATGTTGCATTCCTTTCTAAGTTTGTATTAGTGGTATCAGATCGGTCTACTCTTTCTCTATTTTTCTTTGCATGTGCCCAACGAGGTCAGGGTATAAGGAGTTAGGGATCGAACTGGTTGAACATTTGCAAGACTAGCCTCGAAAAACCTCGATGACCTCCCATGGTAGAAGAAAAGAGGAACGAGAGAGGGACAAGAGATAACCATCACTTTTTTCAGAAAAACCCACTTGGACTTATTTTTTAGATTTCATCAAGGAAATTTATTTCCCCGTGGGGAGCTATGAAGACAAGTACATACAATGGACTACGTTGAGAAAGCAAAGGGATCAAGATCTACATGAGCCTATGATTCTATTCCATACTCTACACACAAATTTGGGTATACAACATTCGAAGAAAAATTTGGTTCCTAAGTAGCACAGTTGTTTGCACACACACACACACATATATATATATTCATAAGGAAATGGAGTTCCTCGGCATCTCCTTGCTTGGTGTATCATACCGATATGTTGTCAAGATCGAGAAAAAATTTAAACAGACAAAGCGAAACTTTGGATTTTTGAATCTAGAGCAAGGGAAAGGCGCCCCCAGACCATAGAACAAAGGGCAAACACAAGGAGGGGTGACCTAGGACAACTCGCCAAATTCACAAGCAAAGAAAAACACCACGAAGACAAAGAAGGACACGAGAAAGTGGGGTGAGTTCCATAAGAGCCCCACTCACAACAAAAGCTAGTGTCACACCAAAAGTCATTGGTGGGCGAGCTAAAGGCTTCTAAATCAAATGTATGCTCTAACTCTAAGCCAGAACCATACAAGTGGAATTACAAAGGGAATAATATTGTTGAGGTAGAGCCGAGTTCCACCATTGCCACCACCAAGATCCATAAGGATGAGCCTAAAGATATAGAGGAGGGAGAGTGCCTCAGCTTCCACTCCCACATGTGGGTGAAGGGTTCTCCGATGCAGTTCATTGTAGTCAACGAAATCCAAAATAACCTCATTTGATAAGAGGTTGTGAAGAATCTGGGCCTATCGACCACAGCACACCCGCAGTTGTTCACCATCGGTTGGCTTCACCAAGGATGAGATCTCTATGTTAGCCAGTAGTTTCGCCTTCCATACAACATCAAGCCCTTCATAGATGAGGTATTTTCTGTTGTTGCTCCTCTTGAAGTTTGTGATGTATTATTAAGCCAACCATACTTGTGGAAGAGACATGCTGTGTATGAGGCTATGCCTCGCATTGTTATTATTACTTTGGGAAATAATTTGTACGAGATACCAGAGGTAGCATTGCTCACCGCCATCTCTTTTATCACCGCAAAGAAATGCAGCAAACTCACTTCCTAGACCAAGATTTTTTTTTTTCTTATGATTCACCCTCAGATCAAGAATAATATTGTGGCCATGACCTCCAGACAGGGATACTCCACAAAACATCAAAAGATGGACAAGGTCATGGTAGAGTACAAGGACATATTCACCTCACCCACAGGGGTACCTCTACACTGTCAGGTCAAGCACCCCATTGATCTGACCCTAGGTGCATCGCTGCCAAATGGAACGATTTAGTAATGCTCTATTTCGGACAATGATGAAATCTAGAGGAATATTTAGGAGTTATTTCATAAAGGGCACATCAAGACAATTTCATCACCCTATGGGAGCCCAATTGTGTTGTTACAGAAAAATAATGGGACGTGGAGACTCTATATTGAATATCGGGCGTTAAGCAAGATCATTGTCTAGAATAGGTATCCAATCCCATGTATTGATGAAATTTTGCACAAGCTCAAGGGAGAAAATATATCAGCAATATCAACTTGAAGTCTGGGTATCACGACGTACCAATCAAACCCTCCAATGTGTGGAAAATTGCCTTCAAATCTAAGGAAGGCCTTTTCGAATGGCTGGTCATGCCTTTCAGGTTGACAAATTCCCCCGCAAACTTAATGAGGTTGATGGATGAAATTTTGTGACCCTTCACCAACTCATTCGTGGTAGTGTATCTATATGACATCCTCATCTTCAGCTAGAATTTGGAAGAGCACCTCCGCCATAATCTAAAATTCATCCAAAATCTATGACAACACAAGTTGTGTGCCAATTTGGAAAAATTCTCTTTTGGGTTGACTCAGGTACAATGTATGGGATACATCATTGATGAGAAGGGTGTGCATGTGGACCCAACCAAGATACAAGTCATTTGGGATTTTCCAGCCCCAACCACGCTAATAGAGCTCTGCAGCTTTAAGGGTCTTGCCAATTTCTACCACAGGTTCATGTTGGGGTTCTCTCGTATCACTTGGACTTTGATCCAAGTCGCCATGGGTAGAGCGAAAGATAATTTATTTTGGTTTGAATCCGAGCAAAAGGCGTTTTCGAGTTCTGAGCATCACCTCTGCTCTGCACTAGTGCTCACATTATGAGACCTGCAACAACCATTTGAGATCGAGACAGATGCTTCTGATTATGCTATTGGTGGAGTTCTTACTCACTAGGGCATCCAATGGCATATCATATTGAGACACTTTTAGGCAGAGTCTGAAAGTATCCCACCTATGACAAAGAGATGTATTTCATTGTCTATTCTTTCCAACAATGGAAAAATTTCATTCTAGGGAAGGAAACAGTCATCCATACATACCACATCCGACCCTTGCAATTCATATAGACACAAGGGAAGTTGCATGATTATCGCCATGAGAAATGGTCCACATACCTACAATAGTTCCACTTGAAGATTAAGTACAAGAAGGGAAACACTAATAATGTTATAACTTGCCTCAGCCGACCACCCATCATGGCGCTCACCACTATTATCAACTCTTGTGGGCATGAGACTTCAGAGTGGCCGCATTTTTATAAGAGCGATCAGGAATTTTGAAACACATACCAAACACTCATAGAAGACAAGAAAGCTCCAAATTTTAACCTCCAGGATACATTTTTATGTCACCTAGGAAACCTTTGTGTTCCTTCAAGTGAGCGCGCCAATATTAATTTGGAGGTCACTGGACACTTCAAAGTAGAGAAAACAGTGGTAGTTCTATATAATTTTTTTATTAGCCGAACCTTCGACAATATTTTGGGAAGTACATCAGATCCGGCATTGCTTGCATCATTTCCAAATCGAGCATCAAGAATCAAGGCCTATATACTCCTCTTCCCACTCCTAGACGACCTTGGAAATCCATCTCGATGGATTAATGTTGGGCCTCCCTTCGAATAAGCATGGAAGCGATTATGTTTTCATGGTCGTCGACAAATTCTCTAAGGTGATCATTTTGGCGACCTGCAATAAGAGTATCATAGAAGAGGCCACTACTAAGTTATTATTTGAATGAGTGTGGGTACACTTTCAGATCACACAATCCATTATCTCAGATCGGGAAAATAGGTTACTATGTACATTTTGGTCAAGGCTCTGGTCGATGTTGGATACGAAGCTCACTAAGTCCATGGATTTCCACCCCCAAACTGATGGACAAACATACGTCGTCAACAGGATGATCGTACACATTATGTGCATATATAACTCGAAGCATCCTTGCACATGGGAAGAAAGCCTCCCCTACGTCTAGCATAGCTACAAAACACATACCCATAGCTCAATTGGCCCTAGCGCCTTTCAAGTGGCGTTGGGATTCCATCCACTATGTCCCATTGATGTGACCATACAATTTGCAGCTACTCGGGTAGCTTTGGCCCATGTCTAGTCTGAAAAAGACAGGGCTAATAGCTTCACTGAGCAAAACTAGCACATTTTCTAGTAGTTCCATGAGATATTGGACAAACCCAATGCTAAGTACAAGCAAGGGCATGATCAACGTCGAGTGCCACACAAGTTCTAGGTTAGTGACAAAGTTTGGCTACATTTGTAGAAGGAGCGCCTCACTGGGCCCCACCGTAAGCTTCAACCACTTCGATATGGGCCACACACCATCACCAAGGCTATAGGATACAATTATTTCAACCTAAACATTCCATAATTCCTTAGCCTGCACCCATTGTTCAATTTGGACTGCCTTCGGCCATACATTCTACCATTACTGGACACATCTGGCATTGCAGAACAACTCACACCAGCGGAGTTAAACCCAAACTGCATGGAACATGCCACCACTGATCAGATCATGGACACATAGATCAAGTTCAATTTTCAGTAGGAGATCCAACTATATCTATTTTTCAAAGCTATCCAACTCCTACACCAAGGCAAGTGGTTCACCAGGGACCAAGTTCAGCAGAAGTTTCCTCATCTCATGGAGGTACTCAACGTAATGGGGACGATTGCTTCCTAAGGGGGAGGACTCATCTAGGTGGATATTGGTGGCCAACCAACTATTCCACTTGGACTCCCACCATGGTTTCTTTTATTTTTTTACTTTCCTTAATTGTAGCACAATTTACTATTTTTGGCAGTTTTTCGGGTCCTAAACTTCCGTAGCCATTTTGAGGGACTAAAGTAATTTTTTAGGGAAACTGGAGAAACCAAAAAAGTCCTAAACTTATTTAATAATTTATTTATGTCCTCCTCTTTGATATATTCAAAAAAAACCTATTATAATATCCAAACAGAGGTCGTATGCCAAAGTTACGACCCCTAGAAGTTGGTGTTCCAACTTACCCCCCCCCCCCCCCCAACAAGGCCCACAAGATTTTGGCGCTTCATTTGTTAGGGTTAGGTTTTTTGGATGTATATGGTTTCTCATTGTTTCTCAATGATAAAAAGGCCATCGAGACTCATTGTAACATAGTTTAGAGACATGTAGCCGCCATATCTCTTCTTAGAGATAATCTACCATCGCCCAAGCTAGTTTATTTCCATTCTGTCTGTAAGGATATTTCAATTATTTGATATTAATAAAATGAAGTTTTATTTATACTAAATATTTGTGTTTATGGTTATGTTTTTTTTCCATTTCATTTTGGTCTAATTTTGGATTAGTGGTATCATAGCAGTCTTATGTTTCTCGGTTTTTCTTTGCATGTCCCAAATGAGATTAGGGTATAAGGAGTTAGGGATCCAAGGATAGCCTTTTCGAATGGCTGGTCATGCCTTTTGGGTTGATGAATGCCTCCAAAACCTTCATGAGGTTTATGGATGACATCTTGTGACCCTTCTCCAACTCATTCGTGGTGGTTTATTTGCATGACATCCTGATATACAACTAAAATTGGGAAGAGCACCTTCGCCATATTCAACAACTCCTCCAACCTCAGCGACAACACTATTTGTGTGCAAATTTGGAGAAATGCACTTTTGGGATGACCCAGGTTCAATATTTTGGTTACACCATTGATGAGAAGGGTGTGCATGTAGACCAAGCCAAGATAAAATTCATTCAGGATTGGTCAACCCCAACCACGCTAACAAATCTTCATAGCTTTCTAGGTCTTTCCAATTTATACCACAAGTTCGTGTTGGGGTTCTCTCATATCACTTGGCCTTTGAGCTAATTCAAAAAGGGACGATCAAAATAAAAATTCTTTTGGTATGAATCCCAAGAAAAGGGGTTTTCTGAGTTGAAGCATCACCTCTTCTCTGCACCAGTTCTCACATTACCAGACTTGCATCAACCATTTCAGATCAAGGCAAATGCTTCTGACTATGTTATTGGTGCATTTCTTACTCAACAGGGGCATCCAATGGAATATCATAGTGAGACACTTTCAAACACACTCTGAAATTATCCCACCTATGACAAGGAGATGTATTCCATTGTGCAGGTTTGCCGATAATGAAAGCATTACATTCTGGGGAAGGAAATGATCATCCATACAGACCACCGAACCCTGTAGTTCATACAGACATAAGGGAATTTGAAAAATGATTGGCATCATAAATGGTCCACATACCTACAATATTTCCACTTGAACATTAAGTACAAGAAGGGCAACGCCAATAGTGTTGCAGACTGCCTCAGCCGACCACCGGTCATGGCACTGACCATTGTGCTTGACTCTTGTGGGCACGAGACTTTAGAGTGGTTGCATCCATTAGGGGAATTTTGAGGTCTAAAATGGGCCTCCTAATGAAATTATAAAATAATATATGAAATAATAAAATAATATTAGATTATATCATCAAATTTTAGAGGGAAAAAAGAAAAAACTACTTTTTCAACTCGTATTTTCAACTTATCTCCCTATGGGTTTACTCAAATTTAAAGTGGGAACACTCATTAGATGTGAAATTTGATTCCTCACCCAAGGAGTAGCCTTGTTGGATACTTTCTATGGACCTTTCTACACATAAAATGATAAATACATGGAAAACATGATTGCAATCACATTTTTTCATTTATTTCTCAGTTTTCGTTTGGCAGGGTCCATCGAAAATATGCAACATGGGTACTCCTTGAATGATGAACTAAATTTTGCATCCAAAAATTAATCCCGCTCTAAATTTGACTAAAACCTTAGGGAGATAAGTTGAAAATACAAGTTGAAAAAGTAATTTTATTATTTTATTATGTTTTAATCTTTTTACTTTTTTACTTCAAAATTGGTGAATAATACCCCATGGTTGACATCATCATCTTGAATCCTATTAGTTCTTACAAATTTTATTTTGGTTGTAAATTTTTCTTAGGAGTCCCATTTAGACCTCAAAATTTCTCTAATGTGTACGAGAGCAATCTAGAATTCAGTAAAGCGTACCAGTCACTCTTAGAAGGCAAGAAAGTTCCAAATTTTCACCTCCAAGATACATTGTTATGTCTGTGTTCCTTCAAGCGACAGTGCCAATATGATTTCGTAGGCACACCATAGTCGGGTTGCTGGACACTTCAGAGTAGAGAAAAT
Source organism: Pinus albicaulis (assembly GCA_034641835.2). Lineage (NCBI taxonomy): Eukaryota > Viridiplantae > Streptophyta > Pinopsida > Pinales > Pinaceae > Pinus > Pinus albicaulis. The sequence continues at coordinate 468,703,054 of CM076582.1, forward strand.
AATGCTAGTGCTATAAAAGTATTTTTATTGGTCGAACCTTCGACGGGATGTTGGGAAGTACATCAGATCCTACACTTCTTGCGCCATTACCAAGCCAACCATCAAGAAGCAAGGCCTATATACTCCTCTTCCCACTCCTAGTCAACCTTCAGAATCCATCTCCAGAGATTACATACCATGCCTCCCTTTGACTAAGCATGGAAATGACTGTGTTTTCATGGTCATCAACATATTCTCTAAGATGGTCATTCTGGCAGCCTGCAAGAAGAGTATCACAACAGAGGCCGCTGCTAAGATCTTCTTTGAACAAGTGTGGTACACTTTTGGATCCAATAGTCAATTATATCAGATTGGGACAATAGGTTCCCAAGTACATTTTGGTCAGGTCTCTGATCGATGTTGGATACCAAGATCACCGAGTCCATGAATTACCACCCCCAAAATGATGGCTAAGCAGAGGTCATCAACGGGATGATCGTACACATTTTTCACATTTACAACTCAAAGCATATTTACACATGGGAAGAAATCCTCCCCTATGACTAGGATAGCTACAACATAGCTTTCCATAGCTCAATTTGCCACAACCCCTTTCAGGTGGGGTTGGGATTCCATCCACTATGTCCCATTGATGTGGCCATATTGTTTGCAACTACTCAGGAAGCTTCGGCCCATTTCTAGTCTAAACCCGACAGGGCTAGCAACTTCATTGAGTGAATCCAACACATCTTCCAGTAGTTCCATGGCATATTGGACAAAGCCAATGCTAATTACAAATAGTGACATGATCAACATCAAGTGCCACACAAGTTCCAGGTGGGTGAAAACATTTGGCTACATTTACAGAAGGAACGCCTCGTTGGGCCCCACTCTAAGCTTCGACCGCTTCGATATGGGCCATACACCATCACCAAGGTTGTAGGGGACAATTCTTTCAAGCTCAGCATTCAACAGTTCCTTGGCCTGCACCTAGTGTTCAATGTGGACCACCTTCGACCATACTTTCCACCATTACTAGACACATTCGACATTGCAGAACAACACACACCAATGGATTTAAACCTAAAATGCATGGAATGAGCCACCATTGATTAGGTCATGGAAATGCATATCAAGAACACTCTCCAGCAGAAGATCCAATTATAATGGGTTGTCAAAACTATCCAACTCCTACACCAAGGAAAGTGGCTCACGAGGGACCAAGTTCAGCAGAAGTTTCCCCATCTCATGGATACATACAACACAATGGGGACCATTGCTTCCTAAGGGGGGAGGACTAATCTAGGTGGACATTGGTGGCCACCCCCCTATTCCGCTTGGAACCCACCATTGTTTCTTTCAGTTTTTCAGTTTCCTTAATTGTAGCATAGTTTACAATTTTTGGCATTTTTTCATGTCCTAAACTTCTGGAGCCATTTTGAAGAACTAAAAGACATTTTTAGGGAGAATGGATAGACAAGAAAAGTCCCAAACTATTTTAGTCATTTTTTTTTCCTCCTTTCCGAGATATTTGAAATGAGGTATTATGATAGCCAAACAAAGATCATATGCCAAAGTTACGACCCTAAGAATTTGACGTTCCAACTTACCCCGATGGGGCCGACAAGATTTTGGCGCTTCATCTCCTAGGGTTAGGTTTTTGTAAATTTAAGGTTACTTATTATTTCTCAATGATAAAAAGGCCACCAAGCCTCATTGTAACATAATTCAAAGGCATGTAGCTGCCACATCTCTTCTCAGAGATAAGCTACCATCGCCTGAGCTAGTTTATTTCCATTTTGTCTGTAAGCATATTTCAGTTCTTTGATATTAATGAAATGAAGTGTTATTTTTGTTGCATCTCTGTGCTTATGGTTATATTTGTATTATGTTGCGTTCATGTCTAATTTAGGATTAGTGGTATCAAATCGGTATGTTCTTTCTCTGTTAAAATTTGCACGTCCCCCACAAGATCAGGGTATAAGGAGGTAGGGATCAAACTGGTTGAACCTTTGCAAGATTAGCCTTACAAACCCTGATGGTCTCCCATGGTGGAAGAAACAAAATAGGAAGGAGAAAGATATATTTTCAAAATACTGCTCGAAAATCCCTCGAGTGACAGATGAACATGATGATGGATAGCTTTTCCAAGATCCTTTGGTGAATGCGCACAAGTGACACATCTTCTTCCGACAGTCACTATGGAGGTGCCACTCCCTTCAAGGTGCAAGTCAATTTTGAAATTTTGTTATTTGAAGGCCAGATAGATGCAGACATCGTAGATAGATAGTTAGATATGTCGGAGGGATATTTTTCAGTTCATGATTTTTCCACTAAGTAAAATATTACTTTTTCGCTCCTCAAATCCGCCTCCCATGTCAAGGACTAGTGGGAAACCTACTGTGAACAATGGGACGAGAGAGAACCCTTGTTGTTTTCAGTAGAACCAACTTGGAATATTTATAATATGCCATCAAGGAACAATATTAACTTGTGTGGAGCTATGAGGACAAGCACATACAATGGACTACGCTACAGCAACAAAGGGATCAATATTTGCATGAGCTGATGAATCTATTCCATACCCTATGCACAAATTTTGGTATCAAAGATTTGGAGAAACATTTGGTGATTAAGTATCATAGTTGTTTTCACATATATATTTAGGAGGAATTGGAGTTCCTCGCTTGGCACAACATACCAATATTGTTGGCTTGAGGGGTCCTAACCCAAGTTCAGATTTTATCACGCAACAATCAAACCCTCCAACTACTGGCCCTTTCGACAATGACCTGCTTGCACGGATCAAAGTCTCACCCGAAGCAGTATGGGGGGGTGTTGTAACCAGGTTTCTACACCCCGAGGAAGAAAATAATTTAGTGGCCCTAAACAAATTGATTGCAGACTTATACAGATCTTAACAGATATGCAAAAATACAAAATTCTTATTAGAATCGCATATCACTTCATCGCAGATATATCATAACAGAACCATATCCAAATATATCTAATGCGCAATTACTTAAGAAGATTCATTCATGTATTCAACCATCAATATAACTTCATGCATAAATAACAGATGTATTTGTGCAGATACAAATAAGAATTAAAGAAGTAAAGATATATTAAGACATAACAATAAACAGATAACTCAGATAGTTAACATGATGTTTCGCCAAAATTAGTCCTTGTATTAATTCAGAGAAATTTAGTACATCAGAAATTCCCTTATACCCTACCCTTTTGCACACATAGCTAGGACTAGGTCTCCGTGCACATAGCCAGCAGGAACCTTTCTACCCAACCTAGACTGAAACCCTTACAAAAGTGTCACAGATGCATACCCATTCAGATCATAACATCATATCAAGTTACTCTTCCCTTAGACTTGATTATCTATTTATATCCAATCTAGCACACAGATACTATAAAACCCTTTTACATCAAAAGAGAGACTTTGACCCGCCCCAAAGCCCCTTGACCTATTTGTGCAGTGCACATATACAAAAAGATACCAAAAAGCGTACCCCGAGGGACCCTGCTCCAACAGACCCCCAACACAAACATGTGTCTCGTCCCGAGTTATTGTGGCGTATGTTACTTCATATTATCTTAGAGTGCACTGGCAGAACATTTGGGAGGGAACACCATTTCCAGACTTTGCGTAGCAGCTCCCTACGCTTGAAGAACCAATTTCTCAGTCCTGGGCCCTTCAATGGCCAGCTAGATACTTCTTTGCGTCTGTTGAATATCCTTCAATGTGTTGTCCAATTTCTGTGATAGATGAAGAGCCTCCTCAGCCCATGGTTGCCTGCATGCCTCCAGTAACTTCTCTTTGTGAGGTAGGTCCTCAATCTTCATTTTAATTACCCGACCATCCTCTAGGTGGGCAAGGCGTTGTGTAAGAACTAGGGTAGGCGTCGTTGTCCGGATCTCAGCAAACTGTTACTCCTTTATGTGTAGCTCATTGCACAACTTCTATACCACAGGGTCATTTTGAACCGAAGTCTAGACACCCATAGCCTCGTCCAAAAGCTCGTCACACTGTGTGACTATGACATCAATACTTTCAGTGGCCTGCTTTACTTCGGTCACTCACTTCGCTCTGACTTTAGGTGGAGTTTCAGGCTGCAACTTCATTTGAAAATCAGTGATTTGATGTTAAAATTTGGCCCAGATGGTTTACACTTCAGCACGCGAGGCTTTCAAGGTGACAGCGAGTCCTTCTAATTTCTCTTCTAGGGCAGCTATGGCCAGTACTGTTGGTACTTCACTACATACTTCGTGGATTTTTTCTTCAAGCTCAGCGCGCTAGGCTTCGGCTGCGTGGCAGGCTTCCTCTATTTCTTGTTGTTTCTGGTGTGCTTCTGCATCCTACTTCTATGATTCTACCGCAGTTGTGCGATCATGGGCCTCACAGGATTGAAGCTCATCATCAATCATACTGTGCAGCAGGTGCAACTTTCCTGTAGGTAAAACATACAAGTTAATATTAATATCACTTGCACCTATAAATTGAACGCACTGGCTGGGGTTGACATGGAGGGCCGACATAGGGATTTTCACAAGTCAAACATCTTTGGTAGTTGGAAAAGCTATATCGAGCGGTTTCGTGCTCTTTTGTGTCTCGCTCACTTAAGCAACGCTCGCCTAAATCAGGCTTGCTTGTACTTTTAATTCTTGGATCCCAACTTGTACTACCTTGAGTGCAGTCTTATACTACACCTCCATATCCATCCATCGATCCTCTGTTGCAGACGTGACCATGTTTTCAATCTCATTTAAGTCATCCTTAGTCAACATCAGAACCTCCTCTCCAGTGTCTTTAGAACCTTTTCTCTTCTTCCTCAATCCTCCATTAGGGGAATTTTGAGGTATAAAATGGGCCTCCTAAGGAAATTATAAAATAATAGTGGAAATAATAAAATAAGATTTGATGACATCATTAAATTTTAGAGGGAAAAAGAAAAAACTACTTTTTCAACTCATATTTTCAACTTATCTCCCAATTTTTTTACTCAAATTCCAAGCAGGAGTACTCGTTGGATGCAAAATTTAATTCCTCATCCAAGGAGTACCCATGTTGCATAATTTCTATGGACTCTTCTACACGAAAAATGAGAAATACATGAAAACGTCATTGCAATCACATTTTTTCATGTATTTCTCATTTTTAACATAGCAGGGTCCATCGAAAGTATGAAACATGGGTAATCCTTGGATGAGGAATTAAATTTTGCATCCAACGAGTACTCTCACTCGAAATTTGAGTAAACACTTTGGGAGATAAGTTGAAAATACGAGTTGAAAAAGTAGTTTTATTATTTTATTATTTTTTAACCTTTTTTCCCTTTTACTTAAAAAATGGTGAATCATCCCCCATGGTTGACATCATCATCTTGAATCCTGTTGGTTCTTATAAAGTTTATTTTGGTTGTACATTTTTTCTTAGGAGGCCCATTTTAGACCTCAAAATTCCCCTAATGCAACAGTTTGAGAACCATGCTTTGTACCTTTGGAAGTCTACACTTCGACGTTCTCCATGGTGTCCTTTGGCACAGTACCATTTTTCTTAGGTTAAGTATCTTTCTCCAAGTCAATAGTTTTTCCGGTTGTAGTCAGCGTGGCTTCTTTCTCCATCATCTTCTCTGTTGTTTTCTCGGTGGTTTTCTTTGACTGAGTACTAGTGCACGACATCGTCAGTGTTTTAGGAATGGATGTGGATGCACCAAGATCTAACCACATTGGTGGCCATTTTGTAGTGTTGCGCATCAGATCATCTTTCATGACAAGGTATGGTAATTCATACCAGACTCCTCCATTGTGCCTTCCACACAAATGTGCATATTGTGGAAAGTTGTTGTAAATTCGCTATCATTTTATATTTATCATAAAGTGTTGGCGACAACCTTGGCTTAGACTATACTACTTGATAAAGTGAGGCATTAAATAGTTCCCATAAAATATTATTCTTCATGACACGCGTAGGGTCTGATGCGTTGCAGAGTGTAGCATATCGCGTAGCCTCACACATTTGTGGCTCTATCTAAGTGTAATATTCAAAAATGGGAAAAACAGGAATATAGTGCAAAATGTTGGAACAATATTGCATATCATTATTTATAAACCAAGAGGCCAATATGGATACCTTTCATATGTTATTACAACAACAAAATATACATAAGGAATGGGCCATAAGATGCATAACATGAAATACAAGCCTCCAATAGTCAAAACCATTCAATAAGAGGCGTTGCAACCATGTATAAAATCTGTAAGACCCTTACAACATTATTTTATTACCTCTGCTACAACAATTGATTATACATCAGATCTAGGGCTGATATGTGCCTCAAAAGATAGATCTATATCAAATCTTAGCACTATACAAGCTCCTCTAAAGAACCCCTCAAGGGTTTTCAGCAAAACACCAAGTACAAGTTGTAGATCTGAGATCTAAGACTATAGATCTACTAAAAAATACAGATATGGAAAGTGTGGATGCTCTGATATGATCAATAGAATATCCTCCTCCAATAGATCCTCAAATTGAAAGGCAGATCCCCTTCACTAGAAAATCAGCTCTCCAAATGGTGTGCCAAACCACCCTGCAACTCCTCCTATAGAAATAACATAGATCTGGAAGTAAAATGCATTATAGGGATCAAAATATGGTTGGTATGATGCCAAGATCTGAAAATAAGCTCAATGGCCTTCGATAATGTCCTCCCAATGGAAAGGAAACTTCCTCCACTGAAAATAAGCAATGAGATGGCCTAGATCTAGAGATCTAATCACCACTTGCTACAACATGCAAAAAAAACCAAACCCTCGACATGATCTGCCCTGTAGTTGAAAGAAGTGTTGAAAATGCAGCAAGATGATGGAGCTTAGTGAAATGAAGTTGCCTTCACTAAGTGGGCCCGCAGGCTATTTTTGGCGCAAAGTCTATTTTTAGACATATGGAGCATGGTCCAGGGGTTGCAGTATGTTATTCTTGGAGTATTGGTCATGTTGGTAAAAATAGATGGACCTCTGTTTTTGGACCTATAGGTCGAAGTCTATTTTTAGACTGCCTATCCTAAAAATAGGGAAGTCAAATATTATTTACCCTTAATAATATTTGGACTCTAAACTTCAGGTTACTCTCTTGGAGCACTTCAGTTCGAGCTACAGAAGTGGCTCATGCATACGACAGAGGAATTATGCTATTCCTAAGGGTTTGGTGAGCTCATGCATGGTTGACTTCGGTTAGGACTTCAGTGGCAGAAGTTTGGTGGAGTTGATGAGACAGTTGGTGGAGTTGTGTTCGGTTTAACTTAGTTGAACTAGTTGAGATTAGTTTAACTAGCTAATCAACTAGTAATGAGTGGAGTGAATTAAATATTATTTAATTCATTAATTAGTAACTCATTATTCGACTCAAGAACACATCAGTTCACTACAGTGCATGATCAGTTCAGTGGAGACCAGTGAAAGAGGTAGATGAAAGGGTGGAGTTAGCTATCAGTGGCGACATCAGTTGTGCATGAGATTTGCACCACACTTGGAGGAATTTCCCATGATGATTGCATTTTCAAGCCAAGGAGATTCGAACCTTGGATCTCTCATTAGACCAGCCTTGATTGCGCAATAGAGGCGGGCAATTAGTGGATGAGTTTTGAACCTGTGACTTGTTCAAAACCAAGCTAGTTTGTGTGTAACTTTATGAGATAGTACTGAGTACTTGTGAGGAGTATTGTGCTATGTACTGTTACATGTTATCTCCATTATAATATACACAATAGCTGAGGGGTTTTCAGCCATAATCTTTCCCCATACATACTGTGTAATGTATGTGATGTTTTGATGATCTTTTGATCGCATACCGCTTGTTTTATTTCCGCATGTGTGATGATCTGAGTGGAAGAGATTATGTGTTGCATATGAATTCGAATTGATATGTGATCAGGATAATATCGGTGGATAAATATTCATTATTCAGAAAATTTCTACATGGTATCAGAGCTATCGGAGCAGAGATTGGTCATCACATTGATTACAAACTTATTTCGGTAGACAGAGTCTGCATGCGGGCCAGGTAGCCTCTGGATCCATCCTTTCCTTTGAAAGGTGATACATCCAGTAAATGCCCCTACAGTCGATCTCTGTGATAGAAATAATTTATTCTCATAGAGCAAGAGCGGTTGAGCTTTGAGCTTGGAATTCGAATTTTGCAGCAGTTTGTTTTCTTGGTGCCAGAGTTGAAAATGTCTTTCAACGGTTTGCGACTCGAATATGCTCTTGAAGGCAGTTCGAATTATGTTGCATGGAAGGATCGCATGGAGGCAGTATTAGAAGATAATGGACTGAAGGAGTTTGTAGATACGGATGTCCAAAAGCCCACTGATCCTGCTGAAGTCGAAGCTTGGCAAAAGAAGATGGCGAAATGTCGAAGGATTCTGTTGGAGGGCGTCAAGGATCATATTGTATCCAGCCTGCATGGAAAAGCTTCTCCATATCTAATGTGGAAAGCGTTGACAGATCTATTCCAGAGTAAGAGCGACCAAAGGAAGCTAGCGCTCAAGGATAAGCTCAGAAACATCAAGATGGAGAAAGGCGACAGTATCGCCAAATACCTCACGAAGTTCACTCAATGCAGAGATGAGCTGGGAAGTGTGGGGGTGATTGTCGAAGATGAGGACATGGTCGACCTGGCTCTCCTTGGTCTTCCGAAGGCTTGGAACTCATATCAAGATAGTGTCAATGGTCGGGAGAAGTTGCCGGGATGGGAGCGCCTTTGGGCGGATCTCATGCAGGAGGAGATAAGGAGGACTACTAGGGATGGATGTTCATCCAAGGTATCTGATGAAGAAAATTGCGCTTTGATTGCCAAAGAAAAGAAGGGGAATAGAAAGAAGGCTTCTCAGTCTGGTGCGAAAGGCAAGAAGCAAGACATGTCCAAGGTGAAGTGTTTTAACTGTCACCAGCACGGACACTATGCCACAAATTGTCCGCAGAAGAAGAAAAATAAGAAGGTTGCCGGATCTGCAGCGGGAGAGGCTTTGGCTTCTCAATTCGAACTAGATTTTTCACTGATCGCATGCTTGGTTTCAAGTGTGGCGGGATCAGTTTGGTTCTTGGACAATGGTGCGTCATTTCACATGACCGGAGATCGAGATCTGTTTTCAGATCTGGAGGAAAAAGATCTTGGAGTGCACATCGAGATGGGCGATGATGGTAGATACAGTGCGACTGGTATCGGTACCATTTCCTTTGAGAGGGTGTCTGGTAAACCTTTCATATTGAAGGAAGTTTTGCATGTTCCAGGATTGATGAAGAACTTGATCTCTGTAGCGATGTTGGAAGACAAGGGGTATGATGTGGTCTTCAGCGAAGGAAAAGCCTTCCTGCGCAGTAAGACTACTGGAGAGACCCGGAAGATAGGGGTTCGAACCAAGAACCTTTATCAGTTGCAAGTAGATGGCTGCGCAACAATGGCATGCAAGGCGGGAGAAGTGGTGAGCCGGGATGATGAGGGCGAACTGTGGCACAAGAGATTGGGCCACCTTCACCATGGAGCTTTGAAGATCCTGCAGCAGATTTCTACTGGGATTCCTATGGGCACTCTTGCGCAGTCAGATCAGTGCAAGGGGTGTACCTTGGGGAAGTATGTGAAAGCCACCTTTCACGAGAAGGATAGTCGCGCCACGACGATCCTTGAGAGAGTTCACACAGACGTGTGTGGTCCTTTCTCAGTTGCTTCGACAGTAAAGCACAAGTATTATGTGATCTTTTTTGATGATTTCTCTCGAAAGTGCTGGATCTTCTTCATGCCGAAGAAGAGCGATACATTCGCGAAGTTCTGTGAGTTTAAAGCACTGGTCGAGAAGGAGTCGGGGAAGAAGGTGATTGCTCTAAGGAGTGATAACGGTGGTGAATTCATCTCGACTGAATTCAAGGAGTTCTGCAGCACAGAAGGGATTCGGAGAGAGCTCATCGCACCCCACAACCCACAGCAGAACGGGGTGGCTGAGTGGAAGAACATAACGATCGTGGGTGCTGCACGGGCGATGTTGCATGATCAGGGCCTACCCCTTCACTTGTGGGCTGAGGCATGCAATACAGCAGTGTATGTGCAGAACCGTTGTCCTCACGAGGTTCTTGGCATGAGTACACCAGAGGAGGCTTATTCTGGCAAGAGGCCTGATATTTCCCATTTGCGGATTTTTGGTTCTCCTGTCTACATGCATGTGACGAAGGATGCGAGAAGGAAGCTGGATCCAACTGCTGAGGTTGAAATATTTGTGGGGTACACTGATACACCTCACAACTATCGGGTGTATGTGCCAGACAGTCGCAAGACTGTTGTGCGACGGGATATAAAATTTCAGGAGGAGAAAGCCATGCAGTGTTCGCTTGAGAGGGAGCTACACTTGCATGCGGATGAGGAGCTGTTAGTTCCTAAGGAGGAGCTTCCGGATGTGGATCAGCCACAAGAGGAGGTTCAGGAGGTGGAAGAAACCACCCATGCAACGCCAACCATCAGAGGGCGCATGCGCACTACAGAAGCTGAGCGACTGGCTCGAGATGCAGAGAAGGTTGTAGGACCACCTACAACACAGCGCAGACAGAGGCAGTCACCAGATCGGTACACTGGATACATGGCTCTTGTGAGTTAATGTGTCGTGATGGAGCCATCCTCTTTTGAGGAAGCTGTGGAGGAACCCGCATGGGTTGATGCCATGATCGAAGAATATGATTCGATCGTCAGGAACAGTGCATGGGAGATTGTCCCAAGACCGGTGGGGAAATCAATGGTGGGTTCGCGATGGATCTACAAAGTGAAGCAGGCGGCTGACGGGAGTGTGGAGAAGTACAAGGCGAGATTTGTCGCCCGTGGCTTCTCACAGATCGAGGGGATTGACTATGAGGAGACTTTTGCACCTGTCGCAAGGTACTCTTCCATACGGAAGATCCTTGCTCTCTCAGCGCAGATGGGGTGGCACATTCATCAGATGGATGTGAAGACTGCGTTCCTCAATGGAGTTATTGAGGAGGAGGTGTACATAGAGCAGCCTGAAGGTTTTGAGATCTTCAGCAGTGAGTCGCATGTGTGTCGACTCAAGAGAGCACTGTACGGGCTGAAGCGAGCACCTCGTGCTTGGTACACACGGATTGACGGAGTTATTTCACTGGGCTTGGATTTTCCAAGAGTGAGGCGGATCCTAACCTGTACCAGATTGTGGTGGAGGGGAAGCTGCTGATCATTGTACTGTATGTAGATGATCTGATTTTGACGGGTGATGAGCTGTTGATACTTTCATGCAAGGGGGACCTTGCTAGAGAGTTCGAGATGAAGGACTTGGGCCTCCTTCATTATTTCCTGGGATTGGAGATTTGGCAGCGCAGTGGAGGACTGTTTGTTTCTCAGGGCAAGTATGCCCGGGAGATTCTGGAGAGGTTCAACATGCATGGTTGCAAGCCTGTTGACACTCCTCTTCCTGGTGGTTGGAGGAAGGAGGATGCTACTTCAGCGGAGGTAGTGGATGCCACTGTCTATCGACAGTTGGTGGGGTCGCTTATGTATCTGGTCAATACACGACCCGATATATGCTATGCTGTTAACCAACTTTCGCAATCTATGGTTAAGCCTACCAAGCTCTTCTGGAAGGCAGGAAAGCATGTATTGCATTATCTTAGTGGCACATCGGGATATGGTCTATGGTACGGACGGGAGGATGGAGTGAAGCTTTCCGGCTTCACTGATGCAGATTGGGCAGGGAGCCCAACGGACCGAAAGAGCACATCTGGAGGAGTTTTCAGCATTGGGTCGACAGCAATTTCCTAGTGCAGCAGGAAGCAGAGATCCATGGCACTCAGCTCAGCAGAGGCCGAGTACATGGCAGCAAGCTTGGCTGCATGCGAGGCTATTTGGATGAGGAAGATCCTCGTTGGATTGTTCGGGTTGCACTTGGAGCCTACAGTGATTTATTGTGATAACTAGAGTTGCATTAAACTCTCGGCTAATCCAGTATTTCATGATAGATCCAAACACATCGACATCAGGTACCATCATATCAGAGATTGTGTTCAGCGGAGAATCATGATGCTTTCATATGTTCCCACGGAGGATCAGGATGCCGACATCCTGACGAAGGCGCTCACTAGGAGCAAGTTCAAATTCCACAGAGGCAGGATAGGGGTTGCAGATAATCCATATCTTGCTGAGAGGGAGTGTTGAAAATGCAGCAAGATGATGGAGCTTAGTGAAATGAAATCGCCTTCACTAAGTGGGCCCGCAGGCTATTTTTGGCGCAAAGTCTATTTTTAGACTATGTCTATTTTTAGACATATGGAGCATGGTCCAGGGGTTGCAGTATGTTATTCTTGGAGTATTGGTCATGTTGGTAAAAATATATGGACCTCTATTTTTATACATTTAGTTCGAAGTCTATTTTTAGACTGCCTATCCTAAAAATAGAAAAGTCAAATATTATTTACCCTTAATAATATTCAGACTCTAAACTTCAGTTTACTCTCTTGGAGCACTTTAGTTTGAGCTACAGAAGTGGCTCATGCATCTGACAGAGGAATTACGCTATTCCTAGGGGTTTGGTGAGCTCATGCATGGTTCACTTCAGTGGCAGAAGTTTGGTGGAGTTGATGAGACAGTTGGTGGAGTTGTGTTCGGTTTAACTTAGTTGAACTAGTTGAGATTAGTTTAACTAGCTAATCAACTAGTAATGAGTGGAGTGAATTAAATATTATTTAATTCATTAATTAGTAGCTCATTATTCAACTCAAGAACACATCAGTTCACTACAGTGCATGATCAGTTCAGTGGAGACCAGTGAAAGAGGTAGATGAAAGGGTGGAGTTAGCTATCAGTGGCGACATCGGTTGTGCATGAGATTTGCACCACACTTGGAGGAATTGCCCATGATGATTGCGCTGTCAAGCCAAGGAGATTCGAACCTTGGATATCTCATTAGACCAGCCTTGATTGCGCAATAGAGGCAGGCAATTAGTGGATGAGTTTTGAACATGTGACTTGTTCAAAACCAAGCTAGTTTGTGTGTAACTTTATGAGATAGTACTGAGTACTTGTGAGGAGTATTGTGCTATGTACTATTACATGTTCTCTCCATTATAATATACACAATAGCTGAGGGGTTTTCAGCCATAATCTTTCCCCATACATACTGTGTAATGTGTGTGATGTTTTGATGATCTTTTGATCGCATACCGCTTGTTTTATTTCTGCATGTGTGATGATCTGAGTGGAAGAGATTATGTGTTGCATATGAATTCGAATTGATATGTGATCAGGATAATCTCGGTGAATAAATCTTCATTATTCAGCAAATTTCTACAAGAATAAGCTTGGACTTAAGCCTGATAGTGGAAAATGTAGTACAAACTCTCCCAAGAGGCCTCTCAAGGAAAGAGGTGGGATTACCGATCAAGAACACCCTGTGCTAAACAACACTCTATCGCAGCTAAAAAGAAAGAGAAATATATATGTCTAAACAGACCATATATTCAGAAAATAATATATCAACATACATAATGAATATGGCTGCCATCCTCTTCCTTAAATAGAATATGTGCTTGCAAACCCTAAGCCCCATCCAAAAATATCACTATATTCACACAAAGCATCTCCATCTAAAACTGTGATGTCCCTCATTGATGACCACTCCTCCATGACAAAATTGTTGATTTGGCCAAGGTTAACTGAGTCACTGAGTGATCCAGCCCCTTTCACACCAAGAGTGCTTTAATTAAGCTGCCAAGATTTGTCTCTTTCACATTTGGCATTGATTTATTCATTATTAAGGAGAAATTTGGACCTCCTTTTCCCTTTTATTCTTTAAACAAAGCAGTAAAACAAAATTGAATATTCCAACTAGCTCATGGCTAATTGGGCATATTACAATCCTCCCTTCCCAAATGTTGCTTATCCTCAAGCAACTGACAAGGTGAGTGCTGCAAAACCCCATCATTGTTGACACCAACATGTGATAATCTTCCCTCATAAGCTAAGTGTTCACCAATCCATCCCTCCACGAATTTCTCCTCCAAAATTCTCATGAGATGTAAATAATCCATCCCATAAGGAGGCAATAGTTCAAATGAAACAAACATGGTTTGCCCAATGTTCTCCCTGAAACATGTAGCATAGTGAACATGGAAAATGTCCATCCCATAGGGCACATACATTCCTCCCATCCTCCCTCCAATCACTCCCATAAAAGGTATAAGTACATCATCAATGTAGGGGATCAAAATTAAATAGATACAAACAGAAATTGGTGCAAATGGAGGTGGGTCATAGTCCCACATCTGGAACCAATGCAATAAATCTCCTGAATGCCTCAGATAATGATGTGGTAAGTGGTTTCCCTGCCACTTACTTGCTTCCCAAGTCATCTCACTACGGCTGAAAGTGTGAGATATATTTGGTGCTTTTGGAATGCACCCAGAATGATACAAAATCTCCCTTTTATCTTCAAGGGAGTGGCCGTGTTCAGAAATTTTTGTGGCCAAAGTTGGCCATGAATTTTATATGGAATGGTACTCCTTCTTGGAGCTACGGCCTGCATGTACATGGTAAAATAATGCATATGTTTATCAAATAAAAAATTAGGTACATAAGCATTTTTTTCATCAAGGTTCCTCCTCATACAAATGGAGTGGTGCATAAATGTATCTCCTCTCATTCCAAAAGAGGAAAGAGGTGTCTGAATTAACTCATTCATAGAGTCGTGTCTCTCTTCCAACTCCACATGGTTCATGCATCTTTGAAAATTCTGATATAGTTCCTCTTCAAATCCCTTACAAGTGTAGCTTTCCATGATAGTGTTGTAGGCCTTCATGGAATACGTATGGCTGAAAAAGAACTCTTCATAGGCCCTTTGTAGAAACTTCTCCTTGAGCTTGGAGGCACTAGATAAGAAGATCCTACTATGATATTAGATGACTCCTTCCTGGACTGAATAGCCCTCTTCATGTAGATGGTCATCAAGTATCATGCATGTGTAAATATCCTTGGAATAATCCACCAACAGTTGGGATCTCCAATATGGATCAATATCCCATAGTAATAGCACTGATGATCTATCAAAATGAATGTATGTCACATGGTTTTTCTTCTCCTTGGCATCTCCCATGCCAAAGGTATATGATGGAAGGTTTCTATCCCCTCCTTGATGCCCTTATTGCATATGCACATGCTCCAGTAAAGATTGAGGCTTTTGAAAGTTAGTCTCCCATGGGAGGCTATCATCTATCCAATACTTCCTTCATTTAATCAAAGTAGGCATGTGTGGCCACCATATTCTATCATATATGGAATATTTCTCTCTAAGTGAGATCATCTTCTGAGTCTCCATAGCCAAGGAATGGTCTCCTTGCCCCATGATGGTGTCATCCCCCAATCTTGCAGCATTTCCTCTCAGCGCAGTATGAGATGAGAGAGTGGGTAATGGTGATAGTGGAATATTATATCTCTCCTCCTTGAGCTCACCCAAGACTCTTAGCGTTGTATTTTGGTCTTCTAAGGCTCCCATCCTTCCTGGATCTATGAATGGAGCATCAAGATGTGAAACATATTTCACCAAATCTAAATCAGGTGGTCTCCCAGGTGGTTTACCACAAGATAATGATGTCTCATGGATCATCCTCATGTGCATATTAGATGGTATCAACTTATCCCTGCTTCCACTACGCAAATTCAACTTTTTTTCTTGTGTGGAAGTTTCATGATAGTTGGGTATCACTCTAAATTATTCAAGAGTGCCTCTAATTGGAGCAATTTCTCCATCCTCGCCTCCATGTGGTCGTGGATCATCTCCTGCTATCCCAGTGCTATGAACCCTTCCTTGTTCATCTTCTTCTTCCTCCTCATCATTTGAGAAGACCTCTATGTAATGTGCCTTTCCAGTTGCACATCTATGTCCAGGTGCCCAAGCTTCTTGGCATGTGAAGCAAAGCTTCCTCCTCCTAAAATATTTCTGGACATCATCATCAAGAGGTTTTTTGTATTGAATCTCCTTTGAAGGAGGAGCCTTCTCTTATTTTCCCTTTGATGGAAAAGAGGGCTTATGATGAAATGTTTCCTTTGCTTTTGGCAAGGCATCTTGAAGGTATCTAGCCTTTTCAATGGCATCTTGTAGGGTAGTGGGCTTGGTAGATTTAAAAAACCCATGAAGAGGTTCATCTAACCCATCAATGAACATGTACACCCTTCTTACTGCAAATAAATCAGGAACCATAACATAAAGTCTTAAAAATTCAGAGATATAATTTTCTGCATTACCTGATTGTTTCAACTTTGCAAACCCTATGAATGGTGCTTCGGGATCTCTTCTATCAAATATTTCTACCAGCCTTCTAGTGAACTCTGAATAAGCAGTTAAATTGGCATGACCCAATGTATACAAGCCATGGAACCACCAGTCATGTGATTCACCTTCAAGGTGTAGCGCTGCAATATTAATGGCCTCCATTTCCGAAACTTTATTCAACTGAAAGTAGTGTTGGTGTCCCATGATTTGGCAGATTGGTATACCAAATGACAAGGAAACATGGAACCAGTATTTGGAGCCCTAGGACCTAGCCTTCCTGGACTCAGAGAGGGATCTCTCTATTTTTTTGCAAAGGATATGAACTTGTTTGCTTTAAAAGGTTGATTTTAGGCTAGTTATTAAGTGTGGGGTTTTGTTGTTTGTTTTGGTTGGGCATAATGATCAAAAAGCATAGGTAGAATGAGGAAATATCTAAGTCATTGGGAAATATATTCAAATGGAAGTCATGATAAGTTCATCAATGGATTGGGGAGTATCATAGGGTAAATCTAACTTGGCCAGTGGATCTTCAAGTTTTAAGGGGGTTTATGAGATGGACATTAATTGTAAGAATGAAAAGTAGGGTAAAGGAAAATTAATAATCCTTTATCATATGTACTTCTCAATAAAGGGACTTAAATATCATAAAATCATGAAGAGACAATCAATAGACAGGGAAAACCAAAAATTGTACAATCCACACTTCAGCAAGTAATAATTTAAGACAAAATTTTACAATGAAATATAGAAGCCGAGAAACTCATTTAACTTCTAGTGATTTCACCTTCAAGGACATAAAACACTTAAGATACACACATAACTGCAATAAGAGAAGAGGGAACTTCTAAACATCCTTGATTGTAGTTATGAATATCTCTAAAACAATTAGTTAAGCAAGTACAAAGGGTATGATAAAAAAAAAACCTCTTTGGCAGACTTTAAAGAATGGTACTTTAGAGAGAGACTTCAAAAAATAGTGTTTAAGTGGCAAAAAGTAAGCATGGAAAACCATAAATCATGCTTGAAACCAACTGTATTCAACTATTTATGAAATAAACAGACTTAGGGGGTCCAGAGAGCAATTAAGAATTCTCTGAAATGTCCTAGCAGAAGACTACATTAAGGCAGTGAAGAATAAACATAACTAAGGTGCTTTCAAAAGACATTTCTGAGCCTAAATTTTTTATTCTACTGCAACATAGAAAGGTGGAAACATAATGAAAACAAAAAATAAAAATAACAGATTAGAAGCACTTCACCAACAACCAAGCTCAGGGATCTAGTGATCTAGCCTCCTCCATCAACAAACAAATCAAGACATCCACAAGTTCCAAGACTTCAATTTCTTTTCAACTCCCAAGAGATGATGTATTACTTCAAAGAGTCATCAAATGCCAACAAGATAATGAGTTTAGATGCAGTATTTATGCTGCAAATGAGGAGGTGAATCCTAAGATAGGGTTTGAGTCTCATTTATTACAGAGTAAGTGCATTCCTAACCTTGAAGACCATGCAAGGCTCAAGGCAGGAATATCTGCAGCTACTTCTCTGTTTTAATAATTTCTATCTTAACTTCTAAGGAAAAATAGGTGAATGTGTTTGACTTTAAGGCTTATTCATAACTTTTACAATAACTATTTGACAGATAAAATATCTCTGACTCAACTCAATAACTGCCTAATTCTTTCTGGAAGGAAACAAAGCACTTAGGTGGCTAAAAATATATTTGAGAGGAATAACTGTTGTGAACTGAGTCATTCGAATTTATCTTAGGTTAATATATCCTTTTTCTGTCTCTAATCTCTGTCTTAAGCCTTAAAATCTATCTCTATGCTTTTTTGTCTGCTCTTTATCACTTTTTCTTCAATTTTTTTTGATATCTGTTCTGTTCTTTTAATCTTCTGATTATTTCTTTTGATCCTTTACCTTTATCCTTTTAATCTTTCCACTGTCTGCTTTTTTTCGTTGACTGCTGCTTTGACTGGATAACCTTTTTGTTTTCAGGGGAGGCCAATCTTTGTAGCTGGAGGGTTTATGATCCATCAATGAGCATGTTTCATCATCGATTAACCCTGAGAGGGCTTATGTTCTCCTATTTTTTGGATTCAAGATCCCTGGATCGTCATCCAAGGTTTCATCCATCTTTTATGGACTGTAGGAGGGAACTTTGGACCTTTTCCACTATTAAAACATGCACAAAACATGAACCATTAGTCTTTAAAACCCGCGGGAGGGATTTAATGCATTTTTCGGGGTTTGGAGTTGTCAGGAGACGATTGCAGAGGAGGAGAGGGTGTAGGGGACAAATTTCCGAAGGCGAAACCAGACAACACTCAAACAGAGGCGGGAAGAACTTTGAATTTGGCGCGGAGGTGAAAATTGGTTTTGATAAACCGGGGTGGTTTATCGCATGGATTGGGGGTGGTAAGTGGTTTGGGGAAAAATGGACGTGATACCATAGAGAAAATGTCGCGTGGCAGGGTGAAAACCGCCCATTTCGCACTGGTTGCGAAAATTTAAATCCATCACAATTTTATATGCGATATGAATTCTGGGCCGTCAGATCTCGGATGATGAGATCTACGGTGCGAAATGATCAGAGGAGCGATGAGCGGATTTGGGAGGTGGAGCCCGAAGACAGGTGGCACAATGTGAATGGGGTCGGGGGCTAGTGGAAGGTGGGACCCGAGGCAAGGTGACGTGGAGACCTTTGTCGGGTAGCGTGGGGTTATATCAATGCAGGGCAAGGTGGGGGATGCGATAGCCATTGGATCAGGGGAACAAATCCTGATCAATGGTGGAGATGGCTCGGTGAAATGAAAGGCGGGGTGAGGGAAAACAAGCCCGCCTTTTAATATTTCAAAGGTTAAGGGGTATGTATAATAAGGTTTTTGGGGTTTTAATAAAACAGAAGGGGTGGAGTTTTATTTAAAACGAGGAAGGGAGTTAATGAATAAGCGGAAGCCAAGGTTCTATGCAAACAAAGGGGGCTAAGGCTTAAGCAAAGAGGGGATTAAGGCCTGACTTATACGAAGAGTGGGTTTTACACATAAAATAGGGTTTTATGTATAATTTAAAGGCCTGATAGGATAAAATTTGGTTTTAAACAATGCAAAAAGAGGGTTTTTACATTTTTTTAATATGTTTAAAGGAAGAATGGTGAAATGAAGGGGACTAATGAAGGTTTTGAGGTAGGGGAAAAGTTGGATTTTCAGAGGAAGAGGGTTATGAATGAGGGTGAGGGTGAGGGTGAGGTGATGAAATGAGGTAAACAGGCCAAATGAGAAAAATCCCTTTTGCAGTAGTGGGGTTAGACTTTTTAGGAGGCAGAGAGGAAAATATAGTGAAAATAGTTAAATTTTGGATAATGAAGGCAGTGAGATTTCTAGAACTCACAATATTTCTCAAATCTTGTTTCTAGAAATCTAGGATCATCATTTAGTCATATTTTGATATCAGCAAAAATTACCGATGACTTACAGTGCCTCCACTTGGGGAGGGCAGCTCCCTTTTGGAGGTGTCCATAACTTTCAGTTTATCAATCTCTGAGTTTTTGCAGACTAGTGGCCTTTCCATTGGGCAGATTTTCTTCTTTCTTTTTACTTGTTGATAATTATTTTGAAGTAAGAATCTCAATAATATACAACATGTGATTATTTCAACAACATTTCTACCTACCCATCTACTTGTCCTAAAATTTTCTCTTCTTTGAGTGCACTTGAACTGGCAAACTCTTGACATTTTTATTTTGAAAACAGAAGTAAACTATCTAGTTCTACCCTTATTGCTTCCAAGAGTTCAGATTAAACTGATGAACTTTTTTTATTCTCTACCTAAAACTATTTGACTGCTAAGATTAAGCTGTTTGGCAGTCTTGATTCTCTAAACTATTGACAAAAATTTAAAGCATGTTCCAAATCAGGATTAAGCAGTTTGATTTACCATGGTTGTGGAATTGGAACAAGCTACACACAAACATTATTTTGCATAAAAAGTAACTTAGAAAGATAAGGTTGTGATCTATCATTTGTAATGCATCCTTATCTTCCTCTTTGGTTCTGTTTTGAGCATGTGGAACCAGTATCTTATATTCCCTAATCTATCTTTTTCTATAAGTCAAGTTTGAAATAATCTTGACAATCATTTTTTTTACAAACTTATCAACATAAATTTAAAGCATGTTCAGCCATGATTAGGCTAGATGACTGAACAATATATCATTTTGAATCAGTAGTGGCATTTAAGCTTGCACACTTTCAGTAGTACTATTTTTTGGGTATGGGGCTATACCTCTTTTGAATTTTCCCTCTTTTTCCTTTCTTTCATTGTTTTTGTATTTTTTTTCTCAAGATTTTCTCATGCAATGTTTATATACAATGATTGAAAGCTTTAAAGCTAAGACTCTTGACAGAAATAGTGTTTGAGCACCCTGCCATTAACAGGACCTCCAAATAATTCTTCTCCATTCAACCCTTGTAAAAAGAAAAAATTATGACCCCTAATTGAATGAATGATATAAGGTCCTTTCCATAAATTCTCAAATTTTCCATGTTTACCTCTATCTTCCCTCCTAGAATCCCATTTCAAAATTGCATCTCCAACTTGGAAATTATTAACTTTGGTCCTTCTGTCAAAGATATTTTTTATACTGTTTTGTACTTCTTGTGTTCTTTGGTAAACTTCCTCTCTTGTCTGCTGCAAATGAATGGTCTGATTCAACCTTATCTGCATGTCATTTTCTTCTGATTGCACTTCTTGGAGAAGTTTCATGACTGGGAATTCCAAGTATGTTGGGAAGACTGCATCCATGCCATATAATAACTGATAGGGAGACTTATTGATTAATTTCTTGGTGGTTATTCTATCAACCCATAAAGCATGAACTAGCTTACTATGCCATGATTTCTGATTTTGTTCCAGGAGTTTTTTGATAATGTTGATCAGGATTTTGTTGGAGGATTCAGCAAGTCCATTTCCTTGAGGGTAGTAAGCTATGGAGTGCCCTAAGTTAATATGGTATTTATAGCAGAAGTCAATCATTCTTTTGGATTTGAAGGCAATAGCATTATCTGTAGTGATCTTTCTAGGACAACCAAATTGGGACAATATGTTAGTCTCAAGGAATTCGATAATGACAGAGTCAGTAGAATTTCTAGAAGGGATAGCTTCTATCCGCTTGGTAAAGTAATATGTGGCAGTAAGGATCCACTTATGTTGGGTAGATGAGGTTGGGTGAATTTCTCCAATAAAGTCTAAACGCCATTGCTGAAAGGGAGCCTCAGTACCGATGGGATGCAAAGGTAAAGGTAGGAGTTTTCTCTTGCCATCAAAAATTTGACACTTATGGCAATTCATGACTATTTTTTTAGTATCAGGGAAAAGGGTGGGCCAGTAGTAGCCAGCTCTAAGAATATTGTTTGCTATGGTCTTCCAGTAAAGGTGGCCTCCACATTCTCCCTCATGCAGCTCATGCATCATTTTTCCTACATCATCCTCAAGCAAACATTTAAGCAATATGCCAACAACATTTTTCCAATATAACACTCCATCTAAAATGCAGTAATTTAAAGCTTTCTATTTCAAGAATATAGCTTTAGTCTTTGATAAAGAAGGAGTATTAAGATATAGAAGCACATAAATGATATCAGCATACCAAGATGAATTCAAAAAAATTTCTTCATTGTATGGAGCTGTGAATTCTTTTTTTTTTCTAAAACATCAACCATATTCATGTCTAATGCTTGGAAATTTGATTCTACCATGAGTTTTGCTAATCCTTGTCCTTTAATCAGCTTGGTAGGCCTGATTTCTAAATCATATTCTAAGATAATAGCAATCCATTTTCTCCTTTTACCATCAGGGTCTTGATTTAGAATGTCCTTGACAACTGTATGTGGGACAAAAGCAATGATATGTGTAAAATGCAGACTCGGAAATCTTTTAATGTTTTTATCAAGGCTAATGCTTGTTTCTCCATGATGTTATATTTGAGTGGAGAATATCTTAAGGCTCTACTGAAGAAGGATATTGGTTGTTCTTGGCCCATGTTATTCTTTTGCAATAATACTGCAGCAATAGTGTGTTCAGAGGCAAATGAAAAAAATGTATAAATCCTTGGTGAAATAAGGACTGATAAGAACTGGTGTTTGCATGAGAGCTTTTTTTACTAGTTCAAATGACTGTTTGGATTCTTAGGTCCATTTAACTCATGTTTCCTTTTTGAGCATGTTTGTGATATTTTTCAAAAGTTCAGCAAGGTTAGGGATGAACCTTCTCAAAAAGTTGATCTTCCAAATGAAAGATTGCAATTCTTTGAGGTTTCTAAGATGGATGATTTTCAATATTCCTTCAATCCTTTTGGGATCTACTTTGATTCCTTCTTCAGAGATTATGTGGCCTAGGATCTTTCTTTCTTGGAGTCCAAAGATTTTTTTCTTGGGATTCAAAGATAAGCCATATTTCATACATTTCTCAAAAACATTTCTTAAATGGACTAAGTGTTCTTTGTCAGTTTTGGAGAAAACAGTGATGTCATCAAGGTAAATGATTATGAAATATCCTATGTATTCTAAAAAAACTATGTCCATGGCCCTTTGGAAGGTGGCCCCTGCATTCATCAAACCAAATGCCATTTTAACATACATGAATTTACCCCAAGGTGTGGTGAAAGTAGTTTTGTGTTGATCACTTGGGAGTACTAGCACTTGGTTATAGCCTGAAAAACCATCCAAGAGTGATATTCTCTTAGATCCAACCACCTTTTGGATTAGGTGATCCATTTTAGGCAAGGGGTAATTATATTTCAGAGAGGCTTTGTTCAGATTTCTAAATTCAATGCAAATCCTAATTACCCCGGTCTTCTTCCTAACAGATACAAGGTTGGAAACCCACTGTGAATATCTAAGGGGAACTATAATGCCAACATCATACATCTTTTTGATCTCTTTCTCAACTAAAGGTAATAAAACAGGGTTTATCCTTAGTTTTTGTTTGAAAGGTTACTGATTTTCCTTAAGAGGAATTTTTTGTTGAATAATGCTAGTATCATATGATTTCAGATCTTTGTATCCCCATGCAAACAAATCTCCAATCTCTTTGAAAAGTGAAATATATTCCTGTTTTATATGACTAGGAAAAGAGCTAGATAACTTGATCATTCTAGGTTCATTCATCCTTCCTATGTTATTTTCTTCTACATTAGTTTCTATAGGCTTCATATTTAGTTTTTTAGCTACATCATTGAAGTCAAAAATCTCTTCCAATGGTGTAAGGCCCCTTGGTATTGTATCGTCTTTTCATTGTAAAACTTCAAGGTCCTTTTGATCTGGTTTGTTAAAGAATTCTGCCTTATAAAGATGTTCGAATTGGTTTATATCAGCAGTAGAGGATAGCTCTATTTTAGGGGTTTGTTTTTCATCAAAACAATCTTCTTCATGGCTTAAGTTAAGTGTTGGTATAGCAAAATCATTTTCAGATTCTAGAAAATCATGAATTTTTTTATCTCCCTCAAACACTTACCAATAGTTTTCATTGTCAGGAACTGTAGGCCTATTTTTTACTTTAACAGTGAACATTTCATTTACTTGAGGTATTTGACAATTGTTGGCAGCAAAGGCAAGCTCATTCTCAAGGTTATTTTGAGCTCTAGGGATGAAAGTGAGTTCATATTTTTCAAAAAAATTTAGGAGTTCTAGGGCGGCATTCCTATATTCTCTTAATCTTGGTTTTTTGGTTGAATACACCCCTTTTATTTGCCTAATAATCAACTCTGAATTTCCTTGGACTGATATCTTCTTGGCTCCTAAATCTTTGAGAAAATGTAGGCCAAGAAGGAGAGCTTCATATTCTGCAATGTTATTAGTGCATTAGAAATCAAGTTTGTAGGAATGTCCTTTTTTTGTATTATGTAACCATACACCAGCTCCAAAACCTGCTTTGCTATCAGATCCATCAAATATCACTGTCCAAAGTGTTTCTATCTCCTGCTCACTATCATTTTTATTTTCAAGGCTGATAAAGTTTGAGCTATTATGTTTTTCATTTGAGGGAAGATTTTGCTGTTCAAGTTGGCTTAACTCCTTTTGATTTTTATTTTCTTGTGTGCCGATTTCCTCTTCATTAAACAAGATAAATGAATCAAGATTTGAATGAATGGAAGAAATAGGAGTGTTGTTTCGCCTATCTATGTTTTTTAACATATATTTCATATGAGATTCCCTATATAACCTCCTTGTCTAGTTAAAAACTGGAATGGTAGCATAAGACATGTCCATTTGAAGGTTCCCCTGAAGTTTGGCTCCCCATGATCTAGATAAAAGCATGCCATACTCTGGAGGAATGTCAGCAACAACTATTTCCATAACTAGACCCTTAGTAGGAATTTGTGCTAGATTGACACATAAATCCTTGATTAGGCCTAAACATTTGACTCTACTTGAATCAAAGGAATACATGTCTTTGTAAGGTTAAGAAATTTCTAGGCCTAATCTCTCCATTACTACTTTTGGCATGAGATTGTGAGAGGAACCTGAGTCTAGCATGGCATTGTGTAAGATCTTATCATGTATATTTAAGCTGACATAGAATGGAGGGATGGTTCCTTCTTGGTATTTTCCTTCTACTTCAGGACCAAACAACAATTTTGGTTTATCATCTGTTAAGTTTAAAGTATTAGTATCATTTCCTATATTAAAATCTTTCAAAACTTAATTTTTATATACATCCTGGGTTACTATTTCAGCTAAAGGTATGCTAATTTTGATCTTGGAAATTTCTCCCTCAAGGCTGAATGGCACTAGTGTTTTTGACATATTTACATTTGTTTTTTCAATCATAGTATTTTCAACAATTCTGATTTGTTGAGTTTTATTAGGGCTGTTATTTTGGATAGATTTCTCAGGGCCATTAGCATAAGTACTAGGGTAGCTTGGGTCAACACTTGGCTGACTGGTTTTTTCTTTATTTAAGTTAGTTTTCTTAGCCACAATGTAAGAACTGTTTGCTGTCTTTTTAGGAAGGTTTTCTGAGGTATTCCTAACAACAGTTTCTGTGTTTTTATTCTTGGAGGTCTCTTGGTTCTTTTTGCTTCTAAGATCATATTGTCTGTGAACCTCCATTATAGCATTTTCAAATCCCAATCAGTAGTCTTCAGAATCCTCATGATTGCTTTCAGTTTGTTCTGAGGAGAAGAATCCTTGTTCTTCTTCAGTGAGGAAAGCATCACCTTCACTGTCAGATCCTATTAAATTCACATGGTTTTCTTCCAACCTTTCTGTCTCCCTTTCTTCTTCTTTATCTACATAGTTTTCTTGAAAAGGGGTCTTAATTTGTTGTTCATTATCCCTTTGTCTATTTTGAATAGGATCTCTTCTGAAATTGGGATTTCTATTTCTGTTCTAGGGATTGATTTGGTTCTCTCTAGGAGGCACTCTATCATTTAAGTTTATCTTTTCCAGCATCCTTTCCATTACCCTCACTAAGTTATCAATTTTGGCATCAAACGATGAGGTTGATGCCAATGTTTCATATTTATATGTAACTCTTTTTTCTGATTTCAACCTAGCTCTTTTCTCAATCATATTTGCTTCTACAATTATATCTCCCCTCTGCATATCTTCTAAATTCAAGGGTTCTCTTTCTCTTAGATGGTAGGCCATATCTGGGTCAAAGCCTTTACAAAATTTTGCTAAAGCTAAGCCTATTGGAGGTTTCATGTTTGGGGGAAGTGCATTGTAAACACTATTGAATCTAGTGCAATAATCTTGGACACTTTCCCCAACATTTCTTTTAAGGTTTCTATATTCTGAAAGGATTTGGAGAGGGTTTTTTTTAATTTCCCATTTGTTTATGAATGTTTTGTATAAAGAAGGGATATCATTTATGCTATTAGGAGTTAATATTTTAAACTATTTTTTGGCTTCTCCTCCTAAACTTTGGGAAAATATTCTCATCTTGATTGTCTCTTCTTCTATTTCCATGTAATCAAAAGCATAATTCATTTTATCTACATGCTGTTGGGTAGTAGTAGATTTGGTTCCAGTAAAATGGGGAATTCTAGATTGATAATCATTTGGAAAAGGAACCAGAGGTTGTGGTAACACTAATGGGGCATACCATGCTGCCATGATAGGAGAAAATGGGAGATTTACAAGAGGTGGATTTGTGGAAGGGAAAGTAGGATGAAATGGAGTGTTTTGGATAGTGGATGTGTGGATGAGTGTGGTGGAAGTACTTGGACCAGCAAACTGATTATGAGCATATTTGCTATGGAAAGAGCTGAAGTGGTGGAGAAGTTGAAAATCAGGAGGAGTGGAAGGAGATGCTTCTCTACTAAAATTCTACTGCAAATATGTGGGCTCAAGGTCAGAATGGTCAGTATCACTGTGTGACTTGGTTCTAAATAAGTTCCTTGAATGGTACAAGTCAAATTGAGGATATTTCAAGGCTGTAAAGTTTTCAGGGACAAATCTTTTTCTTTGGATATTCCTAATAGTAGTTAAATTTCCAGCTCTAGAGGTTTGCCACAAAATATTTTTTGGATCATCAAATATAGTAGGAGGATTAGGGTTTGGATGAGATCTGGTATTGATCCTATGTGAAGCCAGATTTCAAACTCAAAATTTGGAGAGGCTGAAATTTCTAGAACTTTTTCAAAAGGTTAACCTCTCACAATGTCTAAAAAATTTCTAAAATATGGGACTAGGCTTTTAGACTTCTTCGGACTAATTTGATACAATCTTAAGTGAATCTGAAAGAACTAGTGAAGTAATAGGCCTACTGGGGCTTACTAGAGTTGCGACGTGGAAATTTTTAGCTGTTTGAAGGTAAATGAGTATGGTCCACCACCAATAATTGACAAAAAACCAATCTAGAGATGTTTTATTGGGGTTTTCTGAGTTTCCTTTCTATAGTTCTAAGGTTTGTAAGAGTTTTCTACACCTGAATCATCATTTAGCTAAGATGGTGAAACAAAAAAAGTCTACTCTATGGCCATCAGTTGAGTTTTCTGTGATTGATAATGGTTTCTGGAGTCCTAAGGTATACTTAGTTTTTCACTGACTCAGAAGGTCCCACCGTGATCACCAAAATGTTGGTTCTGGGGATGAGGTGGCAGATAAATCACCAGATACTATCATTCAAGGGTTTTTGAATCTTTTAAGGGTGTTTACGCATGAATTTACTCAGAAGGTCCCACCATGATCGCCAGAATGTTGGTGTCCCGTGATTTGGCAGATTGGTATACCAAATGACAAGGCAACATGGAACGAGTCTTTGGAGCCCTAGGACCTAGCCTTCCTAGACTCAGAGAGGGATCTCTCTATTTGTTTGCAAAGGATATGAACTTTTTTTCTTTAAAGGGTTGATTTTAGGCTAGTTATTAAGTGTGGGGTTTTGTTGTTTGTTTTGGTTGGGCATAATGATCAAGAAGCATAGGTAGAATGAGTAAATCTCTAAGTCATTGGGCAATGGAATCAAATGGAAGTCATGATAAGTTCGTTAATGGATCGGGGAGTATCATAGGGAAAATCTAACTTGGCCAGTGGATCTTCAAGTTTTAAGGGGGTTTATGAGATGGACATCAATTGTAAGAATGAAAAGTAGGGTAAAGGGAAATTAAGAATCCTTTATCATATGTACTTCTCAACAAAGGGACTTAAATATCACAAAATCATGAAGAGGCAATCAATAGACAGGAAAAACCATAAATTCTACAATCCACACTTCAACGAGTAATAATTTAGGACAAACTTTTACAATGAAATATAGAAGGCAAGAAACTCATTTAACTTCTAGTGATTTCACCTTCAAGGACAGAAAACACTTAAGACACACATATAACTGCAATCAGAGAAGAGGGAACTCCTAAACATCCTTGATTGTAGAAATGAAGATCTATAAAAAAATTAGTTAATAAAGTACAAAGGGTATGATCAAAACAAAACCTATTTGGCAGACTTTAAAGAAAGGTACTTTAGAGAGAGACTTCAAAAAAAAGTGTTTAAGTGCCAGCAAGTAAGCAGGGAAAACCATAAATCATGCTTGAAACCAACTATATTCAACTATTAATGAAATAAACAAGCTTAGGGGGTCCAGAGAGCAATTAAAAATTCTCTGAAATGTCCTAGCAGAAGAAAACATTAAGGAAGTCAAGAATAAACAGAACTAAGGTGCTTTCAAAAGACATTTCTTAGCCTAAAACTGTTATTATACTGCAACATAGAAAGGTGGAAACATAATGAAAATAGGAAATAACAATAACATATTAGAAGCATTTCACCAACAACCAAGCTCAGGGATCCAGTGATCTAGCCTCCTCCATCAACAAACACATCAAGACATCCACAAGTTCCAAGACTTCAATTTATTTTCAACTCCTAAGAGGCTATGTATTACTTCAAAGAGCCATCAAATGCCAACAAGATAATGAGTTTAGATGTAGTATTTATGCTGCAGATGAGGAGGTGAAGCCCAAGATAGGGTTTGAGTACCATTTATTATAGAGTAAGTGCATTCCTAACCTTGAAGACCATGCAAGGCTCAAGGCAGGAATATCTGCAACTACTCTGTTTTAATAACTTCTATCTTAACTTCTAAGGAAAAATAGGTGAATGTGTTTGACTTTAAGGTTTATTCATAACTTTTACAATAATTGTTTGACAGATAAAATATCTCTGACTCAGCTCAATAACTTCCTAATGCTTTCTGGAAGGAAAGCACTTAGGCGGCTAAAAAATTTCTTTGAGAGGAATAATTGTTGTGAACTGAGCCATTTGTATTTGTCTTGGGTTAATCTATCCTTTGTCTGTCTTTAATCTCTATCTTAAGCCTTAAAATATATATTCATGCTTTTATGTCTGCTCTTTATCACTTTTTCTTCAATTTTTTTTGATCTCTGTTCTGTTCTTTTGATCCTTTGCCTTTATCCTTTTAATCTTTCCACTGTTTGTTTTTTTTCGTTGGTTGCTACTTTGACTGGCTAACCTTTTTGTTTGCAGAGGAGGCTGCTCTTTGTAGCTGGAGGGTTTATGATCCGTCAATAAGCATGTTTCATCATCGATTAACCCTGAGAGGGCCTCTATTCTCCCGTTTTTTGAATTCAAGATCCATGGATCATCATCCAAGGTTTCATCCATCTTTTATGGACTGTAGGATGGCACTTTGGACCTTTTCCCCCCTTAAAACCTACACAAAACATGAACCATTAGTATTTAAAACCTACGGGAGGGATTCAATGCATTTTTCAGGGTTTGAAGCTATCGGGAGAAGATTGTAGAGGAGGAGAGGGTGCAGGGGGTAGAGTTCCGAAGGCAGAACCAGGCAGCATTCAAACGGAGGTGGGAAGAACTTTGAATTTGGTGCAGAGGTGAAAACTGGTTTTGATAAAACGGGGTGGTTTATCGCATGGATTGGGGGCAGTAAGTGGTTTGGGACGAAATGAACGTGATACCATAGAACAACTGCCGCTTTGCAGGGTGAAAACCACCCATTTCTCGCAGGTTGCGAAACTTTAAATCCATCGCAATTTTCTATGCGATATGCATTATGGGTCGTCAGATCTCAGATGATGAGTTCTATGGTGTGGAACGATCAAAGGAGTGACGTGTAGACTTGGGAGGTGGAGCCGAGGGATAGGTGGCACAATGTGAATGGGGTCGGGGGGTAGTGGAAAGTGGGACCCGAGGCGAGGTAACGTGGAGACCTTTGTCAGGTAGCGTGGGGTTATATAAATGTGGGGCAAGGTGGGGGATGCAAAAACCGTTGGATCAAGGGAACAGATCTCGATCAAAGGTGGAGATGGCTCGATGAAATGAAAGGCGGGGTGAGGGAAATCGGGCCCGCCTTTTAATATTTCAAAGGTTAAGGGGTATGTATAATAAGGTTTTGGGGGTTCTAATAAAATAGAAGGGGCAGAGTTTTATTTAAAACGAGGAAGGGGGTTAATAAATAAGTGGAAGCCAAGGTTCTATGCGAACAAAGGGGGATAGGGCTTAAGTAGAGAGGGGCTTAAGGCTTGACTTATACGAAGAGCGGTTTTTACACATAAAACAGGGTTTTCTATATAATTTAAAGGCCCAATAGGATAAAAATTGGTTTTAAACAATGTAAAAAGAGGGTTTTTAAATCGTTTAATATGTTTAAAGGAAGAATGATGAAATGAATGGGACTGATGAAGGTTTTGAGGAAGGGAAAAAGTTGTCTTTTCAGAGGAAGAGGGTTATGAATGAGGGTGAGGGTGAGGTGATGAAATGAGGCAAACAAGTGAAATGAGAAAAATCCCTTTTGCAGTAGTGGGGGTAGACCTTTTAGGAGGCAAAGAGTTAAATATAGTGAAAAAAGGTTAAATTTAGGATAATGAAGGCAGTGAGATTTCTAGAACTCACAATATTTCTCAAATCTTGTTTCTAGAAATCTAGGATCATAATTTAGTCATACTTTGATATCAGCAAAAATTATTGATGACTAACAAGTAGATGTCAAGTTTTTCTACCCAAGATTTGGCAATACACTTGGATGACCCATCGAAATTGGGTAAAAAGAATCTGCCCATAGTGTGGTGTCGATCATGATTCTAGATGAATCCACCACCTCTATGATGATGACTTGGTCTTCTACTATCCTTTATTTGACAAAACTCTTGAAAACTCAAGCTGTCCTTGAATCTCTGAGTTTGAGATTCATACTCCATAAAATAGCCTTCAAGGGATTCTTACTCTTGAAACCCTTCATTTCCCACAACCAAAAATGTAGGCATAGTAGAGCATTGGGAAACTTGTGGTTGATACACTGGTTGATCATTCCAGTGATGAGACATGCCAAATCCTTCACCATGATGAAATCCTTTAGGGGATTCCTTGAATCCGTACATTATCATCTCTTTGATCTCTCTAGCAATGTCTTGCATGGCTCTAAGAAGGATCTTAGGGAACTCCTTCTCTTCATCTTCACCTCTAGATAAAGGGGTTTTACCCTTGTCTTCTTTCTCATATGTATAATCAAACTTTTTGTGTCTTCTTCTTTGATACCTCTTCTCTCTATTAGTAAGAGGTTCTCCTTCTTCAGATGAAATATTGGCTTTTAGAATGCATAGGTTGTGCCAATATTATGCTCTGATACCATTGTAATATTCCCAAATGGGAATAATAGGAATATAGTGCAAAATGTTGGAACAATATTGCAGATCATCATTTATAAAGAAAGAGCCCGATATGGAGACCTTTCATATGTTATTATAGCATAAAAATATACATAAGGAATGGGCCATAACATGTATAACATGAAATACAAGCCTCCAATAGTCAAAATCATTCAATAAGAGGTGTTGCAACCATGTATAAAAGTTGGAAGACCCTTACAACATTATTTTATTACCTTTGCTACAAAAGTTGATTATACATCATATCTAGGGCTGATGTGCCTCAAAAGATAGATCTATATCAGATCTGAGCACTATACAAGCTCCTCTAAAGAACCCCTCAAGGGTTTTTAGCAAAACACCAAGTACAAGTTGTAGATCTGAGATCTAAGACTACAGATCTACTGAAAAATACAGATTTGGAAAGTGTGGCTGATCTGATATGATCAATAAAATAGCCTCCTCCGATATATCCTCAAAGTGAAAGGCCCTTCACTAGAAAATCAGCTCTCCAAATGGTGTGCCAAACGACCCTACAACTCTTCCTACAGAAATAACGCATATCTGGAAGTAAATTGCACTATAGGGATAAAAATATGGTTGGTCTAATGCTAAGATCTGAAAATAAGCTCAATAGCCTTCAATACTGTCCTCCCAATGGAAAGGAAACTTCCTCCATTGAAAATAAGCAATGAGATGGCCTAGATCTAGAGATCTAATCACCATTTGCTGCAACCTGCAAAAACAACCAAACCCTCAACGGGATCTACGTTGTAGTTGAAAGAAGAAGCTTGGCCTTAAGCCTGATAGTGGAAAATGTAGTACAAACTCTCCCAATGGGGCTCTCAAGGAAAGAGGTGGGATTGCCGGTCAGGAACACCCTATGCTAAACATCACTCTATCTTTACTAAACAACAAGAGAAAGATATATGTCTAAACAGACCATATATTCAAAAAATCATATATCAACATACATAATGAATATGGTTTCCATCCTCTTCCTTAAATAGAATATGTGCTTGCAAACCCTAAGCCCCGTCCAAAAAGATCACTACATTCTAAAACTGCGTTGTCCCTCATTGATGACCACTCCTCCATGACAACGTTGTTGATTTGGTCAAGGTTGACCTAGTCAAAGTGATCCAACCCCTTTCACACTAAGGGTGCTTTAATTAAGCTGCCAATATTTTTCTCTTTCACATTTGGCGTTGATTTATTCATTATTAAGGAGAATTTTGGACCTCCTTTGCCATTTTATTCTTTAAACAAAGCAGTAAAACAAGATTGAATATTCCAACTAGCTCATGGCTAATTGGGAATATTACACTAAGGAAATTGGGTTTCCTCTGGGGTCTTACATCCAATTAAGGAAATCAACAATAGCAGCCAAGCATAATAGAAATTATTTCTCTCTTCCTATGTTTCGTGCACATTCTCCAAATATTTTGTGTACAAGTAATGTGACCAGTTGTAGATCACTCTCGTTTCACATCGCCCGGTGAGAGAAATCACCCGCGCGAGTACTTCCTTTGGTCTACATTTCCGCATCATCTTGTAGGCCAAGATGAGTGTTCTGAACTGAACAACATGGTCATTAATTTATCTTACCACAAATCCCATGCTCTTGCATGAGACTTGGTATTTGGATTTGATCCTTTCTGCTACCACTTTTTCTTGCACTTTTCCTCCAAAGTCAGCCATTGGATCCGTGCCCTTATCAAGTAGGCCATTAATACTATGGATCAATGCAACATCAATGGGAATGCACTCTCCCAACCACAGTGCATCATCATGCACGAATGCGAGAAATTTTCAGACACATATATCGTTTATTAAATAGACCTGCCTTGTGCAGACCCAACACCCATCTCTTCGGCTCTAGGTGCACGATTCCTCCTTCATACTAGACATGATCTAGGTAGATATCTCACACAAATTTAGTAAAATTATCCACGCCTGTGATGTCCCAATCCGCAATTTGGAGATGCGACACTTTTGAAAACATGTCACCTTCCAGTGGGACGT
Source organism: Pinus albicaulis (assembly GCA_034641835.2). Lineage (NCBI taxonomy): Eukaryota > Viridiplantae > Streptophyta > Pinopsida > Pinales > Pinaceae > Pinus > Pinus albicaulis. The sequence goes on from CM076582.1 coordinate 468,736,522, forward strand.
TTTCAGGTATCATAGGCATATTGATGCTTGACTGCACCTTGTCAAAATATTTGGGAACCCTTACTGGAAGTTTGTGTGTTTCGACATTGATCGAAAACCGTGGGAATGGGGCCACTTCGACCACATCCTCCTCTTCCTCCATAATTTTCTCGAGGAGATCCATCATTGGTATTTTTAGGCACTCATCTGTAGTGGAGCACAACTTCGGAGTCCTTTCACTTAGGGATTTCCTTGTTCCAGACGTTTTCCCCTTCTTAGACTTCATGGGCATAGGTGTTTCAGCAAGCGGCACAATAGGAACCTCTGGCATAGCAGGGTCATCTCCGAGTCACGTAGTTGTCATATTGGGTGGAATTGCGTAACCCAACCCTCTATGGTGCAACTCTTCCTCGAATCCCAAATCCAAACCAGACATAGACAAATAATATGCTACAAAAATCAAAGAGTTTAGGGCAAATAATTCACTCAGAAAGAAAAGGGAACTATTGCAACCCCATAGGTCATATTTATACTTTTGGCGCATCTTCAACGGTTCCTACTATATTAATGTGTCTCCATTAATGAAAAAACGGTCCCAAATATGGAAAAATCCCTTCATTAAATGCAACCAAGATGCTCCCATAAATGGTAATAAAGTTGCATTTTCCAGATTTATTGTTCCAATGGGTAATTTTTGGCACCTTTGCGACCCAACCAACCTCCTTGTATAGCTACCACATGCGCGTCACACCTTTATGCACATCTACCATCCCATTTGTGCAAATTTGATACTCCAACCATACAGTCATTTGATACGCACAGGATCATCCATGTACGGCTTCAATCGGCTGCCATTGACATACCCAGGAATGTATTCTCTGCTCAATGTGCCCAGACGCACTACACCTCCATCAGTGATTTCCTTAACAACATATGGCCCTAGCCAATTCATCTTCAACTTCCCTGGGTGCCACACAAACTTGTTTTCATACAACAAAACCAGATCATCTTCCTTGAACAAATTTTTCTTGATGTGTCTATCATGCATGATTTTTCATGCCTTTTGAACTTGCTGGTGATAATTGGCAATAAACATTAGGGGATTTTGAGGTCTAAAATGGGCCTCCTAAGAAAAATGTACGTCCAAAATAAACTTTGTAAGAACCAATAAGATTCAAGATGATAATGTCAACCATGGGGGATGATTCACCATTTTTGGAGTAAAAAAGTAAAAATATTAAAAAACAATAAAATAATAAAACTACTTTTTCAACTTATCTCCCTAAGTTTTTACTCAAATTTCAAGCAGGAGTACTCGTTGGATGCAAAATTTAATTCCTCATCCAAGTTGTACCCATGTTGCATACTTTCGATGGACCCTGCTACACGAAAAATGAGAAATACATGAAAAAACGTGATTGCAAACAAGTTTTTCATGTATTTATCATTTTTCATGTAGAAGGGTCCATCGAAAGTATGCAACATGGGTACTCCTTGGATGAGGAATCCAATTCTACATCCAATGAGTGCTTCTGCTTGAAATTTGAGTAAACCCATAGGGAGATAAGTTGAAAATATGAGTTTAAAAAAAAAATCTTCTTCTTTTTTCCCTCTAAAATTTGATGATGTAATCAAATATTATTTTATTATTTCCACTATTATTTTATACTTTACTTAGGAAGCCCATTTGAGACCTCAAAATTCCCCTAATGGCAATATTCTTCCAGTGCGACCAACTGCGAAAATATTTCCTCCATAGCATCCGCTTCTGCCATATTTGTGAATGTTGCAATGCACAGACCGGGAACAATGAACTCCATAGGCAACACAACTTCTTGCCCATATACCATCATGAAAGGTTTCCTTCCATTCAACTTCTTGCATGTGGTCTGATATGCCCAGAGAACTACAGGTATGCGCTCATCCCAATCATTCTAGTTAGCATTGCACACCTTGGTAAGCGCAGTCTCCAATATCTTATTGAATGCTTCAACCGCACCATTCATCTAGGGTTGATAGGGAGATATCTTCCGATGATGCATATGGAACTCATATGTCAATGGTTCAATGGTTTCATTCAAAAAATGCATACCCTGATCGCTTATTAAAATCTTAGGATATACAAAGCGAGTCACAATAGTCTCAAATATAAACTGCGCGACTGTATCTGCAGTACAATCCTTCACAATTTTAGCTTCAACCCATTTGTTTACACAGTCTGTCGCAGTGGTTATATAATTCACACCACTCTTCATGCCTGGAGGATTGACAGGTCCAACAAAGTCTATAGCCCGTTTCTCAAAGGCTTGTAGCACCATCTATGGATGTAAGGGCATCTCATCTTTGCGCGATGGCTTTCCAGCCCTCTGGCATACATCACATGTGTGACAATGCATAAAGGCACAATTGTGTAATGTGGACCACCATAACCCAGCTCATAAAATATTTTGAGTGGTTGCCTTACTTGCATAATGACCACCGACAACCCCTCCATGAACTTCATCTAGGATTGCATTCCTTTCATACTCCAGAACATATCTTCACAAAACTTCATTTGCACCCATTTTGTACAATTGTCTAGCAATAATAGTGAAGTTTGTTGTGCATGCCATGAGATCTTTCTTCTGCTAAACTGTATATTCTTCAGGCACACGTCTAGTAGTTAGAAACTAAATAATATCAAGGAAATGATCATCACCTACCTTGATCACAAAAAATTGCGCATATGGTAATCCATCCTCCAAGTTTTTAGGTTCTTCACCAGTCTTAATGCATGACAGATGGTCTAGCTTGGCATTCAGTCTTCCTGGTTTCACCATAGTTTCAAAGTTATACTCATGGAATTTCAACAACCACCTGCAGAACTTCCCTCCCAAAATAGGCTTATTAACCAGGTATTTCAAAGCAGATTTATCAGTAAAAATCTTGGAATGGCCTCTTAACAGGTAGTGGCGAAATTTCTGCAGTGCATACACCATCGTTAGGCATTACCTTTTTGTGGTTGAATAATTTCGTTCTATGCTTGAGATTTTTCCACTTGCATAGGAAATAGGGTAATCAATCTCTCCAGCTCCTAGCTGCGCTAAAATAGCTCTGAGCGTGATACAGGAGGAATCAACATGCCCATGAAACACCTTTGACCAAGCTGGAAAGATCGGTATGGGTACAGTGACCTTCTTTTCCTTTAACGATTCACAACTCTTCTGACAGTCCTCATCCCAACAGAATGTCGCACCTTTTTTAGCATCTTCTCCATGGGCACAGTTATCAGCGCATAACCTTGAATGAACTTTCTATAATACCCCGTGTGCCCCAATATTGAGCACAATTGCTTGACATTCTCAGGTATCTCCAGATTAACTATTACTATGATCTTTGCAAGATCTACCATCAACCCTTGCTGGAAAACAATGTGTCCCATCAGTATCCCAAATGGCACACATAATATACACTTCTTCAAATATAATGAGATATGGTATTTTCTACAGGTATCCATCATTAAGCGCAGATTTGAAGCATGCTTCTTCAACAACCCAAACACAGTCCAATCATCAAATTATACCTCCAAGAACTTGTGGATAAATTATTTGAAAGCAGCTAATAATACACACGAGAAGATGGAAGGCGCATTCTTCAAACCAAAGGGTTTGACTGTATATTGGAAATATCCCCATTTAGTTGCAAAGGTGGCCTTGTTGCGATCTTGTGGTGCAATATTGATCTGATGATACCCTAAAAATCTGTCTGTGAATGAATAAGCTTCCTAGCCTCCAACATTATCTACGATTTCATCAGAGAATGGAGTTGGGAATGGATCATGCACACAAGCATCATTCAATTTATACAGGTCTACATAGATTCCTATTTCTCCCCTGGTCTTCTTGTCTTGTACTACCATTGGACTTACCCAATTAGACTCTTCTACTCATTCTATGATGCCTGCAACAACCATATTATCCACATCTTTCTTCACCTTTTGATTATATCTTGGATTCAACCTTTATGGGCGTTTCTTCACTGAGAGCACATCAGGTTTCAAAGTGATATTCATAACTCCAAGTTCTCCAATTATTCCTTTCAATTTTGATAACTTTGTAGGGAAAAAATCCTAATATTCTATCAGCAACTCAACAAATTTTCCTACTGTAACATCATCCCAATAGTCTCCAATCTTTGCCAATTTAGGTTTCTCTTTAGATCCAATATTCACCTGCCAGATATTTAAGGGTTTTGCCACATCTACTGAAGTGATTGAGGGCCCAGAAACTGTGCGTTGTCCCTCATATTCTGGAATAATGATATTCCTTGGATTTTCTTCACTCTCTTCAACCATCAGATTTCTACAATTCACAATATCTTTCATCTGTTCAACCCATGCTGGTGGAGCACACTCGATTACAGGCTTTGTTGTATCAAATATAACTTCGTGAATATTATGCAAAGCTTTACTAATATTATCAAATCGACTTTTACATATGAATGTCAGAATGAAACTCTCTGTTAGCACAGACCATTCACTAGTACCTCAGCACATCTCTGTCTCTAAATACCAATCAATAGGTACCTTCCCCAATCTGTGAATAAACATGTGGACCCATTTAGGTCTTTTTTCTATGCCCCATACATGATTCCATCAAGCCAAATGTTTGCGCGGACCATCCTTCCTAGAGTAGAATTTTTCCATTCTAATGGTTGGGCATTCAATGCGTAACCTCATCATGCATGGAAATTCATCCCTGTTTTCCATATTTTCTTTACAAGTCTCCCACCATCTTGCTGGAGTAGCACGCAATTTGAGATCCAAATCATGGAATCTCTATCCTTTGGGTACAATTATTTAAAGCTCTCCTAAAAACATGTTTACATCAATTAAACCATCATAATGCGGTAATTCACGTACGTCAAATGTTATACATCGAAGAGATTTGATCATAGGATTATAGTGCAACACACATACTTCATGCACCCAGTTCTTCTGGTTTTCAAATTCTTCATCAAAATATGAAAAAAAAAAGAGTTTTCCTTCTCCCACTTAAGATTTACATCCGTCATTGGGTTCATCCAATCTTCCTTGCACAAATTCATCTTATATAGTTGATCAATATCATCATCAGCACACACAAGAAATGTATATCTTTGTCCTTTTACAAGATCTAGGGGAATATTGACTCTGGTTCCATTGCTTTCAAACTCCATTCTTTGTTTCTTTAGTTTTATAACACCATCCATATCAATATCCCAGTCCAACCCTATTAGTGCAATATAAGGATCAGTATCATCCACAATTTTTATAACTTCAAAGCTTGTCATCACCGTAGCACCCTCTATATTGACTCCAACTTTCGACAGCCTTCCTAACGGAATTATTTTTTTATTATTTTCCATGCGCAGTTGAATGGTAGACCACTCCAGGTTGGGTTCTCCCATAGGTTGCCAGGTTTTCTTAGGTAGGAAATTTTCATCAGACCCCAAATCTAAGATAACCTTATCCATCTCATAAGCACCGATCTGTGTGTTCATACACATTTCTCAACCCGTCCTCTTCTTGTTCTTATAGATTTTGTTGAAAAATATTTGCTCTACCATTGGTTATTCCTTCTCTGTGCAATTATCTATTAGAGCCTGAAGATTCTCTACTTTATTTTTGTGACGCAGTAACTTAATGCAAGCTTTTAGGAACAATTTGATATCTTCATCTCCTCCTTCTTCCTTCATTGGTCTACCTGATGTTGATGTTCTTCCCTCTGCAATTTTTTTTTTCACTTCAACAAACTCCTCCTTGGCACATTGTAAATCAAATCCATCTTGATTCTCAGGTGCTTTACAAATCCATAAGTATTCAGTTGATTTCCCTTATCTTCATTTGTGGCTACACCGCTCCTAGTGACCACATTCATGCTGCGATCTTCTTCACGAGTTTTTGCTCTAACCATCTGAAGATTATGTGTTGGAGTCTATGTATTTTTCTCCTGCAGTTTAGCAATCAAAACAAGGCAATATTCTATCACATGGTTAAACTATCTGCAATACTTTCATGATTTTCGTGGTGGATTTGGGTAGTCGCATGCATACTGACCAAAATCTCCGTAGTTGTAGAAAATAACTTGTCCTCTCCCTCAACTAGCTAATCCACCTCATCGTCCTCTTCCTCTGCCTTAAAATCCACCACACCTAGAGGGGGACATTGGTGAGGTAGGTTTGGCCTGCATTCTATAGATTTTAAATTTATCCAACATCATATCATAAGTGCGACAATGATGCTCATCATGTCCCAATGACGAATGTAATCTACAAAACAACTGCTTCAGCTCAGGTTGATACTTTCCAACTCTTGGAGAGAAATTGGTTTCATGCAATCCTGCAACTTGAAATATTGTGCACCATACTATGATTTTAAATGGACTAGGACCTCCAGCGTTCAGATAATTATTTAAGAGAGGACATTGATCCTTATGGTGGCCAAAAAATTTACATTTGATGCACCAGACCTCTGCGCAAACCTCCTTACCTAAGGGCTGGTGCAGATGTGGGAGAAACATAGCAATAAACCACTACTTATGTTGAGTATCGTCAATGGTAAATCCACCATCTCCGATAGTGCGCTTCAGCCACTAATATTCCTCCCACACGGATTCATTAATCTCATGATGAATGTATTTCATTTCTGTAACCAACTACGCATATGACTTAGGCTTCTTGAATAGCTCTTCTAGGGCATATTTTATTTGGTCAAAGGTGGCATTAGGGTTTTCTTAAACATATCTGATATACCAATCTAATGTGCAGCATTGGAAAGCAATGGACAGTTGCGCTTTATTAATATCATCATTGTTAACTTGTTGAGCCTGCCATACAACATTAGTCACAAACCAAAAGTGCTCAGTATCTTCATTCCCCATACCCCTGAAATTAGGTAGCTTCATCGACACAGCCATATCTACACCCGAGGGAGGTGGAGGTGGGAGTGTAGATGGACTACGTGGTGGCATGGGTGCTTTGTGAGATGATTTTAGAAGTGGATTGGATGGGGTTGGAAAGAGGATCAAGGTTCTCTGATCGTTATGGTTTGATGAAACTTATTCTCCTTCAGAGCACGCAGATTCGCTAGAGCTACTAGTTTCTAGCTCACCCTCACTACCAGATCTATGCTTTAGAGGGCTATAAATAAATCCCTTCTCTGGGTCTTTGCGGTAAAGTTTTCCACTTCCCGTAGTCGCGCCTCTTCACGACATTCAAGAAATATGTTGATATAGAGAGCGTTTTTCACATAATAGCATCTTCAAAAAAACTTCAAAGAGCACAGGAACTTACCTCTAGGACCCTTGAAAAATCTTCTCTCTGCTTAATAATATGACACATATTGATCAATGGAAAATCGTGCCACAAATCCTCCCAAGAGGCGATCGATCCAATGATATACTGCACGGGTGATCTTATTGTCTAAATTTTCTAATTGTTGAATCAATTCAAGAGTCCTCTCAGTGACTGCGTCGTCCTTCACACAAGTATTGAATTCAGTCAGTTGCGACAACCACTCCTCCAGTTTAGTTTCAAAGGTGAAAAATAATATCTCGTGAAATTTTGTATAGATGTATTTTTGTACCCACTTTTCGTTAGATAAATTAGTACTTTGATTCTCTTGGAGTGAAAATTCAAGGATCTTTCTATCTAGCCAATCTTGCAATTTGTTCCGCGAAAGGTGCCACAACATCAAAACTCCCTCAAAATGATCCCAGTCCCAGAAATGGAACCATTTTTTAGCTTGAGGGGTCCTAAACTGGGTTCAAATTTTATCGCGCAACAAACAAACCCTCCAACTAATGGCCCTTTCGGCAATGAACTTCTTGCGTAGATAAAAGTCTCACCAGAAGTAGTATGGGGGGGTGCTATAACCAAGTTTCCACACCCTAAGGAAGAAAATAATGTGGTGGCCCTAAACATATTGATTTTAGACTTATATAGATCTTAACAGATATGTGCAAATACAAAATACTTATCAGAATCGAAAATCATTTCGTCGCAGATATATCATAAAATAACCAGATCCAAATCTATCTAATGTGCAATTACTTAAGAAGATTCATTCAAGTATTCAATAATCTATATAACTTCATGCATAAATAATAGATTTATTCACACAGATACAAAATAGCATAACAGAAGTAAAGTGATCTTAAGACAGAATAGTAAACAGATAACTCAAATAGTTAACATGATGTTCCGCCAAAACCAGTCCTTGTATTAATTCAGAGAAATTTAGTACATCATACTTTCCCTTACACTTTACCCTTCTACACACACAGCCAATGGAGTCTGCACACAGCCAGGACTAGGTCTCCGTGCACATAGCCAGCAAGAGCCTTTCTACCCAACCCAGACTGAAACCCTTACAAAAGTGTCATAGACGCATACACATTCAGATCACAACATCATATCAAGTTAATCTTCATTTAGACTCGATCTATATATTTATATCCAATCTAGCACGTAGATACTATCGTCTCAAACCATGGTTTGAGGCCCAAATTTTACCCTTAAAACCATTTTACATAAAAAGAGGGACTTTGACCCACCCCAAATCCCCTTGACCTATTCATGCAACGCACATATACAAAAATTATACAAAAAGATACCAAAAAGTGTATCCCAGGGGACCCTGATCCAACAAATATGTTTCCAATATTGAGTAAAAATTTAAATAGAAGAAGCGATACTTTGGATCTATGAATCTGAAGCAAGGGAAAGGTGCCCCCAAGACACAAAACAAAGGACAAAGCCAAGGTGGGGCAACCTAGGACAACTCGCTGAAGCCGCAATAAAATAACAACACCACCAAGATAAATAAGAGCATGGGAAAGTAGTGTGAGTTCCATAAGAGCCCCATTCACAACACAAGAGAGTTTCAAACCAAGCAGTGATTGATGGACGAGCTAAAGGCTTCCAAAATAGATGCATGCTTTGACTCTAAGTCAAAACCTGACAAGGGGTATGAAAAAGGGAAGTAGATTATTTACATGGAGCACAATGCCACTGTTGCCACCAAAAATATCCAGAAGGATGTGCCCAAAGATCCAGAGGAGGGGGAGGACCTCTTCCACTCCTAGATGTGGGTGAAGGGTTCTTCGTTGCACTTCATTGTTGACAACGGAAGAAAAAAGAACCTCATTTCAGAAAATTTCATGAAGATTTTGGGCCTACCAGCCACTACACACCCATAACCATACACCATTGGGTGGCTTCGCCAAGGACGAGATATCTGCATCAACCAACAATGTTGCCTTCCCTACATCATCAAGGCCTTCACAAATGAGGTACTATGTGATGTTTCTCCTCTTGAAGTTTTTCATGTATTACTATGTCAACCATACTTTTGGAAGCAGCATGATGTCTATGAGTATAGGCCTCACAATATTATTATTAATTTGGGCAATAAGTTGTACAGGATACCAGAGGTAGCACCGCCAACCACCATCTCTTTGATCACTGCGAAGTAATGTAGTAAGCTCATTTCACATACTGGGAAATTTTGTTTCCTTGTGATTTTCCCTCAGCGCAAAAATAATATTGTGGCCATGGACTCAAGATAGGGCTCCTCCGCATAGAAGCAACAGATGGAAAAGGTCGTGGAGGACTGCAGGGACATATTCACGTCACCCACAGGGGTATCTCTACATTGTTAGGTCAAGCATAGCATTAATCTGACACCAGGTGTGTCGTTGCCCAATCGATTGATTAATCAATCCTCTGTTCTTGAGAACGATAAAATCAGGAGGTATATTCAGGAGTTGTTAGAGAAAGGGAACATCAGTCCAAGTTCATCACCTTGTGGGAGCCTGATCATTTTGGTACAAAATAAATATGGGACCTGGAGACTCTATATTAACTATCGAGCGTTAAACAATATCACTCTCTATAATTGGTATCCAATCCCATATATTTATGACATTTTGGACTAGCTCAAGGGGGGGGGGGAATATTTCTGCAAGATCAAATTGAAGTCCGGTTATCACCGAGTACCAATCAAAGCCTCTAATGTGTGGAAGATTGCCTTCAAATCTAAGGAGGGCCTTTTTGAATGGTTGGTCATGCCTTTCAGGTTAATGAAAGCCCCTGAAACCATCATGAGGTTGATGGACGACATATTGCGACCTTTCACCAACACATTTGTTGTGGTTTATTTGGATGACATCCTAATATTCATCCAGAGTTGGGAAGAGCACCTCTGCCATATTCGACAAGTCCTCCAAACTCTGCGAAAACACAAGATGTGTGATAATTTGGAGAAATGCACTTTTGGCATGACCCAAGTTCAATATCTTCAGTACATCATTGATGAGAAGGGTGTGCATGTAGACCCAGCCAAGATATAATTCATTCAAGATTGGCCAGCCCCAACCACGCTAACAGAGTTCTGCAATTTTCTAGGTCTTCCCAATTTCTAACGCAGGTTTGTGTTGGGGTTCTCTCATATCACTTGGCCTTTGAGCCAAGTCACCAAGGGCAGAGCGAAAGAAAAATTATTTTGGTATGAATCCCAGAAAATTTGTTTTCCAAGTTGAAGCATCACCTTTTCTCTGCACTAGTGCTCACATTAACAGACCTGCATCAACCATTTGGGATCAAGACAGATACTTCTGACTATGATATTGATGCAGTTCTTACTCAACAGGGGAATCTAGTGGCATATCATAAAGATACACTTTCAGACATAGTCTGAAAGTATCCCACCTATGACAAAGAGATGTATTCTATTATGCATGCATGCTGAAAATGGAAGAATCACATTTTGGGGAAGGAAACGATCATCCATACAGACCGTCAGCCCCTACGGTTCATACAGACAGAAGGGAAGTTGCAGAACGATCGCCATTGGAAATGGTCCACATACCTACAATAGTTCTACTTGAACATTAAGTAAAATAAGGGCAACACCAATAATATTGCATACTTCCTCAGCCAAATACCAATCATGGCACTGACCACTATGCTCGAATTTTATGGGAACGAGACTTCAGAGTGGTCACCTCTATACAAGAGCGATCCAAAATTCAGAAAAACATACCAGACACTCCAGGAAGGCAAGCAAGTTCCAAATTTTCACCTCCACGAAACATTGTTATGTCACCTAGGACATCTATGTGTTCCTTCAAGCGAGTGTGCCAAGATGATTTGGGAGGCACACTAAAAATTTTTTAGTGGACACTTCATAGTAGATAAATTAGTGGCAATGCTACATAATTATGTTTATTGGCTGAACCTTCAATAGGATGTTGGGAAGTACATCAGATCATGCACTACTTGCATCATTGTCAAACCGACCATTAAGAATTAAGGCCTATAGACTCCTCTTCCCACCCCTAGCCAACCTTGGGGATCCATATCCATGAATTACATGTCAGGCCTCCTTTCAACTAATCATGGTAACGACTATGATTTCATGTTCATCGATAGATTCTCTAAGATGGTCATTCTAGTGGCCTACAAGAAGAATATCACAACAGAGGCCATTGCTAATCTCTTCTTTAAATGTGTGTGCATACACTTTGGGATCCCACAGTCCATTATATCAGATTGGGACAACATGTTCCTAAGTGCATTTTGGTCAAGTCTCAGGTCAATGTTGGATACCAAGCTCCCTAAGTCCACATCTTTCCACCCCAAAACTAATGGCCAAACATAGGTCATAAACAGGATGATAGTACACATTTTGTGCATGTACAACTTGAAGCATCCACAAACATGGGACGAAATCCTCCTCTATTTCTAGCACAGCTACAACAAAGCTCCCCATAGCTCAATTGGCCACAACCATTTTCAGGTGGGGTTGGGATTCCAGCCACCATGTCCCATTGATGTGGCCATACCATTTGCAACTACTCAGGAAGCTTCGACCCATGTCCAATCTGAAACCAATTGTGCTAAGAGATTCATTGAGTGAATCCATCACATCCGCCAATAGATCCATGACATGTTGGAAAAATCCAATGCTAAGTACAAGTACCAATATGATCAACATCAGGTGCCACACAAGTTCCAAGTGGGCGACAAAGTTTGGCTACATTTGTAGGAGGATCGACTCGTTCGGCCCCACCGTAAGTTTCAGTCACTTTGATATGGCGTATACACCATCACCAAGGTTGTAGGGATAAATTCTTTCAATCTCACCATTCCACCATTCCTTGGCCTACACCTAGTGTTCAATGTGGACCACCTTCGACCATAATTTCCACCATTACTAGTGGACACATCCGACATTGCAAAACAGCTCACACCAATGAAGTTAAACCTTACTACGTGGAAGAGACCACCACTAACCGGATTATGGACACACAGATAAAGAACACTCACTATCAAAAAATAAAACTATATTGGGTTTTCAAATGTAGCCAACTCATGCACCAAGGCAAGTGGCTCACCAGGAACCAAGTTTAGCAGAAGTTTCCCCATCTCATGGAGGCACTCAACGGAATGAAGACCATTGCTTCCTAAGGGGAGAGGACTGATCTAGGTGGATATTGGTGGGAACCCACCTATTCCACTTGTAACCCCACCATTTTTTGTTTTAATTTTTCAGTTTCCTTAATTGTAGCATAGTTTACTATGTTTGGTAGTTTTTCGGGTCCTAAACTTCCAGAGCTTTTTTGAGGGACTAAAATACAATTTTAGGGAAAAGGGAGACACCAAAAAAGTCCCAATCCATATTAAATGTTTGATCTAGGAATCCTCTTCTATATCTTCGAAACAAGATATTATGATAGCAAAATGGAGATCATATTCCAAAGTTACGACCCCCGGAAGTTGACGTTCCAACTTACCCCAACGATGCCCACAAGATTTTGGCGCTTCATCTCCTAGGGTTAGGTTTTTGGATGTTTAAGGTTTCTCATTGTTTCTCAATGATAAAAATGCAACTAACCCTAATTATAACATTTTTCAGAGCCATGTAGCCACCACATCGTTTCTCAGAGATAACCTATCATTGCACAAGGTATTTTATTTTCATTATGTATGTAAGCATATTTCATTTATTTGATATTAATGAAATGAAGTGTTATCTATGTTTCATATTTTTGTTTATGGTTATATTTTTATTCTTTTTCATTCCTGTCTAAGTTAGGATTAGTGGTATCAGAGCAATCTTCTCTTTCTCTGTCTTTCTTTGCATGTCCCCGATGATGTTAGGGTATAAGGAGTTAGTGATCGAACTAGTTGAACCTTTGCAAGACCACCCTTGCAAACCCCAATGGCCTCCCATGGTGGAAGAAAAGAAATATGAGGGAGTAGGATATCCTTTCCAAATATTGCTTGAATAATCCCTATAGCAATAGAGGAACACAATAACATACAAATTTTCCCAGATCCTTCGGCGAATGCCCACAGGCAACGCATCTTCACCCAACAATCACTCTGGAGGCGCCACTCCCTTCAATGTACAATTCAACTTTGATATTCCCATATTTGAAGGTTATATAGATGAAGACACCATAGATATATGGTTAAATCTATTTGAGGGATATTTTTCAGTTCATGATTTTTCCAATAGGGAAAATATTACTTTTTCACTCCCCAAACTCATTCCCCTTATCAAGGATTGGTGGGAAACCTATTGCGAACAGAGGGATAAGAGAGAACCTTCACTGTTTTCAGCATAACCCACTTGGAATTATTTCTGAGATGCCATAAAGGAACAATATTACCTCGTGGGGAGCTATGAGGACATGTACATACAATGGACTATGATGTGGAAGCAAAGGGATCAAGATGTGCATGAGCTAATGAATATATTTTATACCCTGCTCACAAAGTTTGGTATCAAAGATTTGAAGAAATATTTGGTGCTTAAGTACCATAGTTGTTTGCACATATAAATTCAGGAGGAAATGGAGCTCCTCAACATCTCCTCGGTGCAGCATAATGATATGCTGCCAAGGTCGTGCAAAATTTTTAAAAAAAAATGAGTGAGACTTTGGATCTGTGAATCTGAAGCAAGGGAAAGGCACCCCCAAACCGAAAAAACAAAGGAAAAATCCCAGGTTGGGCGACCCATGACAACACATTGAAGCAGCAAGAAAATAACAACACCGTGAAGAAAAAGAAGGACATGGGAAAAAGGTGTGAGTTCCATAAAAGCCCCACTCACAACATAAGAGAGTGTCGAGCCAAGTAGTGACTAGTGGCCGAGATAAAGGCTTTCGAATCATATGCATGATCTGAATCTGAGTTAGAACCCAAAAATGGGAATGAAAAAGGGAAGCATATTATAGACATAGAGCCTAGTGCCACCAATGCCACCACCAAGATCCAAAAGGATGAGCCTGAAGATCCAAAGGAGGGGGAGCACCTCTTCCACTCCTAGATGTGGATGAAGGGTTCTCCACTGCAACTCATTGTCGATAGCAAAATATAAAAGAACATAATTTCAGTAAAATTCATGAAGCGGCTAGGCCTACTGACCACAGCACATCTGCAGTCATACACCATTGGGTGGCTTCACCAAGGACAAGTTCTCCATGTCGGCTAGTAGTATCGCCTTCCCTACCACAACATCAAGCCCTTCACAAATGAGGTACTGTGTGATGTTTCTCCTCTTGAAATTTTTGATGTATTATTAGGCCAACCATACAATATCACTGTCTGAAATAGGTATCTAATCCCACGGATTGATGGCCTTCTGAAGTAGCTCAAGGGGGACAAATATTTCAGCAAGATCAAATTGAAGTCTAAGTATCACCATGTACCAATTTAACCCTCTGATGTGTCAAATATTTCCTTCAAATCCAAGGAGGGGATTTTCGAATGGCTCGTCATGTTTTTGAGTTGGTGAATCCCCCCACAACCTTCATGAGGATAATGGACTACATCTTGCAACCCTTCTGTTATCACCCAAAAATTTTCGAAACATCTTTGTGTCACGTTTGTTTTTGTTCATGTTTCAAATTAGGTTTAGAAGTCAATTTAGGAATAGGCAAGGGTAATTTAGATTTTTATAAGTTCAAAGGTCATCATTAAGTTCAAATAAAGTTTTTCAAAGGTTCATTCATTGTAAAAAATCCATAATTTCCATTTAGGAGTCATTCCATAAAGTTTCAGGTCAAAACTTTGCAATTAGCCAAGAATACACGTTTTTGTAGCGCCACTAGTTCAAGAAAGTTGATTTAATGCGCTACGAAAGCGCTAATAGTTTCGTAGCGCAAACTGGGAAAAATACATTGCCAGCGCTACGAAAGCGCGGTTTCTTAACCGTCTTGTCAATTGAGCTGAAATTTGTCAGAATCTATTGGGAAATGATAGGTTAGTGGTATGATGAGTCAGTTAGTGATGAGATTCAATTTACTTACCCATCTTACTGTCATCATTGTCATGATAGGGTATGAATGAGGCATCATTCAGTTATGAGATGACATTTCAAATTCAAAATCTTGCCTAATTTGGTCATTCTCATTTCCTTTGCCTCCATTCGAGTGTCTAATCTCTGAAGTGTCAATCCAAACCTGTGGTTGTTCAATACAAGTTTTCTTCATCCTAATCAAGCGAGGCTGCTTCATCCTAATCAAGCAACGTTGTTTCATCCTAATCAAGCGAGGCTGTTTCATATAATCAAGCGAGGCTGACAAGTTTTCTATGAAGCATGGCAGAGGAAAAGAAAGTCCACAGAGGGGGACACTGTTTAAGATATGAACCTGAAAATATGAAGGCCATAGTTTAAGACCCAACAGTGATAGAGGCATTCAACAGAGTAGGTTATCTTCGGTTTTGTGAAAATCTGCAGGGTTGCCACACACAGGTGTCTAAAGAGTTTGCCTTGCACTTCAATGGAACAACTACCAAGGTTGGGATGCTAAGTGTGCGAATTACACTAAAAATTATTGTTGCTATGACAGAAATACCAAGGGGACAAGAAACTTGGTTCAAAAGTTTCAAATTTGATATAGAGCCATGCAAGGAATTCATGAAACCTGAGTATGTAGATATGGACCTCAATAATGCAATCCCTAGAAGCTGCATCAAGGACACTTATGCAAAGCTATTTCTCAGCATCCAGATATATTTTACATGTGAAGGTAGATATCATAAGATCTACACATATCATTTAAAGCTGCTTCTGCATTTTACAGGTAAGATTTCACTTGATTTTCCCTTTTACCTACATAGGAGTCTTGCTAAAATGAATGATAAATTACAAGCCAAATCTGAAGGTTGTGAAACATCTTTGTTTCATCATGGTTTGATGAAGTTGTTGATTTTGAATGAGCTTCATAAGATAGGCAAATATTTTTCATCCTTTCTATTTATAAATGGTTTTGAGTTGGAAACCCTAACCCTTGCTGGAAACCATAAAACTAAAGGAACTCCATCACCACCAGTAGTAGAGTCTAGTCAACCTGTGGTTGCAAAAACAAAGGAATTTTTAAAATTGAAGCCAAGGAAACAAGTTGAGAAAAGGACAGAGCAAACACAAGTGCTTGATACTTCAACTCCATTTCCTGCAAAACAGAGGTGAAATATTGTCAAAGAGGCAAAACAGAAACAAGATGTCAGCAGGCAGGAAATCAAAAGAGTAAAAAGAAGCCAAGCAGTGGCATTAAAGGGAAAAACAATTGCTACAGATATAGAGGATAGCCTAGTGATAAAGGGAAACTTAGATGACATCCTGCATGTAATTGACATAGAGGAGACACCCATTGTGCAAGATGAATTCATTGGAGAAGATGAGCACAAACAGAAAAAAGCTAAGTTTGTAAAGAAGCTTGATTTTGAGGGTGAAAATGCAGCTTTTATTTTTCAAGCTATAAAGCCTTTAACTAGGCATGCTAAGAAACTTAAGTAAGGTAGCAAGGAAGTTCAAGAAGCTATTGAAACAGCTAAAGCCCTTGAAGAAGTGGTTGATCTCTCAACACCTGCAGAGAAGCATACAGTCAGCAGAACAAAAGAGAGAAAAGAAGAAGTGACAAATAAAACAGAGTTTAAACATCTTGAGGAGAAATTGAGGTTGGAAAACCAAGAAATTTCTATGATGAGAAAGAGGGCTAGAAAGAAAATTATTGAGATAGCATAGTTCAAAAGAATGAAGGCACCGTGGGAAGGTCAAACTAGTTCTAGGTCTGAAACCCCAAGTAGTGCAGAACAATTTTTCACATGGACAGTTCCAGCCATCAAGGAAGCTAAATTTGTCAGAGTAAGAAATACTCACTTGAGAGCCAGTAATATAAGACTTAGAGATCAAGTGGAGGACTTGGAGCAGCAGCTGAAATTGACTCAAGATGAGTTAAAAAACAAAGGTGCAGAATGACAATCATTAAAAAGTCAAAAGCTAAATCAAGTGAAAATTAAGAAGGAACCTCATGAAAACTGTGTTTTTCAGTTCATATGACTTTTTGATTTGATGAAACCAGTGTCATTTTGAGTTTTTGCACATTTATGGTTTTCATTTTGAAAAAAATTGGACAAAACTACTCACTCAGCAGTTTCGTAGCACAAACAGTGTAAAAATAGTGAAAAGCGCTATGAAACTGTTGTAGCAGCTTTTTTCACTCTTTCTCATAAATTTTTGAAGGGAAAAAGTATGAATTATGACCTGAAATTTCCAGGGAGGATATATTAAATGATAATGAAGATAATCTTGGAGGAAAGAAATCAAAATTTTGAAGGAAAAAAAGGTAAAAGAGTTGCGCTACGAAAAGCGCTACAAAACTGTGTTGTTTTCGTAGCGCAGGTATATTTCAGCTCATTTGAATAGTTTGATGATGGTTTTGGACAGCTGGAGCTTAAGGAGGAGGTTTTTCATGTGTTAATTCAATTTCTAACATCTAAGGAGCTCGAAATAATGAATTCATGGTGGTCAAAATGTTCCACAATTGCAAAGGACCCTATACCTAGAAAACAGGGGACTGTTTCGTACTTTGATGGAGGTCAGCATTATGGTCATAAAGATTTTAAGCCTATCATATAAATTCAACCATGTCTGAATACACTTGGAAAATGATGTAATTTAGTTTAGATAAGGTTGTTATGGATAGAGTTAAGGAGTTTGAATCTTATTTGTAATAGGACTTTTTATTAGATTAGTTGTCTTTTTGTAATAAATACCATGTCATATGGTTATGCAAGGTGTCAAGAGTCAAGAATTTGATGTATCTAGCACAAGATAAGATTATCTCATGTTGTAAATGGTCTATAAAAGGCCAAGGGGTCGAATTAGCTAAGGGTTGGACATTTTTAGCAAGAGATTGTGTTTATTGTAAGTAACTGGTTTTTAGCTTAATACAGAGTTTTCTACTTAGCCAAATTGAGATTCATAAAGAGTTCTAGTGTGTTCTTGTTCTAATTGCATCTTATTACTATCCTATGGCAGTGGTGTTTTTTTATGTTACTCATAATTCATCTTTGATGCTCTGGCTTCTTATGTAAACAAACTGACTGTGTTTTTTTTTACTGTTTCACATGTGTATCTATTGACTAGAACTCTGATATGCCTTGACTTCCATGCTAAGTAGATTGTTTGGTTTTACTAAAACTATTTTGACTCCATAAGCCCAATGTGCACTTGCTGATGTGATTTGCAACCAATATCTATCATTAATATACTTAATACCCCACATAGAGTTAGCCATCTATATTTTTATCAAAAATCATTAATCCTTGAGAGAGCCCTCTCAAGTTAAGGAGGCTAAGCCTCAATCAAAATATTGGTTTGAAACAGTTACATGAGATTGATTTGATTAGAAACCTATCAATTTAATTTTTTGATAACATTTTGGCGCTGTTGCCGGGGAGCGAAGGTATAAATTTTCCCTGGGAAGAACGACAAATTTTCAGTTCTAAGGTCTGAGAGCAGCAGACACTTAGGCACATATTAGCTGTATTTATACTTTTGCGACTCCACACATCAAATAATCAATTGGAAGGTGACTCCACTGCTTGAATATCAGTATCTTGATGAAGTTTCAAGATGAATTCCATTACAAGAATAAATGCTAGGTATGCTCCTATGAATCGGTCTCACATCCCTGGTTTTCCAAATCCTATGCCAAAGGTTGAATGGTTAACTGATCTTCCTATATTCAAAGATGAAAAAAAATACAATGTTGCTCTTCATTTGGTTAGATTCCATATGCATGTACACATTCTTAAGGTTCAATTCCCTGAGGATTGTCTCATGAAGATTTTTATGGCCACTTTAGAATGAAAAGCATGGTATTGGTATGAAAGCTTTCCAAATGGTTCATTATATTCTCTTGTTTATTTCCATGTTGAATTTTATGAGATGTATGAAGAGTATCATCCCTCCTTATTGATGGTCAAAGACTGCTATAAACACTGTGTGAGTTTTATTGAATATTTGGAGAATTGTTATGAAGATGATGAGTTCATGGATGAGGAAATTTTAGAGGCCCTTCATGACAATCCCTTTCATCACCAAGAAGAAAGGATATCTTCTTTCTTGGATGAAAATGAAACCCAAAAGGAGTTTATTTATGATAATTGTGTTACATCCTCTGATTTTGATGAAAATTTGCAGCAGACTTGTCAATATTTTGATCATCGGGATTATGAGAATCATTTCAAACAACAAGAGGAAATATTGGAAAATGCTTGCTACAATCCTTAGGTACAGGAAAAATTTGATTCTTCATGTCATTTCTTGCATCAGCCTACATCAAATCATGATCACACTAATGAAGAAGTAGGTGAAATTTTTTCTTTATCCTTGTCTTCTAATCTGAAATCATTTGAGTCCAAGTCAGAAGTTAATATTCAATTTTTGGATGAAGTTGCTAAGAACCATGAAAAAGATATTAAGTTTCAGAAGATAAAATTCAATCTCATAATATTCATGATCAAGATCAGTCTTTTCAAATGATTTTTATGCTAGAAAACATAGAGAGGGTGTTGTCACCTTTCTCCTTTGAGTTTGAGGAAGAATACATTGTTTTTGAAAATCAGTTTGAAAAGCAGTTTGAGAGCACACAACTGAAGTCTTATGTGGTTGATTAAAACATGGATGAGTTTTCCAAAGCTACAGAATGTCATGAGAAGCATCAAACAGATCATGTCTTCTTTGATCCTATAACTGACTACATGGAAAGGTTCTATAGTCTAGATTTCCAATTATATTTTCATTATGAAGATCAGATGCATCTTATGTTGCCTTGGTCATTCCAGTATCTTGTTTTTTTTGTTCAAGTGAAGTCAAGAAATTCAAGTATCAGATCAGATCAATGACTGGCTTCATTGAAATTTTCATGTTGCTTGAGTTAAAAATGGAGATTGCAGCTGATAGGGTAGGTAGGAGTGTGTGAATAAGCTCAAAGTTGACTGAGCATCCTTTTAGTATGTACAGATTTGTTTCTTCTGCAGTGATCATCAAGCTTGAGCCTGAGGTGAAGGCCATAAGAGTTTGAATAATATTTGGAAAAATTTTAGAGTTTTTATATCCAAGAAGATGGATGGCACTGAAACTGCAGGTTCTTTGGTGTACCATAGGGGCACACCATCCCAAGTGGAGCAACTGTTATCACCCAAAAAATTTCAAAACATCATTTTGACAAGGTTACAAAATTTCGTGGATCAAAATAGGGTTTTAGGAGTCAATTTAGATTTGATCAAAGGAAGGTTTTAGATTTTTTATAGTTTAAAGCTCATCCTAAGGTTCAAATAAAGACTTCTTTAAAGTTCTTTCATGTCAAACATTCATAATTTTCCATTTGTATTTAATTTCCCAAATTTTTTTTGCCAAAACTACCTAATAAGCCAAGAATCCATGTTTTCATAGCGCATCTAGTGTAAAAAAGTTAGAAAGCGCTACGAAACTGTTGAAAGTTATGAAGCAAAAAACTCTATTTTCTAGTTTTGAGCAGTGAAATTCAAAGGAGGTTTCTGAGCAAAAAAAACGGTATTTTAAGAAATGGAGAGAGGTTATTTTCAAGAAGATATTAAATAAAAATAAACTCTCTCAATTTTCTCACAGGTGTTATCATTTGGGCGATACAAGTCTTTCTTTGGAGCCTTTTTTTCAGAAAACAGAATTTTCATGTTTTACACATGTTTTTCAAAGAAAGTTTCTGGACAGTAGGAGACGTGTTTCAAAAAACCAAGAGAGGTTTTTAGTAAAGACATAATGGCCTACAAAAATTTCCTTCCATTTCACAAAATACACCATGGATTAGGATATATAGGCTCTGTCCCAAGACCTATTTTTCAGGAAAAAAACTGGAGAAATCTGCAAATAAATAAGAAATGCCTCAAGGAGCCTAAAATGAAGTTAGTATATGATTTGTATGGCTTGTCGATGATGAGGACAAGTTATATTTTGAATTTTTTGGCAACCCCACTTTTTATTTGGTAAATTTATTAAAAAACTGCATACTCAACAGTTTCGTAGCGCATTCAGTGTAAAAAGTCAAAAAGCGCTACGAAACTGTTGTAGCTGCCTTTTCTGTTTCTTTTGATCAGTATGTAAGGAATTTAAAGGTGATTCAAGAGATGAAAATGCTATGAAAATATGTGGAGGGGTAATTGAAACAATGCAAGAGGAAGGAGTCAAAGTTTTGAAGAATAAAGGTTTAAAATGGCAGCGCTACAAAAGGCGCTACGAAACTGTTGTGTTTTTGTAGCGCAATATATTACAGCCTTTTGAACAAGTTTTTGTAGCAGTCTGGATAGCTAGAGGCTAGGGAAGAGTGATGGGACATGTTAAACTAATATTCAACAGCCAAGGACCATGAAATTAATATTAAATGATGGTCAGAATGTTCAAGTAAGGAAAATAATCTTATGCCTAAAAAACAGGGTATGGTTTCCTGCTTTTGTGGAGGACAGCAAAGTGGTCAATAGAGAACTGAATAACATGATAAAAATTTTACCATGTCATGATATACTTGTCAATGATGTAATTTCAAGTAGATAAGGTTGTTAAAGATAGTAATAAGGAGTTTGAGTCCTTTTTGAAATAAGACTGTCAAGTAGGATAGGCGTCTTTTTGTAATAAATTTCATGTCTTATGGTTATGCAAGGTGTCAGTAGTTAGAAATTTGATGTATCTAGCCTAAAGGGAGATTATATGATGTTGTAAGAGGTCTATTAAATTCTAAGAGGTCTAATTTGTAAAGGGTTGGAATATTTTTGGCAAAATTGTGTCTTATGGTAATGGATTGTTTCAGCTAATACAAAGATCTATTACTTGAACAACTTGAGATTCTGAAGGAGTTTTTAGTGCTTTCCTATTCTATTTGTGCCTCTTATGTATCTCACTTGCAGTGTTTTTCACTTATATTACTCAGAATTCATCTATAATATGCTCTAACTTCCTTTATATGTGAATTGACTATGTATACTCATGTTTATTTGTGTGTGTCCTATTTCTAGAAATTCTGAACAACCTCAACTTCCATGTCAAGTTACTCACTGAATCACTGAAATTTTTAACTCCATAAGCCCAATGTTTACATACTGATATTATTTTCAACCTAAAGGTTGGAAAATTTTATCTCAGCAGACTACTTTGTAAGGCTTTTGGAGTTTTTGATATATATAGTAGCAATACAACTTTTCTTCACCTGAGATTCTAAGTGTATTTCAATGAGTTTCTGTCCTATCTTTGAAATGTTTTTCTTCAAAATTATTAATGCTTATTACTCAGAATTCATGATTGTCCATGCTCTGACTTCCTTTAAGTATTGAGCTATGGTGAATCTCTTTTAATATTTTCCATTCAATTCCTTAATGTCTCATTACTCAAAATTCATGTATCACATGCTCTAACTTACTTTGAACCTAAAGTTATTGGGATTCTCTTGAATGTGTTACTCTTTCATTGAAGTATATACAAGCCTCAGCTTCCACAAGGAGATCCTTTTTCATCTTTATCCCTGTCACTGACTCCATAGCCTAATGATATCAAGCCTTCATCTTTTCAACCTGTAAACATACAAAACCAAGACACAAACAATAGAGTTAGCCATATATCTATATCTTTATTCAATATAATTAACCCTTGAGAGAGCCCTCTCAGACTAAGGAGGCTAAGCCTCGGTCACAAGATTGGTTTGAAATAGTTACACTGCAGTTGTCTGATCAGCAGCCAATTAGGTACGATTTTGGTGATAACACCTTCACCAACTTGTTCATGGTGGTGTACTTGGATGACATCCTTATCTTCATCCAGAATTGGGAAGAGCACATCCACCATATTCGACAAGTCCTCCAAACTCTGCGACAACAAGTTGTGTGCCAATTTGGAGAAATTCAATTTTGGGATGACCTAGGTTCAATATTTGGGTTACATATTTAATGAGAAGGGTGTGCACGTTTACCAAGCATAATACAAGTCATACAGGATTGGCCAATCCCAACCAAGCTAGCAGAGCTCCAGTGCTTTCTCGGTCTTGAAAATTTTTATCGCAGGTTCATGTACTGAATCTCACATATCACTTGGCCTTTGAGCCAAGTCACCAAGGGTCGTGCGAAAGAAAATTTATTTTGGTCTGAATCCCAACAAAATGTGTTTTTCAAGTTAAAAAATCACCTCTGCTCTATGCCAATGCTCACATTACCAGATCTATAATAACCATTTGAGATCGAGAGATGTTTCTTACTACGTTCTTGGTGCAGTTCTTACTTAGTAGGAGAATCTAGTGGCATAGCATAGTGAGACACTTTAAGAAACAATCCAAAAGTATACCACCAATGAAAAATAGATGTATTCCATTGTGCAGTTCTATCGACAATGGAAGCATTACATTCTAGTGAAGGAAATGGTCATCCATACAAACCACTAACCCCTGCAGATCATATAGACATAAGGGAAGTTACAAAATGATCGCCATCAGAAATGGTCCACATACCTATAGAACATTAAGTAAAATAAGGGAAGCACAAATAATGTTGTAGGCTGCCTCATCTGACAACCAATCATGGTGTTGACCAATGTGATCAACTATTATGGGCACGAGACTTCAAAGTGGTTGCATATGTACAAGAGCGATCCAGAATTCAGCAACACATACCAGACACTCCTGGAAGGTAAGCAAGTTCCAAATTTTCACCTCCAGGATACAATTTTATGTCACCAAGGACACCTTTGTGTTCCTTCAAGCGAGCATGCCAACATGATTTGGGAGGCACACTTCAGTCAAGTCACTGGACACTTCGGGGTAGAGAAAATAGTGGGAGTTATATAGAAGTATTTTAATTGGCCAAACCTTTGACACAATTTTGGGAATACATTATATCCTGCATTTCTTGCACCATTTCCAAAATGACCATCAAGAATCGAGGCTTATATACTCTTATTCCCACTCTTAGTCAAACTTGGGAATCCACCTCTATGTATTACATGTTGGGCCTCCCTTTGACTAAGCGTGGAAAAAACTATGTTTTCGTGGTCGTCAAAATATTCTCTAAGATGCCATTCTGGTTGCCTGCAAGACGAGTATTTCATTAGAGGCTACTGCTAAGCTCTTCTTTGAATGAGTGTGGGTAAAATTTTGGATTCCATAGTCCATTATCTCAGATCGAGACAACAGGTTCCTAAGTACATTTTTGTCAAGTCTCTGGTCGATGCTGGATACCAAGCTCACTAAATTCACGACTTTCCACCCCCAAACTGATGGAAAAATAAAGGTTGTAAACATGATTATCATACACATTCTATGCATGTACAACTAAAATAATCCTCGCACATGGCACAGAAGCCTCCCTTATGTCCAACACAGCTACAACAGATCTCCCCATATCTCAACTAGCCATAGCCCCTTTAAGGTGGGGTTGGGATTCCAACCACTATGTCTGATTGATGTGGCCATACCATTTGCATCTACTTAGGCAGCTTCATCCCATGTCTAGTCTCAAACCGATAGGGCTAACAAATTCATTGATCAAATCCCACACATCCTCCAGTAGGTCCATGACATATTGGACAAAGCCAATGCTAAGTACAAGCAATGACGTGACCAGCATAGGGTGCCACACAGGTTCCAGGTGGGCGACAAAGTTTGGCTACATTTGCATAAGGAGCGCCTCAGTGAACCCCACCCTAAGCTTCGACTGATTCGATATGGGCCATACACCATCACCATGGTTGTAGGGGACAATAATTTTGAGCTCAACATTCCACTGTTCCTTGGCCTACACCTAGTGTTCAATGTGGACTACCTACGACCATACTTTCAACCATTATTGGATACGTGTAAAATTGCAGAAAAACTCACACCAATGGAGTTAGACTCAGACCGCATGGAATATGCCACCATTGATTATATCATGGAAATGTAGATGAAGAAAAATCACTTGCAGAAGATTCAACTATATCAGGTTTTCAAAGCTAACCAACTCCTGCACTAAGGCAAGTGGCTCACCAGGGACCAAGTTCAACAGAATTTTCCCCATATCATGGAGGCACTCAATGCAATGGGGACCATTTCTTCGTAAGTGGGGAGGACTGATCGAGGAGGATATTGGTGGGAACCTGCCTATTCCACTTAGACCCACACCATTTTTTCTTTCATTTTTTCAGTTTCCTTAATTGTATCACAATTTAATATTTTTTCTAGTTTTTCGGGCCCTAAAATTCTAGAGCCATTTTGATGGACTAAAAGATGTTTTTTTTATGGAAAACGGGGAGATCGTAATTGTACCAATGTTCACTATTGATGTGTTTTTTGTGTAACCTTTGAAATATTCAAAATGAGGTATTATGATATCCAAACGAAGATCATATGACAAAGTTATGACCTCAGGATATTGACGTTCCAACTTACCCCAACAAGGCCCACAAGTTTTGGCGCTTCATCTCCTAGGGTTATGTTTTTGGATGTTTAGAGTTTCTAATTGTTTCTCAATAATAAAAAGGCCATTGAGCCTCTTTGTAACATGGTTTAGAGTCATGTAGCTGCCAAATCTATTCTCAAAGCTACCATCGCCCGAGCTAGATTATTTCCATTATGTCTCAAAACATATTTCAGTTCTTTGATATTAATAAAATGAAGTGTTATTTATGTTTCATATTTGTGTATATGGTTATATTTGTATTCTTTTGTGTTCATGTCTAATTTCGTATTAGTAATATCAGAGTGGTCTTCTCTTTCTTTGTTTTACTTTTCATGTCCCCAACGAGGTTAGGGTATAAGGAGTTAGGGATTGAACTGGTTGAACCTTTGCATGACCAACCTCAAAAACCTCGATGGCCTCCCACGACGGAAGAAAATAAAGAAGAGGGAGTAGGATATCCTTTCTAAACATTGCTTAAATAAGCCCTTGAGTGACAAAGGACTACGATGATGGAAAATTTTTCCTAGATCCTTCGGCGGATGCCCACAGGCAACACATTTTTGTCCAGCAGTCACTCTGGAGGTACAATTCCATTTGAGGTATAAGTAAACTTTGGCATTCCAATATTTTAAAGCTAGATAGATGCATACGTCATAGATAGATGGTTAAATATGTTGGAGAGACATTTTTTAGTTCATGATTTTTCCAATAGGGAAAATATCACTTTTGTGCTCCTCCAAGCCGCCCCACTTGTCAGGGATTTGTGGGAAACCTATTGCGAACACAGGGACGAGAGAGAACCCTATATGATTTTAGCATAAACCACCTATAATTCATTCTGAGATGCCATCAAGGAACATTATTACCCCATGGGGAGCTATGAGGACAAGTGCATACAATGAACTATGTTGCGGCAACAAAGGGTTCAAGATGTGCATGAGCTGATGAATTTATTCCATACCATGCACACAAAGTTGGGTATAAAATATTAAAAGAAAAATCTAGTGCTTAAGTACCATAGTTTTTGTATAGATATATTCAGGAGGAAATGGATTTCCTCGACATCTCCTTTCTCGGTGCAACATACCGATATGCTTCCAAAATCGAGCAAACATTTAAAGAGAGGAAGAGAGAGTTTGGATATCTGAATCTAAAGGAAGGAAAAGGCACACACAAACTATAGAACAAAGGAAATTCCAAGGTGGGGTGACCCAAGACAACTCGTTGAATCCACAAGCAAATAACAACACCAAAAATACAAAGGACACACGAAATTAGTGTGAGTTCCATAAGAGCCCCACTCACAACATGAATGTCGGGCCAAGAAGTCACTAGTGGCTGAGATAAAGGCTTCCTAATTAGATGAATGCTCCAACTTTGAGTCAAAAATAAACAAGGGGAATGAAAAATGGAAGCATATTATTGATGTGGAGCCAAGTTCGACTGTTGCCACCACCAAGATCTAGAAGGATGAGCCCGAAGATCCAGAGGAGGAGGAGTGCCTCTTTCACTCCCAGATGTGGGTGAAGTGTTTTCTGCTGCAGTTCATTGTTGGTAGTGGAAGCCGAAAAAATCTCATTTCAGCAAAGGTTGTGAAGCGGCTATCCCTACCAACCACATCACACACATAGTTGTACACCATCTGGTGGCTTCACCACTGATGAGATCTCTGCGTTAGCCAGCAGTGACGCCTTCCCTACAACATTAATCCCTTCACAAATGAGGTATTGTGGATGTTTCTCCTCTTGAAGTTTTTTATGTATTATTAGGTCAACCATACTTGTGGAAGTGACATGTTGTGTATGAGTCTAGGCCTCACACTGTTATTATTACTTTGGGGAATAAGTTGTACAGGATATCAGAGGTAGCACCACCTACCACCATCTCTTTTATCACTACGAAGCAATGTAGGAAGCTCATTTCTCGGACCAAGAAATTTGTTTTCCTTATGATTCGCCCTTAGGGAAAGAATAATTTTGTGGCCACAACCTCCAGACAGGGCTCCTATGCACAACAAAAGTATATGCACAAGGTCTTGGAGGAGTACAGGGAAATTTTCACTCAACCACAAGGGTACCTCTATGATGTCAGGTCAAGCACCCTATTGATATGACCACGGGTGCATTGGTACCCAATGGACCAATCTATCGATGCTCTATTCTAGAGAATGATGAAATCAAGAGGCACATTTAGGATTTGTTCCAGAAAGGGCACATCAGGCCAAGTTCATCACCATGCGCGAGCCTGATCATTTGGTATAGAAGAAGGATGGTACCCAGAGACTATGTATTTACTATCAGGTGCTGAAAAAAATCACTATCTGGAATAGGTATCCAATCCCACGAATTGATGACCTTTTGGACCAGATCAAGGAGGCCAAATATTTCAGCAAGGTCGATGTCAAGTTCAGGTATCACAAGGTACCAATCGAACCCTCTAATGTGTGGAATACTGCCTTCAAATCCAAGGAGAGCCTTTTCGAATGACTAGTCATGCCTTTCAGGTTGACAAATTACCCCGCAACCTTCATGAGGCTGATGGAAGACATGTTGCGACCTTTCACAAAATCATTTGTGGTAGTGTATTTAGATTACATCCTGATCTTCCTCCAGAATTGGGAAGAGAATCTCTGCCATATTCGACGAGTACTCCAAACTCTGTGACAACACAAGTTGTGTGCCAATTTGGAGAAATGCACTTTTGGGATGGCCCAGGTCAAATATTTTGGGTACATCATTGATGATAAGGGTGTGCATGTGGACGCATCCAAGATAAAATTAATTCGGGATTGGCCAACCCCAACCATGCTAACAAAGCTCCGTATCTTTCTGGGTCTTTCCAATTTCCACCTTGTGTTCGTGTTGGTGTTCTCTCATATCACTTTTCCTTTGAGCCAAGTCACCAAGGGTGGAGTGAAATAGAAATTATGTTGGTCTAAATCCCAAAAAAATTATTCTTCGAGTTGAAGCATCACCTCTTCTTTGCATGAGTGCTCACATTACCAAACCTACATCAACCATTTGAGATTGAGACAGATGCTTTTGACTATGTTATTGGTGAATTTATTACTCAACAGGGGCATCTAGTGGCATA